>OZ023232.1:33214640-33904661 GCA_964006365.1 Trididemnum miniatum
TACACACTCCTAATCTAAGCCTAATCTAACCTTCAAAAGAACTACACACTCCTAATCTATATCCTAATCTAAGTAGTTCTTTTGAAGGTTAGAATTATTTTTTTTTTTTTTTTTTTTTTTTTTTTTAGGAAGGTGGGAGGTTGCTATGCTGCACTGATGAGACCATAATAAGGTCGAAACGCGTCTGCAGCTGCAAATTAGTGGGTTGCCATAGGGGCTTATAGTGATGTGGGTTAGTTAGGCTACCGGGAACTTAGTTGTGGATTAGTGGTTATATTTTCTTTCATTGGGTATCGTTGTTTGGGGCCAAAAACTTGAGTTTGATATAGAAGCAACCTTTAAAGGCGCTAGGTAGAATGCATTGTATGTTGATGGATTTACTTCATGGATTTGAAGTTTTAAGCACCACTGAAGAGACTTTATTTAATAGTCGAAACGTATCCCGTCTGGTGCAAAATAATCTTATTTGAATAAGGTTTGTAATTCTACTTGAATAAGAATCCTATTTAAAAAGGCTCGACGTGGATAAAGACGAATTGTTGATTTGTGGAATAAATCAATATGTAACACTGGACTCAGATATACAGTTCTATCACTCGTTACACAAGCATGCGTTGGCAGCAGACTTAGTCGGAGCATTGGTCGGAGAGCATGAAGTAATGTTATCTTCAACAAGTAACTGTGTGAGGCCATGGCCAGCAACTGCTAGTCTAGCACTTCACAACAAGCCTACGCATCTGTAGACACCATTACTGCATACACTCTTACCTATAACCAAGTTAAAACCATCCCAACTTTGCAATACTAGCACAGTTTTGGCACTTAATTAGGCGATAGCCAGCAAACAGCTGCTGCCAGTCCAGCACCTCACAACAAGCCTATACATACCGAGCAGTTAGCGAGACACTCGGTTTTACCGAGTAGCTGCTCTTTCTGCGAGCGTAACCTGTAATCCCAACTTTGCGAGCACGTTTATCTCGGCTGCCGCTCGGAGAATTTCTCCTCCGAGGAGAATTAGCGAGAGAAATCGCTCGCTAACACATAAAATCCTGTAATCACCCCCAGGGGGGTGATACTCGGTAAAGCCGAGTGTCTCGCTAACTGCTCGGTATGTATAGGCTTGTTGTGAGGTGCTAGACTGGCAGCTGCTGTTTGCTGGCTAGCGCCAAGTTTAGTGCTAAAACTGTGCTTGTATTACAAAGTTGGGATGGTTTTGACTTGGATATAGGTAAAGAGTGTATGCAGTAATGGTGTCTTGTGATGCATAGGCTTGTTGTGAGGTGCTAGACTAGCAGTTGCTGGCCATGGCCTCACACAGTTAATGGTGGAAGATACCATTACTACATATTCTCTAACTAAGTCTGCAGCCAACGCATGTTTGCAATAGGCGTAATAGCACAGTTTTAGCACCAGACTAGGTGCCAGTCAGCAAAGAGCAGCTGCTAGTCTAGCACCTCACAGCAAGCCTGTACCGGTACATCTGTAGACACCATTACTACATACACTCTTACCTGTAATCAAGTTGAAACCATCCCAACTTTGTAATAAGTCACCCTAGAACAGTGTTAGCACTAGACTAGGCGCTAGCTAGTACCAGTGATCAGCAGCTGGCCTACTAGTCTTAGTTTGATATGTATCACTGTATGTATTTGTATGTTGACTATGCTTTGCATTTTTCTTTTTTGCTTTGTTTTTTATTTTTGAAAATCTGATTTTTTTCTGTTGACATGTGTCATATTTGAGATAGCGTGTAGCGACTAGATGAGCCTTAGCCTCTTTCGCACGAATGAGTAAACTTGAACTTGAGTCTACCATTTCACAACAAGCCTGAGAGTTGTGTAAAGCTCTAGTTGTGTCATATACTAGGTACTAGCCATTGTGCATAAACTATGACCTAAAAAAATGCGCTCTGCCATGGCTGGTTGTGTATGAAATTGTCGCTCGGTAACTTAACGTGCTCATTTTTTTTCTCGCTACTTGCCGAGCGAGCAACAGGGGTGAAATGACGTCACTAGCACAAATGTGCTACTAGCACATCGTCACTCGCACTCGCACATTTCGACTCGCACATAACCAATCACTCGCACATCACCGTGCTCGCACTCGCACATTCCATGTTTGCTCGCACATTATGACCGGACCACTCGCACATATTAACCAATCACTCGCACATCACCGTACGCCTACTCGCACATTCCATGTTCACTCGCACATTATGACCGGACCACTCGCACATTTCGACTCGCACATCACCGCACTCGCACATTATGGGGACCACTCGCACATCACTGTACTCGCACATTATGACCGCACCACTCGCACATCACTGTACTCGCACATTATGACCGCACCACTCGCACATTTCGACTCGCACATTCCATGTTCACTCGCACATTATGACCGGACCACTCGCACATAACCAATCGCTCTCACATCGCCCTACTCGCACATTCCATGTTCACTCGCACATTATGACCGGACCACTCGCACATTCCGGTGTTGTAAACCTGTTAAATAACCGGACTACTAGCTCGTGTGGCACCTAGCACTCGCACATGCGCAGATGACGTTAGACTGATAGCAGTTGTGACAGGTAGACTAGACAAGGTAATTTTTGCAGAATGAAGAAGCTGGGAGCTTAGTATGATTTAGGCTAGTTATTAGTTAGGTCAGAAAAATTGGTGTGGATAGCGTATACTGGTGGGTGCTGGTTAGCTTGACACAGTGACAATGTTGAGAAAGTAGATTAGGCCAAATATTGGTACCATAGACTGGATGGGCAAGTTAATGCAAAATGTTAGCTTCGTTGACCACTACTTCGTTAACGCAGTTATGTACTTCCATTATCGTTAAATTCAGCTCCAATTAACTGAAGTTAATTAAATTTGTTACCAGTATAGGCCTATCGTTAATTTTGGCTTAAAAGGACATTTTTTTTCAAAAGAAAGCTTAAAATTTTTATAATATCAATGTTTGCATAAGCATTTAGGCAATTTTTCTGCTCACAAGCAATATGTTTTATTGTTTTTGTCTTGCTTTTTTACTTCATTGGTCTTATTTTGCTAGTTCATCGATGTCAAACTTAACCAACAATAAGAGAAATAAGCGTTTACAAAAATTAGCTTAGAATGATTTAGGCTAGTTATTAGTTAGGTCAGAAAAATTGGTGTGGATAGCGTATACTGGTAGGTGCTGGTTAGCTTGACACAGTGACAATGTCAGAATGTTGAGAAAGTAAATTAGGCCAAATACCGATACCATAGATGGGCTAGTTATTACAAAACGTTAGCTTCGTTGACCACTACTTCGTTAACGCAGTTATGTACTTCCATTAATGTTAATTTGTTAAATTCAGCTCCAATTAACAGAAGTTAATTAAATTTGTTACTGGTATTTAGTTAATTTTGGCTTAAAAAAACATTTCTTTTCAAAAAAAAGCTTAAAATTTTTATAATATCAACGTTTGCGTAAACATTTAGGCAATTTTTCTGCTCACAAGCAATATGTTTTATTGTTTTTGTCTTGCTTTTTTACTTCATTGGTCTTATTTTGCTGGTTCATCAATGTCAAACTTAACCAACAATAAGAGAAATAAGGGTTTACAAAAATTAAACGGAAGTTATCAAGTACTGACGGAAGTTAATTTAGTTCGTTAATTTCACACAGCACAGCTCGCCAATGCTACAATGTTTCTGCGTTGCCCTGGCATTAAGGCATTTTCTAGCCTATATGATACGGTACAGCACAATGGTGCTAGGTCGCAAACCAAAGCACATTAACAACAGAACAAGTGAGGGTAAATATCAAAACATCAAAACAAATTAACTCGTGTAAATCTATGGTACCGGTACATATTTAACTGTTCAGAGTAGCAAAATATTAACAATGAGTGACGGAAACTGTGCAAGAAGTAATACTGTAATGCTATAAGCATAGAGATGTGTCCCACCACTCGTTATGGGCATGCATAATACTGCGACTGGGCTATGCAGCTATAACAGAGATATGTTTTTTTTTAATTGTGCAGTTGGTACATGTGTAAGTACACCCATTCAGAATTAGCTATCATTTGCTGGTAATTATCTGGACTAATTTATCATCTCTAATTTTTCATGTCATCGCCCATCTTGGCAAAGCTCAGCTTTGGCTATGGATCAGATTTAGATCAATGCCTGAACTTGATTGGTGATTGTTCTGTGCAGAAAAGCTGTTCCTTATGTTAGACAACATTTGGCACAGAAAATAATGATGAATTGGAGTTACATGAAGAAATTAAACAACACTTGCATTCTTAAAATCAGTCTTTATAAGATCAATGATGAGAAAGGTACATTACCGATAATCTATGATTTTATCATGAATTGTGAGATATTAATGCTAAATTTAACAGCAAGTGCCAGTACATGTATGTTTGCTTACAAAGTTACGAATAGATTTTGTATTCAGTATCTGGTCCTCTTTTCAACGTGTGCAGTGTGAGAGGCATTTCAATATATACTTTAGTCGATGTGCAATCTTAAATTTACAGCAATTAATGTTCACTCCCTAGTCTCAAATATTGCTTTCGAGATGATCTGGAGTATCATAATTATGTCATTTTATTTTGTTAATTGACTTGCAATGTGAGAAACATGTTTCAATTGTGTGTTTTCAGCTTTTACCTTGCCTTGCAAACTCCAATGCAAAAGTTCAAGCTCCACAACTAAACAGTGGTACTCACATTTTCATTGTGCTTGTTGCAATAACACTTATTAGAAAGTACACGTTCATGCGCCATTTAAAAGGTACTAGTACCCTATTCTGCATAATACTTGTATTTTATTTGCATGGTGCAGAGTTTAAAGATTGTTTGCTTGTTCAAAAAAAGATATTATTGCACAGTTACATTATGCTATCATGCATTGTATGCTAAATCAAAGATTTGCTTTCTGAAAACATGCTGCCAAACATTTCATTGTTTTTATTTTTTGTCTAGCAAAAGGTTTCCAAGTTCTGTCCAATTCAGTATCCCTTCTTCCTCATTTGTGTTTGCCTACTGATACTGGTAAGTAAAGTAGCTGTTAGATTTCCATTTAGACAAGCCTATGTACGTAAATGTGTTCTGTGCTTTGTGAAAAACTAAACGTGCTAATGTTAAGTCTACTGTTGAATAAAAATTATTGTCATGATAATGTGAAGGAAATAGCAATTGTTTTGCGACTTTTTGGAACAAGTTGCGTGTTACTTCTACAGGTATAATAACGGCGTGAAGACTTTTCAAATATTTATGCAAAACTGCATACGGTACAACATTTTAAGCTTTGTTGCATGAATTCACATTAATATACAGGGTGTCCCAAAAAAAATGACACCATTTGTGATCCAAATGATACCAAATGGTGTCTTTTTTTTTTGGGACAGCCTGTATATTCAGTTTGCTCACTGCTGCACCAGGGCCGGTAACTTACAAGAAGAAGTGTAAATTATGTAGGATTATTCAAGATTTAGATTCTGTTTTCGGATTTGAATGATTTATCGTTGCGGATTGAGATCGAATTAGGATTTTGAAATGTGAATACCGGACGTCTCTGCTAGGCAGTAGGCTCACTACTGCACGCATTAGTGCAGGTAACGTACAAGTACCAGTGTGGTTCCTTCTAAAGCAATGATATTATTACTTGTTCTGTATCAGACAATTTGTCATATTTTTTTGGCAATTTCTTGAAAACGGATCACGTTTTGTGTTGTCTTGTGTTCTGCTATCAGTAGTTGTGATTAACAGCTTTTAAAAATCTTCCGAGTTCATGCTTTAAATTTTCCGCTTTTAAAAAAATTTGCTTTTTCAGGTGCATGACTTGTAGAGCAAATCCCCCAAAATTCTATTTGTAGCAAACTATGCTACACAAGAAGTATTTGTTGACGCATGATTCTTTTTGCACTTTATTCAAAAATCACTGGTAAGTACCACTTATGTAAAATAGTATGTAAAATACTATTTTACATGTAAAATAGAATGTTTGCTTTAGTCCAACTCCATTTAGTGCAAATCCTAGTTTGTGTTGAGTATACTTCCTTATCGTAATCGGCTTCTGAAGTTTATGCAGAAGTGCTTTGACCTTGTGTAACTTCGTTTGCCGTTCAGATATGCATTTACGTGTTTCCAGCAAGTTAAAGAAGACGATTTTTGTATATCATCTTCGATGTTCTTTCATCGGAAATTACCTTACTTAAATGCTGATTTGATTTCTGATTTCTTCATCTTTATCCTTTCATCACGAGAAAGCGGCGAAGGCGCTGTGTGTAGGACGAATCCAGACTCGCTTAGGAGTTGCCTTTGTTTCAAGTTTTTCCGGTTGAATTTTCTTCTGACTTCTTTAATTTGCTGCTCGCCAGATTCCACCAAGCAGAGATAATTATCGTGAAGCATCTTATCCTAGGACGCAACAGCGAGACTTGGTTGGGAGTTGAACCATTAACCTTCCGATCTTGGTCGTCGTAAAAACGACGCTCCAAACCACTGCACCACGCTGCACTTCTCGCAAATCGCAGTTGCGGTGCTCGCTTTTTTGCAGGTTATTAATTACGTTCTCGAAATGGTAGTGGGACGACGGAATAATATTTTACGATTGGACTCGTTTTTATGCTCCGCAATTCTCGGAGATTCTGCACGGTTAAAACGCAGATCCCTGGCACAGGTAAGTTCTGTTTCGCGTGCAATTTACGAGCTACAGTATTATTAGGCATGGCAGTTGACAGATTTAAATAGTACATTTTTCAGTAAGTTTGCTGTGCAATAATGCTCTTACGTGCAAAATTTAAGACACAGAATTCCAATTGGTGAAACAAGTTTAATTACTTATTGAGTGCATTATTTTAGGTTGACCTTGCACCAACTGAAATTGTTTTGGGTGCCTACAATTTAAATGGTAATCATTGGAACTTACTGGTGAGTGTTGAACATTCAATATGACTAAAATGGTGAAGTGTTATTGATTATACAACGTGATAAATTAACAATTCTTTAACGTGTTTATTTACAGCGTTTATTTAGTAAGTCTTCAAGGCCTACCATTTATCCCGTTATATTTTCATATATATAGACTTACATCGGCTTTTCTTATTTCATTGCTTATAAAATCAGGCCTGCCATTGCCGACACATGCCAACTAGGCTAACTGCTCAATGCTAAGCCTGCAGTTGCAGGGGCTTGAGTATGTATAGCTGAAAATTGCATAGAAAACGCTGTCAGCCCGGTGGCCGAGTGGTTGGAGAGGTAAAACTCTCAATCACAAACGTTACCTGCATCAAAAACGGAGCTATCTGCAAATAAAATCGTCCTAAGGGATGAGCAATTTTGACATTTATTGAATATACTCAAACTTTTAGTGTTACGTCTAGTTTGTATTTGTTATGGTTAGAGCAGGGGAGGGCAAACTTTTTGCATGAAGGGCCGCATTGGAAAAAATTTTAAAGCCGAGGGCCGCACTGCTTTAGAAGAGGAAAGTAACAAAGGTCATCACCAGTGGCGCACCCAAGGATTTGGCAAAGGGGGGAGGGGGACACCACCGGCGGCCTGGGAGTGAAACCCCCAGCCTCTGGAAACCAAGGGGGTGTGGGGACATAGCCCCCAACCGCCAACGATTTTTTACAATTTTCACATAAAGAACGCTCATTTTAGCACACTTTTTTATCGAAAAAGGGCATGCAGTGAATGCAGTCACTATGGACACTGCAAAAATATTTCCGCAACTTATGTCTAAAAGCTGAGGCTTGGCTAAAATATGCAAAAGGAGGCTGCAACCATTATTAGCTTGAGAAATTATAAACTGAAAGTTAGGTTTTAGCACCTTATTACAGATCCAAGGGGGAGGCATGGCACCGTGGCCCCCTCTGCGTGCGCCTATGGTCATCACGACCGCAAATGTCCTATTTTCCATGTGATTTCACTAGGGTACAAGGTTCATCTTTCTGTAAGTGCCCGCGGGCCGCATGAAATGATCTCGCGGGCCGCATGCGGGCCGTAGTTTGCCCACCCCTGGGTTAAAGTGTTTGCATTGAATCACTGAAATGCATGTTTGTTTGTTAGTTAATATCTGTCATTATTTATAGTGTTCTAGTAAAACCACGATAAATGTTTTCGGTCAGCCGTGAAATTGAGTGAATGCGTGGATGTATTCGTCTGCCTACTGATGGAGTTTTCACAAATCAGCAATTGCAGTTAGACAAAAGCAAATATGCTAATACAGTACAGATTAAATTTTACTAAGAGTTTATTTTGTCATTTCAGATAGCAGAAGCTTTGGTAGAGAAACTTCCAATGACCCCAGCCAGTGTGTCATTCGAGTCTTTTCTTACTGTTCTGCAGCAGTGTCGGATGAATATTGCCAAAAAGAATTTGGAAAATTCAGGTGCATATCAATGTTAAATAATGCCTAAAAGGCTTAAGCCGTGATTAGGAATGTTTGAGGTTTGGATATTTCGCCATCGTAGACAAAATGTTAACAAGAATGAATCCAGCTCATTTTTATGCTAAGATGGAATATATATTTGTTTTTAATTCAAGAACTTGTGTGATAATCATCATAATTAGGGTTTCCAAATTTGCGGGCTTTTTGTGGTACCGGTAAAACGGGAAAAATTTTGAGGCAAAACCTGGATCCCGGAAAATTGCCGGGATCATTGCGTATTGTGATTTCGATATTTTTGTATGTTTTCAACTACTTCTGTAACTGTAAGTACAATCAGTAAAGCAAAAATGCAAAAAATTATTTATTTTTCATGTAATAACTCCGAAGGAAAGTCAGGGCATAAAGGGATTTGTCACTCAGACGGTAACGCAGTTAAGTAACAAACAATCCTGCGGCAGAAAAAGCACGTTCTGCTTCAACCGACGTCGGTGGAATGCTACGTAAAGCATTGAAAAGAAGCTCTAATTTAGTTGCCCGTTTTCTGGTAGCTTCAAACAAATTTATTTCTTGCGTGATGACTTCTTGAAGTTGATTTCTATCATTACTTTGTGTGTCCGACTGGTTGTCCGTAAATTTCATGGAATGCTCAATGTGTGCCTGTAGTCGTTCAAAGAGGCTAACTTGTCTGCTTTTAATGCAAATGGTGTTGTGTCGTCACATTGCCCAATAACATGCTATTCTCAAGTTTTGCACAAAACCAACCTAACGCTTGCGAGGACCGAACAAAAATCTTTTGCAATTGGATTTGTGTGGCTACTAAACATACCGGAAATTTTTGTCAGAAAACACGGGAAACGGGAAGCTAAAAAATTCATTAAATCCGGGATCCCGGTTTTCAAATCCTACCCATAATCTCAATGCCATCCATGTTTTATTGCTAGTTTAATAATGTAAAAGTCAACTACTTTTACCATTATTAAGCTTAAAATACAACAATATTTTAAAGAAACTTGATGTTGCAAAACTATAAAACTAACAGTATGAATTGTGATTTAAATCACGACTGGGAATATGAAGGTGATTACTACGTAATTACCATTAGTGATGGATTATTGAGAAGCCTGTGTCAACTAACGAAAGTGTCGTAGACTTAGACCTAATTTAGTTTAACTCCGGTATATTACACAAAACACCAATTAAACGTTTGATACATTTTGGCAGATATGACGGATGTGTGTGCAGCGTGTTGTCTAAACCAATCAGACCTGCGCAAGAGAAATTGGGTATGTAAAATTGTGTATAATTATGTACAATAAGGTGTCTGGGCGAGGTTTTTTCATGCCTTGAATTGAGTTGGATAGTGCTACTCCGTATTAAATTAGCTAGGCCAGACTTAGTACCTTTTTACATGCTGCTATATTATCGTTTTTTTTGCCTTGTTTATCAGCTTGCCGTTTTTAAGCCGAGATGGTATGTTAGTGTTTTCCTTTGTTACGTCATTATATTGCCGGTAATTCTCATTTTGGTGGTACGAAAATGAATTACGTAAACCACTATACTGCCGTCTTGCACGCACTGCACAAAAATTCCGGTGCAATGAAACAGAAACTTCTTGGCAGATTGACGTTCAGATGTACTGTAATTGCTTCACTCTGCCTGTCGCTCAGTAAATGCTCCGAAACATTTTACTTCTTATTAACCCACCAATAGATGTCGCATTGAAGCGCAACATTTAGTCTTATCTTTTTACTAGATTGGATGCGACGGATGCCCTCGATGGTATCATGCGTCATGCATTGATGAGAAGTTGCATGAGGCAAAGAAGCGGTTTTGGTTATGTGGATTGTGTCGTTAAATTTATTTTGATGCGTGTTTAATTGTTTATCGTTTAGGCGTAAAATGAATAAAAGTTTTTCAAACATTAGCGACTTGCTTATGCTCTCTTAAAAAAATAGAAGAATCCCCTTGGCTAATGCTTTTCATGAAATATCGGAAGTTCATTTCAAACGCTAGCGCAGATTGATACAATACATCTGTATAGGCTGGAGTATGTACAAAGTGATTAAAAAAAAAGTTAATATCTCGATTCTTACAGCTATTATTAAATGAAAAACATCGTGTGAGTTTAATCGGAACATAAAACATGTTGAAAATGTGCGAGTGCACCGGTCACTTAGCAGGTTTACAGTATCGGAATGTGCGAGTTCTAGTTTGGTCAATGCGCGAATGGTCTGGTTGTTACAACACCGGAATGTGCGACTGCTAATTTGGTCAATGTGCGAGTGATCTGGCTCTTACAACACCGGAATGTGCGAGTGGTCTGGTTTTTGCAACGCTGGAATGTGCGAGTGTTAGTTGGGCCAATGTGCAAGTGTTCCGGTCACAATGTGCGAGTGATTGGTTATGGGCGAGTCGAAATGTGCGAGTACGGTGACGTGCGAGTGCGGTGATGTGCGAGTGGTCCGGTCATAATGTGCGAGTGAACATGGAATGTGCGAGTAGGGCGATGTGCGAGTGATTGGTTATGTGCGTGTCGAAATGTGCGAGTGAACATGGAATGTGCGAGTTCGAGTACAGTGATGTGCAAGTGGTCCAGTCATAATGTGCGAGTGGTCCGGTCATAATGTGCGAGTAGGGCGATGTGCGAGTGATTGGTTATGTGCGTGTCGAAATGTGCGAGTGAACATGGAATGTGCGAGTTCGAGTACAGTGATGTGCAAGTGGTCCAGTCATAATGTGCGAGTGGTCCGGTCATAATGTGCGAGTAGGGCGATGTGCGAGTGATTGGTTATGTGCGTGTCGAAATGTGCGAGTGAACATGGAATGTGCGAGTTCGAGTACAGTGATGTGCAAGTGGTCCAGTCATAATGTGCGAGTGAACATGAAATGTGCGAGTACGGTGATGTGCGAGTTCGAGTAGGCTACAGTGATGTGCGAGTGATTGGTTATGTGCGAATGGTCCGGTGATAATGTGCGAGTGGTCCAGTCATAATGTGCGAGTGAGCATGAAATGTGCGAGTGATTGGTTATGTGTGAGTCGAAATGTGCGAGTGGTTCGGTCATAATGTGCGAGTGCGGTGATGTGCGAGAGCGGTGATGTGCGAGTGGTCCGGTCATAATGTGCGAGTGAACATGGAATGTGCGAGTGATTGGTTATGTGTGAGTCGAAATGTGCGAGTGGTTCGGTCATAATGTGCGAGTGCGGCGATGTGCGAGAGCGGTGATGTGCGAGTGGTCCGGTCATAATGTGCGAGTGAACATGGAATGTGCGAGTACGGTGATGTGCGAGTGATTGGTTATGTGCGAGTGGTGTGGTCATAATGTGCGAGTAGGCGTACGGTGATGTGCGAGTGATTGGTTAATATGTGCGAGTCGAATTGTGCGAGTGGTCCGGTCATAATGTGCGAGTAAATATGGAATGTGCGAGTGCGAGTACAGTGATGTGCGAGTGATTGGTTATGTGCGAGTCGAAATGTGCGAGTGCGAGTGACGATGTGCTAGTAGCACATTTGTGCTAGTGACGTCATTTCACCTCGTCTCCGAGCGAGTTCGCCAGCTCGGAAAATCCTGTAATCCCGCAAAACGCGTTAGCGAGGAAAATTTTTTTACCGAGCAGTTTGCGAGCTCGTAAACCGCTTAACGAGCATCCTGTAATAACCCCCCAGGTTGGATGCGTTAATTTGGCCGTGATGACCCTTCCCCCCCCCAAAAAAAAAAACGCAAGTATACCTTTTCTAAGGTACCACATGAAACCTAGTGGAAACGAAAGCTTACATCGACCAGATCACGAAACGATATGTGACAGAAATTTTTTCGGCTACTTTACCCCCGACAGAAGCCCCCAAAGTTCGAGTGATGACGTCACAAAGGTATGCTAGCGTACCTTTTCTAGGTACCACATGAAACCTAGTGCAAACGAAAGATTACATTGCACTGACTATGAAATGGTATGTGACAGAAATTTTTTTGGTTGCTTGGCTGCTTTACCCCCGGCGGAAGCCCCCAAAGTTCGAGTTATGATGTCACAGCAAAAATAACGTTATAATTTAAGTTTCATATGGCACCTAGAAAAAGTATGCTAGCTCCTTTGTGACGTCATCACTCGAACATTAGGCGCTTCTGTCGGGAGTAAAGAAGCCGAATAAATTTTTGTCACATACTGACTTGGCAGAAATTACTTTTCGCCGATGGTTTTTGACATAGTACTCAGGTAGTAGGTCGCAATATACTTGGTTATTGGTACCTAGAAAAGTTATGCTATCCCCTCTCAGCTGCCGGTTTACAACCTCTTAACTCCTACATGTCGAAACAGTGATTGTGCAAGCAGCATTATGATGTCATTGACGGAGTCATTATTGCTTGATCTAAGCGCCTAGCTAGAAGAGCACCGGTTGATATTTCTCTGGCTCAAAAAACGGAAAAATATGGCAACTTAAAGGCTTTTCTATATTAAAACCGCGGAAGCAACTATTCTTATTCTAACGGGTTAGCAGGGATGGCAGTACGGTACGGTACGGTACGCAAGTACGGTACGGTACGCTCCATTTTTCGGCAAATAGTACGGTACGCTTGTACGGTACGTAATTATTGCTAAGGCACGGGTACGGTACGTTGGTACGTGTTATAAATATGCGTACTAAACGTACCTTACGTACCGTACCATGTGGTACGGTACCGTACCATGTGGTACGGTACGTAACTTGGTATTGTAAAATTTTGTGAACAAGAAGAACAAAGCTTTTATTGACGTACAACATTTCTAAAAACAAACATAAGTAAACGGTAACATTACACTCTGTAGCTTCGGAAATATGCACATAGGAGAAGGCGAAGGGAGCAAAGCTCATTTAGGTCGCTGCCACCTAAAGTACAGAAGATCAAGGACCAATGGCACAAAAACACTGAATGATGAATTATATTCACAGCGATACAGAATTGATAATGTGTAGTACACCATCAGTCCTGGCGGTAATCTTGAAACTACGGACTTGCAAAAAAAAAATAAATATAAAGTAACCGACGAGGTTTTTGAAGCACAAAGCAGGAATTAAAACACGTAAGCATGCAATTATACAATTTTTAAATGTTACATTTAGATTGTCCCTGAAAACTAATTGGTAATTATAAAAAAAGGTTGTGACAAAAAAAGGTTAATGCTCTTGCAAAACTTTTAAGTTATATACAAATAGTTATGGCCAGCAGTCAATGGACAGAGAACTTCTCTGGGGCCTAGCACAAACAGAGTATTTTTCATTTAGAATATTAATATGCGGCACTACAAATTCATAATAACAGGTCGCAATTATACATGGTATGCATTCACAGTGAATTTCCATTGAGAGAGGATTCATGAGCACAACAAAAGATGCTACCGGTAAGTCATTGGAGAAGTCTCTTTTGGTCTTTTGACGTCCCTTTAGTAGTCCTGGCTTCCTTGAAACAGGGCTCGGTAGGGTGCAGAGTGCAGACTACCAATACGCTTACAAGAGAAATTTTACGCAAAGCGCATTTCAGTGGACTAGTTTGGACTTGTTCATAACGTTCTACTGTCACCGAGCAGCATTATTTTCTGTCGTAACCTACAGTGTTTGGAAAGCAATTAAAAAAATGAAAAATTCGGCCAATGTTTACTCAGCTTTTACAAAACGTAGGACCTAGCTGCGGTTCCGATCGCCCACAT
The DNA here is from genome assembly GCA_964006365.1 of Trididemnum miniatum. Taxonomy (NCBI): domain Eukaryota; kingdom Metazoa; phylum Chordata; class Ascidiacea; order Aplousobranchia; family Didemnidae; genus Trididemnum; species Trididemnum miniatum. The sequence goes on from OZ023232.1 coordinate 33,228,708, forward strand.
GAATTGTATCGATCAGTGTGACTGGGATCAGGGGCGGATCCAAAAATTTTTTTAGAGGGGTGTGTGATTTTATATTAAGTTGAATTTTAACTAATTACTACGACGTTTAGATTCGAAAACGGCCGTACATAAGCCCTTTGAAAATGTTTTGTGTCAGGGGCGTATTCAAAATCTTTTTCAGGGAAGGGCACCAAATTTCGTCACTTTTTCAAGCGTAGTTTTTTTTCCGGCAAAGTTAATTCTAAGCAACTTAAGTAACAAAAACAACTCTAGGGGGGACCGGGGACATGCTTCCCCGGAAATTTTTCAATAATTTGCATACTGCAATGGCCATTTTAGCGCTTTTTGTACAATTTTCAGACAAAGGTTGTTCATATTTTTGGTCCCTACTTTTGAGTGCTTCACCAAATACAATGGATTTTGTAGGCTACGCACAGTTTTGTTTAGGCGTGCTTAAGGCGACTAAGACTAAGGCTTATTGTAATGAAGAGGTTCGAAATTATGGAAAAATTGTATTTATCCAAAGCATTGTTGGCAGGTGGGGGGGATGCATCCCCCCCCTAGATCCGTTCCTGACTGGGACATTGCTTTTCCAGATTGATGATAACCGCGCTAGTCAAGGTAGGATGCGATATGTTCTATTCTATTCATACGGTAAAACATCGCTGGCGACTTGGTAGTTTCGAGGACACCACAAGTGTTCGTATTGAAGCTGGAAAACTTGTATAGGGTTCAATTTCCGATCAGGTCGCATATTGCAAACTTTAACCTATTTATAGGCTTTGCAATAGCACTTAGCTAATTTGGCGTGCATCCAAGAATGGCGGTAGGTAGATACGGTGCGTAATTTGTAGGTACGGTACGTTTGAAGGTACGGTACGGTACGTAATTTTAGGTACGGTACGTTTTAAGGTACGGTACGTTTTAAGCGTACCATTCATTGGTACGGTACGTGGTACGGTACGCTTGTTAAATTTAGTCGAAGTACGTTACGTTAGTACGGTACGGTTAAAATTTTGAAGTACGGGTACGTAAATTTTGAACGTAACGTACCGTACTGCCAACCTTGCGGGTTAGCGGTTTGGCTGAAAAAATTAGCTTCGATAACCAGCCCGCTAACATTTTTGAACGTTAGCTGAATAGCTAATCCGCTAGTGAAAAAAATAGCCTCGCGAATTAGCGGATTAGCGATTTGTGCCCACCCATGATTATTTTACATACGGTACCTAAAATTGTATCGCATTTTAAAAAGATCACAAAGCCCAATATGGAAGTTAATTGTATTTTTCAAATTGGAAACACTGTATCCTGGCGCAACCATTGAAGCCTTTATACACTATAAGTGTGTCAAGTATGGGTGAGCTATTAGCTGTATCGTAGACTGATAGTTTGTGATAGCAGCTCGTAGTTTGGCTGTTGCTGCCTTTTATTATTTGAGAATATGGTGAATCATTTTTTGTGTAAAATGTTTAGCTTTTTTTGTGTTTTAAGTCCTGGTTTTTCTTCAACTTGTCTAACGTACTGGTCTGGTAGGCTACAATGTTGACTACCAATAGTCAGGCAGTATGTTACCGGTACAGGTATAAGCACTGGCTAAACTGATGCAGTAGGCTACCTGGATAGTGTAGTTTTTACTTCTATTCGGTTTTCATTTGTAGTGGTCAACTTAAATCTTTTATACCAAGTAGCTTAGGTTAGTACAGCATATGGGCACAGGGCATTATGGTCAAAGTATATAGGTATTCATCTTGTAGCTCAAGCAGTACTCTGGTACTCCAGCTTTTCTAAAATTCCCATTTATTTACCGTCTGAAAACACTGAAACAGCAACAGAGTAAGGTGAGTTTTTTCTTTTTTGCATGAGTAAACTAGCTAGAAATGATGAATATGAAGTCTTAATCTTCAATGGTTTAGGAAACCTTGCAATGTACTTCAAAACCCAAACTACCATACGCCTACCTACATGGAACAAAAGTTGCCAAAATCTTGGTTCAAACATTTGGACAAAGTCTAGCATAGACTACTACCCTAGGCTTGTCTAACAGACAAATTTTTGTTTGTCTATCGTACTGAGGAGTGGTCTATAGGCTAGGCAAAAGCTTACATTTTTTGTTGTCTAAAAATTGTGTGACCTTTTGTGTTCGTGATCAAAAATTGTGTTCGGGTAATTTGTAGACTAGAGTAGTCTGCACAATTTACTTAATCATATTAACAAAGTTTTTGTAATTAAAATTGCTGTTTTTCAGCATTTTTTGGTCATACAGCGGTGCTAGGCCTATAGATATAGTGTAGAAGTACCAGTGTAAGTTACAAGTAGTCGTTGTAAAATAGGCGTTTTTTGAAAATTTTTGGGTTGGCTTATACTGGTATTGCTTCCCTGTAATTGTCATTTACACATTTATTCATAACATGCAAGTATGGCCACTCATAGCTCTGAATCAACCTGTCATAGTTAATTCCCAATTATTAATCATCCTAACCTTTTTGATATAAAGTTTTTGTTGTAGGCAATTGCGTCAATTTTTTTCTTGAAGCATTGAATTTGATTTTAGATAAAATAAGAAAGAAATGGATCATTATAAACTTTCTCAAAATGAGAAAGTTCAGATCGCCGAGAAGAAGTTGAAAGTAGAAATCGAAGAATTAAAAACTGAAATTGAAGAGTCGGAAATGCTTTTTGGAAACACAGTACGACCTGCAAGGTGAGAAATTTCAAATAATATTTGAGATAAAATACTTGTATTTAATAAGTAAATGTTTTTTAATAAGAGAACATCCAGAATCAAATCTTCATTATGCCTGTAGTAATGCGCTGTAGCATTTAACAAGTAGCGGGGTTCATCTACATGGCTTAGCACTTGGGCTACACAGCTTGAAGAAATATCTCTACTGTGTCTAATTTAATCGACCACGAATCAACCCCAAGACCTACCTTTGTTGTTTTGTGTCTGTAGCCAATGCCAACCGGCCAGTTATTTCGAGAACATTATCTGCAAAAATTAGCTCTTTCCGTATTTTGGATAAATCAACATTTGTTCATAATTTTGCCTTGTGTTAGACAAGCAATCAAAACTAAGTACTTGCTCATCATATCATTTCGCAAATCTTGCTGAACAATCTTTCATTTTTGCTTGCTGGGAGATTACAATTGGCATTTGTTCATAGTGACGGTCAATAGTATACCCCATGCGTTTTCCTAAATGCTAAAACACTTCTAAAGCTATTAAAGCAATACTGTCTTGCTTTTGGAAGTGAAACTGCCAAGAAAGTCTTTTCTCCAGCTAGTGTTAATTCTTAATGAACTTAGTCTATAGCCTGTAATTGGTGCTGTATATATGTAGTTTATATTCAATGCAATGTGAGCTTGCGCTTTTCTAGTCAGCAGCTACTTGGTATGTGTGTCAAATGCGATCAGTTACAGCCATGAATCGAACCCGTCACTTAGGATCTGTAACCTGCGCGCACTGCCGCCTGACCAATGACCATATGTCGCTGACAAGGTAGGTAGCTGTTCTTTAAACTGTGTCGTTGACTGTCCGCTGACGGACTGTGTCGCTGATTGTCATCAGCAAAGTGGAAAAGCAAGCGGTGAACGACTTGAGCATGATAAACCGGCCAGAACCGGTTAGGTCAGTCGTTAAGTGCATCGCTGTTGCTGCTGGAGGTCTGGGATTTGATTCCTGGACCAGTCGGATCGGACATTGTGTCACTAACGGCTCGCCACCACCGTGACATTTTCTCGGAGCTGTGTTGCGCAGGCGCTAAGCCCTGGAGATGGGCCCAGCCACTCGTTACACGTTTGGGCGTATTAACGCGAGTCTAATAAAAATTTGTTGGTTTGGAAACTTCATTTTTTTAATCCGTAATTCCTATTTTTTAGCTCGGTGGCGAAGCCAATGAGCCCTGAATATTTTTTGGAAGAGAGGAAAATGGCGATTGAGAAAGCTCTTGATGTGAGTGAGGTTTTCCCATTGAAGAACCAAGGTCAGGTTCTTGTTGATGAATTGGAGTGTTCATTGCAATCGGACGTTTCGGAAGAGAGTTTACCCTTGCTTCTTCATCAGGTAAAACATTGTTTTTAGATGAAGTTATTTTGTATTAAGGTAAGATTACAGTCAAATTTGGGATTTTTGCGAGATTTTCACGAGCCAATACAATTTACTGGTGATGAAGTTTTTCACCAGTAAGTCGTATTGGCAAAAATGTGCTGTAATCTTGCTTTGTTAAAGACTGATCTTACAAACAACAAGAATTGCTTGATGAGCTAACCATAATAAGAGTCAATATGGTTAGTAGGTTGCACTTTTTTTGAAAGTTACAGTTTACTCTTAGTTTACGTTTTTCTAAAACTGTCGCTGACCATGATTGAACTCAGTAGAAGTCAACTGCTTGCATTTACCAAAATATAAAAAACAATTTTCATTACACTCGCGGTATTACGCCGAAGCGTGTAACGAGTATTGGGGCCTATTTCCGCGGCTTAGCGCCTGGGCAACGCAGCGCCGAAGACGTCGGAGCAATGGCGAGCTGTTGGCAAGACTGTGTCGATTTGACCGGCCCGGGCAGCAAACTCAGACCTTCTGCGCCGAGGGCGACGTCTTCTACCACTTCAAAATGCTTTCATTTTGCGTTAGTTTTATTTGAATCAACTTCAATCCCTCGTGCAATGCAATCACATGCATATGCTCCGGTGGAAGAGGTTTTGCAAGCATACTGAAGCAATAGAAAGAATGTATCCAAAATACAGACAAAGGCTAAACGCGATCAAGAAAGATTATGAAGATGCAAAATGTCGTTCCCAGAGACTTGCCGCGGCTTATCATTCTCTGGTTTTGAAAAATAACAAAGGAAAACAATGGTATGTGAAAATAAGATGTTTTAATTTTTAAATCAATTTCTTCGAAACAGCTTTAAACAAGTTTTAGTAGAAAACATGCTGCCGGAATAACTGAAAACATTTTTTAGTAACTTGACGTTGCAAGATGCTACTCATCTTGTTGTCAAAGTAAAAACGTCAAGTGATTAAAAAATTGATCAGAAACGTTTTTCGTTGTAATACACCCAGCGACGTACGGTACCTCAGCTGAAATACGTACGTGCATCCAAAGACCCAAATATGCCAATCATATTTTCTTTGCGTAGCCTCTTAAGTCATCACGCCTATGCCATTAGACACCTCTGTGAGAAACCACAACCTTGATCCAAATGTTTACTCAGTAAAATTGCTGAGATTCCAGTGAATACGTTTCCGGTAAATTATTAAAAAATGCTAAATGACTTCACATAATTAAAAAATGTTTTCGATTATTTTGTGCGGATGCTTTCTACTAAAACCCATGAAAAGTTCTAAACATTACGCTCAAAAGTAATAACGTCAAGCTCAGAAGTAATGTTTTTACGTTACGCTCAGAAGTAATGTTTAAAGTTACGCTCAGAAGTAATGTTTAAAGTTTAAGCAGATATCAGAGGAATTTATCTCTTCCTGTTTTGTCGCATAAAGAGCTAAAACTCACCGGTTTTCATCCAACTCTTTCTGAAAAAACTTGTAAATTTCTACTTTTTACGCAAAACGGAACGTGTAAAAGTGATAAAGCTTATAATTCTTTCTGAAACTATTCTAAACTTTTTTGTTTGTTCCACGATATGCTATATTATTTTTTTGTTATAATACTTACAGAGAATATTCTTGTCTTTTGCCATTTGTTTCAATGTTTTTTGATTAATCAAAAAACTTGGAAAATTGTGTTAAAAACTTTCAAAATTTTTGTTTCATTCACAATTACGTCGAAGGAAAATTAAATTTTTCCGAGAACATTATTTATTTTTGCATGAAACGTTGTCTTCGTATATCAAGCCATAAAAACTGTCATTGCGTTAAACATACAGTATATAAAACCATAGCCATTAGTTCGTATAATTACAAAAATCAAGTAGCTATTGTAACAACTTTTCCATATCAAATTCTTCCTTTGTTCAAATTGTCAATCCTTGGTGGTCTTTGTCAAACCTTTAGTCGGCGATTGTAATATCATGTTACTTCAATTAACAGCTTTCATTCTCTTGTATCGTAATTATTTGACATTTTGATCAATCTGAATGATCTAATAAAAAAGATGAAAGCTGTAAATCGTCAGCACTTACGTGATTTTTTTTAGCGTAGATGGCCTAGTGAATACTGCGTCTGTCTCTGGAGCTGCTGATTCGGGTTTGATGCCGCGCCTGGTCAAACCGATGATTGCAAAATTGGTATTCACAGCTTCCCTGCTTGACGCTCAGCATTAAATGACAGTGTGGAAAACAAGCTAGCAAGTTTACTTCTTGTGTGGTTGGGAAAGGCACTTAAACGGCATTACTCCTTCTAAGAGTGGTAGATAGAGGCTGGGAACGATTGTAAAACGCTATGATATTGTCTCTGAAAAATACAATGGTTTATTCCATATTCTGTGGTTTGTTTTCTCTGCCTTCTTTCTTCCCCTTTTGCCTTTGATTAATTCAAATTCTTGTGTTTCAGTTTAAAACCTGACGACATCGCGATTTTCCTTCGTTGGCTGGTCGTACATCTTCATTCTACCAAGAAAGTTACAAGTTATCTCAAATTACTGCAGTGGTTGCCAGTAATTCATCGAAACAACATAGAATTACAGCTCGCTGCGCCAATGCAGCCTGCCAGCGAATCGAGTCATTCAAAAAGCGCAGAATGGAACGAAAGAGCTAAACCAACGGTAGGTTGATATGTTACCAAGAACCAGGCCTCTCTTATAGAACATAATGGTAATGATCATTACTGCATGTAGTAAATGTGTCTAATACTCCAGTTCGCTTTTTCCTTTTTGTTATATTCACCGAATTTCTCGAGTTAGTTGTCATATTGAAGTTCTTTAATAATTCTTGTGCCCACATGCCTAAGTCTAATTTAATAATTCTTGTGCCCACATGCCTAAGTCTAATTTCGCTTGTCAAAAAGTCAGCGTCAAATTATTCAGCGCTTATTTCTAACAAAATACAAATGAAGCCCGTCACCGTCCGTTTGATTTTTAGTCTAGTACGATCAAGAGTTTGATATTATGAGGTTAGTTATATATCATACTAGTTTACGTGAAGCCATTAAAAACTTCAAATTTTAGTAATTTCTTGCGGAGTTGATTGAGTTCGTTTCTACAACACTTTTGTAAAATGAATTTTTTATTTTTTTCGCTTCGTTAGACGGAGTCAATGGAACATCGGTCCTCGTGGAACAATATGACCGCCGGACTTGATTTTTCTTTCCTTTCTCCTGCTTCCACTCCGGGAAGAACATCCAGGAACACAACATCCATGACTGTGGCGTCCGACATCGCTTTTTCAGGTTTGGTGTTTCCATTTTACATCAAAATCAAACCTTCATTATCCTCGCAGTATTACACCGAAGTGTGTAACGAGTGACGGGGCCCATCTCCGCGGCTTAGCGCTTTGGCAACACAGCTTCGAAGGAATGTGGCAGCGGTGCTGAGTCTCAGCGGTGAATACTCGATGGAGCTGCTTGTGTTTGATCATTGTTATGTGATGCATAGGCTATTTTTTGAATGTGCATATTTAGCCTAATATTTATCTTCCTATCACGAAAAAGCGATCAACTTGCTGTAACGAGCTCGATTAGGAGTTGCCCGGCGCCTGTCTACCACGCTGAGATGGGTTCGTCCCGATGGGTGCTTTTCCCAACGGTGCAGCAAGTAAATTTGCCTGTTGTCCTCCACGCTATCTCTTTGATGCTGAGAGCCAAGCAGGGAAGTTATGAACACCAATTTTACAGTCATTGCTTTGACCTGACGCGGAATCAAACCCGAGTCTACAGCCCCATAGGCGGACGCTCTTACCACTTGACCATATGAGCTGTTAAAATCTGTTGAACGCATATTACGCAACCACATGTAAGATTATTGTGTTAACAACATTGGGATTCTAGAATTATTACTTTTTAAGAGTAGGGTATCACTTTAAAGGCCTTTGAACTAGTCGGTTTTCTTTCACTCGGTTTGTTTCTCGAGTTTATGTTTGAGTGTTGATTCAAAAACATTTCAAATTTTTCCCGTTGAAGTTGCTTGAAAATAAGATTTAAGTTCTTTTCTGCCAAGCATACGCTTCTAACAGGGCAACTGAAACGATCTTGTGAACATGTCCTATTATGAAAACAAAACAAATCAAATCTTTATTATACTTGCGGTGTTAGACTGAGGCTTGTTACGAGTGGAGGGGCCCAACTCCGCGGTTTCGCCTGGGCAACACAACTCTAAAGAAACGTTGCATCGCTGGCGAGCCGTTGACGATGCTATATCCAACTCAACCGGCCCGGGAATCGAACCAAACGCCTCTCGCACCCATAGCAATGTGCTTAGCAATTGAGCTTACCGGCTGGCGTTTATGAAAGCAACTTAGCCTTAAATTCCAGTAAATAACTTTTGCTTTTCAACCGGAGATCAATTCTGTCGAACGGAAACGTATTTTTTTTTTTTAGGAATCGTTTCGAATGAAGTCACTCTTGGAATTCCTTGTCACGTGATAGAATTGATCCATTTCCGTGAACAACTTGAATCTCTCACAACTGCTTACGGCATTCCAATTCGCACGGAGTTGGTGACATCCGCAGATGAAATGGAGTTATTTGGAGCTGTAAACCGGCACTTTAAAGGACTATTTAACCAGCAAATTGAATACTTAACTTTTCATCAATACGATAATCCCCCTGAAGGTTTGTTTTTACTACTTTTTATCCGCTAAATTTTCCTTTAACCTTTCTCATCAGCTGAAAACGTCAAAGGGTTTGTGTGTTTATTTACACATTTGGTGCATTGCTGATCGCTTTCCGGCTGTGTGTACTCCACTGAAAGAATGCGGCAAAACAGTTTGTCAACTTGGTATCAATCTGAACTTAGGTTCGATTCCCGGGCCGGTCACATCGAACACTGTGGCCAGCGGCTCGCCACATCTGCGACCTTTCTTCGGAACTGATGAGTTGCCCTGGCGCTGAGCCGCGGAGATGGAGACCGGCATTTGTTGCGCGCTTTGGCGTAATACGACGAATATAATGGAGATTTGAGTTTTTGTTTATTCTGATTGATTGATTTCTTCATTTTTATCCTATGTCACGAGAAAGCGACGGAGGTGCTATACATATGACACTATAGTGTCATGAAAATGACACTAATGACACTATAGTGTACTTATCCATTTCGGTCTGATTATTTTTTTGTAGGATTCGAACATTGGGGAGTTGATTCAGCGTCTCATTGTTTGAAGAAACCTAGCAATTGGGTTAAATCTATCCAAATTAAACCGAGGAAAGAAGCAAATCAACTGCGGCAAATGACCTACTTGAGGGAGCATGGCAATGTAGATGAATTACTGCAGTCGCAAAACAGGTTTTTTGCTCGGCTAACATTTCCACCTAAAACTGCTATCTGCAGCTATCTGCCTTAGCGCTCAGCATCAGAGCTAGAATGCAAATGAAATAAGTAAAAAAATCAGGCGAGTTAAAAATCAAATTAGTTATGACGTTTCAAAATTTTAGCTGTTAGCTGTTTAAAAGCGCCAGGAATAGCTAATACTACATTTCACATAGCGTTTATATTCAAATATAATATACGTTTTTGTTAACTCTGTATTGCATTTCATGAAATGATTGCTGTTATGACAGTTTTGTTGTGTTAAGGGTGCCTGTTGCTTGTATTGTTTTCATCTGAACATCAGCTGCGAGAAGGCAGCGCGGCCTTAATGAGGAAATAGGATTCAGTGCATGGAAAATTTGTTGACATAAACCGATGATAAAACTAAAAAATTGGGACTTTTAGGTTTCCAAAAATGAAGGTTAAGCACATCACTATTTGAATGGGAGGTCCGGGGTTCGATTCCCGGACCGGCCAAATCGGACGCAGTGTTGCCAACGGCTCGCCATCGCTGCGACGTTTCTTCGAGCTGTGCAGCTCAGGCGCGAAGCCGCGAAGATGGAACCCGCCACTCGTTACACGCTTCGGCGTAGTACCGCGGACATGATGAAGATTTGTTTTTTAGATTTCTAAACGTTTCCGATTTTGCTCAAGTAACTGAAGCGTTGAAGGAGCATGCCGTCGCAGTTAGAGATCCGCCACTTGTGCAAGCAATTTCAGTCGCTACAAACTTGTAAGTTGGTCCTTGAGACGTTGAACAAGTGCTTGACTTTCCGTAATGGTCTGTCATTCAAAACTGTTGAATAGATTGAAATATTCGCTTTAAGTTTTTTGAAGTAACCTTTAAGTAACGTTGGCTTTTGCTGATCGCTGTTATCATCAATGACTGATAAACTTACGTTTCTCGCAACGGTTTCTTCTTGCTGAGGAGGACGTACTGACAACATAGCTTTCTATTACAGTGTTATCTTCCCTTAACCCACTCTGCCGATGGAGCGGTGGTTAAAAACACTGATAACGGTCCGAGAGGTCTCTGATTCCCGGTCGGTCAAATCAGACACAGCTTCGCCACCGCTGCGACGCTTTTGCGGAGCTCTGCTGCACAGCCGCTAAGCCGCGGAGATGGGCCCCGCTACTCGTCACAGGCTTCGGCATGATGCCTCGAGTTTAATGAAGATTTGATTTTTTACTAAATACATGAGTGGAAAATCATATATTTGCTGTAGCTGAACTCAGTTATCGAACCCTTTTTGAAACACTGATTCCCATTGTTATTGATTCCGCTCCTTTACAGTTGAGCACTTTTGTCAGCAGTTTCAAGCTTCGAGCCATGTCGTATATTTGCTCTAGCTGAACTCAGTTATCGAGCTCTTTTTGAAACACTGATTTCCATTGTTATTGAGTGGAAATTTAGATTACAATTTCAGAAAATTGTCGTAAAAATCAGGGTATTATTTTACAGACGTGGGAAATTGCGAAGTAAGTCTGTGTGGGACCGGGTTTATGAAAACGCTGAAAAACATGCAAATAACAACTCGAATGGATCCGAATCGTCCCGAGATAGCGAAGACAAAAAGTAGGATATGGATTCAATGTAATTGTTTTAAACTACGCGTGTATATCCATAAATTCTTTCGCTGCATTTCTAAAAATACTGTTGATATGAGCTGAAAATAGCTTAAGGAGAAAAATTAAAGCCACGAAGTTCGTAAAACTAGACGTATCGGCTGCATAGATTTAGCTGTCATCATCAGCAGATCAAGCAAGGCAGTATAAAATTGTAAGAACTGGAATTTTAAAAACTCTAGTTGTATCTGTGTTGACAGCTGAATCTATGTTGTCGAAATGTTTAGTTTTATAATTACTGTGACTTTATTTTATTTCCTTAAGCTATTTTTGTCCCTTATTATTTACTCTATCCCAAAGTACATTGGGAGTTTATATGGGAATGAATGCTAGAGGCAACTGAACAAACACGAACTGGGAATTGTAAATTCTAGTTCTTACTTATATTACGCTGCTGATGATGACAGCTGAAAACAAGCTGTCGAAACGTCCAGCTTTACATAGAACTTTGACTTTATTTTTCCTCCTTAAGCAATTTTCAAAATATTTTTTGAAATACTGTCGAATAATGATGACTTGTGTCATTGTTTTAGGTTTAATCGTCAATCGAAGAGAAAAGACAGTTATGATTACGCGAACACCATGCAAATGCTCGGGTTGGATGAAGGAGACGACTCTCCCAATCAAGACCCCACTGTTATCCAGGCACGAAAATAGGGTTTGTCGTTGGGTTATCCAAATCCTTCCTTTAAACTATCTATACTCGGTCGGTTGGAGCTGCTGTGTTTAACGACATCGCTCTCAGTGCGGGAGGTTCTGGGTTCGTTTTTCAGGCTGGTTAAATCGGGCGTAATGTCGCCAAGGACTGGCCATGGCTGCGACGTTACTTGGGAGCTGTGTTGCCCAGGCACTAAGCTGCGTAGATGAGCCACGTCACTCGTAACACGCTTCGGCGTAATGCCGCCGGTATGATGCCGCCGGTATGATGAAGATTTGATTTGATTTTGTTGTTTCAGTTCGCTCTTGTTGTTTGAAGTCCACTTTGCACTGCGTTTATTTTAAGCGCTTTAGCTTGCAAGTCAGAATTTTCATCGTCAATTTTTCGTTTTTTTGTTATACAAGATAAGATCTGAGCCAACCGGCCGTTAGCTCAGTTGCTTAGCGCACGCTATCGGTGCGGGAGGTGTGGGGTTCAAATCACGGGTCGGTCACATCGGCACAGTGTCGCCAACGGCTCTCCACCGTTGCAACGTTTCTTCGGAGCTGTGTAGCCCTGGCGCTAAGCCGCGGGGATGGGCCTCGCAACACGCTTCGGCGTAATATCGCGAGTATAATAAAGATTTGATTTGAGATTTGAGCCATCCTGTTTCGGCATTACGTCCCTCATCGGTGATAATAATCATGGAGGACCATATCGAAAACCACACAACAAAATTACTCAGCCTGGCTTGTTTCTTTGTTATTTGGAGCAACTCGCGTACGACCAAAAAAGAAAGAGATGGAGCTGTTTGCGTTTGAAATGTGCAAAGAGTAACCAGGATTAAGAAATTTTTTTTTCAGGGAGCCTACCTTTCGTTTTTACATCTTCGTCATTTGAAAATTCGAGATCTTCGCAGACAGTGCCTTGCTATTCTTAATTATTTTCGAAGGTTGGTTTGACACTGCGCAAATGATGTTTACTGCACTCAAAATCACATGATAAACTTCAAATTCCGGTCATTTTTCAACAATTCTTCCATCTCAAAATTACCTTTATTTGTTTTAATTACTGTTTGTTTTTGTTAAAGACATTGCTAACGGTACGGAAAGTCTGTGTTCGATTCCGGGAAGATCAAATCGGACACAGTGTCTTCTACTGCTCGCCATCGCTGCGATGTTTCCTGAGAGCGGTGTTGTCCCTGCGCTAAGCCGCGGAGATGGGCCCCACAACTCGTTACACGCTTCGGCGTAAGAGAGCGAGTGTAATGAAGATTTGATTTTTTTTTTGCTGCCTGTTACACTCACATAATCTAGCTTTTATCATTCACTGCATAAGCAAGGCAGTAAAAGATATGACAAAACTAAAAAATCTTTTTTTTCTATTTGACTTTTGCTGCTGATGATGCCAGTTTACGTTAAGGATACGTTTGAAGTGGGGTAATCTTTCTATTGTTGCATCACAGTATTGAGCGAACGATCACCATCTACGATGGAGGATTCTCGGAAGAGTCGCACCATCAAGATGAGGACAAGGAAGAACCAATAGGAAATACGAATGGAAAGAAGAAGAAAGGTGATGATTACCTTGTATTTTAGACCGGCTAAAGGCAACGCTATCGGTGCGGAAGGGCTTGAGTTATATTTCCGGGCCGGTTAAGTCGGACAAGATGTCGCCAACGTCTCGTCACAGACCTTTGTAGCTGTGTTTCCCAGGCCCTAAGCCGCCGAGTTGGGCCCCGTCACTCGTTACACGTTTTGGCGTAATACCTCGAGTGTAATGAAGATTTGATTGTTTTATTTTGATGATGTCCTTCATCACCAGAAATAAGCATTCAAACCAGGGCTACTCGATATGTCAATCGCGATTCACCAGGGTGACTGCTGATAGCACGCATGATGTTTAATAAGAGTGAGTCTAGCATCATTCAGATTTTGTATGGCATTTTTTAATGGGTAGGTCATTTTTACTTCATTGTGAAAGTAACTCGCATGCTTGAAAGTGCTAACGTCTTTGAAGTATCAAACTAATGTACCGGGTAGCCCAAAACTTTCAGTTGGTCAGAAATTAATGTTTGGAAGTTTTTTGAACTAAAATCGAACTCAAAATCAAAAAATCAGACCTTCACTTGCGGTGTTACGCCAAAGCGTGTTATAAAAGGCAGGGCCCATCCCTGCGGCTTAGCGCCTGGACAGCGCACCGTTGCAGCGGTGGCGATGGATGATTTGACCGGCCTGGGAATCGAACTCCGATTTTAGCAGTGCCTTTTAACCACTACGCCAGCTGATCGATTCGAGGCGCACGCAATATTTTTAATTTTCAATAAGCGTGTATGCTGCCTACTTTAATTATAATTTGGGGTAAGCTTCATCGTGTGAAATATTTTAGCCATTACTCATAGAATCACTGCAGATTTAACGATAAATCTTTTTAGCGAAATCTGGAAATCACGGGTCTCATCAATTGAACAGTCGTAGATCAAATCAGTCGCTTGGAGGGAAAGGACAGTCACTTGGAATTGGATCCCATCAGTATGTATTCAATACTCCTGCCGACTATAAGGTATTGCGTGACACCTGAGTCTGCTCATTGAAAGTTACTTTAAAAACCATTAAAAATTACTTTAAGAAGTTTTTCAATTTGATAAATGAAAATGTTGTGTGGTTTTGTGGCGCTTTTTAACTACTGAGGTCCTTTAGCGCCAGGACTAAGTTTTTTGTCTAGAATTCACTGACGTATTTTATTCTCTGTTCATTTCATCCTCCGCGCTGCACTTAATTGCTGAGCGTTTAGCATGTGTAACAGCAGATACCAGTTTTAAAGTCTTTGGTTTGACCCGACTGAGAATAGAACCCCGTCTACCAGCTTCCAAGGCGAACGCTCTGATGAAACCTGCAATTAAGCGAATAAGCTGATGTGCTCTAGACTTGATTGTTGAAATGCAATCAATGCAGATTATTGAAAACTACCAGTCAACTGACCTAGTTGGTAAAGGCATCGCTATCGGTGCGGAAGGTATGGGGTTCGATTCCCGGGCCGGTCCAATCGCCAGCGGCTCGCCACCACTGCGACCTTTCTTCGGAGCTGTTGCCGAGGCGCTTAACCGCGGAAATAGATCTCGCCACTTGTTCACGCTTCGGCGTAATACCGCGAGTGAAATAAAGCGGAGCGTTGTTCCCGAGAAAGTTATAATCGAAAGGTTTTCGTTCAACTCTTGATCAAGCTTCGTTCTTGCGCTCTGGATATAGTGCTTGGCGATCTCTGCCTAAATTCTGAGCTGGCTGCTGGTAAAAAATTAAACGTTAAAACTGAAAAAACAATGATCTCTACGAGTCTGGATTTGTCACGTCTATTATTGCTTTTTCGTCGCTTTCTAGTGACTGGGCAATAATGATGTTGTCAAAACATTAATCAAAAATCTAGGGCATTGCACAGTTTATGCCGTTTCCACATTTCAAATGTTGTTGCGAAATACTGTAGTTACATCATGTCCGATATAAAACTTCAATGTTTTGATTCCTTGATTGAATTCAAATTTTGATACAGCGTAGTATCGCTGTGAGCAGCTTCACTGCGCTTTACATTGGTTGCCGGCTACCTGTCTATCACTCATGGACTGGGGAATCCCGGTAAGTGTTTTTCCCACTGACACAACAAGTAAACTTTCCGTCTTGTTCTTTACACTGTCCCTTTTATGCAGAGCGTAAAGCAGGAAAGCTGTGAGTACCAATTTACAGTCATTGGTTTGACCCAACGTGGAATCAAACCCGAGTCTACTTCTCCAGAGGCAGACGCTTTTTGCACTTGGCCATCTCATGTTACCGTTGATCTTTTGTCAGATTGAACAAAGCAGATTCATGGAGTTTTCCGGAGTTGACAACCATGATGATTTCTATACGTTGGATGCTGATGAAGAAGAGTCCGGAGATGGGAAAGGATCCATAACTGCTGCTGCTGTTGCATCCGGATCCCTCGGAGCGGATTCAACTCCGCATGTGCAGGATCACAGAGGGTATTACATCATGTATGACTCCGCCATCAGTGATTTCCATTCATTAGATGAGGAACTGATACTAATGGCATCGCAATATATAGAAAAAGATGTCGGTAAGTGCTCAAAAAGCTTGTTTTTACAAAATCACTGTAAGAACAGTTTTGAAAAAAGCTGTTTGTCCCAGAAGCTTTTCGTGACGCACTCGTCAGTGGGTAATCACGTCAAAGTGAGAACGAGAAGCAAGGTCTGGTGTTTGATGAATGACAAGATAAATAACAAAACATTGCAAGGAGGAAAAATATAACCCCAGTAGTTTTTAAAATCGAAAAGCTATCTCAGTTGCTTAGCGCACACGTTGTCGGTGCTGGAGGTGTGGGGTTCGATTCCCGGGTCGGTCACATCGGCACAGTGTCGCTAACGGCTCTCCACCGCTGCGACGTTTCTTCGGAGCTGTGTAGCCCAGGCGCTAAGCCGCGCAGATGGACCCCGCCACTTGTCACGCGCTTCGGCGTAATTCCGCGTGTTTAGTGAAGATTTGATTTTTTGATCTGAACTTTCGGTTTTATATTGCATTGCTTACGATGCTTAGCATGACTACAGCCGAATCTGAGTCGTCGGTACTTCCAGTTTTAAGAGTTACTGCGCTTCTATTTTTCCTACTTAAAGCTATTTTCATCCCACAGTTGCTGTGTCCACATGCGCTTTAATGCTGTTCGAATTTAGCAAATCGGTCTGTTTTGCGCAAATCCGCGGCGGAGAGAAACGGATTGTCGGACATTCCAGGCGAAGTTAATATACCCTCATATGCGCACAGAGATGTGGATAGATTTGCAGTTCTACTCGATCTCTGGACTTGCGAGCTCAATTTTCTCGTCAACAAAAGAAAAGTATAATCTTGTAAAAACATTTCAATTTGTTAAAGATATATTTGGCGTAGTAGTTAAAGATATTGCTATCGGTGCGGGAGGCATTGGGTTCGATTACCGGGCCGGTGAGGTTGGATTCAGTGTCACTAACGACTCGACACCGCTGCTATGTTTCATCGGAGCTGTGTTGCCCAAGCGCTAAGCCGCGGAGATGGGCCCCACCGCTTACACGCTTCGGCGTAATGCTGCGAGTGTTATGAAGATTTGATTTTTTTGCTTTCTCATTTATTCTTTACTCGAAAAAGCGACGAAAGCACTCTCCATAAGCAGATTTCAAGCTTTCACTGAAGGTTACCTTTGCTTCCAAAACTTACTCAAGAACCTTGCCAATAAATTGCTACGCTCTGCTGACTCGATTGATATCAAGTCCTACTTATTTTGCAGTTGTTGGATGTTCTGGCTGAAGCTTATCAAACCACTTTTGACCCGATGGAAAAACAAAACTTGGCTCAAGTGCGTGTCCTATTACTTTTAGCCAGTATAATTGTGTTTATTACTACTGATATAGGGTAGATGGTTGAATGCAAAATTTGTTTGCATTGTTTTTTGTTAAAATTTTAATTTTTTGTTTTCATTAAGTGTTTGTCTCTTGCATGATTTGCTGTAAAATGTGCTTTTGCACTCAAAAAGAGCTATTTTTCTATTTTTTTAAAATTTACATCTTTATCCTATTGTCACGAGAAAGTGGTCGACGTGCTATAACAAGCTCGCTTAGGAGTCGCCGGCCATTTGTCTGCAAATCCAAAATGGGGGAATCTTGCAGGAGTCGTTTCCAATTACACAGCAAGTAAATTTGCCGGCTTGTTTTTCACACTGTTCCTTTAATGTTGAGTGTCAAGCACGGAAGCTGTGAATATCCACTTTTAAATTTTACATCCACTCTTCCTATTGAGCACCAAGCTGGATGACCGCGGGCTGTTTCGGTAACTTTACCTTATTAAGAATCTTGCAAAGTTTTCAAACTACACGCACTACACTCTCGCTGTACATGCCAGCTACTTTGGTTTTTAAAGATGTAGAGTATAAGAGGAGTTTGAACTTTAAAATCAAATCAAATCTTCATTATAGTCGCGAACTCGCGATATTACACCGAAGCCTGTAACGAGTGATGGGCCGCATTTGCGCGGCTTAGCGCCTGGGCGACACAGCTCCGAAGCGTCGTCGATGCGATGGCGAGCTCTCCGATATGACCGGGCAGGGAATCGAATTCCAAACGATCAAGCAGATACAGGGGTCTTTAACCACTACGTTTTGAACTCATACTTTATACTAACTGTTTTCTTCAGGTGATTACCGACTTGTTGCACCAGAGACCTCGCTATGATTTCACGAACGAATATTTCATTCGAACTTACAGAGGAGAATGCGCTTGTCTTCGGCTCAAAACAATTTTACTTACACAGGTAAGTGTTATTTGGTGTTCGCAGAAAAACAATAAGAAGGAAAATGGCCAGTATTTAATGAACAAGCCAGATGTTTGCTAAAAGAAACATTTATCAAAGATTAAGCTTATAGCAAAATTATACGGTTTAAACTTGGAACCATAAACGTCTAGCGGTACCTCGCGCAGATGGTACCTGACAGGTTCGATTCAGGGCAGGAGCCTATCGTATCTGATATATATATGTATATACCGAACGGCTACTAACTCGAAGAGCGCAAGCTCAGTTCGCAGTCCCTTTCAATATGTGGAATTTTCGTTAATTCAATATAAGCCTTTCGGCTGCGATTATTGCTTCAAACCAACAAATCTAGCGTTACTTCCTTATCTTGCAGATTCTCACTTCCCACATGGACAATTGCAAGCATTATCTCAACAAAATATCCCGACCCTTCCATATACCAGGCATGCCAATGTTCGCCGAAACCAGACAAGGCATTGCTGTCAATCTTCCGAGGTAAATTACTAGTAAACGAGTAACCACTCGTCGCTGCGCACTTTAACAACATTTTTATCTTCCTGTCACAAAAGTTACCAAAAACGAAGGAGAAGCTTTAGCGAGCTCGTTTTGGAACTGATAGATGGATATATAGATGGATAGATGAATAGATAGAATATAGATGAATTGCCGGCCACTTGTTCGCCTCTCGTAGTTTGGGGAGTTCCGTTAAGTGCTTTTATTAACGGTATAAAAAGTGAATTTGGCGGCTTGTTATCTACACTGTTCTTTTGTTGCATGTCAAGCACGAAAGCTATAAATTTCAATTTCAGTGTCTTTGGTGTAACCCAACTCGGAATCAAAGTTTGATCTTCCGTTTTAGAAGCAAACGCTTCATTCGCGTGGAGGACTGATCGGTAGAGTGGTATATTGTGCCTTTACTTGATTCAGATGCACCACAAGCCAAGATTCATGGTTAAACGCAGCGAGATCATAGCTCAGCTAGAGCTGCTGATTCAATTTATGTTGTATGAGGTGTTTCGTTATAGACGTTAATTCCACTGTAGATTATGCTCTATGTGAAATATGGCGATTGTATTAACTTTTTATTACTATATTTTTCTACCGACCGGTTGACGTAATGATTACAGGCATCGCTATTGGTGCAGGAAAGTCTTGGGTTCGATTCCCGGGCCGGTCAAATCGGTCGCAGTGTCGTCAGCGGCTCGCCATCGTTGCGACGTATCTTCGGAGCTGTTTTGCAAACGTGCTAAACCGCGGAGACGGGCCCTGCCGCTTGTTGCACGCTTCGGCGTAATGCCGCGAAAATAGTGAAAATTTAAATTTTTTTTTTTACTTTATTTGCTGTCTCAATTTGGAATTCTTTCTTCAATTTTCTGTTTTAGACCTTCTCTAAGGCACGTCGATATGCTGGAATTTCATTCGACTGTAGGTGGACTAGCTAGTCGTGTGTTGGAGGCGCTCTTTCTGGCTGATCATCAGATGCAGCTGGTACGATTATGCAAGTATTGTTATATTTAGGCATGCATTGTTATATTAGTGGCGTAGGCTTGTGAATTTTTGTATCATTATTGGATCATCGTTGCCCTTTTTTCAAGCCTTAGTCAACACAAAAAACGTTGCACTAGCAAAATTAACATAGTCTAAAAAGTGATTTCTATTTCCCAACATTTTGCGTGGATTTCTATTTGTTGCGTATTGTATTGCTATTGTTAAATTTACTTAGCAAGGAATACTTTCATGAAACCCATTCCAAAAACCAAGGACAAAAGTGGAAGGTAACCGAAGTAATAACTCGAGACTGCTAGTCTGCGTTGAATTCTTCAACAGCTCAAATGGCCGAGTAAGAGCGTTTGCCTCTGGAGCTGTGAACTCGGGTTTAATTCCGAGACGGGTCGAACCAAAGACTTTGTATTTGGTATTCACAACTTTCATGCTTGACGTTCTGCACTAAAGAGACAGTGTGGAGAACAAGCCGGCAATTTTACTTGTTGCGCCGTTGGGAAAGGCACTTTGCGGAATTTAAGCGAATTTGTGACAGTGTTTTGATCGTTTTTTGTGATAGTAGGATAATATGCAGCTAAATACAAAATAATACAATTTCAGATCCACAAACCATCTTGTATGAGCGAGCGCATCACGCTTGAAAAGCAAGTACTGGAACATGCGCAGAGGGAATGGGAAGGGTTGACTCCTATTGGATCATCATACAGCAAGCAAATTCAAAAAGATGTATGTATATTGCTTATGATTGCGTGAAGAATAGCACAAAACATCGCCGACGATGCGGTAGGTCCTGGGTTTGATTCCCAGGCCGGCCGAATTTGACGCAATGTCGCCTACGGCTCGCCACCGCTGCGACGTTTTTTAAAAGCCGTGTTGCCCAGGCGCTAAGCCTAAACTGTACGGTTTGACCGGCGTGGGAATCGAACACAAAAACAAAAAGCGATGTTCTTAAGCACTAGAAGAAAATGATGGAGCTAATGAAGTGCTACAAGTAGTACCGGTACGTAGGGAACCGTTAGACGACGCTTAAACTACGACATCAAGCTCATGCTCATAATTTCCTCATTTGTAGCAAAATTCTAAAATGCGTAAATAGCAGCAAACTTTGGAATAGTTGCAAAAAGACCAATAATTAGATTTTCCAACTGAAGTTTTATGCAAAAATTATCCGAATTCTTTTATCTTTTTCAGCTTTTTTCTGAAGATTTTGTCGAGGATGTTTACTTGTTAAATGACGCCGTATCTTCCATGCTCAGCAAAGAAAGCGGAGTTGAAACGAATTCAATGCGGAGTGAGGAAACGGATGAAAAGGATATCGGTGTTTGGATGCGAGCGCTTGATGTGATATTGTTACGTCATAGATTGATGGATGCGGCCTGGGAAACTGAAATTCTAGCAAGGTGATCATGATGTCATTGAAATTGTAACGACGTCATGTTATGTTTAAAAGTTTAAACAATATTTTGAATTTGATAATTTTAGAATACAATTGATGTTTGGCTTTTTAAGTTTTTTCAACTTTTTTTCGTCATCAGCTCTAAAATATCACCAACTTCCAGAGAGTCCTTATTTTCCGACTGACCTGTTTGCGGAGTGCTTAAAGACATCGCTGTTGGCGCGTCAGATCTGGGGTTCGATTCCCGATCCGGTCAAATCGAACATTGTCGCCAACCGCTCGCCTCCGTTGCGATGTTTCTTTGGAGCTTTGTTACCCGGCGCTAAGCCGCGGAGATGGGCCTCGCCACTTGTTACACGCTTCGGTGTAATACTGCAAGTATAATAAAGATTTGATTTTTTTCTTTCCGAAAATCAAAATTATTGCATTGACATTGTTGGTTACTTTCTCATCTCTGATAACAATACCTTGCAGATTATACAAACGTGTAGCTTCAGAGATGGGTTATGAGGAGTTCCACATGTATCTTCGCCTTCTGCAATTCGAATTCGCTTCCCGGAAAGACCGAGTTGATCCAAGCCCCAGCAGTGTCGGCAGTTTCGTAGTGGACGATATGAATGCTGACAGGTAGAACCACGATAAAGATTTAATTACCGGCTGTAAAAATTGAAGCACTAGGAATGCATATAAAAACACAAGCTGCTCTTGATTTTTAGACTTTACCCACAATATGTGGAATAGTCCAACTCACAATTCCTCAGTCTACATGTGCAGTGTAAGTTTTGTCTGCAGCGAGGCCGAATGGTTTGGAGCGTCATTTTTACGACGGCCGTGATCGCAAAGTTGATGGTACAACCTTCACCCAAGTTTCGTTGTTGCGTCCTCGAATAAGATGCTTGACGACAATTATCTCTGCTTGGTGGAATCTAACAAGCAGCAAATAAGGAAGTCAGAGGCAAAATTCAAGCGGAAAACTTGAAAACATGGGCAAGTCCTAAGCGCGTCTGGGTTCGTCCTATGCATGGCGCCCCGTCGCTTTTTCGTGACAGGAGAATAAAAATAAAAAAAATCAATAAAAAAAAAGTGATTCTAAATGCCTACGAACTTTCTGCATCATAAACAATTTTTTGATGCTGTAATCACATTTTTAATTATGACATCAAAATTAAAAATGACTGTCATCGAAAATCAATGGCATCAAAAAATCAATGGCATCGAAAATCAATGGCATCAAAATCTATGGCATCAAAACATCAAAATCAATGGCATCAAAATCAAAGTGCGATGCCAAAAGCTCGACGGTCTTCGGAACCACATAAATTAAATTAGACGTGTGGACAGACCAATGTTTTACTCGCTTTTACTCTGTTAAATTAACAGTTTGTGACGCCCGTCTCAGCCTTAGCATTCCCAAACAGACATGAAACGAGGAAAACGATTGCACTAAGAATTTAGTAGAAAATAATCATCACATGCAGCCAACTTCTCTAGATTAAATTTAAGACAATGTTCAACTCACATTTTTTTCGGGCTTCTATCATTTGGATGCGAACGATAAAGTCAGCCTTCTTTTAGTTAATTTCAGCGACACAGCCTAGCCCAGTGGTTCTCAACCTTTTTACCCATGAACTATTTCCAAGCTAGCCTAAATATATGCGGACTCAAGTCACTCTTGAGTACAAAAACAAGGTTGTTTGATAACTGAGTAATTACGCGTGGCGAATGCATGTTTGCTGCAGTCGCTGCTGCTGCTTGCGCCCCGAAACGATTGATTTGGACGCTGAAACTTTACATTCATGCTGAAAAATCGACCACGTGAAATAAACCGTTTCGATTTCTTTATTATGTTCAGTTCATTTGTATAGCAATCTTTCACGTTTTTTATTTATTTTTTTTAGTAACTCTTCGTGGTCAATATAGGCCGTGTAATCCTGCAGTTGTCAATTCCTGCATCACTTTGTTTATGCTATTCTCTTTAGTATTTTTCTTGATAGTTTTTATAGTTCATGCAAGTGTCCCACAAAGCTTCAGAGTTTCTGTATAGGTTCAAGAATTTGACAATATCTTCTCCAGACCATTTTAAAACTTGCCACTTTGCCATAATCTTTTTTTGTAACACCCGGTATATTACTTTTCTTAACTCGTAAATGCTGACAATAAGCTCGCAAATGTTTTGTAGTAACTGGTACATCACTTTTAATTCGTAAACGCTTAATAAACTCGCGAATACGGAGTCAAACGAAACGATTCCACGCTGTTATTGGCCCCCGTGGTCGTAAATT
This sequence comes from Trididemnum miniatum, assembly GCA_964006365.1. NCBI lineage: Eukaryota > Metazoa > Chordata > Ascidiacea > Aplousobranchia > Didemnidae > Trididemnum > Trididemnum miniatum. The sequence continues at coordinate 33,251,893 of OZ023232.1, forward strand.
TGCTTTTTAACCTTCTAACTTATCGTAACTGTCGGCCTAAGTGTCGTGGGCTCTTCCACGCCCTTCCACGGACACATTTGAGTTGAGAAACATTAGCCTAGCCCTGCACGTACAGATCATTCGATGCGGGTTCGAATTACGGCTGGAGCCGTTCGCATTTGACCTCAATGACTTGCTGACTCAAAGAGTGCAAGCTCACTTGGCAGTCTTCCCCAATTATGTTAATTTTCAATTTAAATATATATTTTTTTATGCAGGTATGTGCCTGCTTCCCTGGTATTAGCAGCTAATGAAATGGACGAAAATCATTTGACAAAGTTTTCCTTTCGCACTCGAGAAGGATTTTTACTGGTAAGTTTGTTTTTGAAACTACGATTTTGTCTCACCGAACACTTTAAGGCTATGTTTTCGCTCCGTAAAAGTCTATTCGGTTTGGCCCAGTGGTTAAAGACTTTGCTTCTTGGCGAGATAGTTTCTGAGTTAAATTCCTGGGCCAGTCAAATCAGACGCTTTCAAGCGGCTCGCCACCTGAAATGTTTCTTGGGAGCTGTGTTGTCCAGGCGCTGGGCCACGGAAATGGATCCCGCCACTCGTTACACGCTTCAGCGTGATACTGCCAGTATAATGCAGATTTTTTTGTTTTGTTTTAATCTAAATGTGTACTGCCTAAATAACCTGAATAAAATTCGTGACTTAAATTACAAAAAACTTTTCAATGATAATCTCGACGAGAACGCTAAAAGTCTTTTTTTTATCCGATTGCGATAATGATCATGAATCTAAGACATTTTGTGTGCGAAATTTTTATAAAATGTGATGTTGCTTTTTTTGATTTTTCTCATTATTTTTCTTATTTTCAGCTTCTCCAATCTACCAGCGCTTTGGAGAATTTCCGAGTCGCGTTAGCGTGCCAAGTTGCCCACAAAAACTCACTACTTGTGGCTGTGACGTTGGCGGAAAATTGTGCTCGCTGGAAAGATGCCAAGGCGACTGTTTCCCACGATACAGAGAGGGTAGGACGCGTTTGTGACCAAACAAGCAATTTGAGTAGTTGAAACCGGCTTGTTGTAGTGATGAAAGACATTGCTATAGGTGCGTTAGATCAGAGGTTCGTTTCCCGGGCCTCTCAAGTCGTACGCAGTGTCGTTCTCAACCTTTTGTAGCTCAGACACTAAGCAGCGGAGATGGGCTCCGCCAATAGTTACACTCTTCGGCGTAATACCGCGAGTGTGATGAAAATTTGATTTCTTCGATGAGTAATTTCGCCAACACGTGTAACGAGTGGCGGGGCCCATCTACCCGGCTTAGCTTGGCCAACACAGCTCCCAAGGAACGTCACAACGATGGTGAGTCGTTGTGTACGATTTGACCTGCCCGGGAATCGATGCCCCGACCTCTCACACCGCCGACCGGTGTCTTTACCTACTACGCCGACCGACCTACCACTGCAAGTTTTGCAAAATTAAACTTTTATGCAGGGTTCGGCTCGAGATGCATCTGACTCCAGGAGTAACTTGAGTGTAGCAACCACTGGCACTCAAATGACTGTTCCGTCTCGTATCGCCTCTCCCTCGGTTACAAAACGACAGCAGCTGGGATCAAGCAACTTGAAATACGGATATGAGAAACAAAAAAGGTGACAATTGAATTTGAAATGTCTTTTCGCTTGATTTTTCGGGCTGATGTTAGTATTACGGTGCTAGGTGTATCTGAGGTGCAGCTTGACAACACATCCTTTTCTCGTTCCATTGATTGAATGAACGCGCACGGACGTTGCCAGCAAAAAAAATTTGTTTTGAGGGGGTGGGCAGCGTCGGATTTAGACAATGAGAGGCCCGTTTTTTTCGCCCTTGGTGATCATTTTAAGAAAGGTCCTCATTCCGCATACGTCATAAAGAGGTAGTCAGTGCCCCCCCCGGTTTCGTCACAATTTACACGCCTAGCAAGAAGTGTTAGAAAAAGTATTGTGTATTGCTGTACAAACATCCACTGGTAGCAGCATGAAAACAACTCAGTACTTTAGAACATAGTAAATGTGGGACAAAAATAGCTAAAGGATGAAACTAAAGCCACTGTAAGTCTTAAAACTGGACGTTTCGACGGCATAGATTCAATTGTCGTCATCAGCATTGTAAGCAAAACCATTTTATGCTGCCCTGCTTGCGCTAACGATGATGGCAGCTGAATCTATGTTGTCGAAACGTCCAGTGTTAGGATTTACTGCGGCTGTATTTTTCCTCCTTAAACTTAAAACTTTCGAGCAAATCTTGCAGTTTCTGCCCAAAACTAGATTGACAAGCGGTTTCCATTACATATTTCTTTAAACCTTTTGTTGCTCGGTCTTTGTCCAACCAACATGAAGCATTGCGCTAAACGGAGAATGCCAGCTTGTATACATCGTTTTGTTGGAATTGGAGCAAATCAATGATTTCTTTCTTTAGTTGCTGTACCAGGTTGTTGTAACATTAATAAACTTCTTTCAGTTCCTCTGACCAGCGATCTGTTTCGGTCTCATCGTCTGCTAAGCATGTCCGCTTTAGCAGAAGCACTCCTAAGCGTGTGTGAGTTAGCATGATATTGCATGAAGGGTAGAAATTATCAATCAAATATGCAACGAATATTACTGATATTTTACAATAGTTCTTTTTCCGGCCTGTTGGCGTAGTGGTATCAGCGCGGAAGGTCTTGGGTTCGAATCTCGATGCGGTGAAATCGACACTGTGTCGCCGACGGCTCGCCATCGCTGCGAAGTTTTCAAGGCGCTAAGCTGTGGAAATTGCCTAGAGGCTGTCCCAGAAAAGCCTTCCACCAAGAGCTTTGTTGTCAAGGCGCTAAGCCGCCGAGATTGACCCCATTACCCGTTGCACACTTCGGCATAATGGTGCGAGATAATAAAAATTTGTTTTTTTCATCATTCGTTTTGTTCCGTCAGTGAGCGAGAGAGCCTTTTCTCAGTCAAAAACTCCGGTTCCAGGTTCGATGCTCGAGCAGGGGTTGCGTTGGTTTAAAGAAAAAACATTATTTTTCGCAATAAACCAAGTAGTTTTCTATTGTCACGGTTTGGCTGGGCTGTAGACTGGCCATGGAACCGCTCACGCAGTTCTGAGCTAGAATGGTTGAAAATTTAGAATTACAGATCGATCTAACCACTAATATAAAAAATATCCCATCACATCGTCACTATACTTGCGGTATTACACCGAAGCGTGTGACTAGTGGCGGCTCCATCTCCGCCGCTTGGGGCCTGGACAACATAGCACATCTCCGAAGAAAGGTCGCATTGAAGGCGAAACGTTGGCGATTTGACCGGTTCTGAAAAGGATCCCCAGATTTCCTCACCGATAGTATTGTCTTTACCAACTGAGGTTCTCAGCCGGTTTAATTACTAATGCAACAGCTACTAATAAAATTTTTGTAGAGACTGCTGGTCGAAATTTGTAAAAACAGATTCTTGCATGTTGTTAAAAGCGTAGCAAATTAAACGGTCTGTGGGAGAAGTTTCAAAATTATCGTACTTTTAGGTCTCCCGAAGCGTTTTTATCAATTCAATTGGAAAAACTGGGACCAAGAGATGTGATCGTCAATGCTTTTGTACGGAAGAAAGAAACACAAGGAATGCTTCTTAAGAAAGAAGAAGAAATAGAAAAACTGAAAAGAAGTCTGGTGTCTGATTTCTGTAGAGAGTGAGTAGATTAAATTGAATGTTCTTTTCTTTCGAGTTGCATTTTGTTAAAGCTACTAGGCTTAGACATATTTAGCGACACATGCTAGCTGGTTATTATTATTATCATTATAAGGTTTTAAGGCGCTTTGCAACCTTAGGATGTTTTTAGTGCCAGACTAATGGGAAAAGGAAAAAGTCCGCACGAAGTAAATAAATGAGCAACACAATATAAGAAAATAAAATAAATAAATAATCACAAACCTGCCCAAAAAAGAAAAGATATCACAATTTTGAACACCTGGAAAGACGAAAACATTTTGGTGAAGGCCAGCACCAGTATGTAAAAAAATTTGATCAATAAATAAATTAGGTAGCCCTAGGACACAAAAAAAATTAAGCAAACACTGATCTAAGCATTAGCTCACGATGCAAGAATTGAGTAGGTCTGAGCGCTGGAGTATTATACGTAATTGACGGCATCTTAAAGCTAACTTCTGCGTGCGAAGCATTAAGACTGATCGGTTATGTATGCAAATCGATCATGGTACCGTACTATCGCGCGAAAATTAACGATATTTCGTATCGGGTTCGGTACATGGCTGAGGCTGAATGCCGGTGATATATTGTTGTTTATTCAAAGGACGCAAGACTTCTTGTTACGATGGTGAAAGCTATCAGTTATAACATAGAAAATCAGTTTAAGGAATTTTAGGGGATACTTTTATAATTCGACGTCAATCAATCGAATTCTGTATACTCGCGTTACTTCGCCGAAGCGTGTGACTAGTGGCGAGATCCATCTTCGCGGCATAGCGCCTGGGCAACATACAGCTACGAAAAAACGTCGCAGCGGTGACGAGCCGTTGGCGACTCTGCGTACGCATTGAACGGCGCCGGAATCGAACCCCAGACCTCCCGCGCCGATGGCGATGTTTTCAACCACTGCGCCATTCAGCTGGTTGTAGTTCTACGTTTGAGGCTCAAATCGATTGTTCAACTAGACAAGACCCATGCACTGAACTTGACGTCTTACAACTTTATTGTTTTAGGCTTTCGTTTCGGATGAGTTTGTTTGCTAAGCGTGCTCAAATTATTGCGTCATATTCCGGTGTGTTGAACGCTCTGGAACCTTTTCCGTCGACCAGAGATAATTATTTCCTGATCGGTAGATCTCATGAAAAAAAAAGAAAGTTGGTGAGATTTGACTTGCAGATTTATAAGTATCTGTTCGTTAAAAAATCAAAACAAATCTTCCTTGTACTCGCGATATTACGCCGAAGTGTGTAACGAGTGGCGAGGTTTATCTCCGCGGTTTAGCATCTGGGCAACGCAGCTTCAAAAAACGTCGCAGCGACGGCTAGGCGTTGGCGACACTGTGTACGATTTGACTGGCCCGGAAGTCGAACCCATAACTCCCATACTGTTAGCAGTGTCTTCTGATCATTGCCTCAGCCTTCCGGTTATCTGTACTATAAATACTTCGAAATAACTTTAATTACGTGTAAAACTTTAACGTGGTGTAAATTTTTGTCAAATGCCTTGCACTCACTTACTTTTCTAGACCCGCTAATCCTTGGGGGTTCGCTATGGCAGCTTCACGAGTTGAAGCGTCCAAGCATCTTGGCCTTCTGCGACAAACAGTAGATGCTCATAACCAAGATATTTAACGTAATCTCGCCATTGAGTTCTGGAACGGCCACTAGGCCTTCCACCAACCGGTGTTGAACTCAGCAGTCTTGCTTGCATATTTTTGAAACACATATTACGTATTTGTTTTCATAAATTTTTTACGTAGGTTAAATTTTTTTCAGGATGACGTCAGCTCCATGATACCAGACCCGAAAGTTTTTCAAAAGCGACCTCGCCGCGTGATGTCGCCAGACGGCAAGTGTTTTATGAACCTGTGGTTTATCCCGCATTACACCGAGATAATCAATGCTTATAGAAGCATGGATTATGAGGTGAGCTCTAAAAACTTATATACCCTAGAAAAGTCATTATTTGAATGTATTTGCAGCACTGTCTCAGTTCATGAAGATATTTTAATCTACCCTGTGAAAATTTTATTTATTTTTTCATATTTTTCATTCGTGTTTTGTTTGCATCTTTTTAATAGACGTTTTATTTATTTCTTGATGTTTTTGTTTTTTTTGTATTTCTTATTGTAACGGCAAAGATGCGTGTGTGATATCTTTTGTGAAATCGGTTATCTTAAAGAGTTTTTTAACTTCTGCGCGAAATATTTGTAGTAACGTCAAAGGTAACAATTACTACTGATTGATTTCTTCATTTTTACCCTCCTGTCACGAGAAAGGCGACGGAAACGCTCTACATAAGACAAATTCAGACTTGCTTAGGAGTTACTTTTGTTTCCAAGTTTTCCGGTGGAGTTTTGCTTCTGACTTCTTTCATTTGCTGCTTGTCAGATTTCAACTCGCGGAGATAATTATCGTGAAGCAGCTAATCCAAGGACGCAACCACGAGGCTTGGGTGGGAGTTGAAGCACCAACCTTGCGATCGTGATTGTCGTAAAAACGACGCTTCGAACCACTCAGCCACGCTGCCGACTGTGCCGCACAACCTTGGAGTTGTATCAGAAGGTGAAGCGAATATAACGAACGGGTTTTGAGACTGGTTATTTTTTGGCAGGTCCAAGAGAAAATTCTTGATTCTTGGCTCACGATCGCTGTTTCTCTTCATGACATTGTTCTTCATCTCTGCTCCCGAGCTCGCCTCGGAAGTTCGGCCACTCTCCATAAGTCAGGAAGAGTCGGATACACTGTCGCTGCAGATTGGGGAGGTTCGGAAGGTAAGTTTTATCTTTGTGTAATGGATGTTTGGGCTAACAGCGTCTTAGCGTTGTAAAACCCATTTATCGTATTGTCCATTATGAAATCACATATTTGTAGGCATTGGGAGTCAGCTGAGAGAAATACAAGATCAAATAAACTCACTTGACCCTGGTCCATCCCCTTACACCCAAGATCCAGCAAAAGTAGCCGAAATGTTGTCTTTGAAACGAGAAATTCTTTTCTTGGAGTTTGATGCCGCTATTAGGCATTCAATACGGTAAGGTTGGTTGCTTTTGTCTATCGCGGTCATAGCTGTGACAAGTGTATAATTTTTGCTGTTTCGTAGAATTCTTTTTGATTTTCGTGATTTAAAAGAAAGTAATGGACGGTTTTCAATGCAGTGTGTAACCTACTATATTTCTTATCCTATCTTTGACTTATCCTTGAGAAGTTTTATATACCTATACAAATAATTTAGTGTTAATTTTAGATGATATATTGAACTAAAAATTGAGCTGTAGTAGAGGGAGACTGCAAAGTGAGCTTGCGTTCTTCGAGTCAGCAGCTACTTGTTACATGCGATCGGCTCCAGCTACTGAATGTCAAATGCGATCGGCTCCAGCCGCGCATCAAACCCGTCAGAATCTGTAACCTGCGCGCGTCACTGCTGGGCTATGTCGTTTCATCACTTTAGTTACGTTCCATACGTTGTTTACTAGTCAATACAAACTGTTTGAGTTAATCGAAAACCCATAGGCTTTTTAATGGCTTCAAAATATTGATTATAATGCAAAAAGCCAATGGGCTTTTGACCCCCTTAAACTGGAAATGTGGACTGGGTGAATATGATTGCCGTGCTGCCAGTAAGTTGGCACTGTATCGTTTTTTCATTTCTGTTTATGTCTAGAAACGTTATTTCAAGAAAGCAATTACGTAATCAAAAATCAAATCTCATTACACTCGTGGTATTTCGTCGAAGCGAGTGGCATCTGCGCGGCTTAGCTCCTGGGCAACACAGCTCTGAGAATACGTTGCAGCGGTGGCGAGCCGTTGGCAACACTGTGTCCAATTTGACCGGCTCTGGAATCAAACTCGAGACCTCCGGCACCGGTAGCGATCTTTTTAATTAACAGCTCAGATGGCCAAGTGGTATGGAGCGTCTGTCTCTTGAGCTTAGACTCGGGTTTGATTCCGAGTCGGGTCAAACCAATGACTTTAACATTGGTATTCACAGCTTCCCTGCTTGACGTTCAGCACTGAAGGGACAGTGTGGAGAACAAGCCGGCAAGTTTACTTGTTGTGCTGTTGGAAAAGGCACTTAGCGGGATTTCCCCATCGTGGTGTGGTAGACAGATGGCCGGCAACTCCTAAGCGAGCTCGTATAGCGCATTGATCGCTTTCTCGTGATAGGAGGATAAATATGCAACTAAATAAAAAAAAAATAAAAATAAAAAAAACGCCAACTGGTCGGTTGTACGCAATTAGTAAACATATTTATTTTATTCAGGGAAGCATTTCTCGCCATGAATAATACTCGTGCCTATCAAAGCGTGACCGATAATTTAAATTTCGGCCTGCCCCCTTTAAGTGACGTGTGGGAAACGAATATCACGTGCATCGAACTTCCGCTGCCCCTTCCCCTTGATCCTGGATCAAAACAAGCTCGACAAATGCACCCATGGCTCAGGTACGTTTTGCGACAAGTCAACCAATCAAAAGTGTTTATTTAATCACATGAATCACGTGGTTTAATTTCGAATTGAAGCAGAAACCAAACAAAATGGCGAACGATATTAAGAGATTTAGAACTCTTTTTTTCAAGAATTTTCGTGACTGCGTGCAGAGATTGCCTCATTGTCAATTTTTAAGCCAAATAAAGTTACTACTTAAGCCACACTTAGGCCCTCCTTAAACTTAGCTGGAACAAGCTTAAAAGTTATTACTTACTAAAGCCTATATCCGCGGCTTAGCGTATGGGCAACACACCTCCGATGAAAGATTGCAACGGTGGCGAGCTGTTGGCGACAGTCTCCGATTTGACCTGCCCGGTAATCGAACCCCAGACCGCGCCGATGGTAATGTGTTGAACCACCACTCCAACCGCCCGTTATATTTCGAATTTGTTATGTTTTGTTTTATCAGCTTTCAGCATGCAAATGGTCGCCACCCTACAAACTATCCTGAGTATTGGCAAGACCCAGAATCGTGCATGCAGCTCTGTCTAGCAGGACTCAATGATATTGAGCGTCAGTTGGCAAATGGGGAGCTTTTGGGGGTATCTGTGCTACTTCAGGAAGTTTTAAACAATGGGACTATGGTATACCACGCACTAGAAGGTTTGAGAGTAACATTAAATTTTGTGACACTACCATCATAAATTAGATATAGTATTCTGGGAACAAATCTTTTCCAATGACTTTAAAGTTGATGTTCACATCTTCCCTGCATGACGCTCAGCATTAAAGGGACAGTGAGGAGAACAAGTCGGCAAGTTTACTTGTGCGGTTGGGAAAAGTATTTAACGGGATTTCCCCATCTTTGAGGGATGGACAGTTGGCTGGCAACTAATGTAGAGTGTGGTGGGGCTGCTTACTGTGATATTGCGCTACCCAAGATCTCAATTCAATCACTATCACGTTGCATTCCAGCAGCTATGATGTGATTTCTATTTACACTCGTATAGTAATACATTCAAGTTATGAGAACAAGTTTTTAGGTCCATCAGAAGATTCTGCTAAAGGATTTATTGATATGAATCCAATCGGAAAAGTAACTGAATCAAAATCTTCCGGATCAGTAAAGGTAAGTGGTATGAGAGTGGATGTTTTTTTTTTTTATGCATCCTCGCATCAAAACAAGATCAACAATAAAGAAAAGCGCAGTATGCTGTATTTCATGATGTTATAATGTAAAGAAAATAGTCAAAAACGACTTTTATTTATTCTCAATTTCAAAAAAATCAAATCTTAATTATACTTTCGCTATTACGCCGAAGCGTATGACGAGTGGCAAAGCCGCCGAGAAGGCGGGCCCGTCTTCGCAGCTATGATCCTGGGCAACACAGCTCCGAAGAAACGCCAGGTCGGTGGCGACACTGTGCCGATTTGATCGGCCGGGAATTAAACTGCAAACTTCCCGTGCCCAAAACAACTGAGCAATTTCTTTTTAACATTTTTTAAACCTAATTATGATCAGGACAAATCGAAAAAGCATGAGGACGAAACGGATGATGCAGTTTCCAGAGCGCTCCACAAGAAGAAAGCCCCGAAGTATGACCCCAACGCCCCTCTTGACAAACTGGCTCACCCTATTGATGCGTTCAAGTTAGTAACATCATAGCAATTATGGACGACTAACAATAAACTGAAATTGAAGCAGTAATTGAGAAGAACTACGCAGTGAGCTCGCGCTTTTTAGGTCAGCTGCTTTCAGTGCAAATGCGATCGGGTTTAGCCGTGAATCGAACGTGAATCAATCAAAGGGAAAGGAGGCTCTAGTCCCGATTCCCTCATCCGGTAAATCTCGGCCCCTTGAGAAAAGCTCTGCTGCTGACGTCAAAATCAGGTCTGCAAAAAGGCATGGGGCCCTGAAAAATTAGCCCCAGTTACCCCAAAATGATACTACGGCCCTGCTGCTGGGTATGCCGCCGACACCCATGTTTTTACCATCAAATGTTTCCTGCTTGAAATTTTCTTCAAAAAATTTTTAGATTGATGAAAACATTCCTGCGATTGTGGAAACAACTGGAAGTTTTCAAACTGAACTGGGCCAAATTGAAGCTGCTCGTGCAAGCAGTTGATACCCCTGCGCTGTACAGGTAAGGTTTCACCATCAAATCTCGCGGTATTACGCCGAAGCGTCTAACGATTAGCGGGGCCCATCTCTGCGGCTTAGCAGCGGTGGCGAGTCGTTGGCGACACTGCGCCCGATTTGACAGGCCTAGGAATCGAACCCATGACGTCCCGCACCGGTAGGAATGACTTTATAGAGACTCGAAATGGGCCTGCAAAGACCAAAATATATATATTTTTTTCTGCGTGGTGTTCCTGATTCTAGGGACCCCTAAAGCATCTTTAAAACCTGTAATAAGTGCTGCCTGTTTGGTGTCAGCGTGTAGGTCCATGGCCTAGGCATAATCAGAAGATTCTGATTTGATTTAGTTTATAATATTGATTTGGCCTAAGATCTTGGTGGGTTCGATTCAAGTTCAATTCATTAACTAAAATTTTTCATGTGAAGCCATTGTCATGATGTAAATAAAGTTTTTTACATTCAGAGAAATGAACCATGTTTATCGGTCGGAAGTGCTGCTACCTGTGTACACGACCATCGTCCGACAGATGGGCAACCTGGAAATGTATGAAGAGATTGCATCTGATGATATTCCACTACCTCCTCCTCCGGGAGCTCCGGAGTTGAGTGTAAGAGCAAGATTGGTGAGTATTATCATGCGTAGGACCTCTCTTAAGTCCATTTTTGGACCAACACTCATTTTCTTTGTCACGATAAATTATTGATGTCGTACCTTGTCGGCTGGACATAGTAGTTAAAGACATTGATCTCGGCGCGGAAGGTCCGTGGTTCGATTACTGGGCCGTTCAAATCGAACACCGTGTAGCCAACCCTGTCGTCACACCGTATTAGTGTGCAGTTAGTGTGACCGACCTTTACTTAAGGCAATATATACCTAAGAAGGAATTTTTTGCTTGTGGTCTGTAACTATATCAGTTACCAAAATCTGCAAAAAAACTCTCTGCCCAACCCGTTCACCCGTAAAAAAGCGGAGGACAAGGCAGGCGCTGTATCTGCCCATGCAACCCAGTGTTCACTGTTTGCAGTTCTGTACGCATGCTTGTACTTTTGTAAGTAAGTAAGTAGGTAGTAATTTATTTTCGTGTGTACGACGATCAGGCACAAAATAAACATTTGCATCTCATTTAGTTATTTATCTTCGCAGCTCGTCAAACTTCTGGAGTTGTGCGAGATGAAGATGATTTCGGAAACCAGACATCGCATCGCGAAAGAATACACTCTTGTTCTTGCTGAGAGGTCACGTGACGAAACTGCGCTCCCTGCTGACCTCTGGCGGCAGCACCAGGGATCAGGAGGCTCGATGAGAGAGAATTTTGTTGTGAGTCGTCCACACTTCGTGGAAGATTTCATAAGAAAGTAAGTTGGTGTTCCAAGTTATGAACGATTGATAACCGAAAATTTATTACATTTGTCCTAAATGCTTCTAAACAGCTGAGATGGTCGAGTGGTGAGAGCGTACACCTCTGGAGCTTGATACTCGGGTTTGATTCCGAATCCGTTCATAGCAATGAATGACGTTAAAATTGGTATTCACAGCTTCTCTGGTTGACGCGCAGCATTAAAGGGACAGTGTGGAGAACAAGCCGGCAAGTTTACTTGTTGCGTCGTTTGGAAAGGCATTTAGCGGGATTCTTGGTGTGCTGGACAGGTGGCTGGCAACTCCAAAACGAGTTGGTTATTGTTCTTCGATCACTTTCTTGTGGTGAGAGAAGATTAATCTGCAACTAAATTCCAAAAATGCAAATTACACTGGAATCTTCGGGGTAGGTATTGGCCGTGATTTAGATCCTTTACATCTGCATACCCCGTCACCACATAAGATCAACTGCTTGGATATGTAGTCGGGTCTGCAATAGCCGCTTTCAGTTCAGCTTGGTTCACGTTATTTTAAACGCTTAAGCTTATAATCCTGTCGCCAACCTTGATTTCTTTATTTTCTCCATCGAAGCAACCAACACTTCAAGAGATCGCTTATAATCTGGTTAGCGTCCCGACCGGTTAGCTCAGTTGTTAAGACACTGCTGTCAGTGCGAGAAGTCTGGGGTTCGAATCCTGGATCGATGAAGTCGAACACAGAGTCGCCAACGGCTTGCCACCTCGGTGACGTTTTTTGGGAGTTGTATTGCTCAGGCGCGAAGCCGCGAAGATGAGTCCTGCTACTCGTTACAAGCTGCGGCGTAATACAGCGAGTATAATGAAGATTTGTTGATGAGGACAGCGCAGACTTGGATTGATCAGCATTCCAGTTAATGTTTGGTATTGGTAAACGAATTGCAATGAGCATCCTTTATCCGAAGCAAAACTGGACCATTTGAACGATTTTTGTTCAAAAGTAGTTGGTTTATCTGCGATGCGTTTTACGTTTTTATACTTTTGATTTATCAAGGAGAAATTAAACCATAGTAAATCTTAAGACTGGACGTTTTGACAACAGAGATTCAGCTGTCATCATCAGCAGTGTAAGTAACTTGGCTTTATTTTTCCTCCCTGAAGCTGTTTTCGTTCTTATTTATTGTATTCCATTTATTAAGATTTTTTCATATTTTCACAGACTGACGTCAGATTACGACACTGAAAATGATCACGTGACTTTCTCCAAAACTCATTTCAACAATTGTTTGAGTGTGCTGGCTAATGACGTGATGAAGAGGTAGTTCATAATAAATACAGTATTAAAAACTTTAAAAGCCTTAGAAACTACTGCAAGTTATGGCATGTTTTTAAGTTGTTTAATTTATCCACATTGGGACTCGAAATTGATGATCGGTTTCTAGAATTGGGAGATATTGTTGAGAAAAATACCTTTTTTTATTTCTGGCCATTACTTGTCTACCCCGGATTAACGTGTAACGGCTGGTATTTTACCCACGATTGATGCGTGAGATCTTATTTTAAAGAACATCTTTCACCTCCTCTCCCCTCCCAGTACAAGCGATTTGACGATTGTTAATTTTTTTTGATTATTTTCTCTACGCAGGGAGCGTGAAAATTACGAGAACTACTCAATATACTACGAGAGTTTGTTGCGTCACCATCATCACTTGCTCTACGTCAAAGAATTGGAGATGAAAGCTGCTGAATCGGACTACGGAGGTGGTAATCTGGCCGATGGCAGTGTCCAAGCTCAGGTTGGTGATGATTGAAACTGAAATTTATCTCATGTGGTCTTTGTTCGCTTGTAGAAAAATGAAGCTTGATGTTGGTACGAGTATAATAACTTGCAAACTAACTTTTGTAGGTAAATAATACCCACAGTAATTTTTATTACTGGGCGTTTCACCATAATTCTGATGATGACAGCTCAGTCTATGATGTCAGAACGTCTGGTTTTATGAATTATTGAGGCCTAATATTTTCTGCTTAAGCTATTTTGGTCCCATCTTTATTGTATTCCCTACTTTTATTTATTTTTAGCCAAACTGTGTTGTCTAACTTGTCGCTTTAGCTATGTGCTCGCCGCTTAGCGTGATGAAAGTAACTAAAGTTAACTGGGATCAATTTACTGTAGGATATTAAAAATGCTAATATAGACATAAAAAAGGAGATATGTACCAAATTTTAGAAATAAATAAATAACTGAGGTTATTTTCAAATTATATCGAACTGAAAATTCAACGGTAATTGAGGGAGACTGCGAAGTGAGCTTGCGCTCTTCGAGTCAGCAGCCACCCGTTATATATGTCAAATGCGATCGGCTCCAGCCGTGAATCGAACCCGTCACGTAGGATCTGTCACCTGCGCGCAATACCGCTCGGCCATGTCGCTGACAAAAAAGTTGGTAATGCATTTCAGACAATTCTTTTTGTTATTAGTAAACAGGAGTGTGTTTAGCGAGACATTGTACCCCGCTGTCCCTGACTTTCCTATCAGTAAAAAAAAAGAAATGTTGTTGAGTGACTGAAATGTGCCCAGACTTTTTTGATGGAATTCAATTTTTTCATTTTTATCCTCCTGTCACGAGAAAGCGACGGAGGCGTTATGCAATATGCTTGGGACGAATTCAAACTCGCTTAGGGGTTGCTCTGTTTGCGAGTTTTCCGTTTGAATTTTGCTTTTGACTTCAATTTGCTGCTTGTTCGATTCCACCAAGCATAGATGATTGTCGTGAAGCATCTTATCTATGGACGCAACAATGAGGTTTGGGTGGGAGTTGAACCATCAACCTTGCGATCATGGCCGTTGTGAAAACGACGCTCCGAACCACTCAGCCACGCTGCCGACCTGTAGTTTAAGGTACCGATTTATAGTGTTGGATTTTGTAGTTGAAAGCTCCCCATTTATAATTTCTCGCTACGCCACTGGTACTAAAAAATAAAGTCATGTTTTCGTTAAGAAATAATGTTTTTTTGATTGAAATAATTGCTTTTAGTTTCAACTAGCTGATCGTAGTCATGAATTAATCCTTGAAATCACCGCATTACGAGCCAAGGTGGCCGAGATGAGAGAACAGATCATGATCATGGATCAAGATATCCGGGAGGAAGTGAGGAGAGATTATCAGGTGGGATTATCCTCATTCAAGTCTTGTGATGACTTCTTCAATTTGTGGTTTTATGTATTAAGCGGTTAACGTAATGGTTGACATCGCTATCGGTGCGGGAGGTCCGGGTTCGATTCCCGGGCCGGTCAAATCAGGCACAGTGTCGCCAGCTGCTCGCCACCGCTGCGATGTTTCTTCGGAACTGTGTTTACCAGGCGTTAAGCCGCGGAGATAGTTCCGTCACTTGTTACTCGTTTCGGCGTATTAACGCGAGTATGATGAAGATTTTAGTTGTTTTTATTTATAATTTACCCAATGTTTGTTATTGATACAGCGATTAATGAACTTGTTTAGGAACTGGTTCAAAATCTTTTTGAAGTTTGCTTTCAAATGAAATCACGCTTGGCTCTGTGCCATCTTTCCATCCATGATGACGTGCGATCGTTGATTTCTGAGACAAGAACGGAAGCAATGAAAGCGCTCGGAAAACTCAAGAATGAAACTCCGACTTCAACTGCTGAGGAAAGACTGCTTACCATTGCAGTAAAAGTACGTAAATGTGTGTGCTGGTGTGTGTGTGGGTAATGAACCAAACAGTTTAATTCAACCGCCTGGCGTAGGACTTACCTATTGTGGCGATTAAAGGCATCGTTATTGGCATGGAAGGATTGGGTCTTGATTTCCCGGCCAATCAAATCGGCACAGTGTCGCCAACGGCTCGACACCGTCCCGGCTTTTCTTCGTAGCTGAGTGGCCCAACCGTTAAGCTGCAGAGCTGGGCCCCGCAACTGGTTGCACGCTTCGGCGTAATGCCGCGGCCCGCGAGTATAATGAAGATTTGATTGTTTTGTAGGACCAATCGTAACTACGCTAGGAGTTCAAAATTGAGTCAGTGTAAATTTTTTGGTTGATTTTGATTTTTTTTTAATCGCTGTTCAGTAACCAATAACCATGCGCCAAAAATATGATATTCTGAAGTTATATACCCGAAAACGAAAACAGCTGTTTGAGTGAGACTTGATCTCGCAACCTTGCGTTCACAAGAACCGTCCGACCACTGTAATTACCCGTGTTAGCCTAGCAAGATATTTGTCAGCTGTTTGAATGAGCAAGCAATTGCTTTGCATTGCTGTGGACAGCTGCTGTCGCTTATAGCTACTGCGAAGCTGCAATGTTTTATCTAAGTGATTTCGTTCATATTTGGAGCTTTTACAGTTGGCGTAGTAGTTAAAGGCACCGCTGACAGTTCTGGAATTCTGAAGTTCGATTCTCTGGTCTGTCAAATTGGACACAGTATCGCCGGCGCCTGGCCACCGCTGCGATGTTTTTTGGAGCTGTGTTGCCCAGGCGCTAAGTTGCGGAGATGGACCCCGCTACTGGTTACACGTTTCGGCGAAATATTTCGAGTATAATAAAGATTTAATTTAAAGTTTCGTTTACTTTTCAAGCAGAAGATGCAGAAAATCGTAATAGCAATATACAAGCGCAAATATTAAATCAAATTTTAAATAACAGCAAAACATAGAAAGAGTGCAAATTTGTCGTATACCGCTTTGTATAGCTGTAAAAGCTTTATAGAAATGGCATATAAGGTCAGGCTATTTTTTACGTTCTCTTATTCACCTTTAGCATGTTGGCGCGTTAATAGGCATTAGGTTAAACTATGTGTGCCCTGGTCAAGTTTGACTGGAAAGTCACTCAGCTGTCTACGTACCACAAAACTTAAATTTTCTTCGGTATATGAATTTTAATGGATTGTTGTTCTGCTCAAGTTCATTTGTTTCGTGGGATGAATGTACACTTGCCTGACTGCTGGTGATGATGAGGTCTAATAGCCCGAAACAGCGCTGTCCTGCCCTATGGCCTTAAACATCATAAAAGATTATTTCATTCGCTCTCGGATTGTTCTTCGCTGAAATCGGATTCATCTCCATTAATCGCCAATCTTCTTTTTGCAAACAATGCGACAGTGTTATCATCTATCAATTGACATGGCTGTGACGCTATTGTAGATGGGGTTTTGGGGACTTCCTCTGCTTTTGAGGCGTAATTATTCTTTGCGATTGGGGGTGGTGGGGCTGATACTGCTGGAGTCGAGAGATTGGTGAGGAGACTTGGGTTAAATGGAGGTGGAGTGGGGATGGAACTGGCACCACTTGTAGTTGGATGGAATGAAGATGCTTGAGGGGTGCAGTTGGTTCCACTTGTACTTGGGGGAAGTGGGGGAGCTGGGGGAATAAAATTAACCCCACTTGTTTGTTCCATGTTTGATGGCTGGACAGTAAAACTTCCGCTAGTTTGCATCTCGGGCGAGGAATGCAAGGGAACAGATCGAGTGGCACTTAATTGGGTTTTGGTGGGAGTGCTCTGGGGAAAATTACTAACGCAACTGTGGGCTTCCATTATTCCGTAATTAGACTGATTTATTTGTTGAGTAAAGAAAGGAATTTCATCGTAAAAGCCTTCTTCTTCAACATATTTTGGTACATATGGTTGTGCCATTTGTGCTTGCTGAAACATAAGCATTATTATATTAGTTTTTTACTACAGTTCTAGCAATCCCCTGCACAATGTTTTTACGTTATTTTGGTTCAAGAAAATCGTTGTTTTCTCTGCTGAAGTATCTGCTGTGAAGCGCACTAAAATTAAGCTTCAAGCTAAAATGCTTAAAACGAAACAAAACAATACAATTAAAATGAAACAAGCCAAACCTTTAAGGCTTGGCTGCCCAACCTGCGGCCCGCGGGGTGGTTTTAAGTGGCCCGCGATGTAATAAGTTTGTAAGTAGACTTTTTAAATGTTTAGAATTTTTTTATAGGTTCAAGTAAATTTGCCGTCAAAACACACCAAAATTATCCATGTTGTCTCTGCAATGGGCCTACCACCCAAATACTTTCATAACAAATGCTTTGAAAATATGCCAAATTTTTCAGGTTTGGTTTACATGCGTGTAAGGTGGCAAGTTGCACGCAGTGTTGCCACCATGCGCAACTACAGTGACTTATCAATCATCATCACCTTGTGTATCGCATAAAGTTTATAAAAGTTAAGGTATTCGTACGTCAAAAAAGCTTAATTGTTTATGTTCAAGTTATCGGATTCTGCTGGCAGTTACTGCCACCTGCTAGTATTAGTGAATGGAGGAGGTATAGGTTTTATTGCGGTGCTGTACGAATAGTAGCAAAATTTAATATGTGGTTTAGAAAAGGAGCAAACCTGTAAGCCAAAACGTGAATACTGCAACGAAAACGGAGTTTTTAATGAGCAATGGACAATGCAATTTTTATTCATTGAAAGTAATGGAAAGCTCCCATGCCTGGTCTGTCAAAAAACAATATCTGTCGCGAAGGATTATAACCTCAAATGCCATTATAAAAGCCGACATGAAGCTAAGTGTGACAATATCAGAGGACAAGAAAATATTTATTATCAGAGGGCGAGAAAAAGTTGTTTAAATTCTTACACAAATTACATCTTAATTGGTATTTAAGTGTGGTAAAAACGTTTGCGGCCCGCAATAAATTTCCTCATGCGAAAGTGGCCCGCAACACCACAAAGGTTGGGCAGGCTTGCTTCAAGGCAATGCAAAACTCAAATAAGCCGATGTAACTTTTTTTTGTTTCCTTTTTTTTTTATACTAGCTCAGTGTTTAAGACATTTTTATTGGTGCAGGAGGTCTGGGGTTCGAATCCCGGTTTGGTCAAATCGCCAACGGCTCGTCACCGCTGCGACATTTTTTCGCTGCGTTATCCAGGTGCTAAGCCGCTGAAATGGGCCCGCCACTCGTTACACTTCGGCGTAATACTGCAAGTGTAATAAAAATTTGATTTCATATTTCTGCTTACCCGTTTTGCTTCCAGTTCCGGCGGAAAATCATAGATCGGTTCGTCTTCTTCTTCACCATATATTCCTATTTGCTTCTCTTCTTTTCTTGCTTTGGTATCTGCTCTCGTTTTTCTTTCTTGTTCTTTTTTTGCATTGCCTTCGTTTTTCTTTTCTCTTCTTCTTGCCAGCTTTCCTAGCCTTTCAGCCAGTTCGTCGTATTGATCGTCGTTTGGTTTGTAAAATATCTAAAAAGACGTTTGTGAGAAGGATCTCAAATTACCTTGCGTAAATCGAATGTAGCATCGTCACGTTAGCACTTCAGCCATTTTAGAAGAAAACGAAAGTGCTGGTCGGCTCCTTATTTTTTATTCAGGAGTAAACTCTAGGTTAAAATAGTGATTACGACATTGCTTCAATACGAGGAAGGGGGCATCTGAGGTCTGGTTTATGGTCACTCATAGTGTCGCCAACGGTTCGTCAGTCGCCACCGCAGCGACGTTTCATCGGAGCTGTGTTGCCCAGGCGCCAAGTTGCCGAGATGGGCCGCCACTCTTTACGCGCTTCGGTGTAATACCGCGAGTATAATGAAGTTTAATTTTTTATTGAAACCAAGTTTGAAGCTTGGTTTACAATTTACATATTTGTAGTTTGCTAGTTGAAACCGTTTGAGGTCATAGCAGTCGCAACTAGCGGTGTTTTGTCGGTAATTTATTTCCATTCAAGTCGCCGTGACTTACTTTTGGCCTGTACGCCTTTTGTATGACGCTCGGTAATTTTCCCGCCTTCGTTTTACTCATCGTCTCTCGCACCATTTTCTTGAATGTGTTCATATCCATGGGGGCTCCCCCTCCTTTGAGAATCTTGCCAGCTACTGAGCAACATTCAGTCACCAATTTCAAACTTTGCATTTGCATTTCGAGACAGTCTAAAGCTTCCTGTAGAAAAAGTAAAAGTTGATTTCTTGTTTTATTGTTTTACCTTGGTCACGTGGGGAATTTGACTGGAGTGGTATTTAACTAGTTACGAACCACAAAAGTTAAATTTTTTGGGGGTATACAAATCCGAAGGGGTGTTTGGCTGATCATGATTAAGAGGGCTAATAAAACGAAACGGCGCTGTCTCGCTCTATGTTACCCTATGGCTGGAGTTGATTCTTAGTTTCCACTGAATTCAATTTCGTTGTTGCATGAAACTAGATCGATTCGGGAGGTTCGGGGTTCAATTCTCGGGTCGGTAAAATAGGACACAGTGTCGCCAACGACTTGCCAATGCTGGGACGTTCTTTCGGAGCTGTGTTGTCCACACGCTAAGCCTCGGAGATGGGCCCCGCCACTCGCTACACGTTTCGGCGTAATTGTGCGAGTAGAACTAAGATTTGATTTTTAATAAAACCATATTTGAGGCTGGGTTGAGATTCGTAGTTTGTTGCTTCAAACCATTTATAGGCGATAGCAGTCACGCCGAACGGCGCTTTGTCGGTAAACTGTTGAGAATCAAGTCGCCGTCGTTGATGAATTGTAAACTGTGGTACTTAGTTTTCGGACAATAAATGTTTTTTTCCATACTTTTACAAGCCGTAAATGGATGGTGAAAAGGAAATGCATTTCATTTAATTTTCGCTTCCGAAAATTTTATGTTTCTGCTTGATATCCTTTCTGATTGAAAGCTAAATCTAAGCTGCGGATTGAAGTTTAGCCTTTCTTCATTAATCAACTCTCTAAGTTTAATATTTGGAAATTAATAGCATTTATAATATTTTTTCCTACTTCTATTGGTCGAAAATCTTCTTTGAAGAGCTGGTTTAAATCATCCAGGAGTTGATCTTCGTGTGTCCGGATGGCTGCAATGTAAGCTTCCACAGATTCTTTAATTTGTTTTTGTAATTTCATCTTTGCACTCTGCACCTTGTTCTCGTAGTATTGTACTTGCTTTCTCTGAAAAAGAAACTCGCGTTAGTTTTCCTTTTAAGTGGTTTTCGGCACGAGCTGGTCGGCGTGTGGTTACAGACACCACTGACGGAGGTGTGGGTTCGATTCCCGGGCCGGTAAAATTGATCGTAGTGTCAACGGCTCGCCACCGCTGCGATGTTCCTTTGGAGCTGGTTGTCCAAGCGCTAAGCCGCGGAAGTGGTTCCGCCACTCATCAGCGGTGACGAGCTGTTGATGACACTGTGTCCGGCTTGACAAGGCCAGGAATGGAACTCCAGACTTTTCGTGTCGTTGGTGATGTCTTTTACCATGAGAGGCCAACGTATGGGTGATGCCGTGAACTTGTACAATTGAAGAATTTGATTGGTTTGAAGCATTGTTGTTTTAGCTGTCTGTAAGTGAATTGCTGTTTAAAACCAGGTCAGGTGAGTACATTTACGCGCAGGTTTCACGTAAAAAGAGCAAGGTTATGGTCATGGTATGCTCAAGTTGAAACTCTAACCCCAGTAGAAATATCTTTCTGGTACCCAATTTCCACACGTGGTGAAAAAAAAGATTACTCAGTATTCAAATTCTGGGCCGATCGAATCGGACACAACTACCCTGTTCACATGTCCAATTAAAGTGTACCAATGGCTTTCTGCATCATAATCAGATATTTGATGTTGTAATTACTTTCAATTATGACATCAAAAATTTGATTATGATGCAGAAAAACCCTGGGTTTTTGGTCTACTTTCCTTGGACATATGGACAGGGTAAATGTCGCCTACGGCTCGCCACCGCTGTTGCGTTTCTTGGGAGCTGTGTTGCGTAGGCGCTAAGCCACGGAGATGGGCCTCGTCATTCGTTACACGCTTCGGCGTAATACCGCCAGTATAATGAAGATTTGAGTTTAACCTACGCAATATGGAGTTACGTCGTGTTTACGCAAATGAGCGTAATTAAGCGGTGCACGTCAGCTTATGTAATGTCTCCGTAATTAAGTTCATATTGGGACAATTTGTCCGGTTATTACGACCAATCAATGTCTGTAAACGTGGTTTCCTCAAATTTTGTTTTTAATTGGTTAAAAACATAGTTTATCTATTCGTATCATATTTATGCACGCTTAAATCTTTATTACAACTTTAGTTTAAATAAAGTATTGAGCAAAGCCTAAGAACGATTTTCTCGCTGCAGCAATGATAAATGTATTTCTACTGTGAAGGAGCGCAAAGATAGCAACTTGTAAAAGTAACAAATAGAAGATGCTTGTTCTCTACGCCCTGGTTCCATTGATGCTGATGGCTGTATTCGGGCGGATATACCATTACCTTCGCGGGCCTGGAGGGCTCGGAAAAAATAAAGGGCATTGTCACGATTACGGAAAAGACCTTTTTTTGGAAATTGTCCATGAAAATCTTAATTTAGAGATAAGTCTGATCATTGGTCACTAGCGCCGAACGTGAAATCAAAATAGCCTTAGGAATCCCATTGTGTAAGGCCGACTCTTGCTGCATTCTCTTAATTACCTGTTCTTGGCAAGCTTGCATTTTTCCTTTCGCCGATTCGTAAACTTTGCGAATTTCCTGCTTTTCTTTCGCGCTCGATACGATGCTAATGGATAAGTTGTCTTCCCAACGCGGTGGCATGCGACTGTTGTAAACCGCTGAGTCAGGGTTGGACCGAGACTTTTCCACCAATTTTTGCACAGTCATCACATCTCGTAACTCTCTCATGCTTTCCCCATAACAAACTGTCACCACTCTGCAAGAATTGCAGCGAAGCAACCATTGATCTGGATAACAAAATAAATAGAAATTTTACTAATAAACCTAAGTTAAAGTAATCGGCCGATTGGCCTCCTGGCTGAAGACATCGCTAACGGTACGTTAGGTCTTGGGGGCAATTCCCGGGCTGGTCAAATTCGACACTGTCGCCAAAGGGTCGCCACCGCTGCGACGTTATTGTACTGCCCAGGCACCAAGCACAAGCGCGGTAGATGAGCCCCGCCACTCGCTATACGCTTCGGCGTGATACGGCGAGTATGATGAAGATTTGATTTTGATTTAGTTTAATGTTTTGATGTCACAGTGAGACCCATAATTCTTTGCAAGCATAACTAAATAAGAAATTGCGTGAAGTCTGTCTAATCTAAGATATAAAGAGACGTTACGATACGCCTTAGAAACAAAATAAATGAACGTTATTTTCAAATATTAAACTGATAAATTTATCGGTAATTGTGCTGCGAAGTGAGCTTGCGCTCTTCGAGTCAGCAGCCACCGGGTAAATACGTCAACTGCGATCGGCTCCAGCCGCGAATCGAACCCGTCACGTAGGATCTGTCACCTGCGCGCGGTACCACTAGGCAATGTCGCTGACGAACATTGTAAACACGTATGCCAGTTACGCTAACTGTTCAACGCCACAGACTGCAATGGCAGGGGCTTGGTCGTGTTGCTAAAAGAAAATTGAAGACGCTGGCACATGGAGTTGGCCTAGTGGTTGGTGCATTGGGCTCCGAAGCTGGCTTCGCGGGTTCGATGCTCAACTAGGTCATCTTCATGATGCATGTTCTTCACTACTACAAAAACCCTAAGCTGCTATTAAGTGGCTTGAAATAACAAAAAAAAAAAAAAGAATTGAAGACGCTGTAAGCCCGGTGCCCGAATGTTAAGAGAGCTTGATTTCACTCACAAGGTCCTGGGTTCGAACCTGAGTCTATCTGGTGAGCGGCCAAACCGCGAAACGAGTCGCGGGATTGGTTTTCAGAGCGTTCATGTACTAAGTCTATTAAGGCCTACCATAATATCTCTTTAGACTTGCAAATAGACTCTGCTTATTTCGATACTAATTAATTCCGTCTAAGGTGTTTTACCAGATTTATCGATTTGATTGAAAGCAAGACTGCGAACTCGCCTGCATTTTGAATCAATTTCGAGTTCAGCAATTTTCACCGGGTTCATGCTGAGTTCGAGTATTTTTAATCGGGTTTAGGCTGAGTTCAAAACTCAATGAAAGTTTTTTCGAGATGGAATTCAGGGATTTTTGAGTTCGAGTTCGGCAAAACAGATTGAGTTCAGCGAGTTCGAGTTCGAAGCCCTGCTTGAAAGTATCGAAAAGTTGGTGTTATCAAAAATATCAAATGCTTGGCAGATATATTGGTTCCACAATATTTATTGTGCAGAGCTACCGGTTATCTTTTACAGCTCACATGGCCGATTGGTAAGAGCGTCCGCCTCTGGAGCTGTAAGCTCGGGTTTGATTCCGAGTCGGGTCAAACCAATGGCGTTAAAATTGATATTCACAGTTTCCCTTCTTGACGCTCAGCGTTGAATGGACAGTGTGGAGAATCAGCCGGCAAGTGTACTTGTTGTGTCGTTGGGAAAGACACTTTGCAAAATTTTCCCATGTTGATGTGGTAGACAGATGGCCGGCATTGATCGCTTCCTCGTTATAGGAGGATGAATGTGCAACTACATAAAATTTTAACTCTCCTTACCGTCTTTTTTTTTCCTTGTCAACATGACACACTTCTGGCAAATGGTGTGGCCACATTGTAACTGCTTCATTCTGGCACTGACTTTTTTGCAATATTGGCAAGCCATAAACGTCTTTAGCATTTCTTCAGAGTACTGGTTGTCAAACGACAAAGTGTAATTGCTTCGCATATCCATTCTGCTTTAAACTTGGTCGAACTTAATGTCTTTTTTTATCTGTTAAACCTTTTAAATAAATGCTGAAATTGTGACAAAATAAAAATTTTTCCAGTTTTTAGCAGTAGCGAGGTTAGAGAGGTTGATTTTCAATTACAAGGTCCTGGGTTCGAACCTGAGTCTACCTGATGAGCGGTCAAACCGCGAAACTAGTCATAGAATTGTTTTTTACTGTGTTTATTTAACAAGTCTTCTAAGGCAGTGGTTTTCAACCTGAGGTCCGCGGACCCCTAAGTGGTCCGCGAATGATTTTAAGGGGGTCGCAAGGGCTAAGAGTCCGTTAGGGGTCCGCAGTACCGGTGTTTATTAATCATTAATCTATTTAAAAAAATAATCTTTTTGGGAACGATATAAGGATAGACTTATTTTTTTAGCTCCTCACCGATATTTTTTGTGGAAAACAGGACATCTGAGAACGTGAAGACCTCGATGACCTTTTTTTTTCTCTTCGCTTGATTTTGGGCGGAAAATTGGAATCGTGTTTATTTGCGTTGATTTGTGTGGGGTCCGCAACAACAAATTGCTTAACTTAGGTGTCCGCGACTTTAAAAAGGTTGAAAACCACTGTTCTAAGGAATATCTCTATATGTTCATGTATGTATATATAAACTGAGGTCGGCTCTCCATATTCTAATGTCATATTTATCATTTTGCTTAAAATATGTACAATATTAGACAAAAAATTATGCAAGACTCAATCAGCTAGCCTTGAACCCATAAAACCCTGAGTGTTGCAACCCTTCCATCTGCTGTTTTTTTTTTTCTAACTCATTTTCTTCTACCTGCAAGCCATAACGTTAATCGTCTGGTTGCTTTTTCCCTTTTATTGTATCGTTGTTATATTTCCCTCATCTTATCGTATTCTTCGTAGTGTTGACGATGCGGAAATAAAAGTTACCACTATTATACTGCTAGTTAAATCCAAATATTCTTTGTTTTTCCACCACATAGTTTAGGGATACTGCGCTTTGGTTAGAGATCGTCCGTGATGGGTTCGATTCACGGCTGGAGCCGATCGCATTGGATGCATATTTTGTGGCTTCTGACTCTTCAGAGCGCGAGCTTACTTTGCATTTATAAACTTTCTGTTTAAAGTTTTGAAAATAATCTAACGATCTGTTTATACAACGCTAACCGTTTGCTTTTGAGCTTTTTGTTGTTTGGACACTGACATGGCAGTGATTAAGTGGTTGAGAACGATATTTTTTCAAACTTCTTCGCCATATTACGGTGGTTTTAATTATTTTGACGTCACTTTTTCTTTGTTCCCACGCGTTGATTCGCGAAATCATTCACAAAATTGAATAATTTGCTGCGTAATACACCAATGGATTCGATTTTGCGGGTCGCCGTGACGAATTAAACTTATCCTCTCAAACGAAGGTGGATAGATAATCTGTTTGTTTTGTTATCAACAAAATAATTTGTTTGCTACCTTTGCAATTTGTACTGATCACATGATTAAATAGAATAAAAATAAAAAAACAATCAAACCTTCATTATATTCGCGGTTTTGTGCAGAAGCGTGCGACGAGTGGTGGGATCCATTCGCCGCTTAGCACCTGGGGGACACAGCTCCAAAGAGACGCCGCATCGGTGACGAGCCGTTGGCGATTGTGTCCGATTTAACCTGCCCGGTAATGAAACCCAAGACCTCACGCACTGGTGGCGATGTCCGTAACCACTACACCACCCTTTAGGTGATTTTCCCGAACTGCAGATCAATATTTTCTTTTGCATTTTTGTTCCTTTTCTACCTTAAAGACCATGTAGGCATTGCTACAACTAGAATGCCAAACTATGCAGATAACTGTACTGATGATGCCGCCTGAGCGTGCTCTCGGAACGTCTAATAATAATACAGCAATCTTCTTCCGGAAATATCGTTTTACTCTGTTGATTCACCTTTATTAATGCTACTGCACATGGGCCGCGATTGGGGGTACCCCCCCAATCACTTCCACTAACAAAAGGCCTGCTTGCGTCAGCATCTATGGGGACCCCTTGATTATTAGCCCCGGGAGCCCCACTGTCTTAATGCAGCCCTAGCTTTACGTTCAATTCCAATATGCAAAAATGACAACTTTTTGTGACACTGTTATCTCCTATGTTCTTGATTAAATTGAATATAATTTGGTGAATTTGATGTAATTATGAAAATTTGTGACGTAACAATAGTTACCGAGCTTACGTGTATAATTTGATATTAATAAAGATAATACAAAAATTAGTAGTTAAAGATATCGTCTGCGTTGCGGAAGGTCTGGGGTTCGATTCCCAGACCGGTCAGGGCGGACGCGGCGTCACCAATGCTGCGACGTTTCTTGGGAGCTGTGTTGCCCTGGCCCTAAGCAGCGGAGGAGCCCCGCTATTCGTTGCACGTTTCGATGTAATATTGCGAGTATAATGAAGATGTGAGATGATATGGCGGATGATAGAGGTGTGAAGAAGAATGATTTTTCAACCATTTTTTTTCTTGATCTTTTTTTTAGATTATTTTGCTTAAATTACAACATTATCTTACCATAATTCAGCAGCTAATAATTTAGTATCGTTAAATTTACCTGAATAAATAACCATCTAAACCGTATAAGTAAATTGTTTATACTTGAAGTGAAGTACATCGTAAAGGTGTAATCATAATTAACATCAAATAAACTAATGTTTTGACGAATTTTTTATTTTCGTGTTTTCGGCATTGAATATATATGCAGTAATGTCTTGACTTCATTTTTCAAATTTTTTTTATTTTTGAATGACTTAGCCGTTCTGTCTTTTTCTCAAAAAAGATCAAATATCTTTATTATACTCGCAACGGCGGCCCATCTCCGCGGCTTATCGTCTGGGTAACATTGTTCCAAAGAAACTTCGCCAAGCCGTGGACGACCCTGTGTCCGATTTGACCGGCTCGGGAAATTAACCCGAGACCTTCCAAGCCGATGGTAATGTTTCTAACCACTACGCCAATGGATTGGTAGTTCAGCAAGTGCTGAACAAGAACAACAACAACTTTTTTTTTTGCTTACTTAACAGCGCAGTAATGAATATTACGCAATTATCCTGAGAAGCCAAAATTTTTTTTACTGACCCTTTTTGCTAATTTTTATTATAACTTCGACGACGGAGCTGACAGTGCACAACTCTGCAAAGCAAATGCTTCTTTACGAACTGAACTGCTGAACAGCTTATGCAGGGATTCGACCTTTTCTGTAGCCTTAGCACTATTTGCTAAATTCATAAAGCCAGTCGAGAAGTTTAACGTAGCAAGCTACGGGATAAATTTGAAAAAACTTTTTCTATTTTGAAGTCGTTCGTTAAGTTTTAAAGTGTAAGACGGTTTCACAAGTACTAGCTTGTGGCTATAATTACCACACTAATCAGCTAACAGCCAGAGCTTAGCGCTTATCCACGTAATTAAACAAATTTTATCGCGACGGTCGCTTAGGTTCTCCCGAATGATCCTAATTTTACTGTAAAATTTGTTTCAGCTTAGAGCTAGAAATTAAAATTCCAAAAGTTTATTATGTTAAAATGTTTATTCACATATGATCTTGATGTAGCCATAGCTTAACAGAGTGTCGTAAACTGTGCAAGTGTGCAGCTTTACAAGTTGCTTGACGCGATTAGCATTTTTGGCAAACAGCATTGAATTTTTTTTTAATCTTCAACCACAGAAAACCACTCCTGGTAAATGGGATCTTGCACAATGCGTTCGTAGGCTTTAAATTTTTTCGTTTTCCATTAGTTTAATGCAAGACACGACACTCTCCCATTTCCTGAGACTTTTTACTTTGAGACATTAGTTTCTAATGTTTAAAGAATAAGTTTGCATTTGCGTAGTGTTAAAACCCCGCTATCGGCGTTGGAGGTCTTGGGTTGTATTCCCAAGCTGGTCAAATTGGACACAGTTTCGCCAATGGCTAGCCACCGCTGCGATGTTTCTTCAGAGCTGTGTTGCCCGAGCGCTAAGCGGCGGAGATGGATCCCGCCACTCGTTACACGCGTTGGTGTTATGGGGCGAGTATAATGAAGATGTCTTGGATTTTCAGTTTTGTTATTTCAGTATAATCAATTGAAGATCAGATCGGGCGTAGTTGTAGTAAATTGCTTTTAGTAAATAATGTTCCACTGATCATAGGCACAATTATTATCAACTTTGCGTATTCGCGCTAAGAAAAAACTGGCCTGGATTTTTGATTCACCTTTTACAACGTTACGGTAAAAATGACGATTGATTAGAAAGAAAATTGATTAAACTTAGTTTTGCGTTGAACAAAATTGCTCCAATCTGGGAAATATCCTCGGTTGACGTAGTGGTTCAAGACATCGCTATCAGTTCGGAGGTCGTGGGTTCGATTCCTTGGCTTGTCAAATCGGAGACACTGTCGTCAACGGCTCGCCAAGACTGCGACGTTTCTTTGCAGCTGTGTTGCCCAGCGTTTAGCCTCGGAAAGATTTGCTTCACCACTCGTCACCCGCCTCGGCGTATTTACTGCGAGTATAATGAAAGTTTAATTTTGATTTTTTGCAAATCTGGCAAATAACCGGCGGCTGCTTGGTAGCCAACAAAAAACTGGGGTTTTACTCCCGGCCGGGTCACACTAAAGACTTTCAAAATAGTATTTGCTGCTTTCGCTTAGGACAAGCGGGAAGTGCGAAGGTGTATGTGTGGCGAAGGTGTGTGTGTGTGTTGTTTGTCTTGTATGCCTACTGAGAGCGTTCAATCATTCATGATTGATGTTTGTAATGGGCCGTCGTTGAGAATGACCCAATCAATTACCTTGTCCACATATCCAGTTACGTGGGTCCGACGGCCCTCAGCTTTTAGCATTACAATCAATTTTTGATGTCATAATTTAAAGAAGAAATTATGACATCAAAAAATTGATTATGAAGCAGAAACTAGAAGCAAGAACCGTGGGCCTAATGCCCACTAAAATTGGACGTGTGGACAGGGTAACATGCGTGCTCATCCGCAGAAATTACTCAAAACCTTTTATTTCAGGAAAAACAAGTCCAGGATCTACAGGAGGAGCAATTCAACCTGAACAAGCTTCTCACTAAACTCCAAGCTCTTCATCACTGGAAGCAGTCAACCAGTTCAGGAAGATACAAAGTGACGATCGAAAAGCTTAAGCAAGACGTAAACAAGTAAGTAAATAGTTTAGTTGAACCGGTCGGTTGGCGTTGTGGTGAGAAACATCTCTACCGGTACGGAAGGTCTTTGGTTCGATTCCCAAACCGGTCAAATTGGACGCAGTGTCGCCGACGACTCGCACTGTTGTGATGCTTCTTCGGAGCTGTGTTGCTCCGGCGCAAAGCCGCGGAGATCGGCCCCGCCACTCGTTATTCGCTTCGGCATAATACCGCGGCTGTAATGAAGATTTGGTTTCTTTTTTGTTACTTTAGTTGCTTCGTGTAACCAACAGCATTGATATTTCATGATGGGTATAGTTCAATTTTTTTTAGAAACCTGGTAGCCACTCTACATTTTTCATCTTGTAGGTTGCTTTTTTTCAGGGGGGGAGGGGGGTTGTAGGACGGGCTGACCGTATCTCTAAGAAGCACTACCCGGTTTGATTTTAAACCGGGTACCCACAATTTTTACCGCGGAGCCTATTTGTTGTATTTGTTCCTTCTTCGTTTTTTGGCATTTTTCCAATAAACTGAAGCTTGGTGCAAATTAGATTCGTTTTTTTAAAACTTAGGGCCATCGTAGTCTGTTATTTTCTACAAAAAGACAAACTAAATCTAGGTCTTGCACAATTGCAGTTTCTATCTCGTTAAACGTCATCAGGAATGTACTTGAAAAGAGCGGTATGTAGCGTTTGAGTTAGTATTTTTTGCCATCTTCAGCATTCCTGGCGCTGTTCACGGCACCAGTTTTTGTGGCATATCTATGCAACGTTATGGTTTTCTTGTAGAACTAGACGGGATTGTTTGACCAAGACGCTGATCTCGAAAGAAGAAGCAGAACTTCGATTTGAAGAGCTGCAATCTGCACGAAGATCTTTGGAAGGATCAAATCAAACTCTCAAGAAAACTTATGAGCAAATAGAACGAGACAAAAAGCTTCAAAAAGAAAAGGAATACAAAGAATTACAGGAACAGAGAAACAGGTACATGAAGAAATCTTTGCTATACTCGCGGTATTACGCTGAAGCGTGTAAAGAGTGGGAGGGCTCGAATCGGAGGATTTATCGCCTGGCGACAGGGCTTTGAAGAAAGGTTGCAGCGGTGGCGAGCCGTTAGTGGCACTGGTCCGGGAACCAAACCCAAAACCTTCGGCGCGGAGAACGATGCGCTGAAACTCTCTGCGCTAACAGGTACGGTAACGTGCGTATATGTTGAATGAAAGTTTGTTCTTTTCACCTTATAGCACAATGTATTTTTTGAGGTGTGATAAATATTGCTAGATGCCGATGTTTTGTTTCTAACGCTTCATGCTACACGTTTCTGGTTTTATCTGGCGATTTTTCCCCATGTCTCACTTACTTTGTCGGTGTAAAATGACAGAGACAACTTGAAACAAATGAATTTTTTAAACTTTCAGACAACATTTGGCACAAGCTCGACAGCGAGATATGGAACGAATGATGATGGAATTGCAAGAGAAAGATAAGAGGCTTCGTACTCTTACTGCTGATGTGGAAAGACACAGCAAGATCGAGCAAAATAATCAAACCAGGATACAGAGGTACGTTATGCGGCTATGTGGTATGCTCTCACTTGCACCTAAAAAAAAGTAAAAAAATCAACTCGAACTTTCATTATACCCGCGGTATTACACCGAAACGTGTAACGAGTGGCGGGCCCGTTTCCTTAGCGCATGGGCAATACGGCTCTGAAGAAACATTGCAACGGTGGCGAGCCTTTGACCACTGTGTCCGAATTGACCGGCCCGGCAATCGCATACCTTACCTCCCGCGCCGATAACAGTATTTTTAGCCAGTGCACGTGCTTTCTTTATAGGCCGGCCTGTCCTTAAAAAGCAAAGATTTCCTGGAAAAATAAACTATGTGATGTCGAATGAATCGTATCTAGATTGGCGATGTTGAAGTTGCCAAAATATTGGTCCTTTCATTTTAAACCAAGTTAACTCATCTAAAGATAAACACTTTTGAAAACGTTGAAAACACATCGTAGACTAATGCTAGGCTGACACCTCTATGTTGCTACTTCTATTACTACGTAGATATTCGGATGCGCATGCAGCCATTTTTATGTGTATTGGTAAGACTTTATGAGTTGAGTCTGGGTAGTGTTTTCAAAGCGGCTTTAAGCAAACGCTTTTAGTTCGCATCCTGCGTAGGCTGTTTTGTTTTCATGTTGAGCATTTAGTAGTATTTGTCACAGATTAAAAAATGCCGACAGCCAACGTGAGTTTAAAGTCAAAAACTCATTTTGTTGCACTGAAGAAAGCACTACAACCTAGGCAGCCCGTATTTGTTTTCAATATAACGCCTATATTAAAAGCACGTCGGAGGTTAAAGGAGAAAACCGTTAATCAATTTTATTTCAGGAGCTTGAAGCAAATGCAGTCCCAACTTTCGCTAGAGCGAACTCTTAAACTGGACGCATTCGACCGTGTCGATAATCTTCAAGCTCAAGTGCTTGATACGGAACGCGAAACAGCATTTATTGCATCAAGTCGTCCTACTAGCGCTAGCATAAGTAAGTGATAGTGTAGGCTGCACCTCATAATGCACTTCAACTTTTATGGCATGATAAACATTTGTGGTAAAAAAGAATTGTTTTTTGCTCAATTGGTCAGAACTGTTTGTATTCAAATTAAACTGGGAGTTCAACCATGCCCGCTCTTGTTTTTTTTAACTCCTCTTGTTCTACTGCATGCAATAACGATAATCGTTTTGTTGCCTTTTCCCCTTTCTTGTACCGTTGTTATATTTCCCTCATCGTATTCTTTAACGTGTAAACGGTGCGGAAATAAAAGACACTGATACTACTACTGAAGGCAGCTTTTTTTGAGATGTTGGGGGAAATCAATTAAGGCTTATTTGAAAACGGAGCGTGGATGTCCACTTGTGATAGCCCATTAGCAATTATACCTCAACAATAGGTAGGATTTGACAGTCAGATGGCCTCTGAAGTTGCAGATTTGGGTTTGATTCCGAGTCGAGTCAAACCAATGACCCTAAAATAGGTATTTGTAGCTTCTCTGTTCGACCCTCTGCATTGAGGGAAGAGTACGGAGCACAAGCCGGCAAGTTTACTTGTTGTTCCGTTGGGAAAAGCACGTGGCGGGATTCCCCCATCTTATAGTGGTAGGCAGGTGGCTGGCAACTCCTAAGCGTGCATGTTATAGCGCTTTGATCTCTTTCTGTGATAGGAGAAATAAATATGAAACTAAATGAAAGATTAGTTACGAGATGGGAATGTTTGGTTAACGTGCACAATTGCTGTTTGGCGACATCCGGGTAGATTAGTTTTTAAAAATTTTTGCATTGTTTTTCAGGTGTATGTAAGTCCGCTGCGACTCAACGAAGCAAAGCTCAGTCTGCTTTCCTTACTTCCCCCACTCCTACCACCCCCAAAGTCCGGGTGAGGCCCATGAGTTGTGGCCCCCTTTATGAAAATGATCGTGAAGTGGTTTTGCCCAAGAAACGGCCACAAACGGTAGAATTTTTTTTTATACTGAATTGTTAATTGCATCCATCCAATACATTGCCGTAGTTGTGCAATAGCATTTTACTACATAGTTTGGTCAATGTATACATCGAAACGGGAGGTTTGGGTTCAATTTCCTGGCGGGTAAAACCAGCACACTGTCGCTAACGGCTTGCCATCACTGCGACGTTTCTTCGAAGCTGTGTTGCCCAGCCGCTAAGTCGCAGAAATGAACCTCGCCACTCGTTACTCGCTTCGGCGTAATGTCGCGAGTATAATGGACATTGGATTTTTTTTTGTTTTTACCTCATCGCGAGAAAGCAACTGATGATGACTCTTAATCAATGTGTTGTCGAAATGTTTATAGAACAATAATTTCGATTTATTTTCGTAAAACACATTTTTTATAGGCAGCCAATACTCTTCGGAACCGAATTGCCGCATCAATACTTACCGAGGTCTATCCTAGCACCGATGAACATGAGACGGTGGTACGACTGGGTAAAGTGGCCCAGTGATCTGTGGTTGATGGTGTCACTGGTGGCTTAGATTTTAGCGTATATTGTTACGATATTTTTTCTGCTGAAAAAATGAACCTTTCTAGGTTAGTAATCGTTTGGACAAAATACTTGTGCATTAAAAGGAGGTAGTTTATCGAGAAAATTACTTTTTTCAGCATTTTCATTTGCTTTTGTGATGATTTTGTTCCTTGGTCGATTAGATGTGTTTTTATAGACTTTACGACCTGACAGTGCTTACCTTTTTTACATTTAGTGTTCCTTAAGTCGAAAATCTTTATTTGTTGAGTTACCTATATAAGCGTTATACATTAAGCTGCATTACTCGTTCCAGATTTTTGTACTAGCTAAATTCTATTCGCAACTTTACCTATGTTTATTTTTGCACATTTGACTTATTTCACATGAACATGGCTTCATTTTTGTCGCTGTCTGGGTTTGTAGTGTGTTTTTTGTTACCTAAATTTTTCAATTAGCACAATTGTCGTTAAAGTTGTGGTCATAATCATATACTGCCTCTAAGCGGATACTTTCTGATGAAATCCAATTGACCTGGTAAATAAAACTACAAATTTGATTGAACTTAATGTCAAGAAAAAAAAAATAGTAGAAAACTAATATGGGGAAAAATTAGAAAAAGTTATTGTTTGACTTGAAATCTTTGTAGAAAATTGATTGAAAAATAGATGTATTTTTAAAGAAGAAATATCTTAATGCAGATACACTCTCTGCACCATGCCTTCTTTGAATTCTTGATATTGCTTGTAAATTTTGTGAAAACATGCAAAAACTAGAGAGTTTTGAAATATATTTCGTTTCGATAGCCAAAAACTTCATTAAGGCCTGCTAGAAATTAAAAACTTACCAATTTTTTGTGCATTCATTTATATATTTTTAATGGCCTTGTTATCCTTGTGGGAAGGAATTCAGCTGGAGTTGGATTTTTAAGACAATCTTTTGAAAAAACTGCAGATTTTAAAATAAAAACTCCAAGGTTGGACCAACCTAGATTTTCAGTTTATTTAAATTTTTTTTTATTTTTGTTTGTTAAAAGCAACTTAGGCAAGCATCCTCCTTTTTCAATTGGAGAAAGTTTTTATTTTTTGCTATTTTTTTTCAACAGTCAGCTCATTAGGCCTCCGTTGATGTTGTCTTTCACTTTTTTACTAGAAATATTGAAATTTTTACCTGACATTGAATATTTTCTGTAGATTTGTGTGTTGTACATGTTTAGATTATTGCATCATTGTCATTTTGTTATCACCTACTGTAACAGCAAATAAGTAAACGAATACGAAACATCACAAGAGATTGTCTAATTATTTTGTTTTGTGGTATAGCGTTCGGGGCGTGCCGGATTTAGACAGTGAGAGGCCTCATTTTCGTTCGCCTTTAGTGATGGATCTTTGAAATAAGGTCTTCTTGCTTCAAAAAGGGGGAGGGCTCCAATGGCGCTCCTGGCTGCAACACTGGTTAGAGAGTTCCATATGTGCCGAGTACTTGAACCCGAATTCTCAAAAAAAACAGAGACGCCCAAAGCACTTATGTGTTAAACTTTTGTTTCCTCGAATAAACTTTGTTGTTTCGGTAGCCAAGCAAGCCTATACCGTACCAATGAGAAACAACAGACTGAATTCATACAAACGCGGAGATTGATTTGTGAAACAACGCTCTAGCGATATTGCGCAGGTGGCAGATCTCACGTGATGGGTTCGATTCGCGGCTGGAGCCGATTGCATTGGACATTTACACCGGGTGGCTGTTGATTCGAAGAGCGCAAGCTCACTTCGCAGTCTCCCTCAATTGCTGTTGAATTTTCAGATAAACATATCAATTAATTTATTTATCGTAACTTGAGCACATGCATCACTGTTTTAATTTGGTCATTGACCAATGAAAATGGGGCGATGTTATTAATCAATGACCAAATTAAAACAGTGGTGGAGGGCGTACTGCGTGTTTGCATACCACCAGCATGATGTACAAAAATTATCAACGGTAGAATTTCGAAAATTTCTTTAGCTTTGTTTTAGGTAGGTTTTTGTTTTATGAATGAAGCAAGGGGTTTGAGGGGAGAGCAGTAAGCTACCCCAGCGGGGTCCGGGGCGGAGCCCCAGAAGGTACAGGCTAGCATTTTCTTAATTCATACTCTCAATCTCAAATATGATATGAAAAAAGTTGGGGAACCGCTGCTTCAACATTTTCTTAGTGCTTTCACTAACGCTTATAAAAAAACTACTGACTTGTAATGTTGATGAAAAATAAAATGTTCTGTAATAGGAGCCCTAAAAAGGTTGTTCTTGATTAGTTTGCGAAGGAAATCATAATGGCTACAAGATATGCTGGAAAGTATCACCGCAGTCCGTACCCACAAACAACACGTATAAATGACATTTATCTTCTTACGGTACTTATCACTAGGGGGGGGGGGCGTTTTGGCATCCCCCCCAGAACAAATTTTCTTTCTTTGCTGGAGGGACGACTATTTTTACTGGGAGAGACATGTCCTCCCCCCATCCCTACCCCCTACTTCGCACACTGGACGTAGGTCTTAACATAGCGAAGAAGCAATTTCTTCGCGTGTGTCCCTAAAGAAAAATTTTTTAAGAGTGGGCCTCTCGACGGGCCCTCTAAAACATGACGGGACCCGGTTTTTTGTACCCCCCTGCGCCCCCCCTCTCACCAGCCCTGCATGCACATTACATAAGGAAAACACAGGAGACTCCGAAGGGACCGATGAAGATGTTCGAGTCGAGCAGCCACCAAGATGAAAAGACGCAGGTGCGTCTAAGTAGCTCGTACGGGATGAATGAGAAATAAAAAAATAAAACTTATCACAATATTGTAATAAAAACTGTATATACAGTTACAAACTTTCACGTGCGACCGCCAGAGTTGCAAAAAACAGGAAAAATACAATCACACAAGATACTAATATATGTATGCACGTAGGTACCTCTCAAGCAGAAATTTTTTGTAATTGATTTTGAATTTCTTAAAGGGCTGACCTCTCAATTCCAAAGTTATTCAATTCGAAATTTTGACTCCTTGAAATTCTATTGACCTTTGGCATCTTACGGTAGAAATTTTTTAACATTAAGATGGTTCATTAAAACAGATCTAGCAAATCGGTTATGAATCCTTGATAGTGGTTTGAACAGACTAGATATTTCTAGAAGGAGGTCTAGCATCCAAGGTTGACGCATAATTTTGGCAATTTCGAATTTATACAGTTCGGCAATTTTCAGTATTCTTAACCTATGGTAATAGGGAGTAATAGAGGTTCTGCGATCACAGTTTGAAATTATACAAATGGCCTTACTTTGTAAATTTGGAGTTTTGACTGGTAGGAGGAGCAGAAGGAACCCTACAGTACAACACCGAATAAGAGATGACATAATTAAAGCAGCAAATTCAAAATAGCACTTGACGGTAAACATAAATGGTCGTTCCACTGTAAAATCAAATTGAGACTAGATTTTTACTTAAACCTAAGTCCGAATCAAGCTTTCGCCCGACTCGAAAAGCCCGGTCCGACTTACTCAGGTACGTTGTAGAAAAAATACATTGAAGAGTAAAATTTGCTGACTATTTAGCTTTTTTTTTTTTTTTTTTTTCGCACAGTCAGCATTGCTTGCTGGTTGGTCACGTAAATTGTCAATGAATCGTACTCTAGGAAGCTTTTTCGTTGCTCAATGTAATTTTACTGCTGAGCGCATTACGGCGTTTTTATCGTTTTAAATGCCATTAGCTGCGTTAAAACCTCTCGTGCTTACGTTGCATTTTTCAAGTAATGCGTGCGTTTCGTGACGTCATTTTATAAACTAACCAACAATTCGTGCTACTCTAATTCTAAACAACAAAGGCTTAAAGCTTAAGTAGTTTTGACTGAAGTTGATAGAAGTTGCGTCAAATAAATGTCTACAAATAATTTTCCTACGAACAGGGAGTTAATTCAGCAAAGCGTGTTTGTACGATGGTGTAATAAGCATCTTTTGAAAGTAAACAAACAAATCACCAATTTGGAAAGAGATTTTTCGGACGGGATCAAATTGAACGATCTACTGCAAATTTTATCAGAAAAGCAAGTGAAACCCTACTACAAATGGCCCTTCTTCAGGCTGATGAAAGAAGAAAATGTGCAGCAAGCAATCAGCTTTATGCGAAGTGAAGGAATAGATGTGGATGGTGTAGGTAGGTTAACTAGTTTCTTAATTCTAACTGTAGGTCTTCACCCACGGCCGTATTACGACTGTAGGGGGTCGGGGCTGACTTTTCGGGGTGAACATGCTTTTTCGCAGACTTGACTATGATGTCAGCCGCTGACTATTTTTTTTTTTGCATGAAGGATTTCCATAGCATAGCGAACATCCCACGACTAATAACTGAACACAATAGTTGCTAATTATTCAGAAACCAATCCAGAGTCTCGAGACCATAATGCGGGCACTGTGGAATATTCTTTCTGGATTTGACTTCATTATACCTTATGTCCTTATAATGACCAAACCAATTACCAAAAGCCAGTGGCGTACGCATGGGGGGGTTTTGGGGGTCAACCTCCCCCCCCCCATTGACGATTTAAAAAAAAATAAAAACTTCTCTTTTTGAAACGATCCGCCTTATTTCATACAGAGTTTGCCGATATTGCTGACATGTTTTTCTGTGCCATCCAACTTGCTTATTAATCTCGAGAAACTTTCATTGTGATGCAATAATTCCGGTAGTCAAACTTTTCTGGTGGGTTGCGCTTGAACCAATGACTAACGCAAAATGCAAGCCAGGACAAAGTCAAGCCAGCCAGCCGACGAAAGCTCTGTGGTACCCTTTTTGAAAATTTGCAGCCATGCCGAAGCATCACTGATCAAGTTATAGGATGATTCCCTCCCAGCCATCACATTTCTCATAAACGAATCCGCCTTCGAAAACCACAGCAGTTTTGGTGTGTAGGTGTCATCTCCACCTGCCCCACTTTTTTGGATCTTTTTATTTTGTTTATTTCATTTCTGCAGCAATCTTTCAAATTTTTAATTTTTCTTTTTAATGACTCTTCGTCGTCATTAACATCCATACCTGCAGTCCTGCTGCTGCAACTTCCTGCAGTAACTTGTTCATACTTTGTTCTCGAGCATTTATTAATATAGCCTAATTTTCATTAGCAGTAGGGGAAATGTGGGACCTATCGGACGATTGGACCTATCGGACAGCAGCATATTTCCGTGATCACTTGATCAATTTGCGGTTTCATTTTAGTGAAAGAAGTGAAGTTTCACTAGTGTTAAAATCACATGTTTGTGTAAGGATGGAGCAAGAAGCGTGGTGGCTACAACAAAAAAATGTTTTTCTTGGTTCAAAGTAAAATAAATTAGGCAGGATAATTTTAAGATTTTAGGAAGCATGCTCGCAATGTTAAGATCTCATTTGCACTGGTAGTTAAGTGAGTCTCGTGCTTACTGAAGTTAGCGAGAATACATCTAGGTGACATTTCTATACCAGAATATTTTGGGAAGAAACTTCAAAATGGCTACCAGAGGGCCTTTCGGACGGGACCTATCGGACATGTTCGATTACTGAGACGCTGTCTAAAAGACGTTGAATGATTTTGTGAAAACCTTGTCACAACCCGTCTCAGTCGCAACGGCGAAGCGGCTGAGCGGTATTTTTACGTTCTAAGCCGATCTTGTTAACTACAGGGTGTAGGTTATGTTGCCGTAATTATCGCTTTTTGTGGGTAGTTGTTTCTGTTAATACTTATTTGTTCGTTACCTAATTATAGAAAAGATCTTCATGAAACGTTTTCTCTTACTTTAGGTCACATTTGCAGCTGTCAGAAAGGTTCCGACCCTATAGACCAGACATGGGCAAACTACGGCCCGCCGGTTTTTTTATTCTGGCCCGCCGGCACTTACACAAACTTAAATTCTCACCGTGAATTTAGCGGAAGACCTTTTTTTTTTCCTTTAGAGATCATGGATGGCAGTGATTTTCAAAACATAAGCCTCAACGGTGCAAAATTGGAATAAAAATCGAGGTGAAAACCTCTTATTTTGGAGATTACATTCGTACGTGGACCGTGATCTCCAAAAAAAAGGTCTTCACCTTGTTTTCCAATCAGCGTGCGGCCCGCGGCTTCAACAGTTTTTCCAAATCTGGCCCTTCGTGTGAAATAATTGCCCACCCCTGCTATAGACGAAAGGTCACCATGGGAGGGGATCGTTCGGACGTTTGAGTGACACTTTTCAATCGCAAATAAAATCACCCATAGCATTTTGAATCTTTCCGTTTGAGTGCGGGATAAGTTAACCACAAGCCAAAGTCCAACTTAAACTAAAAAGCATTTAAGATTGTCTAACCAGTTGGACAAAAAATAAAATTAAGTAAAATTTGTCCGATGGGTCCCACACTTCCCCTATCCCATAAAGTTTCAAAATTTCTGTATACATCCAAAAATGTGAGTATGTCCTTTCCAGACCATCTTAAATTCTGTCTTTTTGCCATATTTTTTGATATGTTATCAAAAATTTGTCATAAACTCACAAATTTTTGCCCCACGTGCAGTGGTGTAGCTAGAAGTTCTGCCGCCCGGGGCGGTTCAAAAAATTGCCGCCCCCAAATGAGAAATAATTTTTTAAGCATTATTCAGCTTTAAATGCGGCCATCTCCATGACAAAATTTGCGTCAATTAAAAACGCGCTGACTCGCAAACTTCTTTGAATTTAGAGTCGATATGTTGCACAACATTAGCCCCGTTTCGAGCTAAAATTGTTCGCAACTCGTCATCAATTTTAAATGGCCACCATCCAATGTCAGTTAAATTGTTGAAAGATGAAGCATCTACTGAAGGTGAGTCCGACGCGTCAACAGATCAGTGATGAAGGTCTTAAGACCGGTCTTTAGACCATGTTTTTAAAGTCTTGGTGTTGTTCTTATTTCTTTCATTCTGTATATCTTTTTCTCGTTTTTTTGTTGTTATAGAAAAATAGCGATAAGTGATAAACGGTTAATCCTCATCCCATTTTTATGGTCTTAGTCTTGAAAAAAATCAAAGGTCTTGGTCTTGAAAAATTTACAAGGTCTTGGTCTTGTAGGTGATGGTCTTAACTACATCACTGCAATAGATGCAGAAGTTGTGGCAATCAGCAGGTGATGCAGCTGCGGCGTCGGCGGATACAGAACTTGCGGCGGGAGTATATGTTGCTTGCACAACTTTGCAAGCTACATCGATCTCTGCAGAACTACTAGACGACAAGACATCATCCGTCGCTGCTGGATGGGCCGTTCCTGTAATTATTTCGGAAGTTTCCGGTCGCTCTTGTGTTTCCAGGGATGTTCTCTGCATTGGTCTAATAAACTTTAGCATTGCATCTTTGTCTCGCTTTTCCAGTTCAATTCTCATTTTTCGCTTTTTGCGAAAAGCAGCTCCACTTTCTTTCACCCTCTTCATTTTCCTCAACTCGCAAAGCTATTTTGAAAACGACGCAAAACAAAAATTTCAGTAAGTACCAGTATAACGCAATTATGGCTCAATTCCTATGCTCCTAGAAAATCTTTTCTGCACAAACTTTAAATCACTATCATTCGCATAAGGCCTGTAAAAACATTTTCATTGGTAGACTCGCAGTCGTATAATCGTATTACAGTTGAAGATTTTCCTGTCGCTAAAGGGTTGCCATTTTCTAAAGACTTCATGTGACGAGGCTAAAAACTTACTAGAGTGGCATCTGTGCTGAACTGAAGGAAGTTTGACCCCCGTGCTTACGCCACTGTTTTCGTGGTTTCCTTAACTTTCAGCTTTAAAATGATTATAAAATTGATTACAAGAAATATGATTGGAATTGCACACAACCTTTAAAACGTTAGAAACGGACTCAATTAAGAGGCTGTCCCTTACTTCCTTTCCTTCGACGTTCCATCATTGTGGCTGCATCATAAATAATAAGCGTTCTACATTTGCATTACGAGTCACAATGCAGAATAAGAATAGGCAATTTTGAACACAGTTTATAATAAAACTTTAAAGTTCTGTCCATTTTTGATGAGCAGTTTGAGATCTAAATCTAAATGGTACGAAAGAGGACAATTGGCTGCTTTGATTGATTATTCATCTTTATTCTCCTATCACGAGAAAGCGGCGGAGGCGCTATGATTGGGACGAATCCAGACTCGCTTAGAAGTTGCCGTTGTTTCGGAGTTTTCCGGTTGAATTTTGCTTCTGACTTCTTTAATTTGCTGCTTGCCGGATTCCACCAAGCAGAGGTAATCATCGTGAAGCAACTTATCCATGGACGCAACAACAAGACTAGATTTGGAGTTGAACCGTTAACCTTGCGATCATGGTCGTCGTAAAAACGACGCTCCAAACCACTGCACCACGTTGCCGACTGCTCATGAGTGAGCACCCTTGGTGGATCATTCATTTTTTTTTTTTGGACGGGACGTATGGTAGCCTTTTTTCAGCTGCTAAAAGTGGATTTACACAGAAGCCGTAAGAGCGTTTTACGGCCGTACTACGTCGAAAAGTAGGTCTTTGTTCTACTATAAAATCTTCGGCCGTCACCAATTACGGCCGCAAACGGACAAAAACGGTTTCTGCGTGAATCCACCTTAATTGTACAACTGGCTTGAGCTTGCAAGACAAGAACGGACTGTCTAACTCACCTAAATTGTGACTATCACTTGCGTAGCACTGCCAAGTGCCTATACTGCATTCAGGAGCGGATCCAGAAAGTTTTGATGGGGGAATGTAATTTTGAATTAGGTTGAATATTAACTAAATATAAAGACGTTTAGACCTGGAAACGGGCGTAGATAAGCCTTTTAAAAAGGTTTTATGTCAGGGGCGCATTCAGAAATTTTTTCAGAGAGGGTGCATCAAATTTTGGCACTTTTTCGAGCTTGAGCCTTGTTTTTTTCCGGCAGAGTTAATTTGTAGCAACTGAAGCAACAAAAATGACTCTAGGGGGTTCGGGGGCATGATCCCCTGAAAATTTTTTGAAAATGTGCATGCTGCAATGGCCATTTTAGTGCTTTTTGAACAATTTTCAGGCAAATTTTGTTTATATTTTTGGCGCCAA
This sequence comes from Trididemnum miniatum, assembly GCA_964006365.1. Classification (NCBI taxonomy): domain Eukaryota; kingdom Metazoa; phylum Chordata; class Ascidiacea; order Aplousobranchia; family Didemnidae; genus Trididemnum; species Trididemnum miniatum. Next base: position 33,294,316 of record OZ023232.1, read on the forward strand.
ATTTTGAGTGCTTCACCAAATATGATGCATTTTGTTCGCACAGTTTCGATTATGCGTGCTTAAGGCGACTCAGGCATATTGTTATGAAGAGGTTCGAAATTATGGAAAAATTTTATTCATCCAAAACATTGCGGAAAATGGCTGGTGGGGGGTGAATGCATCCCTTTCATCCCCCCCGTGGATCTGCCCCTGACTGCATTCGCACGCTGAGTATGAGCGATTCAAATAAATTATGCAATGACGAAGAAGAAAACAGTACGCAATTGTGACATAATAAACATTTAAGATCAAATGTTTATAATTATACTTGCGGCAGGAGATGGCGGGGCCCATTTCCGCAACTTTGCGCCTGGGTATTGGGTACACAGTAAGACGATTTACGATTAGCAAATAAGCAATATAGCAAAGTAACGGTTGTTCAAAATAATTAGGAAAAAAATTCCATAAAGCTTATCCAAAATGCCACTTCTCGGACGTGCCGCCCGGGTCGGACCGCCCCCCCTTGCTACGCACTGCCCACGTGTCAACAATCGCAAATGCGGGGTCAAACAACGCTGTTCGACGTTACGATTAAGTCACGTCATCATCAAATTGCCCGAGAGTAGCGAGTAAAGTTGAACATGTTCAATTTTAATCGCAGCGACTAATTTCACTTGCGAGTGCGACTGTTGAGTAGCGATTAGGCGGTCACACGAGGCGAATTGTCAAATTTAGTCGCTGCGACTGCACTCGCAGCGCCTAAAGTCGCTCCGTGCGACCGCGCCTTAAGTCTTGAGGCGTTAGTGTAGGGTCAATAAGTGCCAATGATCAGGGCCGAACGAAGGGAGTTACAGCCCCGGGGTCAGGGCCGGATTTACGTATAGACCAATCAGGCTGAAGCCTATAGGGCTTCGGAGAAAATGAAAGGCCTCATCACGAACAACGAAGACCTTTTTTTTTGGTCATCACCAATATTTTCAGTGAAAACAGGACATCTGCGGACATGAAGAGTAAAGGCCTTTTTTTTGCTCTTCCAATCAGTGTGATCAAATAGCCTAGAGCCTCTCATTGTCTAAATCCGGCCCTGCCCGGGGTCCTCCAGTTCGGGGCGTGCCACACTTAAAAAAACATCGTTAAATCGCGCCCTCTAAAAAAAGGTTTGCAAGCATGCCCCCCGAAAATTACGCCCTGGTCCTTTATAGTCTGAATACGGCCCTTTTGATGACTCTAGTCCATTTCCACATGCTGACTTGAGACAGTGCCTTTAGAGTAGACGAATTACTAGTTAGAGTTTTTCCGACTCAGCATGATAAAACTGAAGTAACACAAACCTTTTTGTCACAGACAGCAAAGCGGTGGTCGAAGGAAACTTGAAGTTGAATCTCAGGTTGGTTTGGAGTCTTATTTGTCATTATTCCCTATCCGCTTTGAAATTAGGTGAGAAAACTGGTCAGAAAAAAACACATTCCTTTGAAGCAAACCTTCTACTTTGGATTCAAAACCAAATTCCTCAAATCGCAATAAAAAATTTGACAAGCTCCTGGCAAGATGGCAAAGCACTGGCAGCATTGACTGATAAGTTTGCTCCAGGTAATATGTTTTCATTTTACGATTTTTATCTTCCTCTCACAAAAATTGACTAAAAAAGTGTACAAAAGCCGATTGTAAATCAGAGCCGTAACTTTGTCTGGTGGAGTCTGGGTTCAAACTAGATGTATGGGGCCTCTGAGTTTTTCAGAATGGTGTCCCAAGGCACTCTCTAAAATAAATCTGTATTTAACAATGTGGGGCCCGTATTTTGTGCACCGCCTGTGCTCTCGGCAGTTACCGCCCTGGTTTAAACTCTAACCCCAACAAGTGTTCCAAATTTTCCGTCTGTGATTGCTTGGCCGTGTTTGTGTGTAGCCTATTTTGCACGAGACAAGCATTATAGCACTATATGGGCTATAGTCCGCTTTTTTGAAAACTGACTGAACAGGGCCCGCAAATTTTTGTCTGTTTTTCAGCAGAGCGTCATGGCTGCGGTTTGGATTAACCAAAACGTATTTTTTAATAGGCTGCTGTCTACCCTAATGATACTAATTATGGAAGACTCAAAGTCTGTCTAATTCGTCCATAATTAAAGAGAGAATGCATGTGCTTGGCTTCATTGTACTTGTTTTTATTGTAACTCAATTCTAACTTTTCAGGTTCTTGCCCAGATTGGACAAGCTGGAACTCCGAAAAGCAAGTAGAAAATACAAGAAAAGTTATGAATCTTGCGGAAAATTATTTAGTAATATCTCAGGTAATTCACGCCAAAAAATTACAATGTATGCGCGTTAAAAACATTACGCAGGTTACGTTTTGCTCTGCCTTACATTAAACTGTAATCAGGGCCCTACGTTGAGGGAGCTGGCAATGCTTTGTACACAAGCTCCAGACCAAGAGGATTCCACATTGTCATGCACCATTTTATTGTAAAGGGGAGCAAGGAGGCACTCCACTTGGGCATCACGCTGCAAGAGGATAGCAGATTGCTGATAAAGGTGGAAGGGTTTTTTGGCGGGGCGTACTTGTGGTTGGCACCCAGGACCCACCAGACAGTCCTTGATTGTATTGCTGGTAGTGACAACTAAATCTACGTTGCCGAAACATCCTGCAACTGCAAAAATTTGAAAATCTTTCGTTAAATAACGCATCGATGGCCGAGTGGTAAGAGTCAGGGCATGCGATGGAATGGAATGGAAAACGATTTTTCCATATTCCATACCGCAAAATTTCTTCCATTCCATATCCATTCCACACTAAAATTTTTCCATTCCATATTCCATTCCATACTAAAATTTTTTTCCATATTCCATTCCATTCTTCCATACTAATAAAATTTAACGTAATGGTAAAAATACCCTAATGTGCGTTATCTGCAGAATAAGCTTTCCAATCTAAAACTAGTCATGCTCATTCGTTGAACAATTCTACATTGCAAAAATACTCAATAAATAAACACATGCATGTAAACGCAGTGGTGTAGCGGAAAAATTTTAAAAGAAGGGGTGGGACCATAATTTCCACATTTTTTTCAAGCGTAGCCTATTTTTTTTTCGGCAAAACAATTTTGAAGCTGATTGAGAAACACGAAAAGCTCAAAGGAGATCCGGGGGCATGCTCCTACGGAAAATTTTAGAGAATTTATATGCTGTAATGGCTATTTTAGTGCTTTTTGAATAATTTTCTGGCAAATTTTGTTTGAATTTTTGGACCCTATTCTGAGTGCTTTGCGAAATATGATGCATTTTGTTCGCACGTTTTCGATAATGCATACTTATGGCGTAAGGCTTATTGCTATCAAAGAGTTTCGAAGTCATGGAAAAATTGAATACATCCAAAACACTTTTGAAAATGGCTGGTTGGAGGATGTATATACCCCTGGCCCTCATCCTACTGAATCCTGAATTCGCCCCTAGTCATGAGCTACAGGAACGATCGAAAGAGACGGGCGTATTTCAGATACTCGGTATCATTAGTTTTGTTCTTTTTTACTAAAAGGCAGAGTCAAAAGGGGGGGGGGTATGGCACAATGCCCCCCTTAAATACGCTCCTGCATAGACATAAACAATGTATAGATGCTTAACGCAAAAGAATAATGCAGTCACAACATGCTAAAAACTTACATTGTCAGAACCGAAGAGTGACTAATTATCCTCATTCTAATTTGGTAGCACTTTGTAATTTTTTTGAAACGTAAAGGGGCGATTAAATCGAAACTTCCAGATTACAAAGAACGCGTGAGTTGAAAACATATATTTACTCAGCTTGGTATTATGGCGATAACAACAGACGCGTTTCGCATTAATTGATGCTCTTCAGTATCGTGTAATCGCAAACATACTAAAACCAAAGCGAAACTATAAAATTAACGTTCACTGCGCAATGCAAGCTCGACCCCAAATTATACTGTTGCATTGACAGCCATCGTTCCCATTCCAGAATTCTTCACACCAAGAGATTGTGCTTGCGGAATACGTGATTTGCGACGTTTCCCTTGTTCGTTCGTTCATCTTTTCCAAGCACAGTAATGAGCACAAACAGCTGCCTTCTCATCTGACAAGATGAGAAAGAAAAGCGCGAGCACAATTATATCAAGCCGGTTGGCACAATATTCCAAAATTGGACAATTATATCATTTCAAATTAGAGAATGCCGCCGGTCGGCTTGATATAATCAATAATTAGTTAGTTATTAGTCGCATATTTATCCTCCTTTCACGAGAAAGCGATCAAAACGCCACACTGTCCCTTTAATGCTGAGCGTCAAGCAGGGAAGCTGTGAATACCAATTTTAAAGTCATTGGTTTGACCCGACTCGGAATCAAACCCGAGTCTACAGCTCAAGAGACAGACGCTCTATACCTCGGCCATCTGAGTGCTCTTACCTTTCGGCCATCTGAGTGCTCTATACCTCTCGGCCATCTGAGTGCTCGCGCTTTTCTTTCTCATTTAACCTTGGAAGCTGATAGACTGGGTTCTATTCTCAGTCGGGTCAAACCAAAGACTTTAAAACTGCTATCTGCTGTTACACTTGCTAAACGCTCAGAAATTAAGTGTAGCGCGGAGGATGAAATGAACAGAGAATAAAATACGTCAGTGAATTCTTGACAAGACTTAGTCCTGGCGCTGAAGGACCTCAGTAGTTATAAAGCGCCATAAAACCACACAACATTTCATTTCAGTCAGATGAGAAGGCAGCTGTTTGTGCTCATTACTGTGCTTGGAAAAGATGAACGAACGAACAAGGGAAACGTCGCAAATCACGTATTCCGCAAGCACAATCTCTTGGTGTGAAGAATTCTGGAATGGGAACGATGGCTGTCAATGCAACAGTATAATTTGGGGTCGAGCTTGCATTGCGCAGTGAACGTTAATTTTATAGTTTCGCTTTGGTTTTAGTATGTTTGCGATTACACGATACTGAAGAGCATCAATTAATGCGAAACGCGTCTGTTGTTATCGCCATAATACCAAGCTGAGTAAATATATGTTTTCAACTCACGCGTTCTTTGTAATCTGGAAGTTTTGACTTTGTAATTTGTTGTAAGTTTTGGTAGGCTACTGTGTATGTAGTTAGTATGGTAGTATGGAAGACCATCTTCCATTCCACTTTTTAAATCTTACATTCCATTCGGAGCTTCTTCCATATTCTATACCAAAATTCTCCTTCCATTCCATACCATTTTCCATTCCATTCCATAGCATGCCCTGGTAAGAGCGTACGCCTGCGGAGCTGTAGACTGTGGTTTGATTACGAGTCGGGTCAAACCAATCACATTGAAATTGATACGCACAGCTTTTCTGCTTGACGCTTAGCCTTAAAGGAACAGTGTGGAGAACAAGCCGGCAAGTTTACTTGTTGTTCTGTCGGGAAAGGCACGTTGCGGGATTCTCTCATCTTAGAGTAGTAGGTGGGTGGCCGGCAAAACACTCCTAAGCGAGCTCGTTATGGCGCTTTGATCGCCTTCTCGTGATAGGAGGATAAATATGCGAGTAAATGCAAAGTACAATGCATCTGTATTTTTGTCAAAAAATGGAAGTAGAATAGATGCTTAACAAACTGTAATGTTCTGAAAATTGTGCGGTTGTGGCAAGAGGTTATGACCGCAAAGGTTCGTTTTCGTATGCTTAATTGAACCGACCAAATGTTCTGTTTAGTTAATTTTACCGGAAGAAATAATTGATCCACAAGTGGACGAACAAAGTGTTGCGACTTATTTGTCACAGTTTTTATCCATACAAGTACAACCTGATGATGGTACAACGACCGAAATATTCAACCGTAAGTGATTCGCTATTCGGCTTACCGTTCATTAACGACTTGCCGGTTGACGTGATGGCCAAGACATCACTATAGGCGCGCAAGGTCTGGAGTTCGATTCCCGGGCTGGTCAAATCGACATAGTGTCACCGCTGCGTTGTTTCTTTGGAGCGGTGTTTCCCAGGCGTTAAACTGCGCCGACAGGCCCCTCCATTCGTTGCACGCTTCGGCGTAATGCCGCGAGTATAATGAAGATAATGATATGATTCTTGGATGCAAGGTTATTCATCTTCATGCTAGAAAAACCTTGATCAATTGGCTTATGAACGGGTGGGCAACTTCTTTAGTCGGCGGGCCACATGTGGGAAGACGAAGCCCTTTCCGTGACGGATTATGTGAAGAGCAAAAATAAAGGTCTTCCTCAGATGACTTGTTTTCCACCAAAAGTATCGGTAAAGAGCAAAAAAAAGATACTCACGTCCTCAGATATCTTGTTTATTTTTCTGTAACTGCCGGTGGGCCGCATAAAATGGTCCCGCCGCATAAATAAGATAAGACGGTGGGCCGCATAAATAAGACGTTGACTGCATAAGCAGTGCATAAGCAGTGCAAGTGCAAATACCAGGACTTAATTGTGATACCCACCAGTGGCGTGGTAGTTAAAAACGTTGCTGTCTCGTCAGGAAACCTGGAACTTGATTCTCGGCTTGGTAAACTCGGACGCAATGCCGTTAATGGCTCGCCACCGCTGAGCCGATTCTTCGGAGCTGTTCTGCCTAGGCACCAAGCAGCGGAGATTGACCCCGCCACTCGTCACACTACGGCGCGATACTGCGGGTATAATCAGATTTTAGGACTTTGGGGCCTGATAGGTTCTGAATTCGGTGGCATGAACTTCACATTCTTTGCGCGTCTTCTGAGACATCTTGTGTGCTAGAGCTTAATTGCTACTGGGTAAGCTGTTAATTTTCCAGTTTCGCCATTGGAAACTCAAACATCTCTCACCCAAGACGGTATCAACGTAGTTGATGAATTTATGGGCTTCTTGGAAGATAAAGACTTGGATGACACGTTGCCAACAATAACTTGTGATGATGAGAACGAAGAGGACAGAAACGCTTCCGAAAATGTCTCTTTGATCAAAGATGGCAGCCCCAATACTCTGTTGGATATCCAAGACGATCAGTTACTAAATACAATGAATTTTCTTGATGAAATGGATGAAAGCGTTTCCTCTGAAAATTTGAAAGTGAAAAAAGACTCTTCCGTCGCTGGCAATCATGTAAAACCAGTAAAAGACTGGCTACCAGGTTTGTTTTTAAGAGCCAATAAGTTGCATTTAGCTCGCAATTGTTACATGAAAAATACCACCGAATGATTCGGCCACTTTTTTTTCAAAGTTTGGTTTTAATGCTCTCCCAAAAATGTGCTGCTTAAGTTGATGTGAAGCAGTTCGCAATGCACAAAATTATAAATGCTTTGAAGAAAAACTATTATTGACACAAAACAAAAACCTGCTAACAGGAAAGAAAAACTAAATTAAAAACAAAAAACAGAGCCACGCAGTTTTTTTTGTGGTTAAGCCGACGGTAACACACTTTGATAAAAAAAAAGGATTTTACATTATTTTTCAGTGTTTGATGAATGTCAAGAAGATTCTTCCTCTCTAAGGATAGATGCCGCTGAGCTAGCTCTGCTTGTGGCAACTATTAAATCACCATCAGGTCAAACTGATAATTGTTTGATGAAAAAGTTGCCCAATGGAGACGTGGGTAAGATTCATAACCCAAAAACGATAAAGTTTTGGGTTGATTAATTTTATACGTTTCGAATTTTTGCTGTTGTAACATTTTTGTAAAATTTTTGCTGATGAAAATTATTTTTGGCTAAGCAAAGCAGAACAACTTATAACACAGATCTTCCTTACACCAGCGATATATTTTTTTTTTTTTTAGTTGCATATTTATCCTCCTATCACGAGAAAGCGATCAAAGTGCTATACGAGCTCGCTTTGGAGTTGCCAGCCATCTGTCTACCACATCAAGATGGGGAGAATCCCGCTAAGTGCCTTTCCCAACGGCACAACAAGTAAACTTGCCGGCTTGTTCTCCACACTGTCCCTTTAATGCTGAGCGTCAAGCAGGGAAGCTGTGAATACCAATTTTAACGTCATTGGTTTGACCCGACTCGGAATCAAACCCGAGTCTACAGCTCAAGAGACAGACGCTCTATACCACTCGGCCATCTGAGCTGTTAAATTATGTATTACGCCATTTCCGCGGCTTAGTGTCCGTGCAGCACAACTCCTAAAAAAAGGTCGCAGTGGTGACTAGGCGTAAGCTACTCTGTGTCCAATTTAAGCGTTCTGGGAATCGAACCCAAAACGCGTTGATAGCGATATCTCCAACCATTGCACCCGCCGGCCGGGCAAAACTAGGTCCTACCGAGATTTGAACTCGGATCGCAGGATTCAAAGTCCTGTGTGCTAACCGTTACACCATAGGACCGCGATGGTAAACGTAATCTTAATTTCCTCTTTATATTTCTAGTCGAGCAATGCTTTGCTGTAAGCCTAATTGGTAAAAGCCAAATGAAAATCAAATATGAGGTACCGCTGTGCATAAATGAATTTTTTGGGATTTCTAGGTATTACGTTTACACCGAAAGAACCAGGCCGCCATATCCTCAGTGTTACGAAACATGGAAAGCATTTAACCAACAGCCCATTCACAATAATGGTCGATGGTATGAAGAAAGAGACACCAGAGGTAGAGTATGGTGATTTTCAATGTCGAAAATCAAATCTTCATTATACTCGCGGTATTAAGCCGAAGTGTGCAACAAGTGGCGAGGCCCATCTCCGCGGAATAGCGTCTAAGCTGCCCAACTCCGAAGGTGGCGAGCCGTTGACTATACTGCGTCCAATTCGACCGTCCAGAGAACCAAACTCAGAACTTACTGCGCCGATAGCGGTTTTACCAAAGAGCAAACTGCCTGTCATTTTCAATATTTACCCACATATTTCTTTTTCCGAAACAAACCAATTACTGTCTTTAGTTGAAAGAAAATTGTAACATTTAGAGCTTACGGTCAAGCCACTTTGATCAAATGGCTGGATAAAGCATAGTTTAACAAACAGCTGTGTCCGCTGAATGTTCTGTTCATTTGTCATTAAATCTAATGTTTATATAAAGTGCGCTAATTTAGCGTAAACAACAAATAAAAGTAATACGAAAATATGTGAACCAATAACTCAAAAATAGCGCCCTCATCGTCAGGTTCACGTTTGTCACCGAACGATAAGGAAAAAGACGAAACAAAATACATCACGAATTAATTGTCGTGATGGTTCAAAACATCGCTGTCAACGCTGGAAGTCTGGGGTTCAATTACCGAGCCGGTCAAATTGGACGAAGTAACGCCAAAGGTTCGACACCGCTGTGACGTTACCTCGGAACTGTGTAGTCCAGGCCTACAAAGCCCATTCGTTGCACGCTTCGGCGTCATACCGTAGGTATATTTAAGACTTGATTTGGAAATTAGATCCACAGTTTTTCGTCGCTTTGTCGATTCTTGCGATAGGCGATAAAAATGAACAACAGTCATAAATATTTGCTTTTTTCAAAACTTTTTGTGGTTATATTTACTTTACAGTCGATATCTGACGTGACCACAACTCAACCAGTTGAATCGAAGGCAGTGAAGCAAGCGAGTGAGCTCTTCCTTAATAATAACAACAATAGCAAAGATGCTGGCTCATCCCCACATGAACAAACTACGCAGGTATGGAATATAGTGAACGAACAACAACTTTGTTTGATCAATATGCTTGTTATATGCTTGTTATGCTTGTTATTATACATAACATGATATGCTTGTTATTATACATAACATTGATTAAAGATCTAATCTTCATTATGTCCTCGGTATTACGCCGAAGCGTGTGACGAGTGGCGAGGCCCATGTCCGAGGCTTGGCGCCTGGGATCACAGCTTTACGTAGACGTCGCAGGGACGGCGAGCGGTTGGGTACACTGCATCCGATTTGATCGCCCCTGGAATCGAACCCCAGACCTCTCGCCCTGATATCGATGTCTTCCTTCACGCCGACTATTTTCGTTTACCAAAGTAGCTATAATTACTTCTGGTCCGTATAGTGTCTGGTGGAATTTCAAAAATTTTCTCTCTGTATAGATTTGTTTGCCTCCATGTTTCAAGCAAAATCAGATATTATTATTTACACCTCGAAATAAAATTACGTTACGCCGGCGCAACCAAATATTCTATCGTAATAAGTACTAAGATATGCTGTAGATTGCTGTAGAAACTATACTTTGCGCCAAACTGTCGTAATTAACAAACTTCGAAGAAACATAGAGCCACAGTAGTTTACAAAACTGGACGTTTTCACAACATAGATTCAGCTGTCATCATCAGCTGCAGTGTGAGCAACGCAGTATAATGATGATATCAATATTATATCTGTAGAGCGCTCTGAAGGAAATTCAGAACAAAAATGCTTACGAAAGTGGAAATGCTTTGCTTACAGTGGTGGATCTATGTAGTCGAAAACGTGCAGTTTTAAGAATTGCTGTGTTCTTTTTTCGTCCCATATTTTTTGTATTCCTTAGCCTAATTGACAAACATTTTTCGCAGAAAATAGCGAGCGGTTCTTTGATGCAATTAGCTGAATTGGAACAGACGAAAGAAGGTAAAAAACTCAAGGTTTTTAAGCGCACGCTATCGGTGCGGAGGTCTAGGGTTCGATTCTCGGACCGGTCAAATCGGCACACTGACGCCAACGGCTCGCCACCGCTGCGACGTTTCTTCGGAGCTGTGTAGCTCAGGCGCTAAGCCGCGGAGATGGGCTCCGCCACTCATTACTCGCTTCGGCGTAATTCCGCGAATATAATCAAGATTTGATTTGATTTGTTTACTACGCGTTGTGTAATTGTTTACTAACTATTTCTGACTTATCATTAGGTAAAATCTGTTGTTTGCCAAAAAATTTATTACCAATTTATTTTTGGCAGAGAGAGTCAAGGCACGAATTCAGCAAGGGGAAAAAGTCAATAATTCAATCCTTTCTGCGCTGTTTGTTCTTCATAATCGTTGCCGTATAAAGGTGCAATCACATTGGCTGAGACGTCTCGATCTTAAAAGAAACAGTTATGTTTGTTTTAGGGTTACGTCATCATGTAGAATATGTGATGCAATAATAAAACAAACTAAAATGTTCTCAAAGACATTGAGAAGTCTTGGTCACTGCGATTGCGTCTTAAGGTGCAACAGAAATAGCCTACTGTATCTTTAACCTCATGAGTCTACTTCTCTACTACATCTTAGTGTACTTCAACATCTTACTGAAAATCGTTTCTGTTTTCTTAAAGAGTGATAAATATTTTTACAGAACCAAAAAAGACCGAAGAAAAAACACAGCTTCTCCACAAAATCGCAGATGAAGAACTTAATCTTCTGTCTGCTTCAATCCAATACTCATCAGGACAAACAAGAAATTGCGACTTGCAAAGGCAGTCCGATGAAAATATAGGTGATTTTCTACGCGTTCTGAATGGTCTGTCAATAACTTAATTTGATTGCAGAATCCTGTTTATTGCTAGATAATTGCAAGATGTTATGTGGATTGTCATTTAGTTGGCATATTTATCTTTTTGTCACAAGGAAGCGATCAAATGCGCTATAACGAGCTCGCTTAGGAGTTGCAGGTTATCCGTCTACCACTCTTAAGATGGGGGAATCTCATTAAGTGCCTTTTTCAACAGCAAAACAAGTAAACTTGCCAGCTTGTTCTCCACTGTCTCTTTAATGGTGAGCGTCAAGCATGGAAGCTGTGAATGCCAATTATAAAGTTATTGTTATCACCCGACTTGGAATCAAACCCGCGTCTACAACTCCAAAGGCAGACGCTCTAAGCACTCGGCCATCTTAGTCGAGATTCTTGCACAGCCCATGTATTGCTCAATTTAAATCGACTAAGAGTTGCGTTCCTTGAAATTTAGAAACTTTACCCTGCTAGGTAGAAGTTTCGGTGGGGAGGGGGGGGCAGAATTACTATAGGTAAATGCATTCTTGGCTAATCTCAAAAACATTCGATGGTCGATTTCGAAAAGAAAAGGTCTTTAGGGGACGTTGCGTAAAATACTGTCCTCAATTGAGCGTAATCCGAGGTAACTGCCTAAATTAACTCTGATACTTGAAATATTGCCGGAGCCAATTGACCCCTTGCCCGACTTGGCAGCACTTTCACTCACTAATTTTCTGGTCAATTAAAAAATATAACTTTTGGTTGTGTTTAAAAGCATTGGGCTATTTTTTTTTTCAGAAGGTTGGTGAACGGGGTTGAATAGTTTGTTTTTGTTATGTAATGTTGGTGTCACGCTTCTAGGACTTCCCTAGGTAAAACTTGGGGATGTTGGAGCACAATTGGGGTGAGGCTTGGGGGTTCATACTATTTACCCAAAATTAAGGTTAGTTTTGGGTTAAAGTGTAGGTTCGTAGGTGTAATTAGCTGGATTTTTTGCGCAATTGAATCCTTGCTTTCGTAAAATCTCTTTTCATTATTTTTTAGGTATTTCTTTTCCGTTCCTAGGCACTGGTCAACACATCGTCAGCATAAAAAGAAAAGGAGAGCATATAACAAATAGTCCCTTTAAAGTAGTTCTAAAAGAAAACAAAGATAAAAATAAACGAGTTTTTAATAAAGTAAGTACTTTTAAATATTAAGAGTCTGACTAGACACGGACTACTCAAACGAATAAAACTTTAGCTGCGTCAGTTGGACAAGTCGCAGTCCCAGCCTGAACTTTAGTTAGTTTAGTTTGGTTGCATGTCTATCTTCCTATCACGAGAAAGCGATTGAAGCGCTACTACAAGCTCTCTTAGGAGTTGCTGGCCACCCGTCTACCACACTCAGATGAGGGAATTCCGCTAAATGCCTTTCCCAACGACACAACAAGTAAACTTGCCGGCTTGTTCACCACACTGTCCCTTTAATACTGAAAGTCAAGACGAGAAGCGGTGAATACCGATTTTAACGTCATTAGTTTGATCCAGTTCGAAATCATACCCGAGTCTACGGCTTCAGAGGCAGACGCTCTTAACACTCGGCCATCTGAGCTGTTAAACTTCAACCTGGTTTCGATTCTGCCCAGGAAGATTTGCATTTGCCCTGGTTTGATCAAAAGAAGTATTAGATTCGTTGCTGATTTTCAATTTTGGGTGTGGTTAGCAACATCGCTATCAATGAGAAAGGTCTTAAGTTCGATTCCCAGGTCGGTCAAATCGGGCACGGCGCTGCCAGCGTTGAAACGTTTTATCGAAGCAGTGTTGCTCAGGCTCTGAGCCACAAAGATTGGCGCCGCCATTCGTTACACGCCTCGCTTCATGCCACGAGGATAATCATGATTTGATTTTTAAAAATCTTTTTACCTAGGACAGAGAGAGAAACCGGTCCGGTCGAGATTCCTTGACCGGCCGGTCAAGCCAGTTGAAAAACAGGTCAAATTCTCCTTTCTTGCAACTAACGTACACCTAAACACCAACCGAAATATACGTACCGATGTGCATTTTTTGAACAAAACAGTTTTGTGAAAAACGGCATTAACAAATCACACCTTCTGAAAACGAAGGTTTGTTGTCTGTTTTCAACAGTGAGACTCGCATACTTATTAGCATAGTTGGCGTTCTCTTTTTTAGCAGGATTATGATACAATTGTGATGTCATTACATTTCCGTACCGCTCCATCGTAGCCAATAGGCTTTAGCTTCTTTCCTGCGGTCCGGTCAGGTTGTGACGTAACAACCCGGGCCTGGTTGTGGCGTTCGTTAAAGTGGTTTAAAAAAAGCAATGATTTTAAAGTGGTTTAAAAAAAATTAAGGGACTTTTCATGATATGCAGGTTTTACCACTTATCGATTTATGCTAACCATTCGGGTGGAATAAATGTGCAGCGAGTAACATGTTAAGTAAATGTCAAAGTCCAATAATGCTAGCTTCGTATTTATCCAAGTGAAAGAAATCAACAGGTGAAGTTTACTTTCATTCAAATACTGTTTTTATTAGATGAAATTTTACGCGTTTAATACATACATCTAGCGACAAAGTTAGTGTAAACTATAGTTTGTCATTAGGTTCGTTGAACACTGAACAAAAACCTTCAGTAAAAAAAAAGGTCAACCGGACCGGTCAGTGATCGCTCAACCGGCATAGATTTTGAATTTTACCGGTCGGGTCGAGAAAATCCTGACCGGTTCCATCTCTGACCTAGGTAAGTCGTCTTGCTAGCGTTTGGAGAGCACTGAAACCTTGATTTCCTAATGGGGTTCAACTGTCTGTCCGCATGGGTAGTAAAAGTGTGCCAAAAATGGTCAAGCACACCCTGACCAGTCATGGAAGGTGATTTATTTTTTTGCTTACAGAGGTCAGATGTTGGTAAAATTTTTGCGTACGGCCTTGGGTTGCAGAAACCCGTTAGTGGAAAAAACAATTTCACCGTCAATTGCACCGGAGCAGGTACAATTCTGACTGTTCTATATGTGATGGGAGAAGTAATTTTTTGCAGTATCAGCAATGAAAGTTATTACGTATCACAGTAAATATTTTGCTGAATGTCTACTTGTTACCTTTTTGTCAATTAATATTGTAGCAATTTCAAAAAACATGTTTCACAACCACAATGTCTGCTATGTCCTCCAAGTGATTTTTTGCAATTTTTGAAATTATTCAGCTGATAGTCCAACAGTAATTGAGGGAGCCTGGGAAGTGAGCTTGCCCTTTTCGAGTCAGCAGCTACCCGGTCCCAATGTGTATGTCAAATGCGATCGGCTCCAGCCGAGAATCGAACCCGTCACGTAGGATCTGTCACATGCGCGAAGTATACCGTTTGGGTATGTCGCTGACTGGCAATGTGGAATTATGATGCTTTTGGCTCTTGAATGGCTGCCTTAATTCTCTCAATGAAATGTTGTGTGATTTTATGGCGCTTTATAACTATTAAGGTCCTTTAGCGCCAGGACTAAGTCTTGTCAAGAATTCACTGACGTGTTTTTATTCTCTGTTCATTTCATCCTCCGCGCTACACTTAATTTCTGAGCGTTTAGCAAGTGTAACAGCAGATAGCAGTTTTAAAGTCTTTGGTTTGACCCGACTGAGAATAGAACCCAGTCTACCAGCTTCCAAGGCGAACGCTCTTAACTACTCGGCCATGGCGCTGGTATTTCTCTAAATGAACCAAACTTTTTTATTCCTTACTGACGTACCGATGATGCTTCAGAGTGGATTCGAATCCAATTTTTGTTCTTCGAGACCCGTAACTCTAACCGCAGCACTCTGAGTCCAAATACAAGAGAATACAAAAAAAAAATTTGGGCAGCATCGCGTAGTAGCCAAAGACATTGCTTACCACGGGAGGTCTGTGGATCGATTCCCGGGCTGGTCAAATTGGACACGGTATCGCCGACGGCTCGCCACCGCTGCGACGTTTTTCCTCAGTGTTGTGTTGTCCATGCGCAAAGCCGCGGAGATTAGCCTCGCCACTCGTTGCGCGCTTCGGCACAATACCGCTTTGGTTTTTTTTAGAATGGTGTGGCAATGTTTGCGTTAGTACTTAGCAGTCACTCAAAATGCTCTTCAAAGGCTTCAGCAATGAATCGACCCGTGTTGCAGAATCCTTACTCTGTGCGTGGTGCTGGCAGCGGTGTAAAAAGTAGTCAACAAATCTAATTAAGTAAAAGTATAGTTACCAATGGCCAAAACTACTTGAAGTATGGTAGAAAGTAGCTTAGTGGGTGTTAAAACTAATCAAGTAAAAGTAAAAAGTACCGTCAAGTTGAAGCTACTTAAGTAAAAAGTAGCGTTTGCGAAAGCAAGGCCACTAACCTGAGCTTTGACAAAACATAAATTCTACAACTCAAATCTTAACAAATATTTTGCTGATGTTACTGCATAATTAAGAAAATTTCGCACATTAATACTGTGAAAGTGAAGTGTGTTTCATTCTGCAAAACGCAAGCCTAATGTCCAGGCCAAACAAATAAACAAAAAACAATTATTGAAATCACAAAGTTAAAAAAACCTCTATAAAAAAAAAAAATAATAATACCAATACTAGTGTTGCCAATTACACTGTGTAACACAATTTTTGTTCCCGACTTCCAAGTATTATTTCCTGATTGGTTAAGTCTAGAAACCAGGGAAAACGCACATAATTTCACCTAAACTTTGCTTTTGTGAAAATGAGAGTGATTTTTCGAAATTCAGCTTTTTGGCTGAAATCGTGTAATCTAGCGTGTATAATCTGGTGTTATTTCTTGATTGTTTGCGCTATCGGGGAGGTTTACATCTTGTATTCATAGTTTATGCTTGTTTAAGCGACAAATCAGGACAAAATTTCATCCTATTTATGAAGTTAACAATCTACACCGCTTATAGCAATGCTATAGTACACATGGATATAACAGCAAACTGTAAATAAATCACTTAGAAATGCATGGTTTATCTAGATTTCCGACCATACTCTTAAGTCACTTTCATGGATCAGCCTCCATATGTGATCACCCATTATACGCTTATTATGCTGTCCTGGGTAGCGATGTTCAAAATCTAACATAGCTTATCCTGAAGGAAACGTTCGCCAAGTTCCTCTGAGTATGCACCCATGTTTTCCATAAACTGATCCAGATTAACGTCAAGCATATGAACTTTGAAGAACACTCTGCAGTCTTTTTTGCTGCAGGTTTTCACTAATTAAGTTTTGTGATTGCCCAAAAATCCCCGAACCACTGGAGCGAAGCTATTCCAAGCTGCCCTTCTGTTGTCAATTCTTCAAGAAATTCGTTGCAGTCTAGGATCTTTCTTATCTGTGGGCC
The DNA here is from genome assembly GCA_964006365.1 of Trididemnum miniatum. Classification (NCBI taxonomy): domain Eukaryota; kingdom Metazoa; phylum Chordata; class Ascidiacea; order Aplousobranchia; family Didemnidae; genus Trididemnum; species Trididemnum miniatum. The sequence goes on from OZ023232.1 coordinate 33,310,970, forward strand.
AACAAAAGTACCAGCTTCCACCTTTGCTGCAGAAATCTTGGTAAAGAAGTTTTGTAGTGGCTTGAATACGTCTGAATTCTTGTCTAACGCTTAAACAAATTGTTTGATAAAGCCTAAATTTATGTGCAGCGGAGGCAACAATATTTTGATGAGGTCAATTAAAGGGTCCCATTTGATGTTGTTGTACCCAACCGAATATTCAGTTCGTTTTGGACATATTCGTCTGTGGTAGTGTGCAGTTGTGTTTCGACTATCCCAATGGCAAAGGTAACATGGAAATCTCGCTAATCCACCTTGGAGACCCACCAAGAATGCCATCATTCTGAAATCTCTAATTACTTGCCAGTTGAACTGGTCACACTTTAGAGCAATCAGAAGAGTTTTGACATTTGTGTAGTTTTCTTCAAGATGAATTGAGTGGGCCAGAGAGGTAGATGTATATCTGTTTCCATTCTGATGCAGTACGCCTTTTAGACTCCTGCTTGAACTAACGATAAAAAGGCGCCAGTCGTTTGGAATACAAGGAATCCCAATCGAGTCAAAAAGACCATTTATATTATGCCAAAAGCAAAGTCCATCTGCTGAGGCAAAAAAACTCGAGAAGTCCTGGTGACGTTTACAGTGGTCAGTGACTCAAACACATGAATCAAGCAAGTTTCATTGTTTGAGTCTGGATGTCCACCATTCTGATTTGGTTTGGTGCAAACAAACCAAATTAGAAAAACTTTTGTATCGTCTGTAAAGTGTAAACTCTTAAAGCTGGTCACCAGAAATTCCTGTTGGTGATGGTAACAACTCAGGTGACCGAGTTCCAAGAGCGTCTGCCTCTGCGGTCGAAGACTTAGGTTTGATTCCTAGTCGGGTCAAACCAATGACTTCAAATGGGCATTCACAGCTCCCTGCTTGACGCGCTCAGCATCGAAGGGACAGTGTGAAGAACAAGCCGGCAAGTTTACTTGTGGTGCCGTTGGGAAAGGTACTTAGCGGGATTACCCCATTTTGGTGTGGTAGACAGATGGTTGGCCACTTCTAAACGAGCTCGTTACAGCGCTTGATCCCTTTCTAGTGATAGGAGGATAAATATGCAACAATACAAACGCTATATCACACGATTTTAGCCAAAAATCTGAATTTTAAAAAATCACTCTCGAAACCACAAAAACAAAGTTTTAAAAAAAAATGCGATTTTTCAACCCTTTTGGTCGTAAGTGATCAGGAAATCTTGGTTAGAACCCGGGAACAAACAAAAGATTTTTTTGTTCCACAGTGTTATATTTTCAACTATGATTTCATCATTTGCACAATGCATTGCTTAATTGTAGCAACTTATCATTTTCAAAACCACTTGAGTAGTGTCACTTTTTTATTAAACTACTTAAGTAGAAGCATAAGTAGTCAAAATTTAAATCACGTAAGTAAGTACCAATTACCAAGTAATACTAGTTAATTAGTCTACTTAAGTAAAACTACTTCGCTACTTTACACGGCTGGGTGCTAGTACAGTAGACCTATATCTTTGACTGAAAAACAACAAATTTTCAGGAAACAACATGCTTATGGTCGGCTTTCAAGGTCCACAATATTCCTGTGAAGAGGTCTCGGTGAAATATTTGGGTAAAAGGAAATACAAGGTTACTTATCACGCTGAGGAGACCGGAAATTACGTCATGGCTGTAATGTGGGGCTTAAAACATATTCCCGGAAGTCCTTTTCATTTTACCATTACTTAGTACATTGCACTTTACGTTACACTTTTCGTAACTACTTAACGTTCGTAGCGGAACCAGGGAGGATGAGGGAGGTCATGCCCCCCAAGCCCCTCTAAATTTTTAGTTCGTACATTAACGCTTCGACACTTCTAGGGGCAAAAAACTGCAAGAGAAGTACTTTAATGACTCTTAGCCCCCTTTAGCCCAAGAATTTTGAACCCTCCCCCTGTCTTTGTGCCCTGTAATTACACTTGCGTATAACTTTATTATTGTGTTATTAAATTGCTAATGATTATTGCACTGTTGCCGTTTCTGTCAATGCACTATGCAACTGCTCTAGCTTTAATCTCTTCGTTATGTCTTGTTAAAACTGATGTTTCGAATCTGGAAGACTGGGGTTTGATTCCCGATGGGGTCAAGCTTAAGACTTTATGATAAAGTTGTGGCGTTCCCGTCAATCTCTTTATCCTGCTATTTCGAGAAAGCGATGAAAGCGCTATAACGAGCTCGATCAGGAGTTGCCGGCCATCTGGCTACCACGCAGAGTGTTTTTCCCAACAGCACGACTAGCAAACGGGAAGGGTTAAGGGTTACATGTATCTGTGCTAGGAGTTCTACTATTACAATGATCAGTCATTTTGGATTGATATTTTAAGAGCAAAAACATAACAATGATGTACATTTTGAATTCGTCAAACATATTCATTCTGTTGTCTTGTAACTGAGCTATTTCTGGTACGCTAATTAAAGATGAAACGCCGCTAGTGGGCAGTAAAAGTTCATAAGCGTAGAAATTCGCGATGCATGCAATTCGCTTGGAGTTGGCTGAGCGGTCCTACTAAACACCGCAAGGAACTACAAGGTACTGAAAACAGTGCAAAGAACTACAAGGTACTACAAGGAACTACAAGATACTTTCAAACGAAGCACAAAGTAGCTGAAAACACTACAAGGAACTACAAGGTACTTTTAAACCAACGACAAGGTACTTGAAAACACTACAAGGAACTACAAGGTACTTTTAAATCTACGAAACGCTTGAAAACACCACAAGGAACTACAAGGTACTTTTAAACCAACGACAAGGTACTTGAAAACACTACAAGGTACTTTTAAATCTACGAAACGCTTGAAAACACCACAAGGAACTGAGGAACTACAAGGTAGTTGAAAACACCACAAGGAACTTATGAACTAACGACAAGGGCGTTAGGAACATCCCAAGGGTTGGAGTCGGGGGGATCGGGGTGGGGGGTTGTAGTCGGGGGGGGGGGTGTGGAGTCGGGGGGGTTGGGGTCAGGGGGGTGTGGAGTCTGGGGGGTGGAGTTGGAGGGGTTGGGGTCGGAGGGGTTGGGGTCGGGGGGGTTGGAGTCGGGGGGGTTGGGGTCGGAGGGGTGGAGTTGGGGGGGTGGAGTTGGGGGGTTGTGGTCGGGGGGTTATGTTCGGTAGGGTTGGAGTCGGAGGGGGTTGGAGTCGAAGGGGATTGGGGTCGGGGGGGATGGGGTCGGGGGGGTGGAGTCGGTGGTTGGGGTCGGGGGGGTTGGAGTTGGGGGGGGAGTCGGGGGGTTATGTTCGGGATGGTTGGGGTTGGAGTTGGGGGGGTGGAGTCGGGGGATTTGGAGTCGGGAGGGTTGGAGTCGGGGGGGTTGGGGTCGGGGGGGTTGGAGTCGGGGGGGTTGGGGTCGGGGGGTTGGAGTAGGGGGGTTGTGGTCGGGGGGTTATGTTCGGTAGGGTTGGGGTCGGAGGGGGTTGGAGTCGAAGGGGATTGGGGTCGGGGGGGTGGAGTTGGTGGTTGGGGTCGGGGGGGTTGGAGTTGGGGGGTGGAGTCGGGGGGTTGGAGTCGGGGGATTTGGAGTCGGGGGGGTTGGGGTCGGGGGGGTTGGAGTAGGGGGGTTGGGGTCGGGGGGGTTGGAGTAGGGGGTTGGGGTCGGGGGGTTTGGAGTTGGGGTCGGGGGGGTGGAGTTATGGGGTTGGAGTCGGGGCTTGGGGTTGGGGGGCTTGGAGTTGGGGTCGGGGGGGTTGGAGTCGGGGGGGGTGGGGTCCAGGGGGATGGGGTCGGGGGGTTGGAGTTGGGGGGGTGGAGTCGGGGGGGTTGGAGTCGGGAGGGTTGGAGTCGGGGGGGTTGGGGTCGGGGGGTTGAAGTCGGGGGGTTGTACTTGGTTTGAAATTACCTTAAAAGTCTTGGTACCTTGTAGTTTCTTGTGCTGTTTTCAACTACCTTGTAGTTGGTTTAAAAGCACCTTGTAGTTCCTTGTGCTGTTTTCAACTCCCTTGTAGTTGGCTTAAAAGTACCTTGTAGTGTATTCAGCTACTTTGTACTTGGTTTAAAAGTACCTTGTAGTTCCTTGTAGTGTTTTCAACTACCTTGTACTTGGTTTAAAAGTATCTTGTAGTTCCTTGTGTTGTTTTCAACTACCTTGTAATAGCTATAAAAGTACCTTGTAGTTTCTTGTGGTGTTTTCAACCACCTTGTAGTTGGTTTAAAAGTACCTTGTAGTGTTTTCAGCTACTTTGTACTTGGTTTAAAAGTACCTTGTAGTTCCTTGTGCTGTTTTCAACTACCTTGTGGTAGCTATAAAAGTACCTTGTAGTTCCTTGTAGTGTTTTCAAGCATTTTAAAGGTTTAAAAGTACCTTGTCATTCCTTGCAGTACCTTGTAGTTCCTTGCGGTGTTTTCAACTACCTTGTAGTTGGTTTGAAAGTACCTTGTAGTTCCTTGTAGTGTTTTCAGCTACTTTGTACTTGGTTTAAAAGTACCTTGTAGTTCCTTGTGCTGTTTTCAACTACCTTGTAGCAGCTATAAAAGTACCTTGTAGTTCCTTGTGGTGCTTTCAACTACCTTGTACTTGGTTTAAAAGTACCTTGTAGTTCCTTGTGTTGTTTTCAACTACCTTGTAATAGCTATAAAAGTACCTTGTAGGTCCTTGTAGTGTTTTCAACTATCTTGTAGTTGGTTTGAAAGTACCTTGTAGTTCCTTGTAGTGTTTTCAACTACTTTGTACTTGGTTTAAAAGTACCTTGTAGTTCCTTGTGCTGTTTTCAACTACCTTGTAGCAGCTATAAAAGTACCTTGTAGTTCCTTGTAGTGTTTTCAAGCATTTTGAAGGTTTAAAAGTACCTTGTAGTTCCTTGTAGTACCTTGTAGTTCCTTGCGGTGTTTAGTAGGACCCTGCATATACTTCCTTCATATAAAAAATCTGAGCTGCAATTATGTGGCTTAAAATACAAAAAAGCATGTGATTCGCTAATGTAAAAACAAAACAAAAATGAAGATGAAGTTTGCTGCGAAGCTTAAAATTTAAATTTCTGCAAGTTACAAAATTATTATGACTAATTGCAGCCATTTTTTTGACAATTTACAAATAATGAAGAAAACGCACAATAATGGCCTTGTTCAGTTAATAATTTAGCTGTTTTTGATTGAATAGAAAATCTTATAAAGTATTTTGATTTCGCGCATTACAGGGGTTGTTGACGTAATACCTTGTAAAGGAGTAACTGAAAAACTTTTAAGTAAAAAAAAGGTTTTTGAGAAGAATATTTTTAAGGCCTAGATACGTCAAAAAGTTTATTTCTTATGAAAAACTTTACAACCAAAGAACAGTGCTTCGACCTTTCGAGTCTCATCAGTGCAGTTGGTGCGACCGACATTTACTCAAGGCAATATGCCTGAAAAGTCAATCGCTGATACATAAAAGGTCGAAACAGTGTTCGCTGTCTGCAGTTATGTATGCAAACCTGCGCTCTTGCATTCGTTTTACAATCAAGTAATGCCAAGCACTTCCTCTATATAAAAGCTTTCAGTTTCTGACCGCAAAAGTAAGCTATTTTGCACATACATGGAAGGGCAATTCCAAAATTTTCTGTTTGAAGAAAACGATTTCATCTTCTTGCTAAAATTTGGCTAAAACGTTAAAGTGTTGATTTCTATCTTGTGAAAATAAACATAGAATTTATACCAAACTTTATTCTCTACTTCTCTAATTTTTTTGAAAAATAATGGACAGTTAATGCTTTAATTGCATCTCAACCTCTCGATCTTCCTCTTGATTTGACACCCACACGGTTGTCAAATCAAGAGGTTAATGCTAACAGATCTACAATCTGTCCGCTATCAATTAAATAGCAAAATCTAACAGACCTACAATCTGTTCGCTATCAATTAATATCAAAATCTTTTTTCCAGCGAAACGATTTTGATTACTATGCGTCACATTAAATCAGTGATACTTAAGCTTTTAGGGGCTCGAATGAAGCCTACGGCCCCCCTTATGCAATTATGCAGAGGGTAGTAAACCCAAATAAAAATAACCGCTAAGGACCTTTGTTTTTAGTGATATCAACCGGCTGGAGATGCTGCACTAATACAAATGTTGACCCTCCAAAGCGACGTCATTAGCTGGCTATGCCACTGGGGAGGCGTTGTGTGATTTACGATTCGCAAGAAAGGCGTGGTGACGTTACGTTTGAAAACTACTGCGTTAGACATTTGGTAGAACCTCATAGTAACCTAAATATTTCTGGCTTCTCCTGCGAACTGAAAAGCGATGACGTTATAGAAAAAAATTTGCAATTAAACTCAGCAAATTTGCTGATTTATCGCAGGTTTAAATCTTAAAGCAACACAATTAGAGCTGTTTTTTTTTTTTCTGCTCGGAAATCACAATTTTTTCGTACACACAATTACGCTAAATATTTGATAAGATAAAGCTAGTTTCGAAGCAAAATATTTCGCAAACGATTGTAGAATAAAAAAAAAATCAAATCTTCATTACATTCGCGGTATTACGCTGTAGGTTGTAACGAGTGGCAGGGGCCCATCCCCGCGGTTAAGCACGTAGTTTGTGGGCGATATGATCTGCAAGGTAATCAAACCCAAGGCCTCCTGTGCCGATAGCAATTCCTTTTACCACTTTACCAATGGGCCAGTTATTGATGTTTTGCCAACCAAACCGCCGTGTATACACCAGAGCCTTTGTTTCTGGAGCTATAGAATCTTGGTTTGATTCTGAATCCGATAAAATCAAAATACTGCAAAATTGGTGGTGCTTCTCTGCTCATTAATGATACAAGGTGGAGAACAAGCTAGCAATTTTACTTGTACCATTGTAGATATTGGAACCAGAGCCCTTTTTAGGCTGCAAAGTATTCTTGTTGATAAATTTTCCTCAGCTGGGTTTCTCCAAACAGGCCTACCATGTTGATTGACCGAACAGGGGTTCGAACTTGCCAATGATAAGTCATGTCATCATTTTCTGCAAAAAAGCCCTGTAAAGAATCGGAACCTGCTTGTACTTGAGCTCATTGTGCAACAACGCGACGAGTTTTTCGTTTACTACCAAATTGAAGCCAGCTCTGAAGTCTTTTTCTGAAATTGAGTCACGGCAACATTCAATTTTTGACATCAATTTTCGCGCAGTAGGGATCTGCAATCTGCTGGCTTGTCAGTGGATTAAGATTTTCAAAATGTGATGTTTCAGCAAGAATTACTTGGTGTTTTTGCCAGTTTACTTGCATGACAAGAAATTGAGCTTTCGAGTAGCAAGAATCATCTTTAAAAGTTCAATGCTTAGCAACATATTAGCGAGAAAAACCGAAAGAGAAAGTAAGAGGAAAATGACATTGAAATTCTCTGAGCTCAAATAGTGTGATGCTCTGAAGATAGACCAGCTACCATCAAAACTAGCGTTTGCAGCTGACTACAGGTAAATGCCAAAAAAAGTCTTCGGTTTCTAGCGTTTTATGAACCTGAGTTATAAATTGCAGAGCTCAAAATGGTCCACCAATGCCGTGAATATAATTAAAATCTGTTTTGATTTGACTGTTTCCCTGCTTATTAATGCAGAGCGGAGAACGAGCTGGCAAGTTTACTTGTGCTATTGTGAATATTGGAATAAGACGCATCTCTGCCTAGTATTCTTGTTGATAAATTGCCCTCTGCTTTATAAGGGTAATTCAGGGGGTAACAGTAAAATTGTAAGGGGCTCAAACCCCCTAAATTTTAGTTGTACATCACTAATTCGGCACTTCTCGATGCAAAACCTGCAAGATGAGAATTTTAAATCTCTAAATCTTCTCCTTCTTAAAGTTTGCTGGATCCGCACCTGTTCACGTAGCCTAGCGTCGAGTCGTAAGGGTTTCGCACCGAGTTTCAAAGTATCGCATTTGAAAATACGGTTCCACTCGATTTGAGTCGTTTTCGTCATGGGCTCGATTCAATTACACCGCAGTCATGTCGTTCAATAACTGACTTGTCGCAGGCAAATTGAAAAAACTTTTAAAGCACATTTTTGAATTTTTACTCTTCATGGCAAGTTACATGGCCAAACGGCTGGTTCGTGTATGCCAGGGACGCGGCCATCGAAAAAGTTAGGGGGGACTGGACCGAATTTAGACAATGAGATGCTTGCTTTCATTCACCATTAGCCTTACATCTATCTCTAAACCAAGTTTTCACATAAAAAAGCGCCCTCTCCCTGGCTAGGACTGGGCCACTAGTCTATGCTGTATCAGGAATTTAAAATCCAGATTAATTCATATTCAGATCAAATTTTCATAATCCTCGCAGTATAATGCCAAAGCGTGTATCGAGATGCGGGGGCCATCCGCGGCTTAATGTCTGGGCAACACAGCTCTGAAGCGCAACGTCGCAGCGGTGGCGAGCCATTGTCGCTATTGTGTCCGATTTAACCGGTTCGAGAATCAAACCCCACACTTCGTACACCGTTAGCGATGCCTGTAACTTCTACGCTGGAAAAATATTACGCAGGTTAAATTCAAATCATTAAAATTCATAGGAGAGCCCAAAGTCAGTGTTGCCAACGTGGGTTATTTTAATCTAGATTTAGATTATTTTCGTATGATTTAGATGTAATAAATACCCATTTAGATGTTGGATTATTTACTAGATTATTTTAGCATGTCATTTAGATATATATTTTGCACTTAATTTTGGGCGAAAAATTGGATATCTGCGGATGAAGACCCTTTTTTTGCTCTTCACTTGATTTTGCATGGAAAATTGGACGTCTGCGGACGTGAAGACCTTTTTTTCTTTCTTTTTGTTTTTTTAAATCTTCACTTGATTGTGGGCGGAAAATTGGACGTCTGTGGACGTGAAGACCTTTTGTGCAGTGACAATCTGGTAACCCCATTTTACATTAATTACAATTTTCGTTTATTTATTGAAAATGTAACTTTGATATGTTTAGATTATTACGTGGGTAATCACTTTTCAAATTTAGATTATTTTAGATATTTTTTGTTCAGATTCTAGATTGTTTTATCTTTTGAATATTTGGCAACACTGCCCAAAGTTTTTTTACCAACAATACTGTTTTGTCTCGATCAAAAGTAACAAAGAAAAAAGGTGAACTTTTTTCTTTTTTTCTCTCGTATATAGCTCTCAAACCTTGATGACTCCTCGAGTCAGGGTGGCGGTGGGGATGAAAAGATAATTTGAAAGAAGGAAAAGTTCAAGTAATTACTTGACAAATTAACAAAAATGTTGATTTCTATATGGAGATTGATAGAGTGAGAATGTTCGCAGTTTTCTCATCGTTAGATCATTTCTATAATCACTTTTACTGACGTTAATTTAAAAAGCTAAATAGAATTTAATGTTTTTTGTAAATTTTTAACCCGAAGCTTTCTTTTTCTCTTTGTTTTGAAAAGATTTGAGGAAGTACCTAATTTTCAAACCAGAGTTACTCGGAATAAGAAACTGAATTTAGTTTTAACAGATAAATTTTATGTTTTAATTCTGCTCGTTTTAGATTTTGTTTATTTTACCAAAGTAGATTTTATGTAAATGTAAATTTTATTGGAATTTTAAGAGCAAAATTTTGTATTGAGATACATTGAAAATTAAGATATACTTCGGTGGATTTATTTTTCCGAATATGAAATTGTTTTTAATAGTCGTCATTCACTTATTCCAAGTTAGCAGAGGATATAGCTCCTGGCTGTAAGTATAGAGAGGTTATTTTTAAGATTCGTTTCATGGGAGTCGCAGTTAAATTGGATTATCTGTTATTTGAGATAAGTTTTTTCTCTAATGATTTCGTCTTGTTTTAAAATTTGTCAGTCGTGCAAAACTGAACCGAAGTTGAGCTAAATCAGTTTAAACTCTTTACAAACAAGCAAACAGACATATTCGACACCTTCTGATAATTTTTTAGACATCAAAAATTTGACCCTAGCTTGCCTTAAACCTAGTTTAGTAACAGATCACTGCATTTAATATAACCATTGTGACAAACTAAAGCATGGCGGGAGGTGTGGACAAATTAGATCTGAAAGTATCTTGGCAAAAACATCGAAGTTTAGGGTGAAGTTAGCGACTAAATTGTTGGGTTAGTCAGCGTGGAAAGCGATTAAGCTTAGCATCAAGTTACACCATAATGTTAATCCCCAGAATTTGTGCCACAGAACTCCTGATATCTTGCTGAGTGATTACAATGTCCAAGAAAAATAAATAAATCTACAGTGTAGCAAAAAAATTAACGTTCTTTAACAACAGTATATTGGGAACTTGAACTGGAAAAAAATCGAATCTTCATCGTACTTGCGGTATATTACACCGAAGCGTGTAACGAATGGTGGGGGGACCATCTTCACAGCTCAGAACAAACGTTGCAGAGGTGCTATTGGCAACACTGTCCGATTTGACCGGCCCAGCAATCGAACCCCACACCTCTGGCATCGATAGCGAAGTCGTTAACCAAGACGCCAACCGGTTGTTCTTAGAGATAAAAACGTTAGTATTCAGAAGATGTAGCGAAATCACCGAATCGCTTAACTCCTCCATAATACAATTCCATGCGTTACCGGAAGTTAATAAACTCGTGGTTGCAATATTGTGGGTAATATCCCTAAAATGGTCTCTGTTCGGTTTTGATAATTTATTACGAATTTTATTTGTGATGAAGGTCATGGGTTTCTAATGTGTGGCATATATAGATTAATTGCTGTTAGTAATTGGGGCTTGTTGTTGATACCAATTAGGTGTTGAAAAAGATAAGTACGTACTTTTATCTGATTGATTTTATGGAAAAGAATCCAATTGGCCGGTTAGCGTAAATGGTGAAAGAACGGTGCGGGAGGTCTGGGTTTCGGGTCCCAGTTCGGTCAAATCAGGCACAGTGTCGCCTGTGGTTTGCCACAGCTGCGATATTTCTTTAGGGCTTTGTTGCGCAGGCCTTAGGCCGCAGAGACGGGCCACGCCACTCGTTACACGCTTCAGCGTAACACCGCAAGCATAGTGAAGATTTGATTCTTTGATTTGACCTTAAAGGCCTTTCTACACTATTGGTTTTCCTACTTGCAATCATTTCCTAAGTCATACTTGTCGCAGCCTGGTTTTGAACTCGTGTTTTCTAAAAATCTCTCTTTAAGCAGCTTCGACGCCCCCACAGTTACGTCATAATTTGCAAACGTCACTTGCATCTCGCATTACGTTTTAACGAAGTCATTTGTATTAGCGAGAGCGATCTCCTGTTGCGAATTTGTCTGGGAACGTGTGGTGAAAAAATTCGATAACTCGCTTATTTGCTGCTTATATTCAGAATTTTGTCATTAAAAACAAAACTTTATAAACAAAAATTGTCGAAAATCAAGCAAAATTATAATTCGACAATAAAAAAACTGATTTACCGAAACAAAGTTGCAAGAAAAGTATAATTTAACTGCCACCCAGGCTCAGGTGTACAACAACTTTTGTTTACTGAAAAAAAAAACGGTTCTTGTGTAAGTTTTGAGTTTTTTCTACGATAATGCAGATTATGGCTACCGAGTGCCCTACCCACTTGTTCTCAACCTTTCATGGTTTGTCGCTCCCTTCTAGAAACTTTTAACACCAGTTGTTCCGTGATCAGCGATGAAATTTTCATTGCATTCGTGGTGGCTTCAATTGTCGGCCGATCATGAGTGGTGAATTCCTGTTATCGGGTTAATAAATTTTGCACTTGTGGCCCCCTGGCAAGGGGAATATTGTGCTATGCCCCCTCATTTTACTTTTGCCTTTTAGTAAAAAAAGATCAGATGTAGCTAAGTGACTGCAATACGTCAGACTTTTTTGATGACTTTTCACTTTCTGCTCCCTCTTTTTAAAATTTTCGCTACGCCACTGCTCCCTAGTTAGTGTCTCGTGATCCCCGGTTGAGAATTCTGGTTTAGCCCCTGCATGCCTTTAACCCACATGGGTATCGGTGATGTATCATTGCAGTAGAATTACTGTGGGAAATCTTGTTTTAATCAGGCGATAATGCTCGGGTTGCGCGACTTCGACAAATTTCAAAGCGATTTATTTGCTTTTTCTTACGTTTCTTTTGTTTGAATTAACCCCGAGTGAAAAATTCTTTATGCTAAACCATCTGGGCTGGTTTTTAAACGAAGGATCGAATGCAAAGAACGATAAACTTTGTTGTTAGCTCAGACAGATCTCTTCTATAATGGTGTAAGCAAGCAAGCAACAATAGATCTGAAATCAAAGATTTTTCTGTTTGTTTAATATCATTTGTGATCGTCTTTGACATATTTTGGTTTCTCAAACTAAACTCGTTTACTAAAGGTTTGGCAATTTCAACAAATAATTATGCAACCATGTCCCTTGCTGCTCACAAAAAGCTGACAAAATCCAAAGTGTAAAACTCTATCTACATCTTCTTTCATTCATATTTTAATGGTGTGAGCCATGATTTTGCGAGCACCGGCGAGTTGGCGCGGTAGCTGAAGACGCCGCAATCTGCACGAAAGTGTGGCTCGATTCCCGGTCTGGTGAAATTCGACGCTGTCACCAACTGCTCGCCACAGCTGCGATGGTTCTTTGGAGCTGTGTTGCCCAGGCGCTAAGCTTCCGGGATGAGCCCCGTTACTCGTAAGCACAACACCGCGAGTATAATGAAGATTTGATTTTTAGTTTCTGCTGGCTGGGATAAAGTGAGAAATAATGCAAAAGCGCTATTAAATTAAATTGAAAATTTAACTATGTAATGAGGGAGACTGCGAAGTGACCTTGCGCTCTATTCTTTTGTTAAGGATTCCGAAAAAACCGAAAGTCAATTCGAGCAGTAACGCAGGAATAGTGGTAGATCCATGCAGCGGGATACTTTTCAGCTGATTCCAAATAAATGAAGGCTTAATTTCCAAAAAACAAAACCACTACTCATGCTTACTGAACTTTGCGTAATGCAACTTTTCAATTTGAATAAGCGAATTTGACAAAGTTGCATTAAAGGAAAGCTTACAAGTTTTTTAAAGAGTGGTAAGAGTGTCTGCCTCTGGAGCTGTGGATTCTGGTTTGATTCCGAGTCGGGTCAAACTAAGGGTTGTAAAATTGGTATTCACAATTTCCCTGTTTGACGCTCATCATTAAAGTGTGGAGAACTAGCCGGCAAGTTTACCTGCTGTGCCGTTGGGAAAGGCACTTAACGGGATTTCCCCATCTTGGTGAAGTAGACAGATGGATGGCATCTCCTAAGCAGTGATGGAGTACTCCAGTGCTATACTCGTACTCGAGTACCACTTTTGGGGTGCCACTTTTGGGGTACTAGTACTCGCAACCCATGGCACTCGGTTAGTACTCGTACTCGAAGGTCAATGTACTCGGTACTCGGTCAAAAAAAGCGCCGAGTACACGAGTACATTTGGCCTAACAAACAAAATGAACTTTCGACAGCAAATTACAGCCAATAAAACCCGTAAATAAATTGATGCACCTTCTCAACATCCCAAACACTGAAAAACCGTATTCCTTTATGTTTTTGCGACAAACTTTGAGCTGTTACAATTTAAAAATTTTTCTTTTGCTGAATTTGTAAAAGTACTCGTACTCGAACGTTTTTACGGTACTCGTACTCTAGTACATTTTTCAATATCAGTACTTGTACTCGTACTCGAAGTTTTTTGCGGTACTCGTACTCGGAAGTTGAGTACTCGACTCCATCACTGCTCCTAAGCGAGCTTGTTATAGCGCTTTGATCGCTTTCACAAATACAAAAAACATGAGTAGAGACTTAGTTTTTTTTTTCATTTCATTTATGAAGTAGAGCAACTAACCGTAACTAGACGCTAAACAATTTGCTGAGTGTCATAATTTTGTCGAAAACATTCTAATCGATGCGATTCGATTCTTAAAGTTAAACCGATTTTGTCAAACTCACATGTCTGTATCAGGGGCGTAGCCAATTGTCATTTGTCAAATTGTCAAAGGGGGCAATTGCCCCCCCCCCCCCCGAAATGTTTTCAGTTACCACTAGCCCACTTAAGTTATAGCCTATCATTCACTCGTCTCGGTGAAGGCAGGCAAGGGCTCATTTAAGGGGGGCACCGTGCCATGGCCCTACGCCCCTACCACCCTTTAGCCATAGAATCATCAACAAAATTAAACGTTTTTGCATAAAGTGCAGTCTTAATTGTGTCCTACTGAAGATGGATCGTTGCACTTGTCGTTGATTAAGTCATTGCTAGACAATTATCATCATAGAACAAGCCGGATGGATTAACCAGATAACCAAGATCCAAGTTTCTCTTACATGTTGAAGGTATTTTTGCAATAAATAAAGGTATATTTTTACTAAAAAGTGCGAAAAATAACATATTTTTTGTTGAAAAACCGCAAATATTCGTCAGCGGCTGGGGGCTTAGCATCTAGCCGTCAACATTGTTACGGTTTTCACACAAAAAAAAACACTCATTTTAGCACATTTTTTTTATCAAAAAAGGGCATGCAGTGAGTGCAATCATTAAAGACAATTCAAAAATATTTTCGCAGCAGGAGCGTATTCAGGGGGGGCATTGTGCCACGCCCCCCTCCCCCCTTATGACCCTGCCTTTGAGTAAAAAAGAACAAAATTAATGGTTCTGAGTGACAGAAATATGCCAGACTCTTTTGATGGTTTCCGACCGTAGATTGTGGCCAGGGACGGATCCAGGGGGTTAGGATGAGGGGTATGCATCCTCCCACTAGACATTTTCAAAAATGTTTTTGATGTATACAATTTTTTCCGTAATTTCGAACCTCTTCAATAGCGGCAAGCCTTACGCCTTATGAGCACGATTAATCGAAAATGTGCGAACAAAATGCATCATATTTGGCGAAGCATTCAGATTTAGGGTCAAAAAATTCAAACAAAATTTGCCTGAAAATTATACGAAAAGCACTAAAATAGCCATTACAGCATATAAATTTTCAAAATTTTTCTGGGGGAGCATGCCCCCTGGACCGCCTAGAGCTTTTATTGTTTCTCAATCAGCTTCAAATTAGTTTCGCCGAAAAAAATACGCTTGAAAAAATGTGGAAATTATGACCCCCTCTTTTAAATTTTCTCGCTACGCCACTGCTTTGCAGCTTATGCGATTAAGCAGAAGCTTGGCTAAAATAAGTGAAAGGAGGCTGCAACCATTATTAGTTTGAGAAATTATAGA
Source organism: Trididemnum miniatum (assembly GCA_964006365.1). Taxonomy (NCBI): domain Eukaryota; kingdom Metazoa; phylum Chordata; class Ascidiacea; order Aplousobranchia; family Didemnidae; genus Trididemnum; species Trididemnum miniatum. The sequence goes on from OZ023232.1 coordinate 33,326,104, forward strand.
CTGAAAGTTAGGTTTAGCACCTTATTACATAGCCAAAGGGGAGGGGCATGGCACCGTAGCCTCCCCCTGCGTGCGCCTATGCTTCCAGATCTCCACCACTGGGACAAGCCTGTAAAGTTTTGCCCCCCCGAAATTTTTGGCTGGCTACGTCACTGGCCAGTATTGATTTCTCTTCGAATAAAGCCGTAACCAAACAACCAAATTTAGCTGTTTGTTAAGCTATGGCTTTGGGAAAACATTTATTTTTCTTAAAAACGGCTACAGACGAAAGATGTTAGGAATAAATACTGCTATTAGAGCATACCCAGCAATAGAAAATTGAAATTTTGATACAACTTTTTAAAAATAGAGACGATGTATGCGTTTTCGCCTTTCCGAAGATCATGTCATAAAATTTTTAAGAGCCAGAATTCATTATTAACCATCTGCAGCTTTGTAATACTCTTCCAATTTTGTAAGTAGTTCAAAAGCAAATCATTAAAAGAAAAACGCTGATATCAGTTTGTTATCAGCAAGCTCTATTATTTTAACTCGACCTATCGCTAAATATTAGCGAAGCTTTTACTAACGGCCAAACAAAAGCTTTAAAGCTAGAACTGCAATTTCTCAAACCACGGGTGGAAATACAACCGTACAGAAAAAGCGTTGTGATCGTAAATTAATTATTAAAACATAGAAAACGACGGAAATTTAAAAATAAGAGTACGTCATGAAGACGAGATAGATACGTTTACAAAACATCCTTCAGAACACTACTTGTTATTGTACAGGGCTACGGCAGCAGAATTTTTTAAGCTGCACGGTGGTAACCAGAAGCTGCTGGACAACACAAAAATGTTGCAGCGGCTGCGAACCCTTGGCGATTTGATTGGCCCGGGTATTGAATCCAAGACTTTCGCGCCGCTAGCGATGTCATTGTCCACTGGGCCAACCGCCTCGTTTTGTAATACGTCCTATGATGTTTTCCAAACCATCTTGATACCGTATTTGTGTTTATTGCATTGCAGTGTCTTCAGGGGCGTACCCGTCGCTGAAATATGCCGGTAAGCTGATATGTATTACCAGTCAGCGGAACAGTGAAAACAGGACATCTGAGAACGCGATGACCTCTTTTTTTGGTTTTCACATGATTTTGGGGGGTAAATTGGACGTCGAAATACGTGAAGACCTTTTTTTTGGTCTTCGTCGATATTTTTAGTGGAAACGGAAGCAGGAAATTGCGGCCCTTTCTTTTCAAATTTCTGGGCACGCCCCTGCTCTTATACGGTGGATTTGCAGCTGCAGTAGCTAGTGTCCGGCCGGTTAGCTCAGTTTTTGAACGGTTCGCTATCAGTGAGGGAGGTTTGGTGTTCGATTCTCGGACCGGTCGAATAGGAAGCAGAGTTGCCAACGGCACGCCACCGCTGTTTTGCCCGTTTCTTCGGAGCTGCGTTGTCCAAGCGCCAAGTCGCGGAAATAGGGCAGCCAATCGTTAAACGCTTTGGTGCAATACTGCAAGTACAATGAAGATGTGATTTGATTTTCGATAGCTTATAGGTCTACAGCTCTACTTAGTCAGGTCAGTTATTGTTGAAACTGTCGGCCTAGTTATGCGCACATTAAAACCACATCTTTTTTTTGATTGAATTTTTGTTGACTTAAACAAGTTCCTTTAGCCCGTTTAATCACAAAAATCTTAACCTGTCGTCTGCGCAAATAAACCATAAATCATAGCATTCAGATCATTTATGCGCTCATAATGACTCTCAAATTGCTCGAAATTATGATTGTGAATAGGCCTATTTGATTTGTAATACTAGTATTGCACTTCTATAAGTAGCCTACTTGTGATATTTTGAAGCTCCTCATCGGACTCTCACCTTGGTTCTCACATTTTTGCGTTCTATTTTTCATGTTTGACTTATAACATGATGATTTGCGCATAACTGCAGACAGCGAACACTGCTTCGATATGTGATCGACACTTACTCAAGGCAATATAATGCATAATCAGACCTGATAGGTCGAAACAGTGTTCACTGTTTGCAGTTATGTGTACGTACTTGCGCTTTTGCATTTACTGCATGATGGTTTTTGTACTCTGCTTCCCTTCTATCCAGAATAAAGCAAAAAAGTTACAAAAAAATAAAACCGTATACGTTTGCAGCAAATGTAAAATTGCTCCTCTGCAAATAAAAAACATTTTTCTGTCCGAGTAATTCTTAAAAGTGGACATTTCGACAGCATAGATTCATGCAGCTGTCATCATCAGCTGCAGTGTAAGCAACGTAGTACAAAACTAAAAGAACGAGGTTTTACGATTCTGACTACAAGTTTTCTACTGCCTTGCTTACACTGCTGATGATGACAGCTGAATCTATGTAGTCGAAACGTCCAGTTTCAAAAATATCAGTGGCTTTATTTTTCCTCGTTAGGGCATTTCTTTGTCCTATTACTCGATAATTTTGTGCGTTGGAGCGTATAATTAGAATATAGGACTTCGCATTTGTATTTTCAGTTTATTCTGTCGCTGTGATAAATTTTTCGGTAGTCATAATGGCAATAACGTTGAACGTACTAGTTTTATGCATAGGCCTAACCTTGTTTTCTTTTTTTGCAGAATAATTGGCAACATTGCTCTCTCTTCCCCATTTGGTCGTCACATGTGCGGTCAAATGCCACTAGTTCCTCAGCAGAAACACCAATGTGAAAAGTAAGTTAGGAATTTTTACTTCAACGAGTTGATAGTATTTTTAAAAAAGATGCTAAAGTCATGTAAAGTTGGAAAGCATTTCTGCCTAATGTAGAAACACAGAAGCATTGCAACAACTGCGCCATAGCAACCCAAGTAGGCCTATTGAATTTTCATGAGGTGGCTTATTCTTGCCATCTCCTTTGTCGATACTCATACTTCCCTCGTACACAAAGCAAGCAAATTGTTGCGTATAGCAAGTAAATTTTGCCCGGTTTGGAAAATATGGAATCCTTCCATTTGAGGTTTCGTTGTATTTATCTCATCAGAACCCGACAAGTGGAAAGAAATACCTAATTTCCCTATCCACACGTCCAATTTAGTGGTTCCAGAGGCCGACGAGCTTTCTGCATCATAATCAAATGTTTGATGTCATAATATGACATCAAAATTTTGTCACTCCAAACATTTAATTGTGATGAAGAAAGCCAGTAGATCTGTGGAACCACTTAAATTTGACCTGTAGTCAGGGTAATTACGTAGCTTGATATCCAAACATCAAAAGCAAAGCTTGCTAGAGACTAGAACCTCTGACCTCTTGGTTTAAGCAAGCAGCACTTTATCACATAAAGTTACCGTTTAAATCTTGACTAAAGTAGAAAAAATTCTTTAAAATGATTACTTATAATCAAATTTCATTGTCTCTTCATCATTATGCAAATTCTTGACAAAATATTGGTAATCGTTGCGCGGTGTACTTCAAGGCAACACAAACAATATGGTGTAGTTTGTTTATAATATTGACTCAACTTTGAACCTACAATGAAACACGAGCGATTGATAAGAATGTGTAAAGATAAATTGTCTTTATCGCTGTGATTGTTCTGTGATAATCTCTTATCATACTTTTGTTTATTTTGAGAGCAAGAGAATTTGTTGTTTGATAAATAAATGCGATCAATTGAAGACTATTATAATAGCGTTTCAGCATATGTAATTTTAGGAAAGAATTCTGTATGCGCTTAAAGCAGTAGCGCAATCATCAGGAACCGCAAAGGCACTAACCCCCTTTTTTGGTGTATTATGATCTGTTGTAGAGCGTGGTCACAAGAGCGAATGATAGCTATGGTTCTCATCGTCAAATTCATCCCCCCCGGCCCTGTACCCCGGTCCTGTCCCCCCGGCTCTGCCCCCTCAAATTTTAGCTGGCTATGTCCCCGGTTTTAAGTTTTATGAAATAAAATTCTTAAAAAAATCTCGTAAAACACTTCCGTAATCAAGGAATTAAGCGATGAATTGTTTCAATTCAATTAATATGAGTCATGAACATATTGTGTACTGATGAGAATAAACGGAAAAGTCAACAAAACGTTTCAAATTTTTGAAAATCGACGAAGTTGCGCTTTTTTGCTGCATATCGAAATACTAAGATATTACTTCCCGAAAATATTTTTGCCAAATTTTTTTCGTAATTAATTTGATTTTTAAGAGACCCAGGTGTAATCGGAAAGTTAGCGCAGACGTTAAAAACATCGCTATCTGTGCGATAGATAAGAAGATCTATCTCCGGGCCGGTAAAATCGGACTCAATTTTTCCAACTATCGGCACAGCTATGAAGTTTCTTCGGAGCTAGCTGTGTTGTTCAGGCGCTAAGCCGCGGAGATTGGTTCCGCTACTCGTTGCAACGTTTTGGCGTAATACCCCGAGTATAATAAAGATTTGTTTTTTCAGAGACCCAAGTGTGATGGCGAGTATAAGAGATGGAGCTCATTTGAGTATCAAGGAATGCCAGTTCCAATTCCGTAACAGTCGTTGGAACTGCTCAACTGTGAGCAAAGGAAATGGAGCAATTGGAAACATTGTTCAAAAAGGTAAATAGCTCTATTACGCACCCCACAAAATTTCAATTCTTGTAACCCTACCTTAGTTATATTTTCACGTCTCTGAAAGCAAGTAAGAATGATTAAACTTTGCACACTCAAATCATAGAGTTGCAGAACAGCACCTACAGCTGTTAGATGCTTCATGAAAGATCAACCACCCAAGACCCCCTCCTCACCCGTGGTTTCGCTCCAAGCGCAGTGCTGCTAGTGGCGAGCTATCTTTACAGTGGCTTTCCACGCTGGCAGATTGTGTAGCTGTGTTGCTTGGATGCAGGAAGTCACAGAGATTGACGCCTGAGCTCTTGCATACAAACAAACTTGAAAAATCTTAGTAAATAAAAAAATCAAATCTTCGCTTTATTCGAGGTATTACGCCGAAGCGTGTTACGAGCAGCAAAGCCCATCTCGGCGGTTTAGCACCTTTATTTCTAATTTAATACAAGTGTTACGAGAAGCGAGGCCCATCTCGGCGGCTTAGCGCCTGGACAACGCAGCTACGAAAAAACGTCGCAGTGATGGCGAGCCGTGAGAAAAGCTGTATCCGACTTGACCGGCCAAGGAATCGAATCCCAAACCTCCCGCACCAATAGCAATGTGCGTAACCACTACGCCAGCTGGCTGGTCAAAAAAAAAACTGAATCCATTTACTTAAATTTATCATTTCATTAAACATCCAAATTAAGTTAAAAATGTCTTATTTTTAATTTAATACAAGTTTTAAATGTTTACGTAGGAAGTGTAAAAGCTTAAACAATAAGAGATCGTCTTAAAAGGTCACATAAAGCGATGTTCGCGGATGGGAAAGCGGTTAAAAACCTGGCTAAGGGCTGTGTTGGTGTCCGCAATCACATGCTTACGCCGGCGTTGTTTATAAATAACATTTTATTGCCAGGCTTAGCTTAGGTTCCATATCTTTATTGCGCTTTTATTTACAGTAACTTCGTAAAAACATACAAAAATATAAATAAACAAGGAAAATATTTCTGTAGGCTATCAGTTTATTTTTGTATTTAATAATAAAATTCATTTCATTCTGATTATTTCAACAATTTTGTCAAAACTAGAAAAGTAATGACACGCCAATTACTGGACGTCTACTTAAAGTGCATATTAGACGCACGCTTTTTGAAACGGTAGAACGTGTCTCGGGCAGTGACCATAAACTTACAAGACTGAACAAAATAAAAAATTGTATTTACACTTGCAAAAATGCTGCATAAATAAATGTTAAGAATTTGAGAGGAAGTAAAGCGAGTTGTTGATAAATTTGTCTCAAGTATAGTGTTTAATTAGCTGCGACTCTGGACCTTCATTTGTCTTCCGACGTGGGGCTGTGCTTATTTCTAACAGACGCAATAAATCAGACGGTTTAGCTATCACACTTTGACAGCCTGAGTATAAAAATGGAAATCGAATCTTTTGTTAAACCGGCCAATTGATCGTGGTGGTCAACACACCACCATTGGCACGGGAGGTCTGCATTTCGATTCCTGGGCCGGTCAAATGGGACACAGCGTCGCTAATGGCTCGCCACCGCTACGATGTTTTTGCGGAGCTGCGTTGCCCAGCCGCTAATCCGCGAAGATTGTCCCCGCCATTGGTTACACGCTTCGGCTTAATATTGCGAGTATAATGAAACTTTGATTTTTTTGGTCCTTTGTTAAAACCAATTTAATTATAAAATACCGTAAATATGGGGCGAAAATAGCTTAAGGAGCAAAAATATAGCCAAAGCAATTCTCAACACTGGAACCTGCTGATGATCACAGCTGAATCTATGTTTTCAAAACGTCCAGTTTTGAAAATTGCTGTGATTTTGCTTTTCTTCCTCAATTCAGTTTTGCAAGGCATCGGGAAATTTTTTGTTCGTTGAAAATTTGAGGAGTGAGAATCAAAATTAAAAATACTTGGTGCTTTATTGAGCAACCTGAGTTTTATAAAGACCCAAGCTATGGTTTCGCACCAAGCACCAAAATTGCATCAGTAATCGAATTATTCTGGTTCGATTCTCACCGGCTTTTAATTTTACAACAAACTTTTTGACGTGATTTTAGTGAATGTAATTTTTGATATGAATAATTATTTATGCCAATAATTTCAAGGTGTTTAATTTTAACCTTTTAGAGAAACCCCATCTGATTTTGACTGTGTATCGCTCAGGGAGTCAAGAAGCTGCTTTCGTACACGCTATTACGTCAGCTGGTGTGGCGTATGCCGTGACGCAAGCATGTAGTCGTGGAGACTTGGAAGATTGTTCTTGTGACAAAAAGAAAAGAGGAGAAAGCGCTGACGGTAAGCCAGGTTTTTGGGCGAAAAAAGTTGGCTGCCCAAAGTGGAGCCTGTAGGAACTGAAAAGAAAAAAATCGTAATAACCAGTTAGCGTAGCGGTTAAAGACATCGCTATGGAAGCGAAGGGCCTGGGGTTCGATTACCGGAACCGTCAAATCTGACACTGTCGCCAAAGGCCACTGCTGCGACGTTCCCGTGTTGCCCACAGTGCCCAGGTGCTGCCGCGACGGCGAACCACGTCACTAGTTACACGCTTTCGCGTAATACCGCGAGAATGCCTATAATGAAGACTTGATTATTTTTCTCTATAAATTTTCTTGATTCTAGGAACCTGATGTTCATTTTTAGAGCCAAAGTCGGGTTTCTGAAACGCCTTAAAAAATCCTGGGGTAAAACTGATTGGGTTCACGGTGTTTTTGTCTTTGAAAATTTTTGTACTTGTTGTATTTAGTTGAATATTTATCCTCCTGCTACGAGAGAGCAATTTTAGCGATATTAGGAGCTCACTTAGAAGTTGTCGGTCAGAAAAAGCAATAAAAAAATTCTGTTGTAAAAACAAAATTTTTGGCTGTTTTGGCGACAAAAACGTTTGCGCAGAAAAAGTGCATGGTGCTACTACACCAACAAAAGCGTGCAAGGCTAATATTTTTTATTTTTTAACAAAATGATTATATGGCAGAGTGGTGATTTTGCACTACCGCGAAAATTAACAGAAGCAACGATCTTGTAAATGCATTTTCTTTCAAATTTTCATGTCCAATTTTATCATTATCTTTACATGTTGTTTCCATTCCAACGTTACTCACTATTTTGAATATAAAAGGTGGCGTAATGATTAAAAACACCGCCAACGGTGCCGGAGGTCTGGGGTTCGATTACCTTGCATGTCCAATCGGTCGCAGTGGTGCCAAAAGCTCGCCACCTCTGCGACATTTCTTCGAAGCTGTGTTGTCCTTAGACGCTAAACCGCGGAGGTTGGCCCCGCTACTAGTTACTCGCTTAGGCGTAATACCGCGAATATAATGCAGATTTAATTTTTGAAAAATGGTAATAGGATCCACTTAGTTTTTGCTTGGTTCTCTTAATTTCGTTGCCCCTATTACTTTGAAAATTTATGGTTTTTTCCTCAGGTAGTTTTTTGTGGGGAGGTTGCAGTGATGACGTGAAATATGGAATGAAGTTTGCTGAGAATTTTATTGACGCAAGCGAGACAGAACAACATGATGCAAGAGCAAGCATGAACAGACACAACAATCGCGTTGGAAGAAGAGTAAGTGGAGTACAGAAAAAACTCTGCATTTACGCTCTGCAAAGCAAAACCTTTTTTACTCAACGAGGAAAATATCGTCACAGTAATTCTTCAAACGTGCGATTCGACAACATAGATTCAGCTGCCATCATCAGCAATGTGAACAAGCGGTACTTTCAATGCTGATGATGAGAGCTGAGTCTATGTTGTTGAAACTTTCAGTTATGAGAATTACTGTGGAGTTATTTTTCCTTCTTAGGCTATTTTAACTCGTTTTACACATTTCTGCTCATGTTGGTAGCTGTTAAAGCCTATTTTCGCAAAGCAGAGTTAACAAAGAATCGCGTAACTTCTTAGCAGCTTTGCGCATCTAAAAAAGCTGAAGTATTATTATGCGCAAAAATGGGAAAACCACTGTAGTTATTTATCTTAAACTATGAAAGTCTCAAGAAGTTTGCGCCAAAAACGGCCAGAAAATCGAGACCATGTCTTTTGCTCCAAAGGCAAACATTACTGAAACATGTCTTTTGTTCCACGGGCAAATCTTAATGGAGTGTAGTTATGGAAAAGCATTTAACTGAAAAATGTGCAAGCTTGCTATGACAGGTTGCCTCGAGTATCGCACTGGAAACGTCCGATCTCAGCGAGTAACAGTTCAGGCGCTTCCAGACGCGATATAAGTCTTATTTTGACGAAATAGGCCGGTTAGCTCCGTTGTTAAGACATTAATATTGGTGCGGGAGGTCAGGGGTTCGATTCCCGTGCCTGTCAAATCGGACGCAGTATCGCCAACGGCTCGCCACCGCTGCGACGTTTTTTCGGAGCTGCATTGCAAAGGCGCTAAGCCGCGGAGACAGGCTCCATTACTCGTTACACGCTTCGGCGTAATAGCGCGAGTATCATGAAGATTTGATTTGAGCTTCGGTTATTGCCACAAAGCCTATTTCAGAACGAAAATCGCAACTGAACTTATCATTTAAATTAAGAATTTACATTTCGCGTCATTCACATTCTTCAAATTTTAATTTTCGGTTGGTTATTTACATTTAACATTGAAGTAAAAGGCCGTTACTTTATTCTTTCTATTGACAAACTATTAAAAAACAATGTTTTAACTTTTAATTGACAAATTACAATGAGACCTTGTTCTTTTACGTAATAAAACCTCAAACTTCGCAGCAATGACATCACTAAATCTACAGTAATTAATCATTTCCTCAAAATTCCTATCTCACTTTTTTCGAATTTCCCCCAAAACTGAACAAATATAAAATATATACAACCTCAAACTATATTTAGCTGTTGCTTTTATTCAGTATTTTTTTTCAAGTAAGAAATCGAGCCAATAACTAATAATGGAAATTACTTTCGAAATCAAATCTTCATGATACTCGCGGTATTACACCGAAGCCTGTAACAAGCTGGCGGGGCTCATCTGCGCGGCTTAGCGTGTGGACTGCGCAGCTCCGAAGAAACGTCGCAGGAGACCACACTGTGTTCGATTTAACCAGACCGTAAATCGAAGCCCAGACCCCCTGCACCAATAGCAATGTCATTTACTTTCGTAATTTTCAAAACAGTTAACAGAAAACTCAGTATTCCTACGTATCGATTTCGATCTGCTCCAGCCGCGAATCGAACTCGTCACAAAGACTCGTCTATAACTTGCGTGGATGCGACTTTAGAACAATGCCTTCGACCTTGAGCGTTAATAAAACAAACACAAAACTCTTTTAGTACTTTTGTAATGTACTGGTCAGTGTAATAGCAATTACTTTCGTTTGAAGAGGGAGGAAATTGTAAACTAAGAACACTTTGTAAATTAGCGACTTGGTCAACGGATGATTTGTGTTCTTTTCATTTCTAGCTTACCGGGTTTATCACTTCAACATTTGCTAACCTAAACACTGCAATTTGTAAGATAATGATCAAATTACGTCAAATTGAACGAACAAATAGAGAACAAGTCAGGAGCGGTTAACCAACTTAATGGTTTTCTGATCGCTTTAATCAAGTCACAGATCTGGTTGAAGTCTTCAGTCATTGGCCAATTTTTGGTTTGATCAATTTGTTTTACATATTTCCGATCTTTGGATGATATTCATTTGTCTAAGAATCCTAGTCTAGGGTTTCATGAGTCCAGTTTTCCCTTTATGCATTAATTTGTGTTGAAAATTCTAAAATTAAACTTTGGTTTATGATTGGTTGTTGGGTCTTTGAAAAGATCTTTTTTTCGATTGGAGGAAGAGGCAAAGTGCTTACTCGTAGTGGGAACTTGGGTAAAGCCCCAGAAGTCCTAAGGGCACCCAAATTGATACGCTAGCTGTGAGCTACTAATGGCGTCCAACAACTTAAATGCAGACTTGAGGTTATCATGCGAGCTTGCGTGAGTGTTTTTCATCGTGTTCACATTAAACCCAATTTGTTTTGAAATGTAATGACGGTAATGCGTCGAAGCGTTTCCTCTTATAGTGCGAACCGTCATTTTTCACGTGGAGTAATACACATAACTCTAAGAGGTCATAAGCATGCAGATAGCTATCACGGACCTGGGAATCGAATTTTGGTTTCTGAGTTGCAAATGTGAGGAGATTTCATGGAGTGTCTTTGACATCCTCTCGTAAAATCTATAAAAACATTACTTGTCAACACATTGTTGACATTGCGCTATAACGGGCCGATTACCTCATTTGTTAAGACAATGCTATTGGTACGGAAGGTCTGGGGTTCGATTCCCGGGTGGGTCAAATCGGACACTCGCCACTGCTGCTCGTTCCTTCGGAGCTGTGTTGACCAGGCGCTCAGCCGCGGAGATGGGCTCTCAACTTCGGCGTAATACCGCGAGCAAAATCAAGATTTTATTTTATTTCTTGTGCTATTTGAAAACATGTAAATAACGATATGCGATGCCTTGTATTTTGATTACATTCGCAATTTAAATAATTTTGAACAAGTTTGCGAAGCAAACATCATGGATTTTTAAACTATTTGGGAAATTAATTCGTTTTTCACGAAATCATTTGATATCTTGTATTACCGTTTCCGGGAGCGGATCCAGAAATTTTTGGTTGGGGGGATGCAGTTTTGAATTAGGTTAAATGTTAACTGAATACAAAGATGTTAGACCCGGAAAAGGGCGTAAATAAGCCTTTTTTGAAAATGTGTCCATTGAGGGGAGTGTATTCAGAACTTTTTAGCACCAATTTTTGACATTTTTTAAGCGGTATGTTTTCTGGCAAAGCTAGATTTGAAGCAAATTGAGGAACAAAAATGATTCTAGGAGGGTCCGGGGGCTTGCTCCCCCCGAAAATTTTTGAAAATTTACATACTGTGATAGGCGTTTTAGTGCTTTCGAACAAATGGTAACGCCAATTTTGTTCTTTTGCCACTAATTATTAGTCCATTTACCAAATATGTTGCTTTTTGTTCGCACATTTTCGATTTACGCGTGGCTAAGGCGTAAGAATTATTGTTAAATCGAAGAGGTTCGAGATTATGGAAAAATTGCATTTATCAAAAACATTGTAGAAACTGGCTGGTTCGGGGGGTGCATCTCTCACATCCCCCCTGGATCCGCCCTGACCGTTTCCATATTTCACATTTACTAGTTCTTTTCGACTTCCATAAATTTTATTTTTTGAAAATTGATCAACTCTTATTATATTTAACTGGTTGTCAGAGTCGGCAATGTACTATTTACTGTCGGTAGACTGGTAAAATAACACAGTAAATCATTTTTAAAAAGACCGGTAGATGTTGTGAAGTTTGTCGGTTGATTAAATAAGAAGTTCGTGATGACAGAAACACAAACAAAAAACCCAAGAACAGAGACTTGATTCGCCTCAATAAAACACAAAAATTGAAATTAAAATAATATTTTTGTGATAAATGAGTGTAATTTTGTTTGAATCAGCCAACTCGGTTGCTACGCACAATGAAGAAAGTGACGAAATTAAATTACTCTGTGTCACATGGGCGAATCGAGAAATGTAAAAGAGGGGTAGGGGGCATAAAGTGCAAAAGCCTTCAAAAGAGTCTGGGATATTTCATTCGCTTAGCAACATTTAATCTTTTTTTTGCGCACAGGCAAAGTCAAAAGGGGGGAGGCATAGCACAATGCCCTCTAAATACGCCCCTGCTGTATCAGTTGCGTAGCAGGGAGGAACTCTTCCCTCCCCCTTTTTGAAGGGTGAAGACCTTTTCAGAGATCGATCAGTGAGGGAGAGTGAAAACGGGCCTCTTGTTGTTAAAATCCGGCCCTGCCCTCCTATATTTTTGCTGTATAGGCCCCTGCTTTGCATATGGAGAAGTTGTGTCCCTTGAGCTAGCATAAGCACAATGGCTTCACAAGTGCATCAGCACCAAACCTTTCAGGAGAGTGGGATTATCATGCTTATATTTTTTGGGGGAGAGGAGGTCTTTTAAAGTAGCAGAAATAATTCTTAAAGTACATTAATTTCGAGATCAAGGCCTTACTTTCTCATTCTTGCTGTTGCATATGTTTTCCGAAACAGTTTAGTTGATTGTGCTAAGCAGGGCATCCGAGAAAATTTATCGCGAAATCCGCTTAATCACCAAACTTTTTGTCAGTGTGCAATGGCGTCTACGTGCATTGCAATTGCAAGTGGCTCACATGCCAAACTGGGGCAATGGGCATGTAGGTAAGCCCAGTGATCTTTAACTTCAAAACTTTTTACCGAGCAGCTTAAGTTCAACCCTAAGTCGTACAAACGACTCAAGTTTTGAAATGTTTTCCTTACTAGTCTCAAAAAGCCTAGAAATGCGCTAAGCAAACTACAATCTGCGAGTTTGCAATCGTATAAAAACTTTTCTAGATGATGAAAGTGGCCTAGTAGTAGTGCAGTGTCTTTTATTTCTGCACCGTCAAAATAAATAAAACACAGCAACATATGATTTCAAATACAAACGTAAGCAATACAAAGGCCTCTTAAATTATTTTCAGCTTAACTGGGTGGGTAAGATTTTTAATGTAGAAGAACTTGTTTTCATTTTGCCATTACAACTTGTTGCTCATTTTCAGTGCGTAAATGATTATTCTTAACTCATCAACCAGCTTCATTACTTAACGCTTAACTTTCCATGATTGACAGGGAGTAATTACTGTCAACATAAGAGCAGTTACGAGTTTTGTGGCTTTTTGATTTGAAATGGCTTAGTTCGAAAGCTCGTGTTTCTGGATTTGCCGACCTTAGTTCGATTCTCTGTGGTCGGCAGTTACTAACAATGACCCCAATGTTAACTGCATTTGCCATGTGACGGGTATGGTGTGGGTTTGAATCCCACCCAAAATCAGATTTTTGATAGCTTGGGTGTTGAGTAAAGTTAAGTATTTCTTCATTGAAATGAAGCGTAATCAACTGGAAAAGACAGTTAACGTTATGGACTAAACATTATCAACAATCTTTTTATATGTGCACATTTTTAGCAATGCCGGTATGGCAAAAGCCTAAATAATTGTTCCTTAAACTAAACCACTTCAGATTATAATCTGGATGGTGTTTGCCGCTTGTCCTATTTCTTTTATGCAATGCTACTCAAGTTTTTTTGTGGTTTTATTGTTTTTCGTAAAGTTGTTGATTATTAGTTAACTCTTTTTGTTTCTTCTAGCTTGATGTTTGTCTTTATTATTCGAGAAAATATGTAAGGTTATATTTCGTAAAATATATTCACTCGGCGAAGTACTAATGGTTTTATAATAGCAAACGATTAGGGTTAGACAACCGACAAGCAATGTGCACTGGCCCCCAGGCCACAGGTAAGAGCACTAAACATAACATTTAATATCAAATCTTTATGACTCGCATATTGCGCACATTGTTTATGCGATGATGTGATTTGTTTAAATTATTTTGCTGGCAGTAGCCTAGCGATTGGAAAATTTGTACCATCAATTACATTTTTTACTTTGCGTAGAGCAGTATGCAAAAATTGCGTTTGATTTGCTGCAAGCATGGCTGTAATTTTAAAATGCGCGAGATGGCATTCAGTCACAGGCAATACTGTCCTTCCTAAGTGCCAGCTAAATAGCATCATTGTGCTAGGAAAACAGGTCTTTCGCGTGGGTTCGATTCCCGGCGGTAGCCAATTGCATTTGAAACATTTTTCGGGTGGGTACTAAATCTAAAAACGCGAGCGTACTTCGCTGTTTCATTCTACGCAGGCAAATTTTTGTAGGCAAAACTTTCAAAGAAATCTAATAAAAATAGCAACAAGTGATAATAATAACTGAGGTTATTTTCAAATTATTTTGAACTGATAATTCAATAGTGATTGGAGGAGACTACAACAACCACCAAGTAAATATGTCAACTGCGATCGGTTCCAGCCGCGAATCGAACCCGTCACGTAGGATCTGTTACCTGCGCGCGGTACCGCTATAGGTCATTTCGCTGACAACATCAGCTATTTTATTAGTTTAGAGTAAAAGTTGTTAAAGGCGACCTCGCTGGGAATAAAACTCGTTCTCTGGGCTTAAAATTGAACGCACAAGTCGATAAGCAAGTAATTGCTTCTGTTAGAGGCTGTGCAAGATTGCCAGAGGAAATGTTGTGATTGAAACGTTTTCGTTTAAAAATGACTGTTGCCTTTAAAGCTCGCTATTATATGATTAAACTTTGTCGTAAAAACAAACTAACGTTGTTAATGACTACCTGCTAAAAAATAATGACACCAAAACACGAAAAACAAAGCAAATTTTACAGCGGTTGGGATGTCACATGACAAAATAATCTGTGTGAAATATGCGACTAAAATCTCCGATCAGTCGATAGCCTGAGAATACAACCCTATTTGCTCTTTGTGTGGTTGTATATTTATTCTCCCATTAAGAGAAAGCAGCGGAGGCTCTAAAACGTTCTAGCGTCGGAGTTACCACTCATCTGTCTACCGCTCTATGATTGGGGATCCCGTTAAGTGCCTTTTTCAACGGTAGAAGTAAACTTGCTTGTTCTCTACACTGTCCCTTTAATGATGAACGTCAAGCAGGGAAGCTGTGAATATCAATTATGAAGTCATGGGTTGAAGAGCTGTGACTTGCTCAATACAACTGTGTTCGAATTATTTTCGTTACAATAATTTATGTTTTCAGATAAAAATGGGCATAAAAATTTAGAAAACTTAAATTTTACTTCAATCTGTTCCCCCGACAACGCAACTGACGAATCTCCTCGGGGAGACAGACCAAAGTGAGATTTTTTACCCAAATTTGTGGGCAATCTGCTATTAAATCTTTCATTATCCTTTGCTCTAATGTCATCTAGCACTTTATTCAACTAAATACTTTTAAATTTTGACCAAACTATGTATTTCACATTGTTGGTATTCACACTGGCAACGACGCAACAATTATTTGTTTATGGCAAAAATACTAAAAGCTGGAAGTTTTAAAAATGTTTTTTTCTGCATATACGGTCGGCTTCAGACGTGAATTGAACCCAGGATCAAGAATCGCCCCATACCGATATGCATGTCGCAAGACGATAGACATGCGTAGGGTAATTTCTATGTAAAACTGCTACAGCAATACTGAAATTGACGCTAAATTCCGCTAATGGCAATAAAAATTTTTAATGAATGATGATGATTTTTCGGAAATGCGTGACGTACCAGTCATGATTTGTGACGACAAGCTAGTTATGACATAATTTCGATGATTTGAAAATAATTCTCTTATTTGAACTTTAATGAAAAGAGAAAAATGCAAAAGATGCTTTTGTGAACATAGAGTAAACAAAAAAAGGTGATTTATCTTGTCTTAGAAACGTATTCATTCGTAGGCTAAACATCTTCGGTCTGTGATCTTTTTCACTGGCGTTGGTGGAAAGCGCTTTGATGTCGTGCGCCCACTAGTGTTAAAACAAAAAATATTTTCAATTAAGGAAAAGCTAACGCTGTACTTAAAATGAGTAATCAGATAATTGCTTTGATGAAGCTAAGTAAGTGTGGAAAAACGTAGTTTTATCGCGTGTGGCCACTATAAGCGCTTGAAAGTTCCAAGTTAGCTAGCTGTTTAATCTTGTTTTATCGTTTAAAGTCATAGCAATTAGGGAACAACCTCCACCCAACATAAGCTTTTGAAGAAGAATTTTGGCCGAAGCGAGAGCATTTTATTGACATTTGATTTGAGTAAATACCATTTTATTAAATTCTTATGCCTACGCTCTATTTTTGTTCGTGGGAATTTCGACTAGCTTTGTCGTTCGGTGTCTTATGTTGACTCCAAATTCCTTTTCTCAATCTCAAGCTAAAACCATAAATTCATCTCGCAATTAATTGAAATTAGAATCAAACAATGGAAAATTATCCCACATAAGAATTATATCATTTGCTTGTCAATGAATGTTTTTCTTTTCGTAACCAATTAATGGTTAACTTTAAATTCGCTTTCGGAATCAACCGAGGCCACTGCTTGTACTGCTGAGAGGGTAAAAGCCGGTGTACTAGGCCCAAAACTCACACGAGTCTAGGGGCCCACGCCGGGGAAAAGTGACCTGCTTTGTTTAGAGAAGCCTTATGACCCTTTTTAGAAAATGCTTTTCAATCATAGCTATTTTCATGGCTTGCTTTTTGCCCCGGAGTCAAAGTCCTTTCAGCGGCTCTCGTCACTGCCTATCATTAGCCTACTTGCAGCAAAAAAGAGAACTCACACTTTAAAAATCTTTGATGGTAGGAGTGATCAATAGGAGCACCTTATAACTACTCTCATAAATTTAATTGTTGCCCATAATTGCAGTTGTAGAAAAAAATTACCGAGAGAAATGTAGTAGGGAAATTAGAAATCTAGATACGCAATTTCAACAGCTCAGATGGCCGAGTGGTAAGAGCTTCCGTCTCTGGGCTGTGAACTTAGGTTTGATTCCAAATCGAGTCAAACTAATGACTTCAGCGTTGGCTTCCCTGCTTGATTCACAACTTCCCTGCTTGACTCTCTGCGTTAAAGAGACAGTGTGGAGATCAAGCCGGCAAGTAAAGTTGTTGTGTCTGTGGAAAGACACTTAAAGAGATTACCCCATCTCAGAGTGATAAACAAATAGTTGGCAATTCCTAAATGAGCTCGTTTGTCGCTACAGCGCTTTGATCGCCTTCTCGTGATAGAAGGATAAATGCACAACTATAAATAATAAAAGCTATTTGTTGGTTATTTACTGATGTGTATGTCACTGCTGAGGAAAACTGTGAAGTGAGCCATCGAGTCATCAGCTCTCTGAAATGCGTCTTAAATACGATCGACTCCATGCGTGAATCGAACTCGTCGCGAAGGATTAGTCACTCGTGTGCGATACAGTTGGGTCATGCCGTTGGCAGACCAAGTCGAGATTTCAAGAGTTCTAAGCTGGTGTCTAACAAAATTAGGTAAATTTTAAAATTATTGATACTAATAGCGACCGGCCGTTAGCTCAGTTGCTTAGCGCACGCTATCGGTGCGGGAGGTCTGGGGTTCGATTCTCGGACCAGTCAAATCGGCACAGTGTTAACAACGGCTCGCCACCGTCGGAGATCGGCTCCACCACTCGTTACACGCTTCGGCGTAATGCGGCGAGTACAATGAAGATACTAATAGCGAGTATTCATTCGCTCCATACGTCTTTTTAAAAGTATTGTAAGAGCAAATTACGTATTTTTCAGGCTGTTAAGAAGTTTATGAAACGCAAATGCAAATGTCATGGTCCAACGGCCTCCTGTCCCACCCGAACATGTTGGGACGAACTTGAAGATTTTCGAAAGACTGGAGATCATCTGAGAAAACAGTTTGATAAAGCTGCTCACGTGACCGTGAAACAAGATGGTTCAATTATGCGTGTCCATTCTGGAACTCATGTCCACAGACGACTAAACAGAGACCATTTGGTGTATCTTGAATCTTCACCAAATTACTGCGAAAAAAACTTAGAAACTGGTAAGAAGAAACATAAAGTAGGAAAAAAATGCTGAGTTTGTTATGTTACCGCTCATCGCGGGCAGGAAAATACGCTTCAAATATGCCACAGCCAATTTTTCGAAAAAAGGCGGAACTGTTTCATACCGGTAGT
This sequence comes from Trididemnum miniatum, assembly GCA_964006365.1. Lineage (NCBI taxonomy): Eukaryota > Metazoa > Chordata > Ascidiacea > Aplousobranchia > Didemnidae > Trididemnum > Trididemnum miniatum. The sequence continues at coordinate 33,344,246 of OZ023232.1, forward strand.
AGGTTCTTTCCATTAGGCCTTCCACCCTGGTAATCAGCCGAAAACATTAAAATCAACGGCTATTTCAAAGTCAGATTTGTTCTTGCTTTTAACCGATACGACGCTTTGTGGTAACAGAAGAATAAATGCAGTCTCGTAGTTTACTCGGAGGGTTTGCACAAACAAAGAAAAATATTAGAACGGAACGCAACTGAGCTTGGCACGTAAATGTGTCCTGTATCTTAACTCCAATTAGCACAAGTTGCTAAGCTAAGCCTAGCTATAAGCTGCATTTCATAAACAAGAGCTTACTAATTTCAGCTACGCTCGACCTTGAGGTCGTTCGTGTAAAGGGTTAGCTTTGAAATATTAAACATTAGACTAACCCCGTTATCTTTGAAATATTAAAATTGTGTGTGATATCCATATTATCTTCAGGATCTCTGGGAACAAGCGGCAGAGAATGCAACAAAACCTCACGCGGAGAACATGGATGCGGCCATTTGTGTTGTGGACGTGGATACGACACGAAAAGAGAAATTCGGGTGGAAAAATGCCACTGCAAATTTCACTGGTGCTGCGAGGTAATTTGCCAAAACTGTACGAGAGAACTGGATGTGCACACGTGTAAACCAGAAGTGGAGGAAGGTGGACACGCCCCAGGATCAACTTCTGTTATATCTTCTAACTCCACTTCGAGTAAAGGTTCTCATTCTGGAGGAGTCAAACGAAAAAAATGCAAAAAAAGAAAAAACGGAAAGCGAGGAAGAAAGTGCGGAAAGAAGAGAAAGGGAGCAAAAAGAAGCAAAAGAAACGTGATTGACAGCATGGATATTTTTGAAGATATCAAACGGGAAAGAAATTTAAACTTTCAAACTGCAAAAAATGGAAAGCAATATTTTTCATCACCAGAAAAGCAAAACGACAAAATTGACGAACACAACATAAAAACGTCGAACCTGCGCACACCAAAGTCGTATTTCGATCAAATTTGGTTACGAGTGCAAAATATGAAAAAAGTTTTTCTCGGAAAGACATAGAAGTAAGAATGCCTTTCACGAAAAGCGTCAAAATTTCACTTTAAAAACCACTATGCCTGAAGGGGAGAGGAGCATACTGGAGGCAAAATAAAACTCAGCAACACTTCGACATTTTTATTTATTTATTTTTCTTAAACGTGTATTTATATCAACATTTTTCTTCTATCCCTAGACGTTACTATTTAAGAATAATTGCGTCATCCTTGTAATGACAGCATCGACTGTTCGCTTCTTTAGTGATCTCAAAGGGTAACTTCTTTGTTTATTATCAGATAATAATCTTGTTTCTCAAATTCTCCATTTTCTTCTGCTACACTCGCATCAGCATGTGTTTATTCACCTAGCTTTTCTGAACTTGTTCGCCAACAGAAATTGTTTAGTGCCAGGTAGGCCTATGTAGAAGGTAAGAACGTCTGCTTCTGTAGACTCTGGTTGGATTCCCTGTCGGGTCAAACAATGACTTTAAAATTGTCATTCACAGCTTTCCTGCATGATGCTCAGCGTCAGGGACAGTGTGGAAAATACGCCGGCAAATCTACTTGTTACAGGCACTTGGCGCAATCCTTTCATCTTAGAGTGGTACGCAGATGACCGGCAACTCGTTGTAACGCTTTTAACGAGTTGCCGGCCGTTTGTGTGTCACTCTAAAATGGGGAATGGACTCGTTACAACGCTTTTTTGTGTTAAGAGGATTAATGTCTTACTAAAAAACTTCCTAGAGTCAAAATTGAAATTTCACCTGAGTGAAGACGAGTAGCTGTTGCCTACTAGCTAGCTCTGTTATAGCAGGAAAAAGTAGCTGGCTACTTGATTTCCCTGTTTTAATGATTAACGACAAGCTCGTTTTATTAAACTTTGTAATATTTTTTATGATTACGAATTTTACCTTAGATATTAAAACGTTTGCTTTATCTTCGTGAAATGCTCGATATTTATTTGACCCAAAACGTCTTAACCCGTTTCTGCTTGAACCTTTGTTGCTGGACCGAAGTTGAAGTCTTGTCATACGTGATTTGGACCTTTGCGCTTAAAAGATGGCTTTATAGCTCAAAAAATTTGAGCTTAGGCTACACTTCGGTTTTCAATTTTATTTTTCGATACATCTAATTTGGCTAAAACAATACTCTCAACCGTTCCACTTCCTGAACTGACTGAAACCTCAGCAACACATAGCCCCGTTAAAAAGACAACCCAATTGTTTAAAAGTGGATTTCCACATACCGACACATCCAGGGCGGGATTTACCAAGGTAGGCGGGGGGTCTCGTCACGACTAACGAAGACCTTTATATACTTGGGGAGACGAATCTGGTCATTAATCACCAGAGACAAATTTGGAATCAAATAACCTCTGGCATCTCTATTGTCTTAAATCCGACCTGGGTAGTTGGGTACATCTGAAATTGGCTCTGTTCTGTTAGGTCATGCAGCTTGGCATATCTACTAAACAAGCCCAGCCGCATGCATTGTGAACAAAGCTCATCTACGCTTTCACTGTTCCTTTACCTGGTAACTACACCCGAAAAATGAACGATTTTTGAAATGGGAATTTATTGCACTTACATCATAACGAATCAATAGAGACGATTGGAGAAATTCTTGTTTATCCTTGCGCGTTCATCAAATGTTATTGGTACTTTGGAAACTGCTGGCACATTATGTGACATGTGTTTAAAGCCACAGTAATTCTTCCATTAGATGTTTCGACAACGTAGAGTCCGTTCTCATCATCATCATCGTAAGCAAGCAGTATAAAACTGCACCAATTTAGCCTCAACAGCTCAGATGGCCGAATGGTAACAGCGTCCGCATTGGGAGCTGTAGAAGGCACTTAACTTGGGTTTGATTCCGAGTCGGGTCAAACCAATGACTTTAAAGTTGGTATTTACAGCTTCCTGCTTAACGCTCACCATTAAAGGGACAGTGTGGAGAACAAGCAGGCAAGTTTGCTGGTGCTGCTGGGAAAGGCACTCAGCGGGATTCCCCCGTCTTGGTGTGTTAAACAGAAGGCTGGCAACTCCTAAGCGAGCTTCATATAGCGCATTGATCGCTTTCCCACATGTGATAGTTTTGGTAGAACCTTGCACACACAGCTGGTGACGACAGCGGAATCCACATAAAACTTGCTTAAAACCACACAATTAAGTAATTCCTTGTTACCAGTAGGTTCAGTAGGTAGGCCTACTGCGGTTACAGACTAGCTAAGGCCGAAACGAAAAGCACCCATGGAATAATTTTACATACAATTACAATCTGCAAACATATAATTTTAGCTCTTACAAAATAATTAAAAAATATTACAAATTTCATAATTTGCATCTAATTGCTTTTACATCGTCTGCGTTGGAAGAAGGATCAAGTTTAAAAGTGAAACCATCATTATCTGTATCGAATGCTTCGGAAAGGACGTCTTCTAAGGATTGGACAAAACGGATACTAATTGATTTTTGTATCCCTTCCGGAATGTCCGCTTCGACATCCCTCTTGTTCCGCTTAGGGAGCACGACACGCCTCATTCCTGCTCTGTGCGCTGCGAGCACTTTCTCCTTGATCCCACCAACCTACATGCGTAAGATGAGCAGTTGAGTACTATGAGCAGCTTACAAAAACCAAACTTTTTCTACTTGGCGTTGTTTTAACAGCTCCGATCCTGAGTGGTAGGAGCGTCTGCCTGTGGGGCTGCAGACATCCGGTTTCATACCACGTCGGATCATACCAATCACGTTAAAATTGGTATTTACAGCTTCCTTGCTTGACGATCAGCATTACAGCGACAGTGTGGAGAACAAGCCGGCAAGTTTACTTACTGTGCCGTTGGGAAAGGCACTTAACGGAATTTTCCCATCTTGGTGTAGAAGACAGATGGCCGGCAACTCTTAAGCGAGCTCGTTACAGCGCTTTGATCGCTTTCTCGAGATAGGAGGATAAATGTGCGACTAAAATACAAAATTAAAATACAATCAGTAAAATTTTTTAAAAACTTACTGGTAATACCAGGCCACGCAAGGTGATTTCCCCGGTCATCGCTAAATCAGAACGGACCAGCTTGCCAGTGAAGAGAGAGACCAGGGCGGTAACTATGGTAACCCCAGCCGATGGACCATCTTTTCCAACTGCCCCAGCAGGAAAATGTAAATGCAGATCTGTTCCTTCAATGATGCTCTTGTCTGGAAAGCAAGATCAGTTGTTTTTAACGGAATGGTTGAATATATTCAAATTATGACTTTATAGATAAAAAAATTAAAATTAATACAACTTCATTGGCATCAAATAAACAAAAAAAAACATCGCTAATTAGCTTCTGACGACATCATACATACCTCCGTCACCAATACCGAGAACGTCAGCGTTGCTTCGTAACCAGCTTACTGCCAGTTGGGCGGATTCTTTCATCACGTCACCCAACTGACCAGTTAAGGTCATGTGACCGCTGCCCACTCCCCCATCTGATCCACTGCGCATGCGTGAAGCTTCTACGTATAGAATCTCGCCACCAGTCTGTGTCCACGCAAGCCCAGCAGCAACGCCAGGTCGGGTGAGAAGTTGCGCGGTCTCGCGGTCGAATCGTCGTGGTCCTGGAACATATATTTCATCATGAAAAACAAACCAGGGTAGGGAACTCGCGAGGGTCCTTAATCGAGTTTACTAAAAATTTCCAACTCGAGTTCAAGTTCAACTTCTTCATTTTTAATCTGGCTAAGTTCAAGTACTTTTTATCAGGTTTAGGCTAAGTTTAAGCAATTTTTGACAAGTTAAACCCAAGTTCAAAACCCAATCAACTATTTTTTGAAATTCAAGTTCGGCAAAAACGAGCGAGTTGAGCGAGTTTGAGTACACTGCCATCAAACAAACCAGCGCGACAAACATTGTTTCGGAATTGATTTAGCTAGTATCATGGCGAAGAGTGGATCAACAAGAGCAGAGTGCTTCGGTTTCGTTCCAGAAATCAACTTTTTCAAAGACGCAACGCGTCGTTCACATCCTATAAAGTGGTAGACAGATGGCTGGTAACTCCGGAGCGAGCTTGCCATAGCGCTTTGATCGCTTTCTCATGACAGGAAGATAAATAATAAATTATGCAACTAAAGAATAACAAATAGTTCCAAAAGTTGAACTTGAAGCTAGCAAGGATACAATTACTCAGAAGAGCTGGTGCCTTGAATAAAGAAAAACATTTTACACACCGATGTATCAAGTTACAGTACATCAGTGAGGATAGTACTAAAATAAGCAGTGAAAATGGAACAGCAAGTACACGACAACTGTGCCATAATTGAAAGTACTGAGAATCAATCAAAGTTCTCCGCGACAATAATGCCGTAACCGTCTACAACTTGATTTCATGTTATAAAAACTTGATTGGATAAACGCAAGACACGTGGTCAATGGTGTAATATGATTGGTCAAACGACTAACCGAGAATATCTTTGAGCGCTGCTTCATCGATGTTAATTGACATGTTTCCTCCAGGATTGTTACCATGTTGTTTGGCAACCTGAAACAATCAATAAAATAAAATCTTCATTAAACTCCAGGTGGTACCTAGAAATCAGCGACAAAAATCCAGAGAAGTCGCCCGAAAATGGGACACCCTAACATTTATGTATCAAATGCCAAATCAAAATCTACGGCAATGCTTCTAAACAGTTGACAGATCAAATAAATATGACAATACACAGGGGACGGTAGCAGCTTTGAAAACCTTACCACGAGCTTTACTTCACAAAAAACACCAGTAGAGGATACTTTATAGGAATAAGATTTCTAAATTTTCAACTCACATTAAGAGCCACAGCTCTGCACACGGCACCCAACTTGCGATCCAACTCTCTGACACCAGCTTCGCGGGTGTAGTAAGTAATTGTATTTTTCAGTGCGTCATCAGTGACGTCAACAGTTATTTTCTCATGCTTTTTAGCAGGAAGTCCATGAGCTTTTAACTGCTTGGGCAGCAAATGACGACGTGCTATTGTCAGCTTCTCTTCCTGGCTGTATCCCGGTACCTAAGCACAACATTAGCATTTAACTTATCAAATCAAACTTTACTCGCAGCATCACGCGGAAGCCAGCGACGAGCGGCGGGGACCATCTCCGCAGTTTGGTGTCGCGGCAACATCGGTCCGAAGAAACGTCGCAGCGGTGGCAAGCTATAGGCGACAGTGTGTCTAATTTGACCGGGCTGGGAACCGAACTCTAGACCCACCGCGTCGATAGCGATGTCTTTAATACTACGCTATCGAACCGGTATGTAACAAGCATGCTTACATCAATAACTTCCATCCTATCTTTCAACGCGGCTGGGATGCCAGCAGCGTTGTTAGCTGTTGCGATGAAAAGGACTGAGGAGAGATCGAAAGGAACATTCAAGTAATGATCTACGAATGTGTGGTTCTGCTCGGGGTCTAACACTTCCAGTAGAGCTGCTCCCGGATCTCCTTGAAGACCTTTACCTAAAAGAAAACAATAGTTATGAAGATGCATATAGTTATTTGGTTATAAACTTAGACAGAAATGTAACTTCAAAAGAAAGCTGTTTCCATTAAATTTTTGTCATTGATTTTAGCGACATCATGCACTTTTGTCAACACTGCGCATTCTACATTTTTCTACCCTGCATAATTTTATTCTTTACACAATGCTAAATTTCTATTTTGAAATGGCAATATGGCAAAATAGCATTTGCACGAAGATCGTCATAGTATAGGCATTAGGCTCGCACTAAATAGCGACTTTAAAATTGAAACCAAATGCAGCCAATGTTCACAGTTTTGTTTAAAAAACACATTAAGTCAGCTACCAACTAACCAAGTTTATCAACTTCGTCCAATAAGAAGACAGGATTTTTGACTCCAACTGTCTTCAAGCCGCTGATAATCCGGCCTGGCATGCTTCCAACATACGTCCGACGATGACCTCTAATATCAGATTGATCACAAACACCTCCTGCGTGAATAGGAACAATGTATTACAAAATGTTACTTCGTTCAAGACAAAACTGGTCAGTCAGTGTAGTAACAATTGGTACGGTGTCGGCACAGACGGTCTGGGTTCGATTCCCATACCGGTCAAATGAGACATAGAGACGCCAACGGCTCGCCACCGCTGCGAGGTTTCTTTGGAGCTGTGCAGTCCAAGCGCTAAGCCGCGTCAATGGGCTCCGTCACTCGTTATGCGCTTTGGCGTAATATCGCGAACATAATAACAAAGATTAATTTAACCGTCCAAGACGGCAATATTAAACCACTGCTCATAATATACATAATCAAATTCTATTATGACATTGCAGAATCTATTTATTTATAAGCTTGAAAGAATCACTATTGATTAGAAGGGTGTATTTCACTTAGTATCATCTTCTAGTGCAAAGAACTCACCTAACGAAATGCGATGAAATTTTCGACCCAGAGTCCTCGCTATCGACCTGCCTACGCTGGTTTTTCCCACTCCGGGCGGGCCAACGAAACATAATATCGGTCCTTTCACATTCTGCTTATTTCCAGTAATATTGCTCTGCAGTTGGCGCACAGCCAAGTATTCCAGGACCCTCCTTTTTAATTTCTCCATAGAATAATGATCTTCATCCAAATCTAGTTTCGCTTGATCCAAATCCAACCTTGAATCAACAGCATTTCTGTTTGTATTATTAACAACTAGGTTGCAGTTGTTCGATGGAAATAGCTTGAAGCAACATCATGTGCCGACAATAAACAACAAAATAAATTTCCACACAAAATGTTGAGATCATAAAACAAAATAAGGAAAGTTGCAGCCAGGATAACCGAAAATAATTTTAATTAGGTAAACTTACTTTTTACAAGGGGTAAGTTAACTAAAAAATATTTTTGCAGTTATTCTGGCCGCATGTTTTCTACTAAAACTAATTCGAAGCATTAACAAATGGGGATATTTTCAAATTATATTGAACAGAAAAGTTAACAGTAATTGAGGAGACTGCGAAATGGGCTTGCACTCTTCGAGTCAGCGGCCACCCGGTTCACATGTCAAATGCGATCGGCTCCAGTCGTGAATCGAACTCGTCACGCAGGATCTGCAACCTGCGCCCTGTACCGCAAGGCCACGTCGCGCAGTACGCTCCAAAATAAGGAAAATTTAAGTCCAGACATAAAACAGAATTTACTGCGCTAAGAGCGTTGACGAACAATTAGTTTCCAAGTGTACGGCAGTATTAGGCAGAGTAAATCCGTTTGGGTAGATTTAAAAATTTAACGGAATTCTCACAGGGTAAAAACACTGGCAAAACATGTCACTCCGTCATACCCACCTATCATCAGTTTGATTAGACCAGGGAAGTTCAGTTAGAAGCTCGAGATAGTTTCTAGTGAGAGCGTGATCAGGCAGAGCGCTGGGCAACTTCTTAAGTCGTTTCATTTCCCTATTAGCGACCTACACAGAATTTTTTTTGTATTTTGTTGCATTTTTATCCTCCTATCACTACAAAGCGCTACAACCAGCTCGCTTAGGAGTTGAGGGCCGCCCTGTCTACCTCTCCAAAATGACGAAATCTCGTTAAGTACCTTTCCCAACGGCACAACAATAAACTTGCAGGACTGTTCTCCACACAGTCTCTTTAATGCTGAGCGTCACGGAGGGAAGCTGTGAATAGCAATACTACAGTCATTGGTAGACCAGACTCGGAATCGAACTCCAGTCTACAGCTCCAGGAGCAGACGCTTTTACCACTAGGCCATCCGAAAAACAGATATTTTCACGTAAAACTAAAAACCAATATCGGTAATCCAAAACACACTTCACCAAAATCACGAAAAGCAAGCGATGACAATAGATGGTTACACTTGGCAAGCTCGCCAAACCTCAAGTCCAGTTTTTTATGACATCACATTTTATTAGTCTAACCCCAGTTTAGGTAGATGATCGTATACTAAATGAATACGAATTGAATACGAATATAGCAGCATTCTTTATCAAAAGTTCGACCTATTGGTGATATCTCCGCATACATTTTATGTAATCGAATTAGCTACCGGTAGCTAAAATCAAATCTTCATTGTCTTGCGGTATAACGCCGAAGTAACGAGTGGCGGCCGACGAGGCTCACCTCCACAGCTTAGCGCATGGGCAACACAGCTCCGCAGAAACATCGCAGCGATGGCGAGCCGTCGACGTCACTGCGTCCAATTTCACTGGCCAGGGAATCGAACTCCAAACCTCCCGTGACGATAGCAATGTATTTAACCACTGCGCCGGTAATTAAAAATTTTAAACCGACCTTTAACACTTCATCAGGCATTCCAACAGAGTTAATCTTCTTCTCCAATGCTTTTAGTTCATCTGTAAAATACCGACTTCAGGTGTCAAATAACCGAAAAAACAACGAGCAACTCTTTAACATAATTACAACAATACCTACCTTCTTCCTCGGGGTCACCACCTCTTCTCGAATCTCTCACAGGAACAATCTGAAAGCGGTTTTCTTTCTTCTTCTTCGGTTGAACTTCATCTGATCTTCCTCCAATAATAATCACATCTTTGATCTCATCCAGCTGGTTCGAATTATCACTTAAATCTAATGAATATGCACAAGACTAAAACCTACTAACTAAAGACAGCAAACGGTGTTTTAAACTCTTTTTCTCGTCAGGGTGGCTGGTCTACCAACAAAAATTCAAACACAAAGTACCTAACATTTTTTAAAAATCTTGAATAACTGTAAGTCATTCCGAATTAATGAGTCTAAAATGAAAAATCAAATCTTCATTATACTCGCAGCATTACGTCGAAGCGTATAACAATTAGCGGGACCCATTTCCGCCGCGTAGCGCCTGGGCAACACAGAAACTTCGTAGCCGTGGCGAACCGTTAGCGACGATGTCCAATTTGATAGGCCCGGGAATTGAACCCACAGCCTCCCGCGCCGATAGCGATGTCTTTAACCATTAAGCCAACCGGCAGGGTCTATGAGACCAAAATGATAAAATATTTTTTCAAGGACTGCAGTTGATTTCATATCCATGTAGGCGCATGGCATTTAATGCAATTAATTACAACGATATAAGGTTGTTCGATACGATTAGTGTTTATGTAACCACGAACTAACTGCTCAGATGGCTCTGTCTTAAAAGCGTACGTCTCTGGAGCTGTAGACTCGGGTCTGATTCCGCGTCTGGTCAAACCAATGACGGTGAAATTGGTATCCACAGCTTCGCTGCTGAACGCTTAGCATTATTAGGAGTGAGGAGAACAAGCCGGCAAATTTACTTGCCGTGCCGTTGGGAAAGGCACTAAGTGAGATTCCCTCATCTTGTAGTGGTAGACAGATGGCCGGCAACTCCTAAGCGAGCTCGTTACTTCACTTTGATCGCTTTCTCGTGATAGGAGGATAAATATGCAACTAAAACTAAAAAACCAGGATTTAGTGATAAGGTCCCAGATCAGACTGCCTACTGTGTCAGAAAAATCACTTTTCCTACCATTTCCTTTCACCAGTTTGATGCTCTCAAGCTGCCGCAAGATCAATGGCATCGCTCGGCGGAGTCTCTCTTCTAAATCAAGTGCATCCAAAATCTACACAACATGTCGCTTACACTTTGCCAGTTGATCTACACTTTTATAAGCAATGCAATTCGCACTGATTAGATTTGAATGGGGCACTAAATAAAATAAATCACCACGCCACCTCATATTATAGTGCGGTAGACCACTTGAAGTGACTAAAATAAAAGCTAGAAAGTATCGGGAAGCAGACAATACTTTCGCAAGCACACAAAAATCATATCTTCAATACACTCACGAAATTACGCCGAAGCGTGTCACGAACAGCGGGGCCCAGCTCCGCGGCTTAGCGCCTGAGCAACACAGCTTCAAAGAAACGTTGCAGCGGTCGCGAGCCGTTGAACCCCAGACCTCCCGCACCGGTGTCTTTAGCAAATGCGCCAAACCGCCGGTCAATTTAAACGCATTTAATGATAAGCAAGGAATTAAAAAATAAACTTCAAGTACAGAATTGTTACCTTCAGTTTTTCTGCTGGAGTGGATCTAACGATAGCAGTTATAACATCAGGCAAAGTATGATCTGGCAAACGATCTAACAAAGATCTCATTCTCGAAACGACAGGGGCTGACATGTTGAGAGAATTAACGAGCAATAAAGCTTCCTTGCGTAACTTTGCGGCTAAATCAGACACGTCACTATCGTCCTCATCATCTGGGTCAGTAGGGAATTTGCCTAATTGTGATACCTACATAATGCACAATATTACGAACACAAACACTTATTTCTTGTTGTGATGAAAGCTTTTGACAGCTCAGATGGCCCGAGTGGTAGGAGCGTCTACCTGAAGCAGCAGACTTGGGTTTGATTCCGAGTCCGGTTAAACCAATGACTGTAAAATTGCTACTCACAGCTTTCCTGCTTGACGCTCAACATCAAAGGGACAGTGTGGAAAACAAGCCGGCAAGTTTACTTGTTGTGCGTTGGGAAGGCACTTAACGGGATTACCCCATCTTGGTGTGGTAGACAGATGGCCGGCAACTCCTAAGCCAGCTCATCAAAGCGCTTTGTTCACCTTCTCGTAAAACGAGGATAAATACAGTACTAAATACAAAAATGCTTAACGACGGTCAAGAATAAGATTATTCGTTCAATGTCTCCCCAAATTTCGCTATTGCAATTAGATACCTTCTAGATAATTATTTCAGCACTTTTTACTTCATGCGTAATTGTACCCACAGTAATCTCGACGTTTTTCGCAAACCTGCAAAAATTTGCCAATGTCGTAACTGGCGGTACCCTATTCAACGGACATTACATTGCACAGGTACTGCAAATATCAAATGTTACAGAAGCAGTGCTAATGGAGAACAATATGGAGCTAGTCTTCTTGTTATGGGTTGTAAATTCATAATCTCAGCCGGCTGGTCGGCGTAAAGGCTTAAGAGAACCTGTAGGTCTGAGGTTCGATTCCCCAGCCGGCCAAATCATACGCAGCGTCGCCAACGGCTCGCCACCGCTGCGATGCTTCTTGGAAGCTGTACGGCCGATGCGCTAAGCCGCGGAGATGAGCCCCGCCACGGGCCACATGCTTGGGCGTAATACTGCGAGTACAATAAGATTTGATTTTTGAATTCATAATCACAAGAACCAACAAGATGACAATTACTTAGACATTTACGGAGTTGAGTGGCTTACTTGAGCGTTAATAAATGGAGAATCTCGCAGCACCCGATCAACGTGAAAACGACATAACCCATGAGCGAGCAATGTATACTGCGGACGAGGCCAATTCGTACCAGTCACTTGCACCACGATGGCAGCGGTCCCGACCGGATGAACGTTTTTCGGAATTTCGTCTAAAATACCACTCAAAAATTAATCTTTTTGGAAAGATTCACAGCTGAAAATGACAGTAAACTGTAGAAAAATCCGCACCCAAAACAGTCAGTCATAAACGTCGACTCACAAAACAAGAAGCTCTATCTGAACATTGATTTACTCTCCATACTAAACTTAAAAGTAAAACTAAATACGCACAATAGCGAAAATCGTCATAAGTCTCGAGGAAGACTGAGAAAACGACCGACTAAGGTATTCCAAATCAAGCAGCCAATAACAACTGAACAAAAAATGAAACAGGTCAGTTTGAGTAGTCGCCCGCAGATATTCGAACCCTCTACAACACGCGAAGAAACTTCGTCAAAAAAGCTTGCCGCAAGAATTTGAAACTGATCTAATTACAAACGCAGAAAGTAGAAGTGTCTGTATTTTCCGCGCCTTCAACATGATAAAGAATGTGATAAGTCAAGAAAATATAACAACGGTACAAAAAAAAGAACGAGGCAACGAAACGATTAACGTTATGCACGCAGGTAATGGAATCGAGAAGTTAAAAAAAACAAGAACGGGCATGGTTGCAACACTCATGGTAAGCAACTAAAGTAGTAGATTAACGTCCTTCTTTGCAGGCAAGCGATACTTACCTTGCGATAATGGATCCTGGCTATCTGGTACGATTCCTATGATCGTGCTTCGCAAAGATGCGGAGTGAAGCAGATGTTCCTTCACCAAACTGATGTTGCGGGGAGTACTTACTGCAAATACACAAAATAAACAGTATCTCTTCAAATTACTTACGATTAAGTTACCTGTAGGAAAATTTTAACAGTATTTCAATGACAAAAACACGATACTTCTGTTTAAACATTAATCAGAGCGATTTTTTTTTTGTCTTCCTGCTAGTGAAACAAACAAGTTACCGTTGTTTTCAAGATTTTTGGGGATGAATTTTGCTTCTGGTTTTTGCTGCTTGCTAAATCAAGCATATTGAAATTTAACAACGTATCTTATTCTAAACAAAACAAGGAGACCGAGAGTAACAACATACATCGTTGTCAATAAAAGGACTCCTAAATCACTGCTGATAAAACTTCCAAACCTAGCCCAGCGATTTCATTGGCAAATCAAAATTGACAGAAAATAAACTTCAGAATAGTTTTGAAAAAAGTTGTTTGTCCCAAAAGCTTTTCGTGACGCACTCGTCAGTAGATAATCGCGTCAAAGTGAGAACGAGAAGCAAGATTTGTTGCTACATAAATAACGTATTCGGACGTCTGCGAAGCGGCGGTACGACCACCAATCGAATGCGAGAAAATCACGCGGCTACGATTGAACCAGTTGTTCAAATCGATTTTAGGTTCGTACGACTCTTCAAGTCGGATACACGCGACTTTCTCGTATTCGATTGGCCAATGTACCACCACTTCGCAGACGTCCGAATATGCTATTTATGTAGCACCAGACTTTGCTCATCGTTCTCACTTTGACACGATTACCCACTGACAAACACGTCACGAAAAGCTTCTGAGACAAACAGCTTTTTCCAAAGCTACACAAAAGAGTTAAGACAGCGTTTTCTGAAGCCAAAAGCAAAAACAGCTTTTCTTAAGGCTATTCTTAAACACTGTACCGCCAATCAATTATTCAAAATAAGCCTACTTGTTATTCTTTTGGATGATCCAGGCATGAGCACATCATCGCCGACAAGCAGTAATGACAAATGCTTGGGAAGTTGAAAGCTTTTAAAAGACATTATATTTATATTTGTCGAACAAAATCGCACAAGCTACACCATAATTCTGAAAAACAATTTTATTTCCGTAATGTTAAGATTTTCTATGCAAGTCCCAAATCGCTCTGGCAGCAAAGTTTATTATTTTACTCACAATTATGAGATACTTCATCCGAGAGACCACAAATATGTTTTCAATAGAAAGACAAAAAGAGTTGCATTCGCAAATGCAAGAATATTCATTATCAATCTGAAACAAGCCAAATCAACAAATAGCATAGACATGTCTATGATAAGCTGAAAGTCTATGACAAAAATCAAAAAGCATTGTTTAAGGTTTACATGGTTTTGATATTCATGAAAAATAGCAAAAAATTCACCCAGCAAAATAGAAAATAATCCAAAAACATTACTGGAAAAAGCATTGCCCTGTTACAGAAATGATTTTGAGTGCCTAGAGCAGTGGATTTCAACCTTTCTGGAGGAGCGCAACCCCAATCGAACATTCCAGAGACTCAAGAAACCCGTGTGCACTATATTAACTCACTAATTTACTTAATCCCAGCTATAAATTGAAAACTTGCGGAACCTCAGGACTATACTGGCGGAGCCCTAGGTTTTCGCGAAATTTTGATTGAAAACCACTGGCCTAGAGATCATAAATGACAATTACAAGATCAAATGAACACAACCAAAAATTTGATAAGAAGCAAATTGCAGTTACAAAAGAATTTGGCAGCTTTGATTGTTAAAGAAAAAAGCATACTGTGGGAGAAGTCCAATTTTCTCAAAGGATTTGGATTTAACTGGACCGAATTTCCATCTAATTCATAATTTTACCACATTTACATCGGGTTAGAGTTTCAATGTTCTTTTCGTTACGTTAATAGCAATGCACACCAAAAATTCTAACGGTCAAAATTCAACACATATATATATTGTGATTGGTAATATTTCAGCAATAAATTAATTATGATTTGACAATAAAATCTAAGATTACCGTTTCCCGGGGTCAGAATTCCCATACCGGTCAAATCGGGAACAGTATCGCCAACGGCTCGCCACCGCTGCGACGTTTCTTCGGAGTTGTGTTGCCCAGGCGCTAAGCCGCGGACATGTGCCCTGCCGCTAGTTACACGCTTCGGCGTAGTAACGCGAGTATAATGAAGATTCGATTTTTTTTACATTAAGATTTAAGGTTATGGAACTGGACTAGTTTAGGATTTTGAAATGTCAAATCTGTACATTTCTGCTACAAATATTTACTGAAGTTTTTAAGAAAAAAAAATTCATGATAAATAAAATAACCACAACAAATATCTGCAAACTGATAAATAACTACGAGCATAATTAGTTACGTTCGAAAATGCACCAATAACAATGAAGCAAAAAAAAGTCTTAACTTGATACAACTCACCGTGAAAACTTAAACAAGTAAACCGCTTCACAAAGAGTAACCAGTTGTATGGTAAGAGCACTCACTTTTTCTGATTCAAAAGTCAAAACATGGGTTTTTATTAGCGCTTGTTAATCATTATCTTTTCAAAGTAAAAAAATTGCATCGTTGGTAAGATAATATACAACACATTTTCAATAAATCATGAATAATTTTCGCAAAATATCATTTATCAGTCCATTTGTTGTAAAATTAATACTTATTCATCAGCATTGTCATACCGGGCTGCAGCAACAGCATCTTCCAAAAGTAATCTACCCTTTTTAGGTTTGTCATCGTGAAAAAATGTGGACGTTTTTCTGCGTAATTCACTTACAGAAGTGTCTTCTGTATCAGCCCATTCAAGAACTAAACGTCTACCGTACAAATGAGTGGAGTGACATAGAGCATTAAAAGCACTGTTCGCGTCTTCTTTCGTAACAAAGTCAACAAATGCAAAACCTCTATGGCCACCAGTCTGACCAAGAGTAGCAGTGAGTTTCTTAGGGAGCCGAACTGTTTTTAATTCACCAAACGATTTGAACAAGCTTGTAATTTCGGCAGCATTAGCTTGAAAAGGAATATTTCGTATTAATATTTTTGAAGTTTTCTGCTTTTTAACTTCTTGCTTTTTACGATTATGAGTTTTAACCGGTTGTTTCCGTTCTGATATTTTTAACTCCAGTTTATATCCATCAAGCATTGAATGTTGCAGAGTTCTGAGAGCATTTTTGCCATCAGCAAGATTCTTAAATGTTACGAACCCATATCCCATGGATAACAAATCATTGCTTTTATGAGTTTTCTTTTTACTAATCATGCTCATTAACAAAGGTCCATATTTTTCAAAGTGTTCTTTAAATCTTTCATCAGTAGTTTCGAAATTCAAATTTTTCACAAACAACGTAAAACCAGGACTTTGGTCCGATTCGACGTCATCAGTAGCATCTGAACTCGGAACTGATTCATCACTTTTAATTGTTTTCTTGACTAATTGCTTTGAAAATGTTCCAACTGGCGCCCATTCAAGATACAAAGGAGTGTGGTGATATTTTCTGTAAGCAAGCTTTGTAAATGCTCTTCGAGCTTCTGTTGGCTGCAGACATTCTACGACTGCAGTAACACCAGCAGGAGCCAATACAACTCGGCCCAGCTCAGCATGCTCTTCGAACAAGTCCCTTAATTCAGAACTTGTAGCACCAACAGGCAAGTTTTTAACCAAAATAACAGTTTTACTTCTTTCTGCATTAGGCTGGCTAAAAGCATCGAGAGAAATACCATTTTCAACCAAAAAATCTCTGGTTTCTTTTACAATATGAGTTTCTCCTAATGCCATTCGCACAGCAGTACTGTGCTTGGTTGTTGAGTCCATTACATCGCTTTTATCAACGCCATATTTCTCCGATATAGCCTCAGCTACAGCATTAGTACCCATAAATAAAGAATTCCAGTTATGGGAATTCTGACTGGATTTTTTATCAGCTGAAGCTTTGGATTTTTTGAATGAAGATTTGGCATCATCATCAGCATTTTCTCTTTTAATTTGATCTTTGGCAGGTAGTATATGAAGCATTCTTCCTTGAAACACAGAGCCGTCAAGTTCATTAAAAGCAACAACTGCATGTTCAGGAAACATAAAAGTAACAAAGCCATATCCGATGCATTTTTTTGATACTACGTCTATTGGTACATTAACTTCACTTACAGGGCCAAATTTATCAAATAATGCAGTTAAGTCATCTTCAGAACAAGCAAAAGAAAGGTTTCTTACATACAGTCGACCTGATTCAGATATGTCTTCTATGTCACATTCTTGGTGATTTTTAGCAACTTTATCCATCCACATTTTCTGGTAATTGCTTTTGCTTTGAGTATTTTTCTTGAAAGTACAATTATGAACAAACTTTTTTAATTCAATATATCTTTTACCCATAAAATCTCCATTTCGATTTAAAGCTTCATTTTGAGCTTTTTCATTAGAAAAATCAACCAAAACTAAGCCAGATGGTTTGCCGGATTTACCAAAAAGAAAAGTCACGTTAACCGGTTTAAGTGGATAAAAAAACTCAATAATTTGTTGCTCTGTTGAAGTAAATGGGCAACCTCTCATTTGAACAGAATATCGAGGCTCTTCATTTTCAATTTGAGACCGTTCTTCTTCATTGCTTGTTACCTCATCTTCATCATCTATAAGTTCAGAGTTCTTTTTAAGTTTTAAAAAAGCCAAATCAGATTCTGATGTGGTATCAGCAGCATGATCTTGTTTCGAGTTTTTTTCTTGTGAAAGCTTTTTGCATTTCTCGGTAGTGTGCTTACTGTTTATTTTCTCTTTCACACCAAAATTACGACAGGTTTCAATCACCACTTTCTGGTTTAAAATCAGAGAATTATTGAAAACCTTTCTTGCTTTTTCAGCTTCACTTTCTTGTTGATAGCCAACAAAAGCAAATTTGCGAAACTTTCCACTTTTTGTAAACATTAACTTTACATCGGTAACAGTTCCATATTGAGAGAAAATTTCTTGCAACTTTTCCGCTTTTAAGTTGCCGGGTAGATTTTTGATAATCAAACGCGACATTTTACACAACAAAATATTACGTAATCACTGAAAACAATAATTCTAATTAGTAACGGTAATACGAATGTAAACTGCTAGGCCTAACTTGACATTGATTAAACTGTTAAAGTACAGACTGTGATACTAATACTGAATACCTATTTGCTTTATCTTGAACAAAACATGCCTTTGTTCCTTAAATACCTGCTTTCAGTGTGGTACCTTTCCCTACCGGTATCTATCTATAACAATGATAATACTGTACATATCAGTATATAGGCAGTGCCTACTAGGGTGGAGTGAAAACAACTTTTTGTCCAATTTCAAAAACATGCCAGTACCCCTTTAAAACCTTACAAATTGGCTAAAAACACCAAAAAAATTGAAATTGGGGAGTTGCCCTTTATTTAGCCAGGCAACCCACCACCAAGTGGTGGCCGATGTCAAAAATTCTTAAAATAGCGATAACTCCTGAACCAATCATTGCAAAAGCTTCCTTTTGGGCTTAAAAGACTCAAGTATTTTGTTCAGTTGCACATTTATCCTTCTCTCACGAGAAAGCGATCAAAGCGCTATACGAGCCCGCTAAGGAGTTGCCAGCCATCTGTCTATCACACCAAGATGGGGTAATCCCGCTAAGTGCCTTTCCCACGGCACAACAAGTAAACTTGCCGGCTTGTTCTCCACACTGTCCCGTTGATGCTGAGCGTCAAGTAGTGAAGCTGTGAATACCAATTTTAAAGTCATTGGTTTGACCCGACTCGGAATCAAACCCCGAGTCTACAGCTCAAGAGACAGACGCTCTATACCACTCGGCCATCTGAGCTGTTAAATGTTAGACATGTTTATATTTGTTTTGAGAAAACATTTTACGGTAAAGACACACATAAAAAAGTTGGAGCTAAAAAAATATTTTTTGGTTGTTTTGCAATACACTGTAGCTATTCATAGCTACAATATTTTTTTGATTTTTCTTTCTAAACTAGGGTTGTGCTGGGGAAAAGATCTTTTTAAAATGTCATTTTAGCGCAGTGATTTAAAAGAGAGGTCCACAGCCAGGTTTTTAAATGTAAGCATAAATTTGTCAAAATATTGATGAGAGTCAGTTAGGGTCCGTGGTTAAAATTACTACCATCTTGATTCTTGAATGTAAGTTTTTAACAGGGCTTTGGAGCAGGCACAAATTCGCAACTGATCCAGCTCCAACTCTGGAGCTCTCTTTTATCACACAACAGCTCCAGCTCTGACTCCGGTATTCCTTGATACCACCACTACAACTCCGGATCTATCTCCATCACTTGAAAATTTAAGTTTAAGCATATACATTTGTGCAATTCAAAGTTTCGAGTTTCGAAATTTCCACTCCCTTAATCACAAAACTCAATAAATTCAAAACATCGATTTCGAAAACAGTCCACAGTCTTAAACACAAAGTTTTGATTTATATAAAATGCACGAATAACGGTAGCATCTCGAGAAATGAGTCGAAGCTAAAGCCAAGTTCCAAACAACTGGCTCCAGCTCTACTTGAGTTTCAAAAAGAGCTTTAGCTCCTCTGGAAAATCCTGGCTCCGGGGCACATATTTCAGAATGGTTCTACTGAAAATGTTTTGTTTATTCTATTACCACCACTCAACACCATCCCGAAATAGACACAAAAAACCAAGTACGTTGAGAATAAAATCAAAACCTAGAGTAGCATCAAACCCCGCCCCATGCGTAGCAGTCCAGCATACCGACCGATACACCACGCGGCTGTTGCAGTCATTTTGATCAAAAATCAAATCTTCATTATACTCGCCGTATTACGCCAAAGCGTGTAACGAGTTGTGGGGCTCATCTCCGCTGCTTAGCGCCTGGGCAACACAGCTCCGAAGAAACGTCGCAACAGTGGCGAGTCGTTGGCGACACTGAGTTGATTTGATCGGCCTGGGAATCGAACCCCAGACCTCCCGCACCAATAGCGTGCACTTAACAACTGAGCTAACGGCCGGTTTTTCATTTCGATCGAGCCCTATCTTTTTTGTAGAACCATTCCGAAATATGCCTGAGGGACTCCAGCCCCAATAAAACCCTGGTTTCCAACGAAACTGAACTAGTTGCAGAAACCGCTTTGTTTTTTGATGAACACTCAAATGAAACCTGAAAAATGCGCTTGCTTGTGCTCCTGATGATGAGTCTTGAAAAGTTATTGATGCAGGAGAATCTCTTGATTTTACTTTTCGAATGAGTAATTGCTCAGCATAGTTTAGGGCCACAACCACATTATGAACTTGCAATACGAGCATGTATTTGATCTAATGATCTTTGTAAAAACCATAATCGCCTTCTGTCAATCTAAACTGACCATGGTCTATCAATGTTTTAAATTTATTGAGTTTTGTGATTAAGGGAGTGGAAATTTCGAAACTCGAAACTTTGAATTGCACAAATATATAATTATGCTTAAACTTATATAAAATTTTCAATCGATGAAGCTGGATCTGGAGCTGAGGTATCACGGAGCACCGAAGTCAGAGCTGGAGCTGTTTTGTAATAGAAGAGAGCTTCGAAGCTGGAGCCGGATCAGTTGCAAATTTGTGCCTGCTCCAAAGCCCTGTTAAAAACTTACATTCAAGAATCAAGATGGTACTGATTATAACCACGGACCCTAACTGACTCTCATCAATATTTTGGCAAATTTATGCTTACATTTAAAAACCTGGCTGTGGACCTGCTGCAACCATTTCACGAACCCAAAGAAGCTGTGGACCTTTCTTTTGAACCACTGGGCTAAATTGACATTTTACAAAGATCTTTTCCCCAGCACAACCCTAGTTTAGAAAGAGAAACCTAAAAAATATTATATGAATAACCAGTCATGTAAAGTAACGTACCGGTAGTAGTTTTACTTAAGTAGACTACTTAAGTATTAGGAAGCGTCTATTTCACCGGAAATTCCGGTTACCGAAGTTCGAAAATCGTGGTTTGCGAAATCGGAAACATCCCCTAACGGTTCCCCTACTGTGAGAGTCACACAACAGGATCCGAAAACGGTTACGCAACTACGATTCTTCAAACTTCGGTAACCGGAATTTTTGGTGAAATAGACACTTCCTAAGTATTATTACTTGGCAACTGGTACTTACGTAAGTGATTTATATTTCGACTACTTCTACTTACGTAGTTCAATCAGAAAGTAACACTACGGTACCTAAGTGGTTTTAAAAATGATAAGTATATAGTTAATATTAAGCAATGTATCAGCAAATGATAAATAATCATGCTCAATAATAAAATTGGCAACATTGCTATTAGCTATTGTTTTGTTTTATTATATACCTTTTACAATTTTGTGATATTAAGTGGTCTTTTGTTGTTCGTGTTTGGCGTGGACACTGAGGTTGCATTTTGCAGATTATAATACAAATTGTTTAAAAAGCCCTAAAATGCCCATTACAGTATGTACATTTTCAAAAATTTTCCAGAGGAGCATGCCCCAGGACCCCCCTAGAATCATTTTTGCTTTAACTTTGCCAGAAAAAATGCATATGCTTAAAATTGTCAAAATTTGGTGTAAAAAAGTTCTGAATATATTCCCCTCATATGGACACATTTTCTAAAAAAAAAGCTTCTTTACGCTCTTTTTTGAGTATCTTTGCATTCAGCTAACATTCAACCTAATTCAAAACTGCATCCCCACCACCAAAATTTTCTGGATCCGCCCCTGGCGTTTTCTAGTTGAGGCGAATAAAACGCGCTACAGCTAAGACCTCGAATGGCGTCACAATCGCTGTTGCCTGTTGTGCTTTAAAAAGTTCACAGTTCATGTACGTTAACGCGGCAAATAAAATCCAAAAAAAAGAGGGGTAAAAATACAATAATTTTTAAAAAAATGGAAAATCGATGAGGTAAAAATCAAATGGGCATGTCTTTTCCACAACAAACTAAGATGTAGGATCAATAAACTCACAAAATGTAAAATTGCCTTTGCAGGCATTTAAACTTGGGACTACATAATCAACATAGGCGCTTCATAGTAGGGGAAATGTGGGACCTTTGGACTATTTAGAGCTTTTTTGACTCATATGACATTAATTTGAAAACTTTCACAAAAATTGCTACAAATAAACTACACTATGTCATGCACTAGTTGGCACTTTAACTGCAATACTACGGTACCCGCACATTAACACCTTCATATTTTTTTAAAAATTTAAAATAAATTATTTTTGGTAAAAAGTTTTATATTGTGGCCTCCTTTGGACCATGACAAGGGGACCCTTGGACCAGTCGATCTCAACTGCATTTTACATCTGCAACGGGTCCTACTAAACACCGCAAGGAACTACAAGGTACTTTTATAGCTACTACAAGGTACTTGAAAACAGCACAAGAAACTACAAGGTACTTTTAAACCAAGTACAAAGTAGCTGAAAATACTACAAGGAACTACAAGGTACTTTTATAGCTACTACAAGGTACTTGAAAACAGCACAAGGAACTACAAGGTACTTTTATAGCTACCACAAGGTACTTGAAAACAGCACAAGAAACTACAAGGTACTTTTAAACCAAGTACAAAGTAGCTGAAAACACTAAAAGGAACTACAAGGTACTTTTATAGCTACTACAAGGTACCGTAGTTGAAAACAGCACAAGAAACTACAAGGTACTTTTAAACCAAGTACAAAGTAGCTGAAAACACTAAAAGGAACTACAAGGTACTTATAAACCAACTACAAGGTAGTTGAAAACACCACAAGGAACTACAAGGTACTTTTAAACCAAGTACAAAGTAGCTGAAAACACTAAAAGGAACTACAAGGTACTTTTAAACCAACTACAAGGTACTTGAAAATAGCACAAGGTACTACAAGGTACTTTTAAACCAAGTACAAAGTAGTTGAAAACACTACAAGGAACTACAAGGTACTTTTAAACCAAGTACAAGGTAGTTGAAAACACTACAAGGTACCGTAGTTGAAAACAGCACAAGAAACTACAAGGTACTTTTAAACCAAGTACAAAGTAGCTGAAAACACTACAAGGTACTTTTAAACCAACTACAAGGTAGTTGAAAACACTACAAGGAACTACAAGGTACTTTTATAGCTACTAAACGGTACTTGAAAACAGCACAAGAAACTACAAGGTACTTTTAAACCAAGTACAAGGTAGTTGAAAACAGCACAAGAAACTACAAGGTTCTTGTAAATCAACTGCAAGACTTTTAAGGTACTTTCAAAACCAACTACAACCCCCCGACCCCAACCACTCAATTCCACTCCCCGACCCCAACCCCCCGACTCCACCCCCCAACCCCTAACTCCAACCCCCGACCCCCTGACTCCACCCTGAACTCCAACCCCCTGATCTCAATGCCCCCAACCCCAACTCCAACTCCCTCGACCCAAACTCCTCCGACTCCAACCCCCCCGACCCCACCCCCCCGACCCCAACCCCCCCGACTCCATCCCCCGACCCCAACTCCCCCGACTCCAACCCCCCCGACTCCACCCCCCCATCCCCCGACTTCAACCCTTGGGATGTTCCTAACGCCCTTGTCGTTAGTCTATAAGTTCCTTGCAGTGTTTTTAACTGCCTTGTAGTTGGTTTAAAAGTATCTTGTAGTGTTTTCAAGTACTTTGTAGTTGGTTTAAAAGCACCTTGCAGCTCTTAGCGGTGTTTCCAATTAGCTTGTGGTTGGTTTAAAAGTTCCTTGTAGTGTTTTCAAGCGTTTTGTAGATTTAAAAGTACCTTGTAGTTCCTTGTAGTGTTTTCAACTACCTTGTCGTTAGTTTAAAAGTACCTTGTAGTTCCTTGTAGTGTTTTCAGCTACTTTGTACTTCGTTTGAAAGTATCTTGTAGTACCTTGTAGTTCTTTGCACTGTTTTCAGTACCTTGTAGTTCCTTGCGATGTTTAGTAGGACCGGTTCTCCACACCACAACGTACCATAGACTACACTTAGTCTACCGGTACCTTTGATCTTGAGCATAAGCAGGAAATGTAGAGGACTCGTACTGTTCTAATTGCATTGATTTAACTGGTGCTTGCTGCTTTGTTATTGCAGATTTGCAATGGGACTGAAGCAGCAATGTGCTGGAAGAAGTCCACTGCATTTATAACTGGTCTAACAGTGTAGTGGACTATCTAAACCCCTTACAAGATAAAACTTTATCTCACACAATTTTTTGAGCTGCAATAATATCATGGCACATGAAATATGTAAGGCAGTGTCTGCAGAGCACCGACCTGGTTTCCATTATCAAAATGCAGCTGCACCGAACTGCTTTGTTTGTTTGTTTCTATAAAAGGTTTGCCTAGAGTCAAGAAGCTTTTAATATGCAGAGGTGGGCACAATTTCGTTTATAACAAAGCTAACTGTTTCATTAACTAGTTACCGGTATTTCATTTGATTTCCTTTTGAAATTAATGAACTAAATTAACTTCCGTTAGTGCTTGATAACTTCTGTTAAATTTTTGTAAACAACGCCTATGCTGTATTTCTTTCATTGTTGGTTAAGTTTGACATCCATAAACTAGCAAATTATGATCAATGTGGTCAAAAAGTGAGATAAAAACAACAAAACATATTGCTTGTGAGCTGAAAAATTGCTTAAATGCTTATGCAACTAGGCTTATTGATCTTAAAAAAATCTTAAGCTTTTTTGTGAAAAGAAATGCTGTTCTCTGTTCTAGAAGTCAAAATTACCGATTCAAAGAATTAAATTAACTTATTGGGGCTGAATTTAACGAATCAACGTTAACGGAGGCACATACCGGTAAATGTGTTAACGAAGCAGTGGCCAGGTGGTTAACGAATCTAACGTTTTGCATTAACTTGCCCATCTACCGCCTGCCAAGTGCCAACCAGTGTTGCCAGATTATTATTTTTCTTCCAGCCCAATCAGTGACAAAAACTAGCCCAAAACCAGCCCAATTGTAACCAATAATGTTAATCCATTGTGAATGCATAACATTAATGCGTCCACTGTTTTGTGGAATACAACGTATCGACTAAAACAGTAACAAAAATAGGTGGTGCAAAGCATACATCAGAGGTTTTCAACCTATGGGCCATGACCCAGCAGTGGGCCATTACGTTAACTTTGCGCTTTTTCGTAATAGTTGTTGGGCCACCGTCATATTTTATCATTTTAGTGAGCCATGAGCAAAAAAAGGTTGAAAAACCCTAGTATAGATTCAAATACCAATGTTCAGTGAGCTGAATAAAAAAGCGACAAGTGAAATAAAAACAGTGCGATAGGTTAAATGAATAGTGGGGCAAGATAAATGAAAGTAAAGAGGCAAGCTAAATACAAACAGTGTGACAAGCTAAATTAAAACTGTGTGGCAAACTAACATAAACAGTGTGACAAGCAAATTGAAGAATTATATAAAAGCAGTGTACATAACAGAGCTGGAGTCTCGGCCAAAATCTTCGAGACCGAGACGAGATTTGGCACCACAAGACCGAGATTTGAAGCAAAAAGTCGAGACGAGACCGCGACATCAACGAGCCGAGACCGAGACGAGACACGAGACTTTTGAAATCAGAGGTTCTTAAAAGGTCATGAATGTTTTAAACATGAATATAAGCTTATGACATTCCGTCGATTTCTTCACCTGGCAGAATGTGGCTAGCCTTAACAGTTGTCTTATAGAACCGCAGAAAAAACTGCTGTTGTACCACAAAATGGAGAACGCAAAATGAGATATTTAGGCCTATATTTACCGATGACATTTTTTGTCTTGAGACAAAAAGAATTTGTCTATCTACAGTAGTACAGGGGTGGGCAAACTACGGCCCGCGATGAGGCCCGCGAAATCATTTTATGCGGCCCGCGGGCACGTACAGAAACATAAACCTTACAGAAACATTTGCTTTTCAATGGATTTTCAAGTGGAAAAAAGTACATCTGCTGGCTTTGATGATTGTTTATTTTTTGCTCTTCACCTGATTTCGAATGAAAAATAGGACATCTACGGTCGTGATAACCATTTTTGCTTTGCTTTTCCGATCAGTGCGGCTCTCGGCTTCAAAATTTTTTCCAATGCGGCCCTTCGTGCGAAAAGCTTGCCCACCTCATATCTAGTAGAACAATAGACTTTCAACTTAGGGGTCTTTGGCCTTTTTCTGTAGAGTCATGAGAACTTTCGATGTAAACCTCAAAAAAAAAACGGCCGGTCAGCTCAGTGGTTAAGACATCGTTATCGGAGCGGGAGGTCTGGGGCAGAGATGGAAACCGGTAGGGCATCGGTCGGGTCGAGATTCTTCGACCGACCGGTCAAAAAGTCGGTTAAATTCTCTTTTCTTGCAACTAAAATACACCTAATCACCAAGAAATTTACATACCGATATGTATTTTTTAAACAGTTAATGAAAAACGGCATTAACATTACATTCATTTAATTTTGAAGTTACCTTATTTAATTTTGAAGCGAACTTGTAAAAACAGCCTCGAAACACGCTCGTTTTCCGAGACTTCAAGGTCTCGAGACGAAACCGAGACTTCACACCTTCGAAACCGGAACGAGACCGAGGCTTTGAAAAATTGTGTCTCGAGACCGAGACATGTCTCGAGACACTACAGCTCTGGTACATTAACACTTAAATTAGTATTGATGGCAAGTGATTGCCAATGGTATCCCACTGGTTTTGGCGCATTATTATAATCATTAACATACTGTGGAATAAAACAAACGTAAAGAAGCTTTGACCACCTAACTAAACTTCAGAAAATGTGTTGCTTGTTCATTTAAATAAATGAGGAAATAAACAAACAATCATATGCATATCAACAACAACAACAACAGTTCTTTATTGACCAAGTGGATATCAATTCAATGCAATATCAGCATTGAAACACGATCAGAAAAGATGTACCGGTACTGCCCAAAAACCAGCCCCAAAACCCGCAGCTTTGAACAAAAAGTAGCCCAAGAAACCGCAACCCGCAAACTCTAAAATTTTCCCGCAACTTCGTATCGCAACCAGCCCAATTGGGCGGGAAAACCGCCCAATTGGCAACACTGGTGCCAACATGTAATCAAACTAGGAAAAAAAATTGCAGTGTTGCCAAATGTTCATGGATAAAACAATCTAGAATCTCAACAAAAAATATCTAAAATAATCTAAATTTGAAAAGTGATAATCCAGATAATAATCTGAACATACCGATACCAAAGTTACATTTTCAATGAATAAACGAAAATTGTAATATGATGTAAAATAGGGTTACCAGATTGTCACTGCACAAAAGGACTTTACGTCCGCAGACGTCCAATTTTCGACCCTCAATCAAATAAAGAGTTAAAAAAAAAGGAAGAAAGAAAAAAGGTCTTCACGTCCGCAGACGTCCAATTTTCCATGCAAAATCAAGTAAAGAGCAAAAAATAGGCCTTCATCCGCAGATATCCCATTTTTCGCCCAAAATTAAGTGCAAAATATATATCTAAATGACAGGCTAAAATATTCTAGAAAATAATCCAACATCTAAATGGGTATTTATTACATCTAAATCATACGAAAATAATCTAAATCTAGATTAAAATAATCCAAGTTGGCAACACTGAAAAATTGGCGTTGCTTTTTTGATGTATTTTTTGGACCAGTAATTTGCACATTTTAAATTTCATGAAAAGTTCGAGGGTTGCAAAAATATAACGTAACGTAAACTACCAGTGGCGTACGCACGGGGGGGTTGGGGGTCAAACCTCTCCATTGCTGATTTCAAAGGAAAGGAAAACCTCTTTTTTAGGAACGAATCTTTTTTCATACAGGGATTGCCGAAATTACTCTTATGTTTTTCTGTGCTATGTGCTATCCAACTTGCATATAAAATCTTGAAAAACTTTTCATTGTGATGCAATAATAGGCCTATCGGTTGTCAAACTTCTCTGGTGCGCTGCGCTTGACGTTGACAGTTGCGGAAAAAGCGAAACGTTTCTTTTTTGAAACGAACCGACTTTTCTTCGTGCGGAGCTTGCCGAAACTGCTGTCATGTTTTTCCGTTCGGTCCAACTTTCTAATTTAATTTCAAGAAACTTTTATTACCATGCGATGCAACAATACCGGTACCGGTAGCGGTAGGCCTATTTCAACGTTTCTGATGTGTTTTGCTTGAACTGCATTTTTATCATTGATGCTGCTGCAGTGGCGTACGCAGGATTTTTCAATGGGGGATTTCAGTGACGTCACATCGTGATGACGTAAATTACTACGTAATACTACGTCATTACGATGTGACGTCACTGGCTGTGTCAATTTAGATTTTTAACGTTTGTAATAATTTTTCATCAAGCCGGACGGTTATAGCGTAGTGTTACAGATATGTTGCTATCGATGCGGAAGATTTGCAGTAGTAGTAGTAGTAGTGTTTTATTCAACGACCATCAAAATACATAGAAACAACGCATATCACGACATTCGGCCGAAAAAAAGGTAACAGCGACAAAACGCGAACCGTTAAAGCATGCAATATACAACCCTACAATGAATTTAAAAACTAAAAGAAGCATGGTCACTGCACCTAAAGAATAATATAGCTTATGAGCCAAAAAGAAATCAAACAAAATTGTGTAATAAAGACAAATTTGGAGAAAGCAAGCAACACGTGCCAAGCATTTGAGACAAATTTACACATTTCCCAAGCGAGGAGGGGCTAGGCCAAACTGCCAGCACGTCAAAATTTCATAATTCACGTTTTACTCTAACTAGAAACTGCAAACGCAACGCAACTAGGCCTAGTGTGTAACAGATTTTTGTGGAAAAAGTCAGTTGATTTGCTTCATTCCTTTTAAGATTGTAGCTTCGTCAATTTGGAATACTGTACTTCAAACTTTGATCACGTTCCGATTTTTTCGACACTGATCTTCAACCCTTCAGAAATTTCTTAATCTGCAACATACAAAAGCAAAGAGCAGAGAGAGGCCTTGCTTGCATACGTATCATGAGCTTTAGAAACAATAGTAGCTACTTAAGAGACATTAAATGAGCTTTAGTCAGCTTGTTGAAAGATTTGAGTGATTTACTTTCTCTAACCGATATCGGGATAGCATTCCAAGTACGTGGACCTCTATATTTCATTGATTGCTTGGTTAACTCTATGCGTCGGTATAGGGGAAAAAGCTTTGATTGGCTTCTCGTATCATGTGTTTTTTCACTGATTGTGTTTTTATCTAACAATCCGTTAAAAACTATTGGCAGTTTATTATGCAAATACTTGTACATGAAATTAGCGGTTTCTAGTTCAGCCAATTGATTTATAGTCAGAATGCCGAGTTGCTGCATTGAATCTTTAACGCTCTCTCTTAAACCTAGTTTGAAAATTAACCGGACGAATTTAATCGCCGCAATTTGAAGTCTTTGCAGTTTGCACCATTGTCTTATTTCCATTGCACCAAATTAATATACAATACTGAATGTGACTTTTGATCAACGAATTGTAAAGTGTAAATAGAATCTGCTTGTTCAAAAGGCTCTTAATTTTATTTACAACGCTGGTCGTTAATTTAATTTTTTGCAATAACACTTCCATATGCGGTTTCCATGATAGATGCTCATGAAGTATAATACCCAAAAACCTAACGTTTCTCACTCTCTTTAAATTATTAGCCTATTACGCAATTTTAAACTCGGAAGATTTCTAGGCAGTTTGCTATTCAGAGTACGAAACACAATGTAATTCGTTTTGCTGATATTTAGTGACATCTTATTAGCCACTGTGGTGAGCACACTGTGGTGGCAAATAGCAATTTGGGGTTCAATTTCCAGGCCTGTCAAATCAGACACAGTGTAGCCAACGGCTCGCCACCGCTGCGACGTCTCTTCATACCTGTGTTGCCCAAGCGCTAAGACGCGGGGTCGGACCTCTCCACTCGCTACCATATGCTTCGGTACTGCAGCGAGTTTGATGAAAGGAGTACAGTGAAGATTTGATTTAAAAAAAAATTTGTGTGCAGCCATTGCTTCTGCAGAGACACCGTATTTAAGGACACTCCTACTGACCGACTGCTGCACAGCAGCAGCATCAATGCCAAAAATGCAGTTCAAGCGAAACACATCAGAAAAGTTTGCCCACCACAGTGGCGTACGCAGAAATTTTCAGAGGGGGGGGGGGGCGCGCGAAGCAGCGTGCCCCCAGGATTTGGCAAAAGGAGAGGTGCCCCCAGGATTTGGCAAAAGGAGGTGAAAAACCAAAATTGACACTGCCCTATCTAAGTCCTGAAAACAAAATAAAAATACTGTCAAGGAAGACCAGACCAATGAAAGATTTTAAAGAGGCCCAGGGGCGGAACGGGGGGGAGGCAAAATCGTTTTTACGTACCGTAGCTGTCTCAGGAGCTGGAGTGCTCTGTTTCCCAGACACCCCGATCATATGCTTGAGAGTATCTCATGATATCGACGCTGTGATTTGGGTGAAAAATACTCAGATAATATCGACGCTGTTTTTGACCTTAATCACATGATTAGAGATTCCTCTCGCGCGTAATTTATTGTAATTTAAAAATGTTTCGGTAGGGAGGGCAGTTTTTGCTCATGCTTCACTGTCTTCAGTTTTCAAGACCGGGGAAACTGCCCCTTTCATAATGAGTGCATATTTGTGTTTTTATCAAGGTTTATGTGCGTTGTTTATATCAATGTTGGTTCTTGAAAAGATTTTTTTGGAGGGAAGCAATTACCTGTTTTACCCCCCTGGCTAACCCTGTTTGTGACGTTGCGAAAGCTAGCCTACTTCAGTCAGTTAACAGTAAAAACGAACATCGTCCTTCCTGGCAAATCCGTAGGGGTGTTTGGATGATCAAGGTCAAGCATTCCAAAGGATGAGTGTACTGTACCTTTACCTGAGTGCGGATGATGAGGGCTAACAGTCCGAAACAGCGCTGTCTCGCTTTATGGTTTAGTCAGTTAACCTTCTTATGGCCCAAAAATGAGGTCAACTAAAATTTTTCCAGTAAATTTTTATCCACGGATTGACTGATAGCTTAAGTTTTTGTGAAACCTTTTCGCTCTTAAAATGAAGAGCAAAAAAATGAAGCAAAAGTGTGAATCCCCAACTACAA
Organism: Trididemnum miniatum; assembly: GCA_964006365.1. Lineage (NCBI taxonomy): Eukaryota > Metazoa > Chordata > Ascidiacea > Aplousobranchia > Didemnidae > Trididemnum > Trididemnum miniatum. The sequence goes on from OZ023232.1 coordinate 33,375,347, forward strand.
AAATTATTAATTTTTAAACAATTTTTCACTTATCGGTTATGACGTCATAAATTTTCATGAAGACACCGTCCCAAACTCTCACTGGTTACATGGGGCTCGATGTCAAACTACTCCCATGAGTAGAACAAACGTTGCTTTTCAATTTGACTTTGGGGTGTGATGGGGAATCTTAATCAGGAAAAACCTATTAAGTCCCAAAAACATGAAATAAACGAAAAATTATAATCTCATCTACATCAGCAACGTGTTCCCTGTGCTCCAGAGCAGTCAACTTAGGGGGTCAAAGTGTGAAATTAAGCACAAAGCCACTGTTTTCAAAAGAGCAAACTTGTTGATTGGGGGGGCCAGACCCCCCTTGGCGCCGGTCCTGCTGTGCTCTATTACGATACGAAAGTATCGGCAGTTTAGCTTTATGCCAGGGTAAAACGTTTTTCCGGAAAAGAAAATGCGACTTTCCAGTTTCTTCCATATGACATGAGAGTTGCTTGGTAAGTCATAATTTAAAATCTTAAGGTTATCGATTGTTGAAGTAGGACAATGAATTAAATAAGCATTAAAATTCATCTGCTTTTGAAATTGATTCAAACTCATCAATTTCTAGCGAGCGGATCCTGGCACTAAAACTTCGAAAGCTCAGAACTGATATCGCAACCGTTCAGCGGAAAGTTTTTACCTATTGACCTATAATTTTTCTTATGGATAATTTCGCAGCATTGGATCAACCTAATCTCCCAACTAGCTTCCACTATCTCTACAAAACACACGGAGTAGACTTACGCGATATACCTTACCTTTTATTTCAACGTTTTGACGCAAAGTAATGACAACTAGTTCAGAAAAAGGCGTCACGAGTGAAGTGGGAATGATGATTAATGTATTTTTACATTTCTTTCACGAAAATTTGAATTAACGATAACTGTTCGCCGATCTCAGCAACTAGAACACAACACAAAAACCAAAAAATCATGATCACTCGAGTTTGTTTGGCTCAGAAATATTTCTCATTTTGCGTTACATTAACGCATAACCGGACGCGACCAATGCGCCGGACGGGCTTCACGACCTCCGGCAGGAGGATCCCACTGCGACGTGTTTCGAAGCGCTGCTTGTTGTTCGTTTGCCATCCAATAATCCGGTTGCATCTTAAACTCGTCCTCTCTGGCCATAGGTCGACCTAGATGGTCATAATCAGGGCGGACAGGGCCGCCGCGATTGGCCAGGGAGGGTATTGGCTGAGGCTTCACTCCTCCTATCACAGGAATACCCTGAGGCTCCCCCATATGATCCAGTCTCTCCCAGGAAGGCATGGGTTCGCGTGGACCCGGAGATGGACGTCTAGGCACAAGAAACAAAAAATGGTCAATGTAGAAATTTTCAAATTCAAAAGTTTTTACTGAGTCAAATTTCAAGCAGATTGGAATTTTATCAAAAGACATGATTCAGAATTAGGACTGGGATTTCCTAAGTCAACTTTCACTTCAAATTAAGCAAATGCAGCCGTTATTCTTACCCAACTTGCCATAAACATTAACGATAACGATAAATAAAGGTTAGAGTCAATGATTTAGCCTCTTGAGTCTCTCACCTTGTATTAGTGACATGAATTGCACGAGGAGGTGATGTAAACGTAGTTCCCAGTTGTTCAGGTCCGCTTTTTTTCAGACTTTCTCGTTTCTTTTTTGCCAATAAATCATCAAAGTTTTTATCGGAGCCCCATCCAGAACTGTCACTGTCACTGTAGTAATAGATCTGAAAAGAAATATCTTAAGAAGACAGAAAACGAAGTAGGTAGCGGGACCAGTACAAAATTACGAGCATGATCAATGTTACTTTTTTGAATATGGTAATCTGCTTTCGAAAATCGAATCAAACTGGATTTTTGAGCGACTTCTATTGTAAAGTGCTTTTAGTGACTTCATAACTTCAAAAATCAAGTCACTTCCTTAATATACTCGCGATATTACCCTGAAGCGTGTAACGAGTGGCGGGGTCATCAACACCTGGGCAATACAACTACGAAGTAACGTTGCAGTGGTGTGGTGGAAACTGGAAAGCCGTAGTTAACAGCGCGTGTCTCATTTGACTGGTCCGGAAATCGAACCCCATTCTCCCGCAACGATAACCCCAAACTACTACGCTAACTGGCTGATAGGGTCAAAAATAATTGTTTCACATCAACACAAGCAACCATGCATTTTGAAAAAAAAATGACCAGTGCCACAGCAATAACCAAAATGTGTTTTTACAGTCACTCAATAAAGTCAGCTCAACAAAACTGAGAGTAATTTAATCTCACCGGTCCATCATCGGCTGGTTGGTCCCAGTCGTGATAATTTCTGCCCGCCCCTCGTTTCCTTTTTCTTCCTCGTCCTCTGCCTCCACGCTGAAACAAACGTTAAGTAATAAAGCCAGGATATGTTTAAACACAGAGCATTATATCCTACTATCTTGAAAACGGATGAAAATATTAAAATCTTTGTCGTTTGGAAAAATTCTTTAAATTGAAGCACGATAGTTCGAGGCCAGGGGATCTCAACCGGGACCTAGAGAATTTTACTTCGGGGCTACGAACGCAGATTCATTGGTAGTAATTCACCACCCAAGACCAGCAGACCGCCACAATAACCACGAACGCAATACTGACAGAAAATTTTACAGCGGAGTAGGAACCACTGGCGCTGACGGTCTCGAGAAGGGGGGCACAAACCATAGTAGGTTGAGAACCATTAATACAACATTAAGCATAATAATTTAAGCTGCAACTTTGTCGTTTCCAAGTTTGTTTATTCCGATTTTGAACCAACCTCTCAACTCACCTCCGCTTTTCGCTTCCCAGACATCGGTCTCTCATCATCGGGACGAGGTCGTCCTCCGTGGAAATCTGTAGATGATAAAAATTTTGTCTGAATCAACTAGCTTATTGTGCAATGAACTTAATTCAGCAAGAAGTTAAAAATTGGAGTAGTTATTAAAGATATCACTATCGGCGCTGGAGATCATCAGTTCGATTCTCGGGACGGTCAAATCCGTCACAGTGTCGCCAACGGCTCATCGCCACCAAGTTTCTTCGGAACTACGCTGTACCCAGGCAAGTCGCGGAGATGAGCCCCGCCACTCTCGGAGATGTGTCCCCCCACTCGTTACAAACTGCGGCGTGATACCGCGAGTATCATGAAGATTTGATTACGAAGATTGAAAATGTTAATTGCAGAGAATCAAAAACAATAAACAGACCAGGAAAGCGGTTATTCCATTACATATTTTTGCAACCAACTCATACAAGCCAGACAAATGAAGTTCAAAAACTTAAAAAAATGCTTTTTCGATAATCCAGAAGCGGATTGAACACACGCGTGGCGAAGCCGTAAATTTCTTTCCACAAACTTACCGCGTCTCGAACCTCGTCCTGATGAACCAAGAGCAGTGATGCGTCGCGGTTCTGGTTCCGGGATGAATTTTTCCATCAGAGAAGGAATCTTTTCCACTTTTCTTCCCGTAAATTCCGGCAGTGGTTTGCCACCTTGTTGTGTCTTTACATCGGAATATTTCTCACTCATACGCTGGGCCCACATTTCCATCTCACGGGGATCATCAGGAATTACCATCGGCAGTGGGGATTGGGAGTGCTTTTGTTCCAAAGGAGGATGCTGATCCAGGGTATGGTCACCACCGGGACCAATATAATGGGTAAAATGATCGTTCCTGTCCATAACAGGCTGAGAACCCCCTAAGTGGGGTTCTCCTGCACCTTGTGAATTTGGGGGCAGTGCGTAACGTTCGGGGGCTTGCTGAATATGAGGAGCAAAAGGGGAATTTCTGTAACCCGGAGGAAAGTGATGTTCTTCCATGGGATTCTTCATAGGAGGCATATCATTTCGTGGCGGCATTGCGTGATGAGGGTCAATGTTTTCGACTCGTGTGGCCATCTCAGGATGTGGTGGAATACCTGCACACAACCACAATGCTAATGGCTTCCCCCAAGAACCTATTCGTTTTTTTGACCTTTGACCCTAAGTCATTAAGGTCAGTTCATTTAAAGAATTAGAAAAAATTTAACGAAGATAGTATGAGGCGCAGCTACCATGAAAATTTCAACTTTCAAGTCTTCATGTTATAAATAAATTATAACAAACCTGGTACATCATGATGGATCTCAGGGACAGTTTCGTGAAAAAATGGAGGGGGAGGCAGGCTACCTGCTTCAGCAGGGGGTGCTGCATTAGCTGGTCTAAAAATAATGACGATTAATAGTCATAATCACACGCAAAAACACAAGCCCAGAGACACAAAATAAGAAATAGGAACTACGAAACCAATCATTTTATCAAGTCTAAAAGAATTTCAATTAATGAATTGAACTTGAATCTGACCCGTCAAGATCTTAAGCTAAATCAAACGTTATCACAAAAAATATGATTGCGAGTGAGATTCGCACCCACGCCCGTGACGACCAGTGACGTATCACCAGTCCAAAGGTTACACCGGGTCTTTTCCGGAGATGTGATCTTAAACACTCGGCCATCGTAACGTGATGCCAGAGCTGCCGAAGTTCAATTGCTTAACTACAAGAATTGTCAGGGAAATGTCTTGGCAGCACCACGCTAAGGTTGCAGATCCTACGTGACTAGTTCTATTCACGGCTAGATTGACTATACACTTATACAGGGTGGCAGCTAACTTAGAAGGCAGCTAACAAGTATTCGAAATATCATTTTGCATACGATCAACAATCACGTACTGTCTAACTTCGTCCTCAGATGAGCTTTCTCGCCGTTTCTTCTTTCGCTTTTTGTGTCTCTTCTTTTCTCTTGCTTTTAGCTGCGAAAAAAATACTAAGAATTAAAAATCAAAACATCTTCATTCTTCATTGCACTCGCGGTATTACGCCGAAGCGTGCAAGCAGTGGCGCGCTCATCTACGCGGCTTAGCGCCAGGGCAACACAGAAATGTCGCAGCGTTGGCGACACTATGTCTAATTCAACCGGCCCAGGAAATGAACACAAAACCTGCCGTGGCGATTTTATGTAGGCAATAAGGCGTGCCAGAGTTGCAGCGGCAATGCTCAACCCATTGCCGCTGTAACTCTTCCACGGCTCAGTGAGTAAAACCTTAGTACGTCATTAGCTTAAATTTCCAACGCCTATTTTCGGTTTACCAAACACATTTGAAAATTTTTACAGTCAGTTTTGGATTCGTTGTATTTTCTAACACCTTTAGCGAAAAAATAATTCTACCATTTACTTTCCTTTAAATTGCCAACACAAAAAAGTGGTTCGAGCTCGTTCCTTGCCGCGTTATTACACTCGATGGAAAAATGATCAGAAGTAACAACCAACCCCATCATCTCTCACCTGTTTAAGCAAAGCAGCAGCGGCAGCGATGGCCGACGGTTTCTTCTCATCATCACTTTGTACTTCTCCATCTTCCACTTCAACTACTTCACCATCCTCTACCGCTTGTAACGCTTCCAGTTGTTTCTATGACAACGTTAGCATCGTGAACAGTAGTGGTAGCAAAAGCACTTTTAAAATAAAGTGTTCGAAAAGAGAGCAAGCTCACTTCGCAGTCTCCCTCAATTACTGCAATTTTCTGTTTAATATAGTTCGAATCGAATCTATTTTTAAATTTTTTTTCAAAGAAGGACTCTTAATAACTGCAGTCATTTTCAAAGTACTGTACTGAAAATTCAATTGTAATTGAGGGAGACTGCGAAGTGAGTTTGCGCTCTTCGAGTCAGCAGGCACTCGTACTATGTCAAATGCGATCGGCTCCAGCCGTGAATCGAACCCGTCACGTAGGATCTAACACTTGAGCGCGGTATCGCTAGGTCATGTTGCTGACGCACCAAATGATATGTTTCTGAGGCATCACGGGCAAAATACTATACATTCTGGTAAACATAGTCATTTTAAACTTATTTCGAATACAATGGACTATGGTCAAGAGCCGAGCCAGACACTTGAGAAAAGTCAAATTATGTACCAGGGATGCTAAGCCGTATCGCTGTCAATGAAAGCCAAATTTTCAAAAAGTGTTTTGTAATTGGAAAGCGAACAAAGCGCAGTTTCAATATTCCAAAACTCTCGACCTCGCATAACAGCGAAAAACCATCGAGTAAATACCTGAAGCAAACCAGGCAGCAAGTATTTATTTCTTTCATTATCTAGTTGCATATATTAACCTGCTATCACGACAAAGCGATCAAAGGACTTTAACGGGCTCGCTTAAGAGATGCGAGCATGTCTACCACACCAAGATAGGGAATCCCGACAAGTGCCTTCCAAACGGCACAAGCAAACTTCTCCACACTGTCCTTTAACGCTGAGCGTCAAGCAGGGAAGCTGTGAATACCTTTCTAAAAGTCGCTAGTTTGACCCGACTCGGAATCAAACTCGAGTCTACACATCCAGAGGCGGATGCTCTTACCACCTGGCCATCTGAGCTCTCAAGTAACTTTATTCACAGGTATAACTAGTGATACTTTGTCACACACCACTATAGCATCATGTTGAGCATCATCATCATTTTCACTCGAACTGCTGCGCTCTCGTCTCTTCTTATGCTTGCGGTGTTTTTTCTTTTTCTTCTTGGCAGGCTGCAAAGTAAATCACCATTATACTCACGGTATTACGCCAAAGCGAAAAACGAGCGGCGAGGCCCAACTCCACGGCTAAGCGCTAGGCAACACAGCTATGAAAACATCGCAGCGATGGCAATACTGTATCCGATTTGACCGGCCTAGGAATCGAAACCAAGACCTCCAGCTCCAATAGCACTGTCCTTAATAAGCTAAGCGGTCGGTAAACTCACAAGTTCTGTTTCGATGATCATATTTGTACAAAATGTTAAACCAAAAACATTGATCGCATAGATCAGGGATGGCGAACCACTGATTATGTGACCCACTGGCACACTTCAGTGACCCACTTGTTGTTTGGAAAACTTTACCTGCGGACGTGATGACCTATATTTGCTTTTCACCAGATTTTGGGAGGAAAATTGGACACCTGCGGACATGATGACTTTTTTTTGCTCTACACCCGATCTTGGGCGGAAAATTGGACATCTGCGGACGTGATGACTTTTTTTTTTTTTACATCCGTAACCCACGTTTTTTCTATTTTTGGTCTACGACCTTAAATTTGACCCACCACTTAAAAAGGTTCGCCTTCTCTGGCATAGATTGCCTTATCAAGTCCTTCCCGCCTCTTGCTCGATTTCCATTCGTGATATTATGGCTTGAATTTGTCCACTTTTGAAAATTAAGTTCTGTGTCTTACTTTTGATGTGGTGCTTTCAACTTCTTTGGCCTCCTTAAGTTGGACAGCTTCTTGCGGAAGCGGAGTGGATTCTTCACCTGGGGGCTGCAGATCTTCAACACCAGGAGGAGCAGTTACGGGAGAAGGTTGGGTAACACTGGCGTCTACTCCAGGCGGTGGCGGCTGATCGTTGCCTAGTGAAAAACATAAATCATATCTTCATTATACTGGCGATATTAGGCCGAAGAGCGTAACAAGTGGCGGGGCTCATATTTGCGGCATAGCACAGTTCTCAAGAAACGTCAAAGAGGTGGCGACACTGTGACAGATCTACCCGGCCCGGGAATTGAACCCCATACAATCCGTACCAATAACAATGTCTCAACCACTAACGCGAACCGAATGGTTCCGAGAAACTAAGCAGTCATCTGAGGCAATCACACTGATTATTTATCCAAACCCACTTTTTTGCTTTATTAATTCAAAAATCAACATTTTGAGTTCACACTATTACGCGTTTACACTAGTACACATCCATTTTACCAAACCTAACCTACCTAGCATGGTTTTCACTCCTAGATTGTCCTCCATCTGGCTTCTCATCAGTGGGGGCTGGCCTGTTATCTGTGGTGGCACAGGCTGGCCCACTAGTGGCGGGCCTGCTTGACTCATCATTGGCTGGCCAACAGAGCCTGGAATTTGCATATGAGGTCGCATCGGCTGGTTGAGTGGTCCTGGCCCACGAGGGTCAAACTGGCCACGAACTTGTGGACGCATATGTTGGTCAAATTGAGGCCGCGGATGCTGCTGTTCAAATGGCGGCCGCATGTGCTGATCGAAGGGCCGTACAGGCCTTTGGTCATGTTGGGGTACAGGAGCTCTGTGGCCGTCAAAACGAGGTCGATGCAGACCATCAAATCTGGGACCTCCGGGAGTATTGTCAAACGGAGGTCGCTCAAATCGATTCATACCAGCTTGCCCGTGCATGCCTGGAAAAAGTAACGATTAAACGCTGGAAGTAGCACCTAACTTCACCAACTGTCTGTACTGCTTATTATACACTGCCGATGATGACAGTTGAATTTATATAGCAAAAATGTAGCCCAAACAGTTCGAAGAACTGCTATCTAGCTAGCTAGTATTACAAAGCAGTTCTAGCGTAATCAAAGTGCTCAAATTAAACAACTTTTGATATGGCTTAGCTAGATGAAAGCCCTATCAATATTGAACTGATAGTAAGTACAGCGCACAAGCATTGGAAGCGTACGGAGCCAACGACATGGCCTAGCGGTACCGCGCTCAGTTCTCAGATCCTACTTAACGTGACGGGTTCGATTCACGGCTGTAGCCGATCGCATCTGACATATACACCAAGTGGCTGCTGACTCGAAGAGCGCAAGCTCACTTTGCAGTCTCCCTCAATATTGCTGGATTTTCAGTTCAATATAATTTGAAAATAACATCAGTTAATTATTTTGTCAACAGAAATCGATCGAAGTTCCATTAGCGGCAAAAGAAACTTGATCTTACCCGAGACAGGAGTTTGCACACGAGATTGGAAATCTTCTTGCTGTCTTCTTTCAAATTCTGGAGGAGGATATTGATGCATCGGAGGCTGATTTGGATCTCTATGGTCTGGAAACGGTCTCCTCATCCTCTGCATGTCCTGAGGATGCTGAACATACAGGCAAACTTTTCAACCTGTCTTCTCCCGAACACAAATGCTTATCTAACTAGTAGCCTTGATTTCACTCAAGTAACAAGCAGCCTTGAGTGAAGGTGCAGCCGCATATTTTTTAGCGGATTTTCAAATACAAGATAGTGGAGTTGAAGAGTAACAGTGGAAACAGGACCTAATCTATCATATCGTTCAAAAAACGTAAAAATGTGATTAAGGCCGAAACAAAAAGGAAAAAATAGTTATTCAAATACTCGTAAATCAAATTTAAGCAACGAGATAAATGCACATCAATGTAAAATCTACCACTGACACCGTATATTGATATTCTGCAACAATATTGTTTCAATTTAGTCAGAAATTATTATACTAATAACTTACCATTGGCATGTTGAATCGTTGCTGATTTGGTGCCATACCTCGCCTAGGCATCATTTCTCCTGCGATGGCAGAAATTACAATATCAGGGAAAATAAAATCAAAGCAAATTTCAATTAAATCACACAACTACAGTCACAAATAATCAACATTACTTTCTGATATAAAGCAGGCTGGCTAAAACATGGTGACGTTAAATCAAATCTTCATTATACTCGCGGCATTACACCGGAGCGTATTATACTGGTTACGAGTGGGGGGCTCATCTTCACAGCTTAGCGCCAGGGCAACAGAGCTCAGAAGAAACGTCGTAGCGTTGGCGAACCTTGGTGATATTAAACAGCAAATTCTAATGACAAAAATAAGAGCCAAAAGTATTCAAATAGTTCTGGCTCTTATCTTTGTATTAAACTTTTCACAAACTACAAATTTGCATTCGCAATTGTCACATTGTACTACGGAACAAAATATTTTAAGCGCTGCTCAATGTACACTCCTACTTTAAGTGAAGAAATGAAAAACTTAACAGCCCATGAATTGGTGTTGTTTCACCTGTTTACTCAATCAAAAAATTAAATCTTTCTTATACTCGAGATATTACGTCGAAGCGTGTAACGAGTGACGGGACCCAAATATGTGACTCAGCGCCTGGGCAACTCAAGTCCCAAGAAACGTCGCAGTGGTGGTAAGCCGTTGGCGACACTGTGTCCGGGAATCAAACCCCAAACTCCCGCAACAACCGGCCGATCTCACTTGTTCACTTTATAGTTTAAACCACACCATTTATTCAAAACAATCGAACTCGTACCAGTAGGCGGGAAATTCCCTGGCATTCTGTTGAACTGATCCCGATTGGGGAATTGGGGCCGCATTTGCATATTGGGGCGTGGACCAGTGGGCCTGTTGGGATCTTCCGCTTGGGAACTCATCACACCACGAGGTGGTATTGTGTGAGTAGTCACCTGAAAAATGGTGATGTCAACGACGAAAGACAGAAATTATTTCGGTTAAATGAACAAAATCGTAGTTATGCATACAAAAATACGAGTTTGATGAGGACTTGACCAAGTCCAAACCCAAGGGGTGGGTTTTTTGAATACATGAATAGAGAAAAAATTTGTTTAGCGACTAACGGCCCATTAAAATTTAACACGCGCTTAAGAAAATTCAAAAAAAATGCTACTTTCAGTCGCTTACTTCAATTTCATCTCGGCGGGGCATCTGACTGGGGGCATGTGTGAATGTGGAGCCTTGTTTCATTTCACCATCTGCTTCCAAACTTTCACTAGTCCCAATGCTACCCATCATACCAGATGACCTCGGCTGAAAAATAAACAGTAACAGTGAAAACAATTGTCGAGGAAAAAATACTTCAGCAACAAAATTACTGCTATAAATGGCTGCAAGAAACTGCTGTTTCGGTCCCGGCAGACACCATCGGCATTGATTCACATTTTTAGGTTCCCATCAAGCCAGCATCAACCATTGCTACATTAATATTATTCCATGATGTGTTCAACAACTTAACTTTCCCCATAAAGTTATCAGAAATATTTACATCTACAATAACGCAGTCTATGTAAACTGATCGATTAACCTGGTCATGAGCGGGAATCGAATCTGCTCCTGATGTTTGTTGATTGTAGAAGGAAGCACTTCGTTGATTGTATGATCGTGAATGTTGTTGATGGTGCTGCTGCTGATGCCAGTACCAAGTCATGTACGCCTGAAGTGATAACACATATCTCACATATTCATTGGTTCATAATTACCCTGTCCACTGTCCAGACTTAATGGGCGCGGGCTTTCTACATATAATCACTTTTTTGATTATGACATCAAAAAATTAATTATATTACAAAAAGCCCGTATGCATTTGACCCACTAAAATTGAAGTGGACATAAGGACACGCTGGACCGTGGACAGGGTAGTTCAGCATTAGGTAAAGATAGCTGGTACTTTTAAGTACGGACTTCCTTAAATGGGCCATTGTAAATATCGATGACGAATCGTTGAACGCTATTGGTGAAGACAGAAAACAAACAACACGTATATTCCATACACTCAACCCAGTGGTTTTGAACCCGGAATCCGCAAGTTTACAACAATTTAGAGCTGGGTTTAAGTAAATTAGGAAGCTAAAATAATGCGCAGAGGTTCCTCGATTTTCTGGAATGTTTCATTGGGGTTCCGCTCCACCAGAAAAGTTGAAAACCACTGACTTAACCCTTCGCACTTCCCGCTTAAGCCAATCGCCTGGTGGGGAAGCTGAAACCATTATTTTTAAAGTCTTTGGCGTGATTTGCCCGCCAGTCGTCGGGCTCTAACGCAGTCGCTTTTATCCGATACCCCAAGCGCCATTCACCATCAAATAAGAGGTATTGAGAGCAAGTTAATCCAATATTCGTAGACTAAATTTTCATCTCTGCCTTGAAGCTAAACAATGTCCGCACCTTTTGTTGTTGCTGACTCCAGTGGTGAAGTTGTTCCATGTAAACCATCTGCATCTTCCTCATCTCATCTACTCCCATATCCGAAGCGCGCTTCCCGTGCTGTTCCAGCCACTGGTTCATTTCCTGGCAAACCACAACTACTTAACAAACCACCAAACGCTGGAAATTTTATAATCGCAACTTCGCATCCGATATAATGTAGTAATGTACACACTATTGCCTATTTGTTGATCAGGAGATTGACCAAAATGAGAAAAAAATCCTCATTACTTTCTCGGTACCATGCCGAAGCGTGCAACGAGTGGCGGGACCAATCTCCGTGGCTCAGCGCCTGGACAACACAGCTCCCAAGAAACCTCGCAGCGGTGGCGAGACGTTGGCGACGCTGTGTCCGATTTGACCAGCCCGGCAATGGAACCCTGGACCTCGTTACCCGATAGCGATATCTCTAACAACTACGCCAGGTTCTATCAAAATTAACATAATAAAAATAGAGCATCGGGGGAATGGAAAAACCGCCGACTCAACTTATTATCAATGGAGGTTATTGCCAACGCATTTAACACAAAATTCAGCAGTGATTGAGGAACACATCGTAAGCTTGAGCTCTTCCAGTCGACCCCAGTTGAATGTGTCCAATACGTTTACCTCAAGACGCAAAACGAACCCGCCACGACTGATCTTTAATCCTAGCGCAGCATCACTAAGACTCGCAGCTGACAATGACTTTACAGCAAGCTCATGTCCTGTCGGCAGCGTGGCCGAGTGATTCGGAGCTCGTCGTTCTCACGACGGGCAAGACTGCAGGTTGATGGTTCAACTCCCACCCAAGAATCGTAGTTGTGTCATTGGATAAGATGCTTTACGATTATTCCTGCTTGGTAGAAACTCACAAGCAGCAAATTGAAGAAATCAACTAAGCGAAAAACTAAGAAAAAAGCCAACTCCTAAGCAAGTCTGGATTTGTCCTGTTTATTGTTCAGCGCCTCCGTCGCTTTCTCTTTACAGGAGGATAAAAATGAAGAAATCAATCAAATCAACCCGCCGCTTCCATCAAAATGAATAGAGAATCGGAGCATGGAAAAACCGCAAGCTTAATTTATTACTACAGGAGGTCATTTCAAAAGCATTTAACACAAAATTCAGCGCTGATTGAGGAACAAACTTTCACCAGCAGCTTACTTTTTTATGCTTATCTTTGTCCATTACAAAACTCTCCTCGAGCGGTTTAATATAGGGCTTGGTGCTAGCCTCACTCTTCGGGATCTTGCTCTGACGAAGAGCTTCTAATTCCATCAGCTGACTCTTCAACTCCGGGTCTTCAAGGACTTCTTTACGCTGCTTCGCTATTTCATCTCGAATCTCCTTCTTAATTTGTTCCCGAACCTAAAAAAAAACAAAAAAAAACGAATTTACAATGTTTTAAAGTATTGATAAGAAGGCGTCAAATCCTTCTAGGCTAGTCAAAGTTTCCGTAATGGATTGGCTTGTTTCAGCTCCAGCACTAAGTGCAATTTCCGATCGGTAATCCGCTAATTGCTGTAACATTATCAAGTGTTTTGTTCAAACAGATAACATGCAACCTTGCAATACAGACTCACGAAATGACCGCGGTTTTACCAATTATAAATTGACCGTTGTTTTAATAATTTCGCGTTTTCAACACACATCAGGTAGACTAGGGCAATTTATCAACAGCTCAAATGGCCGCGTGGTAAAAAACATCCGCCTCTGGAGCTGCAGACTCGGGTTTGATTCAGAGTCGGGTCAAACAAATGACTTTAAAATTGGTATTCACAGCTTCCCTGCTTGACGTTCAGGCAACATTAATGGGACAGTGTGGAGAACAAGCTGGTAGTTACTTGTACCGTTGGGAAAGGCACTTAGCGGGATTCCCCCATCTTGGTGCGGTAAACAGATTGCCGGCAACTCCTAAGCGAGCTCGTATAGCGCTATGATCGCTTTCTCGTGTTTTAATAATTTGTAAGTTAGATAGACTTGGGCAATTTAACTAGAATAATTTCCAAGTAGTTTCGCAACCAAAATTCGCCAACCCGATATTTAGCCGGTTTATAAACTTCACCTCTTCCCGAATTCTCATGATCTCTTTTTGTTTTTCTTCTTCCAGCATTTGTTCTTTCAACATTTCTTTTTTTGCTCTCTCAGCTTTCTCAATTTCTTCTCTCATTTTTCGCTTCGCATTTTCCTTCAGAATTCGCTGCTCGTCGCTCCAGGCTTCAAGTTTTCCGCGTTGCTCCAAAGCACGGAGTCTAAAGAACCTACAATTAGTGACCCAAGCAAACAACTAGCTGTGCAAGTGTATGATGTACATTAGGGTGTCCCGTTTTTTCACTTTTTTTGCTAACTCTTGATTTATACGATTTAAAGAGTGCAAATCGTCACAGAAACCCATTGCAAAAAATTTTTTTGAACAATATTGAGTTCTTCATGCCCGGGGGAGACTTTGAAATATTTTGGGGAGTAAATGACGAAACTCGAAAAGTACACATGCCACACGGCTGAATTTGATGTCAAACGATTCGGAAGACATGGTTTCCTATATGTCTGTGATTTGGATAGAAAAAAAAAACAGAAAATTTTAATAGGCATCCATGAACCATAAGTCGTTTTCCGATCGAGATAGAGCATCAAAATGTATTACGGACAGATAGGAAACCATGCTTTCCGAATCGTGTGACACTAAATTCAGCCGTGTAGCATATGTACTTTTCAAGTTACGTCATTTACGCCCCCAAAATATTTCAAAGTCTCCCCCGGGCATGGAGAACTCAATATTTTTCAAAAAAATTTTTTGCAATGGCTTTCCATGCCGATTTGCACCCTGCAAATAGCATAAACTAAGAGTTTGCGAAAAAAAGTGAAAAAACGGGACACCCTAATGTACATAGGTCGCATCTCAAAGCAAATCTCAACCGAAAAAGTCCGAATTTTAGAAACAGTAGAGACACAAGCAAGAAGAATTGAAGATGTTCCACTTCTCTGCCATTTTTGAAATCAAAAATGCCGGGGGTGTGATAGAGTGGAGTTTGGAAAAAAAATTAGGAACCAATTTTTTGGCGATTATGACGCCAGTTTGAGGTTGCACCCGTCAATTAAAATTTCAAGCGGCCGGATTTTCGTGGATGTGGTGTAACTCTGGCACCACTTAACTTAGATCAATAAAATTGGTGTCAAAATGACCAGATTATATGGTTTTCTATCTGTACTTAAGAGACTTTAAACTCGCTAACGTCAATAGAAAAGTTACTTCCAAAAATCGTTTTTTGGTCGATTTTTTTAGTTCGAGAATTGCAGCGCGTATAGTTAAGGTGCTACCTCTTCGTACACTCGTTACAAGCTATCAGTGCACTTTTATTTAAAACTCCACAAAAACAACAGTCACATTCACAATCCAAGTTTTACAATGCATGCTTATTGCTTATTTTTGCTTTTTGGCGGATTCATAAGCTGACAGAAACGTTAGAGAGATGTCATAGTCCTATTTGCAAAACAAAATCAAATCAATTCTTCATTATACTCGCGTTATTACGCCGAAGCGTGTATCAACTGGCGAGACCCATTTCAGCGGCTTAGCGCCTGGACAGCACAGCTCCCAAGAGATGTCGCAGCTGTGGCAAGCCGCTGGCGACACCATGCCGATTTGACCAACCTGGTACTAGATCAAATCTCCGGCACCGATAACAACGTTTTAACGACTAAGTTAATCCCTAGTAAAACTAACTTAAATTATCAAAAGAAAATGAAACCAAACGAGTGCTTAAAAAAAATATCGATACTGTAGCATTGTGATTGCTCTTGCGTTTTAAGTATAATTTCAAATTGAAAGCGCACAGCAAGTCCGAATTCACCTTTCATTATCTTTGCTTGTGGCTTCTTCTATACTTGCTTGAGCAGCTGCTATGTCGCTCTTCTTGTAGCTGGCAATTTCATCTAAAAAACGTGAATATTATAAGCAAAATAAACCACTGTGGGGTCAACTTAAATGTCCTCGGTTCAAACAGTATTCGTGGCAGCGCAAACATCGACCACCTCGCGACCCCATATGGATATTTGTTGACTTTTTCATTTGGAAATGGTCATGAGAGTTAAAAAACATTAAACCGAGATGTTCTACAATCATTCATCGAAACAAAAAACTCGCTACAAGGCTAAGATGGCAAAAATAATATTGCGATATCTGAAAAGTTGTTCAAACTCACCAAACACTTTACTTTTATCGATTGACGAAATGGCAATCTTACGACTTTTCAAACCAGAGCCAGAAAACACTTTCTCAGCAGCCAATATATCACCCTGCAAAAACAATGTCATAAATTACCAGTCACTATTTTGCGAGTATAGTATTTGGGAATAAGCTGTGAAATCGATTTTGCAATCGCTATAAATATCTTAGAGAACGGATCTAGCAGGCCTACCTTATTAACTCAAAGCCAGCTCTTTATTGTTGACTCAAATGTGCAGTATACGATCTATTATAACAGGAACAATGCTTTGGAAAACACGAACTTGCGACTTGAACACAGATATTCAAAACCGTTGCTGAAGGCTTATGCACAATTCGCAATTGCACATAAGAAACTTGACAAACTTTTGGCAAAACAATCATTATTCATAAGGTTTATAAATGAAAACATATTATTCAGCTTACGTGCACCTTTATCTCCTGCCGAGCTAACGGCTTACGTACGTTTTTGTTCCTGTGCAGCTTACGATTTATACGTATTACGTACGCTTTTGCTCCCGTTTAGCTTACAGTTTACGTACGCAATGTACGTTTTTGCTCCTGTTCAGCTTAATATTTACATAATTACGTACGCTTTTGTTGCGGGTGAGAAACGGCGACGCGTCATCACTCTCGCCAAGTTGTTTCTTCTCTTTCATTCTCTGCATTAACTTTCTCGTGATTTCATCTTTGCTTTTTGTCTTCAGCAAAGCGTCCTAAAACCAGATTACTAACTTCGTAAGCTATGGAATAGGTCAAAAGGTCAAATTAAAAAATGCAAATCTTCGTTATACTCGCGGTATTACGCTAAAGCGTGTAACGAGTAACGGGGCTCATCTCCGCGGCTCAGCGCCTGGGTGACACAGCTACCAAGAAACGTCGCAGCGGTGGCGAGCCGTTGGCGAGACTGAGTTCGATTTCACCGGCCCGGGAATCGAACCCCAGACATCCCGCACCGATAGCGTGTGCTTAACAACTAAACTAACCGGCCAGTTATACAATAGGATAAAAGTAGGCAGAACTAACACCCGGTCATCTAAGCTGTTAAGACATTACTAAACTGTGTTTTCCCCATCACAAATCAACTCACATTCTCTTTGTCCCACCGTTGGCTCAAAATCTCCGGTTCAGGAGCATTAGCAGCAGAAGTTGATGTCGCTGGTAAAAGATTGGGAAGCATCGACAAATTCGGCAACGCTAAGCTAAAAATAATCGTTTATACAACTTGTTTGAAATTTAACGCCAAAATATTGAAATAAGTAGAGGCAAAATAAGTCTGATTTACTTACATAACTTCTCTGCTCCACAATTAAGCACAGATATTACGGTAGGCTTTTTTAAAAACTTCCTAAATAAACGCTGCAAAAACCATTCTACTACTTTCACGGGCAAACCTGTCAAAACCGCAAAACTAGTAGAATTGGTTTTCACACCGTTTATTTATTAAAACTTAAAAAAATGTAAAAAAAAAACAAGAGAAAACGATGCCATTGTTACCGTTTCTCCTTTTTACCGTCCTTCTAAACACAAAATGAGTTTTTGAATTTAGTATTCATTACGTAGCAAAAGAAGTTACCTTTTTGGTAAGATTCCAGCTGCTTGGAGTTGTTGCTGTTGCAAAATAAGTAGTTGCTGAGCTTGTTGAAGACTTTTCTGCTGCTCATCGGTTAAATTCACCAAACTAGGACGCTTCTCACTGCTTGATGATGAGTAAGATGAACGACTGTAACTACGACCGCGGTGGCGACGTCGTCTGAAAAAACAAAAAGCTTGATAAAAAAAATAATAAAATCTTCATTATCGTCGCCCCGACGCATGTAATGAGTGGCGGGGGCTCACCTCCGAAACTTAGCGCCTGGGCAACGCAAAAATGTCGCAGCGCTCGGTGGCGAACCGTTGGGGACAGTATCCGATGTCTTAAATCACAAGACCAACCGGTCAGTTTGAAAGAAGTTGATTAATCATTGAAAAGCACTTAACAAATTCAGAGACGGAAAAATGAACAAAAAACCAAAAAACAAGTTGAACACTGAAACAACAATAATCTTGTATGAATAATGAGTAGTTTTTCTGCTCGTCAGCCACATTTCCCAGCGGTACTACGCGCAGGTGACAGATCCTACGTGATGGGTTCGATTCACGGCTGAAACCTATCGTACTCGACACATACTTCGACATACAGACCAGGTGACATCTCACCCGGAAAGCGCCAGCTCACTCCAGAGTCTCCCTCAATTATTATTGAATTTTCAGTTGACAATATAACATGCTTAAACAATTTACTTGACCGTTAACGTATGTTTGCGGATACGCGACAAGCGGCGACGATTATAATGCAAGCAATTAGTAAATATAACAAGTTTGCGTGCGGTCGGATAACACTGAACAGAAAAGCAAAACAAGGACAGTAAAAATTGTCGCTTTGCCGTTGGGCGCGTATAGGTAAACGCACCTTCTTAGCCGGTGGTACCACAAAAATTTGGCTGAAACACCACCCACCTTCTTCGCCTTCTTCCACGTCGACCTCTCCGATCGTCGCTCTTTTTATGTTCTTCCTCCGATCTCGAATCTTTGTCATCTTCTGACTTCTCTTCTTGCAATGTCAGATGTTTTGCTTGATGGCGCATAGCACGCGTTTGCTTGGTCACGTGACACGCGATAGTGTACCATCGAAGAAGCCTTGAAAACGTTTGAATTTTGACAACAGGATATCGTAGTCACAGTGGAACTAGAGGCGTTAGCCACACTATAGACGAAAATAAAAGCAAGTGGACCAGAACAAGTTTTTTTTTTGCGTCAATGTGCTATTTACATTGACTCATTAGCGCAACTGCTAAAGACATCGTCATCGGCGAGGAGTCTGGGGTTCGATTCCTGGTCAAATCGGACGCGGTGTTGCCCAGGAGGAACGACGCGGAGACGGGACCACGTTACACGCTTCGGCGTATAACCACGAGTAAAATAAAGATTTGACTTTCTTTTACAGAATATTGATAATTATCTTGCTGAATGCCAGACTATCACGCAGGACGGGTTAGAAAAATCAATTTAATCAGAGAATCTTTCTTGACCTTACTTGCTGCATGCGACACGAGACGAGCAATCCTGAACTAGGAAAATTACTTCCTCACACTGCAGTGGCGATAATGACTACTACAACCACTCACTTGCTTTTATCGTCGCCGACAATTTGTGGGATTTCAACCGAATTTGAATCAATGTTCTCCTTCCTGGCTACGGTTGTCGGATCATCGGGACACAACTGATCTAACATTGCATTCACGCAATCCTCTGCTGCTGACTCCGGACTCTGTAAAGTTAATTAACTCGACCACACTTTCCACCAGGCTGGTAATTCGCAAGCATTCTTGATAAAGTTTACTAAAAATTTGCAGGTTGAGTACGAGTTGAGTTATTTTTGTCGAGTTCATGCCAAGCTAGAATAGTCTTTATTGGGCTTAGGCTAAGTTCAAGCAATTTTTTCGCCAAGTTTAGGCTAAGTTTCAATCAACTTTTCTCGAGATCGAATTCAAGGCAGAGTTCGGCAAAAAAGACGGAGTTCAGGCGCGCACTGCGCAGCCCTGCTTCCTCCGACGCTTATTTGTTCGCATTTGGTTTAGTACCGGCGATATAGCAAGTATTGTAATGTAGTGAGTCGAAATGCCAAAACACAAGCAAACTTGAAACTCTGCATGACCACAATCAACTCGGCAAGAAAGCGACACCAAAGCACACTACATTGAACAGCAGCGATAATAATATTAAGGAATCAATAAAAGTTAACGCAATGAAAACAAATTTGATGAACAAAAAAAAAAAAACAACAACAATGGTTAACAAAAATCGTTGTAAGAACAAACCACTTACTTGCAAATGAGGATCAGAACAGACCTAAAAAAATTAAGAACAATTTAAAAAAAAAAAAAAAAAATCAAACCAATAAACTAGCCGCATTACGCAAAGCGAGTAAGAGCGACGGGGCCCATCTACACGACCAAGTGTCTGGAGAACACAGCTTCTAAGAATCATCGCACCGGTGATGAGCAGTTGGCGAAGCTGCGTCCGATTTGATCAACCCGAGAAACGAACACCGGACCTTCCGCATCGACAGCGGTGTTTTTATCACTACGCCAACGGGCAGGTAAGAACAATTTTGAGAAATAATTTTTAACTAAGTGATTTTACGTCATATTTCTTTCTCGGCATCACGAACTCATAAAACAGTGCGTTCAAATTTCACTGCAACTTTTACCAAGTTAGTTAACGATTTTTTTTGGCTAGTATCATAATAACGTCTTACACTCTATTCAGTTTCGATAGCAGGTGCAAACGCCACATATTGATCGTCACATACAAGGAAATGTAACATATTCAAAATACGTAAAAACGTACGCAATCCTCCAACACTTTAGGTATAAATCATTTGGTCAAAAGTGGCAGTAAAGTTGAGAACCACAGGTCCAAACAAATTAATGATGAAGCAGCTGTAGCTCATACGAAAAAAACTGTCTTTTCGGATCATGTAAAACCTTACCTCATTCAATAATTGCGAGACGCATCTTCTTGCGTCTTCCATATCCGGATCCTGATCATGACTAGCCTTATCCACAAGTGACATCACAGTGCGTACAACATCTATGTCCTCCTTCGCCATGTCAGACATGTCATAACTTGTACCTGTCAAGTCGTAAAAAAATTACGCTAGCAAGCTTCTTTAAAAATCATGATCATACATCTTCATTATTCTCGCGGCACTACGCCGAAGCGTGCAACGAGCGGCAGAACCCATTTCCGTGGCTTAGCGCCTGGGCAACACAGTCCCGAAGTAGCGTCGCAGCGGTGGCGACTCTGTTCCATTTGACCAGTCCGGGATGTGAGCCCCAAACCTCCCGCACCGATAGCGATATCTTTAACCACTGCACCAACCGATCCACAAAAAGAATACGAATACAACACTACTCGGCTTATTACCTGAAATTGGTAAATCAATTTACTACAAATAAAAAAGTGCATAGTCGACCATCGCGTGGTTGCAGAAAAAAAAAAAACAAGTTTTTTGTCTGTGAATTCATCCACATTACCTTGTAGTTTTGTACCATAATCCACAACTTCAGCTCCAGTAGTTTGTTCAGTTGCTTCCTTAGATGTCTGCGACTTTGCTTGAAGTTTTGCCGCCTGCAATGTTTACTGATTGTTACTGAGTAAAAATAAGATGTATCTGCGTTAACTACAAAAAGATCTTTATTATTACTCCTTTGCGCTTGCCCCAAAGACAAGAATCTAGCCGTAGGCAAAACTGGCTTAAACGATCCCAACTAAGCAGGAAAAACGTTAAGTTGAACTTGAACTGAACGGTTAAAGTGTTATTCCACCAATAACGAGACGCACATAACATTCACTAACAATAATTAACGGTCGGAGGGCGCTATGGTTAACGACATCGCTATCGGCACGGGAGGTTTGTGGTTCGATTCCCTGGACGATCAAATCGGACACGGTGTTGCTAACGGCTTGCCACTGTTACGACGTTTCGGGGAAACTGTACTGCTTTAATCGTGAAGATGGAGACCGGCACTTAATACACCCTTCGGCGTAATACAGCCAGTAGAATGGAAGATTTTTTTTATATTTTGAACGACTGTTATTTTCAGCATTGCCTACTTTTTCGGCTTGTTTCTGTAATTCGTATGTTTTGTCGAACTCGGCCCACCATGGCACCTCCTCTTCCTGTTGCTTGGGAGCTTCTTCAGCAGCACCTTGCATGTAAACATCGCGGAAGTGGGGGCTGAAAAACAGTTGTTCCATCAACAACAAGTTGTTAGCTGTGCAATGCGCATAATCTTCACTTGAACTTGATCATAGAAATGAACGCAAATCGAAAGCAAGGAAACCACAAGCTACTACACTGAACAAAGTGAACCGGCGGATAAGATCAGTTGTTAAGCCATTGCTATTGGTGTGGAAGGTCTGAGGTTAAAATTTCGGGTCGGTCAAATCAAACACAACTACCCTGTCAACATGTCCAATTTCAGTGAACTTTAGGCCCGCGGTTCTCGTTTACGTATCATAATCAATTTCTTGACGTCATAATAACTTTCTTTAACTGTGACATCAAAAAATTGATTATGATGCAGAAGCGAGAACCGCAGGCCTAAAGCCCACTGAAATTGGACATGTGGACAGGGTAAGTGTCACCAACGGTTCGCCACCGCTGCGACGTTCGTTCGGAGCTGTGTTGAGAAGCGCTAAGCCGCGGAGATAGGCCCCGTCACTCGTTAGTAACGTTACATGTTTCGGCATAATAACGCTACAATAATGAAGATTTGATAAAATTGTATTAAGGTTCGGATTAGTCAACAATCTAACTTTGTTTTGGCCAATTACCTTCTTGATCGCCCACTCGAGCTGTATCCACTGCCTTTAGATCTAAAAATGAATACATGCAAATAACAGGCATGGTTCGCCAACGCGGTAAAAACGCCATAACACATTAGACCAAAATCGGAGCAAAACAATATTGTTAACAAAACCGGTGGAGGAAAATAATGCAACAGTAATTCTCAATACTGAACCGCCTCGACAACATAGATTTAGCTATCATATCAGAAGTGTAAGCAAGGCAGTACAAAACTGAAAGTATTATTGTCTCATACATATTGTAAAACCTGTTAAGCTGTTTCCGTAAAACGCCAGCTACAAAATCAACTTGGTCCACAACCGAGTATGCGTCACAGAGGCTAATAACTAAACCACGCAAAGGTCAACGTACCTGGATCTGCTTCGCGATCTTGAATAAGATGAGTATGACCTCGATGAAGATCGGGAATATGACCGAGAATACGAACGACTTGACCGCGAATAAGAGCGACTGTACGACCGAGATGAACGACTGTAGGACGAGTACGAACGACTGCTCGAATGATGACGTCGGCGATGTCGTCGCCGCGATCGCGAGCGAGATCTCGAAGAGTACGACGAGTAAGAACTAAAAAATATTAAATGACACGTTTAAAAATCTTGTTCCATACGACTTTTGTCAGTAGCATTCTTTCCACAACTTCGTTACATAATCATCGTTCAGCTTAAAAACGAAATAAAAGCTGCTGCCATTTTGCCCAGGGGCGCACCCAGCATATTTCAAAGGGGTTCTAAAAAGAAATCTCGATCCCGCACTCAGGAGCGGATCCAGAAGATTTTGGTGGGGGGATGAAATTTTGAATTTGTTTGAATGTTAACTAAACACAAAGACGTTAGACTAAAAAATACGTAAAAAGTCATTTGAAAAATACTTTCATGTCTGAATATTCAGAATTTTTTTAAGGGAAAAGGCACCCAATTTTGACATATTTTCGAGCGTAGTTTTTCCGGCAGAATTATTTTAAAGCATATGGAGAATACAAAAGGCTCTAAGGGGGTTCGGGGGCATACTAGTACTGTAGTGTACTTTTTAGTACTTTTTGAACAATTTTTAGGCAAATTTTTATAAATTTTTTGCCTCTAAATCTGAGTGTTTCACCAAATATAATGCATTTTGTTCGTACATTTTCGATCATGCGTGCTTAGAGCGCAAGGCTTATTGTTATCAAAAAGGTTCGAAATTATGGAAAAATTGTATTCATCAAAAGCATGTTTGAAAATGGCAGGTGGGGGGGATGCATCCCCCACATCTCCCCGCCGGATCCGCCCCTGCCCACACCGATAACAATGTTTCTTACTACTCCAAACAACCGGTTTTGCTTCAGTATGATGTGGGGCAAATTCCGTCACAGATGTTTTGAAATAACAGCACGTACTGCACTTGCATAGTTTGGACACTTCACTAAACAAGGGTTCGGTTTCAAAAGGGGGGAGGGTTCAATCCCCCCCCTTCTCCCACCCCCCGGGTGCGCCACTGATTATGCCGCCAGTGCAGATAATTGAAAATAAAAAACAACACACTCTCAAAAATTCGGCTCGTTGCTGAATGCTACATCCTAATACTTCAGTGTTTTTTTTTAGGTTTGGCGTGAGAAACCATTTAGCAATTTTGAAAGACCGCCAATTTTTAAATTTGTAAATAAAACTGCAGTCAACAGCTGTTTCAACGAAAATTTGCAGATTTTGAAAGACCGCTGGACAATTTTGAGAGACCATTTCGGTTCCCCGAAACGCCTCAAAACAAAAAACACTGCTAATACTAATAAATGTTAAATAATAAGCAGTCAACACTAGTGTTGGGCAACAGCCAGGGAAAGGTATGGACAAGCTTATCCGTCAAGCCCGTGAATAGGCCTCTACTAAGGAAAATGCCACAAGTAATTCCATTTCATTATTTAATCCGAAATCTTCGCATATTCTTTTCTCATTATTTTATATTTGCAGTTTAACTAATATTATATACATTTCTTGGCGTTATCCAAAGTATTCACCATTCATCTATTTTTCTTAAAGCGTTTCAAGTTTATTTCTAAGAGAAAAACTAAGCGCTTACCTGTAACTTCTGCTTCTTTTTCCATCACTATCATCCTCCACATAGATACCAATACCTCCTTCTTCCACGTTATTGAATCCACCTCGGCCGCCCCCCATCATCGGACCCCACGGACCCCTCGGCCACATTCCTCGCCCTCCACGACCCATAAACATGGGATTCCCCATTGGATCCATGACAGCTCCTTCCGGAAACATACCTTTACAATAATAAAGGTCACCAATTTCGAAAACTTGAGGTGAAATGTAAACTTACCAGGGAACGGTCCGGCCCAACCCCCTCGAAAACCTCCCCTAGGAGGCCTGCCTCTGGCAGGAAATCCCCGAAACATTCCACGGCCACGAAAAGGCATGTTAAAAGCACCCCTTCCTCGGAAACCACCTCGAAACTAAAAAAGAAGTAATCTTAACGGTGAAACTTTGATTGATAGACAACTCAATCATGGCTCTCATTTACTAAGCATCACTGCTGTGTGCAACAAAGATTCTTACTCCTCAAAAATCAAATCTTCCTCATACACGCAGCATAACGCCGAAGCGTGTAACGAGAGGCGGAGCCCATCTACGCGGCCTAGCGCCTGAGCAACAAAGCTACAAAGAAACGTCGCAACAGTGGCGAGTTGTTGGCGACACTATGTACGATTTAAACGGCCAAGGAATCGAACCCCAGACCTCCCGCACTGATAGCGTATGCTTAGCGACTGAGCTAACCCGCCGTTTATTCATATTCCTCTAGATTTGAAAATTGTACTAACATTATCGCCTACTGCCATAGGGTTAACTTCTGCAAAATCGAACGAATCACTGAAGTCTGACGAAATCGAAGAGAGCGTGAGGGACGAAAAGCTGTTAGATCTGCGAAAGAAAACGTAATACCGACTATCTTCAAGACTGCTCAGTCCAAGATCACAAGCTTACCATGCACTACAAAATAACAGATGCCATTTGCTACTAAAAAATTACGATTATGGAAACCGCGATGTCAGAGAAGGTCAATACCACTACGTCATTAAAATGTTCAAATCAATGCAGCATCATAGTCGCGGTATTACGCCAAAGCGTGCAATGAAAGGCGGGTCCATCTCCGCGGCTTAGCGCCAGGGCAACGCAGCTCCGAAGAAACATCGCGTCGTTGGCAACACTGCGTCTGATTTGCCGGGGAATCGAGACCACGGCCTCACATGCTGATAGCGATGTCCTTCACCACTATAGATGCCAAGTGATCGGTTTCGTTAAAATGTTAACAATTCAAAACTTTTAATCAACAGCAGCAGATACACTGGCTTTATCTATTTTTGAATATATAATTTCAGGGAAACTCTTACCGACTACGACTTTTTCGCATCGCATCGATATCTTCTTTCTTCAAGCCAACATCTTTTTCATTCGGATATTCTTTTCCCTGGCTCGACATTCGGCCTCTATCCGATCTATCAGACACGTCATCATCCGAATCCCTTCGTCGTTGCTTCTTCTTTTTCTTTTTCTGTTTCTTGTGTTTTTTCTTCTTTTTCTTTGGTTTATCATCCAAATCATCATCACTAATCTCACTCATCTGAGGAGGTTTGTCTTCCACAGGAGATGGAGCAGCCTCAACTTCGGCCTGGGCTGCTTGCTCCGCTTCTTTTTCTAAAAAGAAAGAAGTAACTTAAAAATAAAATTTTAAATGATTGATTGACGATACAGAACTAAGAATAACTTTATAGAGCCTTTTCTATCATTTATAGAGCTTTCTTCTAAAGCTCTTTTCAAACAAAATTATATTCGAAAAATATATTACATAGGCCTACTGAATGTCCGAACACTGCGCTTGGTTAAAACTTTATGACAATGTCGGCAAACCGAAAAAGGCTTGACGCTATGCGATTGGTGATGGGTTCGATACACAACCGAGATCAAACACATTTAAATTTCTAGATATTTTATGCCATTACTGCACCAGCTTTCGCTGCATTTTGAGTTTCAGTCTATTATTTCGTAAACACCAGAACTATTATTATTTTCTGAATCTGCAGTCTACATTGGTCACCAAAAATCGAAATCAAATATGCATTATAGTGGCGCAGGAGTCGGAAACCTGCAGCTCTCGAGCCGCATACGGCTCTTACCTCCTTACACTGCCGCTCAGAGAATTTGTAATTTTCTTTGTAGCATTTCGTGGATTTCATAAGCAACACATTATAGTTGTTTATACAAACTGCAAAGGTAGATCAAAAAAGCAATATATAGCATTTTCATTATAGCTCATCCTCAAAGGGTAGTCAAATACCTAATAAGCGAATGTAATGTAGATATCTTTTTTTGGATAAATGCATGTTTTCCCCATTTTAGATGTCAAAAAGTATCTACGGCTCCCGTTAGCATATTTCGGAACGGCAAGATAGGGCTCGATCGAAATGACTATAAATACAAAAATTGCACTAAAAACTGTAACAGCGGCGTGGTGTAACGGTCAGTATGCTGGACTGCCACTCATAGAGTACGGGTTCGATGCTACTCTGGGTTTTGATTTTATTCTTCACATACTTGGTTTCTGATGTGTATTTCGGGATGGGGCAGAGCGGTTGTAATAGAAAAAATTTTCTGTAGAACCATTCTGAAGTATGCGTCCGGGTAAGTTTTGTTTGTGGAAACCGGATTCAAATGGCTCTTTCGGTGTTAAAGGTTGCCTACCGCTGTAGTAGCGGTATTACGCCGAAGCGTGTAACGAGGCTCATCTCCTCAGCTTTGTGCCTGGGCAACGCAGCGCTGACGAAACGTCGCAGCGGTGGTGAGACGTGGATGACAATGTGTCCGATTTGATCGGCCCAGGAATGAAACCGCATACCTCCCGCATCGCTCCGTCAACCGGCCAGTAGTTACAATGTCCACTGTTCAGGAAAAACTAGCCTATTGAATGAACAAAAAATCTACACTTTGATGGAGGGCGTGGGTCTGACTTAGATAAGTCACAACATCAACTACGTAATTCGGGTAACAAAGCACATCTTACTTACGCTGTTTTAGTGATGCTGAAGCTTGCAGCTGTTTGGCGAGTAACTCAGCTTCCTCCAGAGGATGAAGCTCTTGCTCTTCATCTTCGGGATCATAAGGACGCTGATCATGCGCGCCATCAATGCCACTGTCGTTAGCCTGAAGAATAGTAGAAATTATTAACGCAAAAGAAAAATACAAGTTGCGCCATTATGAAATAATATTATCTAAAAAATGTTGAAATCAACTAATGATCTGATTTATGCAGTTGGTAGAATCAGCGCTCCACATTTACAAAAATTAATGATGACATTTTCTTTAATATCGGTATTTACCATTTCAAACCAATACTAATTCTTGCATTACCTCTTTGTCTCTATAAGCGGCTGGTTTTTCTCGGTGCCTTCTTTCCCGACGTCGCCTGAAATAAAAAACAGAGCACATAGAAAACCATCTCGTGTTTTACGTGAGACGATGTCGCAACACATGGTGTATTACACTCCAAAAGTAGTGTTTTTCCTTCTCTGTCAATTATCAATGCCTAGTTTCAACCGTACGGTTAGCTCAGTCGTTAAGCGCTTCGTTATCGGTGCGAGAGGTCTGGGGTTCGATTCCCAAGCCGGTCAAATCGGACACAGTGTCGCCAACGGCTCCGTCACTCGTTACACGCTTCGGCGTAATTCCGCGAGAATAGTGAAGATTTGATTTCGATTTCGTACCTGTGCCTCTCTTTCTTCTTCTTCATTTCTTCTTCGTCATCAGGGTTCACTTGCATAGCACGGTAATCGGTATCCTCGTCAAAGTGTTCTTTATCTGTGGAGGGTAAAAGTGTTTTAATCCAAGGACGTTTATATTAGGTTTTATTAATAAACTATGGCACGCTCGCTCGCATGAGCATTGAGCAGCGAGTGTAATAATTTATCTTTGGTCTCCTGAAATTATTCATTCCAACCATAAAGAAAAAAAATTGATCTTACTGCGGTAAAATGTCAACTGAAACTAATAGAGGAGCATTAAGATGAGTTTTGGAACTCAACCTTAACAAAAAGATTATATCTGGCATATTTGCAATCGTTCTACGAAGGAACGTTTCTGTAAAAACGTACACCATCATCACTCAGAGTAAAACTACAAAGGCACTAGGCTAAATCCATTCTGATATTTTTAAATTTCCACAAACTTTGTCGGACATCTTGACCCTAAAAGAATGAACTTAAAACAACTGATTATCACATTTGTAAACAATTTTCTTTCTATGTGATTTTCAATAAACGATAGTTTTTAACACTGACCTTCGTTTTCATCACTCTCTGCCCGGCGAGGCATCGTACTTGCAGCTAAGCCACGACGACGAGATTTCGGATCTTTTTGGCGTTTTCGCCTGGCAATCGATATAAGTGCAGCTTCCAAGTTTTCTTCGTTCTAAACCAAAGCAGTGATTATGATTGTTACACTGAGAAAAAAGGCCGTTATTTTTGCGTCCTAACGATGCATTGTACAGCAATTACAATATCTGTCCACGCATATTTACTTATTTATTCTCCCAGCCAGGCGAACGGTTTCGACCCTTCACGAATCATCGTCAGAAGTATACACACAATGGTTTCGCTAAAACATGAGCCCGCTATACATTACAAAAAAACAAGTATTGATTAAAGATTCATGGCAATTATATTAACTGTGTGACACAATACAAAATGCATGAAAAAACCTAAAAAATTTCATCAACACGCAGTCACACTATCATCTACTTTTTTCGAAGCATCATCCTTTGCGATTTCTGGCTTTCCCTGCAGAGCAGCCTCTTCTTTTGCTTTCAGTAGCTGCCTCTCTTTCTCTAATAAATCGTCTAGTCCTGGCACATTGGCTGGTACACTAGGTCCAACATCACCTCGAGGTCTAAAACACACAAATGTATCAGCGTCGCCCTCGTTTTACGCGAATAGTGATGACCACTAGGCTTTTGTAGAATGGTTGGAGATGAGACAACAGCTATTTCACTTGATGTTCCAAGGCTTAAATTATATTGGTCACCTAGAAAACTGTCACTAAGAAGAGAGCAGTTCATGTAAACGCTAAAAACGCTTGATTATCATACAAAAAATACAACCAACCTCTAAGTAATAACAAACGATTTGACATGAGATATTCCCAATTCTGATCTTAGTTTTGGAAGTTGGAACCATACGTAAAATATAAAGCCGCTGTATGATTTTTCCTCCTTACGCTATTTTCGTCTCATATTTATTGCATTCCGACGAAAAAAATGCTTTTCCGGTCTTTAAACCGGTAAAACTAACCTAATGATAAGACTTCATATAGTGTACCCCAGTGGTTCTCAACCATTTCTAGTTCCAGAGCCACACTTAAAGCCTTAAAGTTGTATGGAGCCGCATGCAAACAGCGCAAGATAAATAGCAACAAAGCAAACCTGAAATATGTAGGCTGTTTTACGATGACAACAAGAACCAAACTCAGACATGTATTTTAAAAGAAGAGTACAAGCTTTTTTTGACGGTTTGTTTGACATTTTACTGTACCTTCACTAACTGCTAATTAATATTTTTTCCAACTACCAGAACTTTACACAGCGTACCGGTTAGCCTGCTTACGATTTCTGAAGACAATTGTGAAAAAACAAAAGGGCATTATGGCATCATGAAAAAAGAGCCGCTTACAGCCGAACAGTTGAAGTCAAAAGGATCAAACAGTGACCGACGTGACATCCATTCAACTACTGATTTCTGATTGTTTTTACGTTACACACAGTTTTATAATTTCAAGCCATTAATTTTCAAAGGATTAATGAGAGCCGCATGCGGCTAAGAGCCGCGGTTGAGAATCACTGGTGTACATCATCTGCAGTTAAATACATGATAAGTGATATATATTTGTAACGTTTTTCCAGAAACTGAAATACACACATCAGAGGCTTTGACTGCTCAGCATCAGCTTCTTTCTTTTCCGAAGGAGAGGAGACAGAACGCGAGCTTCGTTTTCCAGCACCTATTAACACAAGTGCATCACCATTATCGAATTTATAAACCGAGTAACATATGGTGAGTACAATATAAAAAGTTAGTATTTAAGACATGACTTCAAATACCTCAGTTAGCTAACCGAACCCACGCCAGTCACTTTATGGAGAGATCACTTCAGTTTTCTGATAACTGTCATGTACGAGTATTTTCAATCGCATTGATCTGATTTCAATACTATTCAACACATAAGACAACTCTGAATAGGCGAAATGTTGCTTTTCCTACTTTTGCAGCTGAATTTCAGTATTTTCTGATAACTGCTGCAAAGCGATTCTGAAGCATTTGCCTTTCTTGTTGCTATCGTAACATTCACCCTAATAATTACTGATGAAACTCTGGATAACGCAATAACTTCATGTAAGTTAAAGATCAATGCTCGCCTGGACTTTTCGCAATACAGTACATGCCAATGCTATAAATGTTCTCACAAGTTTGCAAAGTTGCTTGAACAAAATTTTTTCACGTTATTTTATTCAAATAAAAAAATATGAATGGAAACCTGATGGTTGAAGATTGGGTACAGGAGTGCCGGCTGGATAAGAAGTTATTGTAGTTTCTCCATTACTATCAATACGCACAATTTCCGTCTTTATAACTTCACCAGTTTTTGCATTTTTCACCAATCGACGGATCACCTGCGAAGAGGATGAAAGAGATAAAAAATTGCTCGGAGTTGAATTGACCCATTGAATTCACTTACTTTTTTCTTCCCAGGAGGAGCAACTTTTTTAGTTGTTACTGTAGGAGTAGCTGAAAATCAAGGTTTCAATGTTTCACTAACGTTGAAAATCAAATCTTTGTTATACTAGAGCAGGAGTGGGAACCTGCGGCCCGCTTAAATTTTGAGTGTGGCCCGCATCAGAACTGCACCAGTAGAATAGAAAACATTAACTAAAAACTGCTTCACATTCAATTACATGCTATATTTGTGACATAAAAACCACGCTAAAGTCTCTGATTTTACAGTAAAAAATAACTCATCTTGCATGATTCGTAAATTTGCGACGTAAAGTTGTGTATTTTTAAGGCGAAATTTACATACAACTTTAAAGTAATTGTGGCACGCTAAAAATATTATGCGATCAATGTAGCCCGTCAAGCTTTTCCAATTACCCACCCCTGTACTAGAGCATTACGTCGAAGCGTGTAACGAGTGGCAGGTCCCATCTTCACAGTTTAGTGCCGTAACAACATCGCTTTGAAGAAACGTCGCAGCAGTGGTGACGAGCCATTGGCAACATTGTGTCTGAGTTGACCAGCCTGGGAATTGAACCTAAAACCTCCCGCACCGATAGTGATGTTTTAACCACGACGCCAACCAATCGGCGCGATAAACATATGGATGCACAAATTGCTCTTCTAATCTCAACCAGTTGTGTAATAGCTAACAAGGCAAAATTGCTGATGTTACCTACGTAACACAGAGCAGAATAGTGACTTAAAAAAATCGACCTGCCCTTGAATCAGAGCACACCAGCTTCTAAAAATAAACGCAAGGAGAGAAACAAACGCAGTAACTAATGCAGCTTGCCAAATATAAAAGCAGAGACGAAAAAATTATTTTTTAATCAACCATTTCAGAGAAAAAACATTACTCAAGGACTGAAAGATTAAAAACGAAAATATGCCATTACCTTGGCATATTAGTTGAATCTACGTACCAGTAAAGGCTAAATTACCAAAAATTATATTAATATCAACTAAATCTTGTGACTAAACTTAAGCAGCAATAATTTATACACTGCATTCTCACCTCCAACAGCAAAAGCCCTGCAAAACATAAAAGTTCTAATGAACACTTTGCAACTAAAACTTTAGGTTAGCTTGAAAGTAATGGCTTTATTGCAAATGCAAACCATTCAAAAGTTTTGCTCTTGAGGAGAAAAATATAGCCACAGTACACCTCAAAACTGGACGTTTCAACAACATAGATTCAGCTCCTATCATCAGCAGTGTAAACAAGGCAGTAGAAAACTTTCAGAACTTTCTGTTTTGCTTAGACTGCTGATGATGACGGCTAAATCTATTTTAACAAAACGTTTAGTTTGAAGAAATACCTCCACTTTTTTCCTCCTTAAGCTATTTTTGTCTCATATACATTTATTGTATTCCAGAGTTTTGCTCCTATTTAACAAAATCGGATGAATGCAGTTTCCAAACCAGGCAAATTTTAGAGCCCATTATATTATATGATAGCAATATCATATTTGGTGATGCCATCTTCACTTTAGATCTTGGAAAATAGCCTACCTACGATAGCGATATAATAGCTAGTTATATCAGGTCAATTACAAACATTTGTAATTGTTGACTGACTTAAGTCATACCAGTAACATATATATATTTTCACGTACAGTTTGCCTAGGCATATATTTCGTTTACGTATATTGACTTCTGGTTCACCTCGAACCTATCCAAATGAAGCTATGCTTATGAATCTTACGTTGAATCTTTCTTTTCGTCCATAGTTTATATATTGTGGACTTAAATGATATTGATGTGTCAGCAAATCGAAGATACTCTAAAACAACAAAAATTTGATATTTTTTAGATATATAAAACATTGGTAAAAAAGTCATATAAAAACACACCGTTCATGCTACTTAATACTTTCTTTATAAGCTGTGCATGCAATGGCATATTTTGTGAAAATAAAATATTACATAGGCCTAAGCTGCTTTTCATACACTTTTATGGTAAATACCAAACCTGTCAAACTCAATCATCCATACAAACAACACATTTGACGTCTGAAGTTCATAATTCAAGTAACAGCAAAAGAAATGCTGCAATGATGTTTTTTAAGTTCAGGCAAAAAGTATGTGCAGTATTAACAAAAACTTTGCAACTACCTAGTTTTTACATGTCCAGGAAACGTAAAACTCTAATAGTTATTACACAAACTAGTTCAACCACCCAGTTTTTTCTTGAACCTAGCTGTTTGTGTACTGTACGCTACTAAAGATATTACACAAGTTCCAATCTATTTTTAAATACATTGTAGCTCCATGAAAGGTGATAAATCTTTACGATAGAGGAAAAATTTGTCTGACTAGTTGTACAATTAAAATTATTCAGTTGATCACTGATCTAAGCAATATCACAAGTTTTTCCAGCAAAAAATGCTTAGCATACATCATATGGGATAAGTTCATTGACATTCAAGTTTGATAATTTATGAAGCAAAATCAAACAAACTAGCAATTTCAATTTTTTAACAGCATAAAAAACGTAACACAACACCAGCAAAGGTCCAGCATAACAAAATTCATCAATGATTTAGCTTCAACCTTTATTGAAACAGAAAAACATTAACTGCCAAAATCAACTTGGGGAGATTGTGAATTCAACTGACTTATTAGTACATTTCCTTTATTTTTTACATACTTACCACAAATGAAGGCATTTTGGCTACCGGTATGTGGTAAACCCAACTTATATCATATATTGAAAATAAAAAAAATGTGACAAACTTAAATCACAAAAATTTTTTATACAATGCTACTTAATTATTAAAACCTGTAAAACATTCAAACAGCTTTATACCAATGTAAGGAAGCACTTCAAAGACTTTCATTACTAGCAAATCAATTTTTGGTGTCTCAGGCTACACAGCACACTAGCAATATCAAAATCAGATCTACAGGTGAATAAGCTGCATAGTGCATACCTTAGCTGATCTAACAATCTCATGATGCAAAATGCAAGTGATGCAATCCAATCAAAAAATAAAAAAGCAATAACACATTACATTCAGACAGCGTTTATTTTGGCTTTACCTGTCATGAGTACCGGTATTCACACAATGTAGGATAGAGGTACTGACGGCAAAACCGACCTAGAAATTATTTGGCAGTATCTGATTTTGCCATTAATGGCAAAATACTGATTGACTAAAAAATATAGACTTGCATATGCATGACTGTTGATTGGCTCACGTCAACGCGCATGCCTGGTTCTAAGAAAATTAGCCAATCAGTATTTTGCCGTTAACTGCTAAATAGACACTTCCAAACTATTTTGTTGTTGACGGCAATCATGCGTATCCACACTATATATATAGGATCAATATATAGCCAAAAAAGTAGATCTAGAAACTATTCAGCCATTACCGACAAAATAGACACTGCCTTGTAACATAAACTATCAGTACCCAGTACCAGTACTGGGAACAAATCAAACCAAATCTGATACCGGTAAACCTTTCACAGTTTGTCACTCAGTACGTTATAACAAGCAAGCATCCTAAATGACCCTCTACTAATTGAGCATGTCAAATTTTTTGACTGTTTGTTACCAATGAGATAGTGGCACACCTTTAAAGAACAGAACTTACGGTAAAACTTTACGGTACCACTACCTTGCAAATTACACCTTTTTTCACTTGACTAAAATTAAATCATAAAAAGTCGTCCACACAACAGATCATTAAAACTTTGGCCAGTTGATTTGTTGAAGCTGTGATTGACGCATTGTCTCTTTGTAAATGTACCACATTCTTAAATTG
The DNA here is from genome assembly GCA_964006365.1 of Trididemnum miniatum. Lineage (NCBI taxonomy): Eukaryota > Metazoa > Chordata > Ascidiacea > Aplousobranchia > Didemnidae > Trididemnum > Trididemnum miniatum. Next base: position 33,410,349 of record OZ023232.1, read on the forward strand.
CTGATTCAGACAGAACTTCTAGACTAGAACCACTTCTGAATTCATACTACTTTTCATACATGCAAGTATGCTGATATGCAGCTATGCCATATCTTGCATTCACCAAAATACCAGAAACAGTGAGAAGAAAGAAAATGCATTCATTGTAAGTTGTTTTTTTTACTTTTAACAATTACAGTATCGGCACTGGTATTAACTGATTACGGTAATTATAACTACCAGTAACTAGGCCTATGATACCAGTAACTGATACAATGTTCAGCACACCTAAAACTTCCTGTAACTTGCAAAACAAACACAGTAACTTTTTAAAGAAGTTAATTAAATCATTAAAATTGATGTATTAATTACTTACGCACTTGATGTTACTTCAGTATCATCAACAGAGACTCTTGAAGAAGTTGATATTACTTGCTGGCTTCTGGACCTCGTTTTGTTGTTGTTGAAGTAGAATAACTCCAATTTTCAATCGTAAGGCTTGTTTATCAGAATACCAGTATGTGATTGCCTTTTACTGACACTAATGGAACAGTATAGGCAATGCACTGACGCAGGCGCAAGTATTATTGCACTGGCAATAACCTGTAACTGGTGCCTGGGCAATGGTAACCGCCAGCGGGCTATGACTACCTCGGCGTATTTTGTAGATGTGAGTGTTACTGAATTTTAAGAGAATTGAAGCTGAATACTTGTAGTTCCTAACTTTTCAATATTTCTTTCAATCAACAGCATGAACTTTACTATTTTCGTCACTTAACACTTGCAACAAGAAAGACGCGTGATCAAAAAACTGAAGGGCGGAAGAAATTAGCGCCACTAGTGTCCAGACTTTTTTAAGTCGATAAAAAATCTGCTACAGTGAAAGCATTTTCGTGCGTTTTTTTTTTTTTTTTTCTTTTGTTTAATACAATTATTAACGATTTCATTGAATGCTTTATTCTTGAAAATGATTAATGCAAGTATATAACAGAGCAACAGTGTCTGAGAGAAGAAAAGTTTAAGAAAAATAAAGACACTTTAACAGCTCAGATCGGCGAGTGTAAGAGCGTCCGCATCGGGAGCTGTAGATTTGGGTTTGATTACGAGTCGCGTCAAACCAACGACTTTAAAATTGATGTTCACAGCTTTCCTGTTCGACGCTCAGCAAGGAAAAACTCGAAGAAATGCGTCAAGGGTTGGCTGCTGCAATTCCTACTTACCACGTTTTTACGGGATGCGACTTTATTTCCGCATTTTACAGGCAAAACTGATATATATTCGAAATCCTGTCATACGGTAGACCTACTTTGGCTTCGTGTAATGTCATTGGCTTTATTCTTTTTTGTTACACATGTTTTATTTGTTAAATTCAAAATACAGATACCGAATTTTTTGCAGACAAGGCAAGTTGAGGGCATTGGGAATCATCAGCAAGTCTGATAAGTTTGTGAAATTCTTCCAGTTTCTTGATTCGTTGAGTTACGATGATGATGTTGAAACAGCATCCGAATTTGTCTTTAACTTGTATGGTTTTGGAAGTAATGGAAATGTAAATGAAGTGCGCTACAAGAAATTGATCACTATGACTGGCAAGATAGCACAGGTGACCATATGAAAGTGACGTCCAGTAGGCTATATAAAATTAGCACTTTTTGACCCAAATCGGCCACCTTCCTTTAAACAGTTCCGAAAATGGGATCAAGTCAAGTCCAGATCACACATTCCTCTGTAATGAGTTGCATTTTGCAAGTCGTGAAGTAAAAATGATTGAGTACATGCACTTCGTACAACCAAATTTGAATTGTTTCTTCGTTCTTGACAGGGCAATCCAATGACTAACGTAAAAAAAGTCGACTGTGCCTTACTACCCCCTTTATTGCCAAGCTAACAATGCACCTAAAACGAACCAATTATGTAGTCATACTGTGTGCCCGGTCCACGACATTTGGGCGCGAGACATCTGGGCGCAAACATTTGGGCGCAGAGGCGTTTGCGCGCAGAGCAATTTGGGCGCAAGGGCATTTTGGCGCAAAATACGTCTGCGTCCAAACGCATTTTTTATCAACTTTTTTTAGTTTTTTTTTTTTTAAATTGATGACAATTATTTTCTATTTGTAACGATTGTAGAGCAAATTAAGATGAGCTAATTAACAGTAACATATAGGCTATCGAAAAAGATAGAGCAAAGTAAAGTTCAAGTATGATCAATTGTCTAGCAGCCTGAGAGAGTGATTAAAAGTTTTTGGATTTAAAAGGAAACTGTCCATGCAATATACGACAGCAAAATAAAAAAAATAATGAGTTGCTTAACGCAGCTGTGATTTGTAAATACTTTAAAATGGATCCATGTTTCATAGAATAAATTAAATCATGAGTCAGCTGTTATTTACTCACAAAAGCTATGATCCATTTCATTGGTATAGTAGATTGATCAAGAACCTCTTTCAAAATCATGTTGTTCTGTTACACCGAGAACTTCTCTTACGTTTTCATTCAAAAATTTGCTACGTATTAACTCATTACCGTGTCGTTGCGATTGTCTTATTCTCACGCGTTTCCGTCGTTCGAGAACATTGTCACAAAAATGTTCTAATTTTTAGATTTTAGGATTAAAATGAAAGTTTCAGGTCCAATATTTAATTTCTGGTCAAACATCTTTATTTATTCCATAAAATTGTTACAAATAAAGAATAATTGTCAGTAGTTTAAAAAAAGTAACAAAAAGTTGACAAAACTGCGTTTGGACGCGGACGTATTTTGCGCTCATATGCCCTTGCGCCCAAAATGGCGCTGCGCCCAAATGTCCTCGCGCTCAAATGTCGGGTTTTGCTGTGGGCCATTGCTCATCTGGCAAATCCTACCAATGGGTTAAGCCCCGATGACTATGGCTGGTTGGTGAAAAATGGGAGCCTTAACATTAAATAGTACGAAGGGCCAGCGATGCCTTCAGGTGATTTTTTCCGAAACGAAAATGAATCTCCGTGTTCCAATGAGGTTTCTCTGGAAGAAGTTGATGATGAAGATAATGAGATTGAATGTATAGAATCTAATGATGAAGCATGGTCGGAAGATTCTGATCAGGACGACTTGTAACTAAAATTGTAGTGCATTTATTAAGATTGCAATCTTTATTGCGATTGCAAAAATTATATGGAGTGTTCTTTGGAAAATAGAAATTGTTACTATGTCTGTCTGGACCCCCACTTCAAAATTTGTCCGTCATTTGTTATTTTACGCTTGCTTACATGTTTTGCATAAAATTCCTTTGGTTTTACGAGGTATAGGCCTACTTTCGTTTGTGCCAACTTATATATTGGGGGTGTGGGTTTGGGGGCGTCTGTCTGGACTCCTACGCCATAGAATTTGTCTGTCATTTGTTATTTTACGCTTACATGTTTTGCATAAAATTTCTTAGGTTTTACGAGGAATACTTTCGTTTGTGCTAGCTCAGTAGTTTTCAACCTTTTTTCTTTTGTGGCCCATTTTTTGTTGCACGAAAGTTCTGTGGCCCATTGGGCTAACTTTTTATCCTTCCTAAACGAGTATTCATCCCCAGGAGCGGATCCAGAAAGTTTTGATGGGGGGATGCAATTTTGAATTAGGTTGATTGTTAGCTAAATACAAAGACGTTCAGACGTTTCGTCCCGGAAACGGGCGTAAATAAGCCTTTTCAAAATGTTTTATACCAGGGGCGTATTGAGAAAATTTTTCAAAAAAGGGGTATCAAATTTCGTCACTTTTTTAAGCATAGTTTTTTTCCAGCAGAGTTGCGTTTTAGCAACTGAAGTAACAAAAACGACTCTAGGGGGGTTCGGGGGCATGCTTCCCTGAAATTTTTTGAAAAGTTGCATACTGTGATGGCCATTTTAGTACTTTTTGAGCAATTTTCAGGCAAATTTTGTTTATAGTTTTGGCCCCTGATTTTGAGTACTTTACCAAATATGATGCATTTTCGCCCAGTTTCGATTATGCTCGCTTAAGGCGACTCAGGCATATTGTTATGAAGAGGTTCAAAATTATGGCAAATTTTTATTTATCCAAAGCATTGTGAAAAATGGCTGGTGGGAGCGAATGCATTCCCCACATCCTCCTGGATCCGCCCCTGTTTATCCCTTCAACTTGCAAGTTCCACCTAAGGGAGCCAAGTGGCTTGCTTTGAAAACCACACTGTAGTTGTAGCCGCTTAAAATCCAAGTCCATACATGACGCGATAGAAGGCATTGATTGCATCACGCCACCAACTCAACGAGAAATAGGTTCTATTAGGCCTACGACAATCGCCTAGATTAGTTTCACAATCTTTCCACGAAACTACACACTATTAATTGAATAACTAGAATGAAAATTATCTACTGTAGCAAAAAAACAGCAGCGTCATTCATTGTTACTACCGTCAAAACTACTAAACAAACGCAAAAGTGTAAACTTAACCATAGTGACACAAATGAAACAGAATTTTTCAATAAATCTAGCAATTTTTTAAAAAGTTCTGTGGCTCACCTCACAATGTTTCCATGGCCCACTGGTTGAGAACCACTGTGCTAGCTTATATATTGGGAATGCAGGTTTGGGGGCGTCTGTCTGGCACCCTAAACCATAGAATTTGTCTGTAATTTGTTATTTTACGCTTGCTTACATGTTTTGCATAAAATTCTATTGGTTCTACGAGGTATGCTTTTGTTTATGCTAGCCTATATATTTGGGGGTGTCTGTCTGGACCCCCCGACTTAGAGTTTGTCTGTCATTTGATATTTTACGCTTGCTTACATGTTTTGCATAAATCCAATTGTTTTCAGGACGGATACTTTCGTTAGAGCTAGCGCCATTTTAGGGTAGTCATTTATTAACGTCTGTCAATGGTTTTCCCCCAACAAATTCGTCAGTCACTATTCATTCCGCAGCCAGAGTCATGTGGGAAATGGGTTGCAGATGTTTTTTGGAGGTATACTTTCGTTTGTGTTAGCGCTAATTTTGGGGGTCTTTTTTTTGTTTGAAAAGTAGGCTACCGAAAATCGGTACCGAGTACCGTTATGATCGTTACTTTTTAACAAATGTACCGTTATCGGTACCGACGATACGTTTTTAGCAAAACATCGATATCGTTGTCTCTGTTGAAGAACCGACGACTTCTCTGGCACAGAAGATTTTTTTGCCATGATACTGTGGCGGCTAATGAAGAATATTTTCGGGGGAGCTTCAAAGTTACCCGACAATCAGACACTTTTTTCCACCCTTTGTGGTAACTTATTCTGCTGCTTCAGTGCTTATCGACCTTGCTGTGGCCACTTGCATCCGAATCGCGTGTAGCTTGTCGCCCGTCGCATTCGTTAAAAGCATCTAAGCATAGCAGAAATAACATGATAACTCATATTGTTTAAAGCATGAACCTACTTCAGTAATATTTATGATGCTACCATGGAACTACTGTTCTACTGTTACTAGTTAAATATAGTGTACAGTAGCGTATTTAGGGGGGAGGAGGGGTGGCTGAAACATAGGGCCTACGAGAAAATGGTGGAGCTCATCACGAACAATGAAGACCATTTTTTTTTCTCTTCACCGATACTTTCAGTGGAAAACAGGACATCTGAGGACGTGAGGATCTTTTAATTTCTTCCAATCAGTGTGATCAAATAGCCTAGGGCCTCTCATTGTCTAAATCCGGCCCTCAGGAGCGTGTTTAGGGGCGGGGCCATGGTGCCATGACTACCCTCCCCCTTTTGACTCTGCCATTTAGGAAACAAGAACAATAGGCCTACTAATGGTGCCAAGTGACTGATATATGCCAGATTCTTTTGATGGTTTCTGTAGCTTATGGCCAGGAGCGAATCCAAAGGGGGAGGATGAGGTATATGCATCCTCCCACCAGCCATTTTCAAAAATGTTTTTGATGCATACAATTTTTCTATAATTTCGAATCGCTTTGATAGCTATAAGCCTTACGCCTTAAACACGCATAATGGTAATTAAAAATGTGCGAACAAAATGGAGGCTGTCATATTTGGCTAAGTACTCAGAATTAGGGTCAAAAAATTTAAACACAATTTGCCTGAAAATTATTCAAAAAGCACAAAAATAGCCTACACAGCTTGTAAATTTTCAAAAATTTTCCGGGGTAGCATGCCCCCGGACCCCCCTGGAGCTTTTCTAGTTTCTTCAGCTTCAAATCACTTCTGCCGAAAAAAATACGCTAGAAATTTATGCCCCCCCCCCCTTCTAAAATGTCTCGCTACGCCACTGCCGGCCCTGGTTGTAGGGAAAGAAAATCTGGTCATTGATTTTGCCCCCCCCCCCACACACTTTAGAAATGCTTCCGCCATCGCTGAAGGTATGACCACTTAATCTTCGTGAGTGGTTGTCCACTTCTTTTTCAAATATTTATTTCGAAGTGCTCGATGCTTTGTCATCAGTCAGTCAGTCATTGATAAAATGGTTTTATAATTGTCATAATAACCAGAATTACGTAGCGTTGTTTCCTGAATCTTGTTCTTGTCGTTATGCTTAATGAAGCAATGACGCAAATTTGTTAGCAGGGCAGTGTCGCTCCTGTACATGCAACTGTCCTCGGCCCCTCAGACCTTCCGCAGAAAAAAGGCTAAACGATTTCAAGCAAAAATGATGTACGTACTGTAGCTCAAAAAAATAACTAAATCACTAACATTTGAATATCGTTTTACCAGTTACACCAGAAAGAATTTCTTTGACTTCCGTACAACAATCGTGCCTTAACTGCCTACGGTATTTTTAGTTTAATACATCTCTTTTAAATTTGAGGCCATCTTTTATTATTATACAACCAGTGGCGGATCCAGGGGGGGATGTGGGATTTGCTGCGTATGCAACACCAGCCATTTTCAACAATGTTTTGGATGAATAAAATTTTTCTATAATTTCGAACCTTTTCATAACAATATGCCTTAATCGTCTTAAGCACGCATAATCGAAACTGTGTGAACAAGATGCATCATTGGTGAAATACTCAAAGTTAGGGGTCAAAGATATGACAAACTTTACTTAAAACTTGTTCAAAAAGCACTAAAATGGCCATTTCAGTATCCAAATTTTCGAAAATTTTCTGGGGGAGCATGCCCCCGGACGCCTTAGAGTCGCTTTTTGGTACTTAAGTTGCTTAAAATTAAATCTGCCGAAAAAGTACGCTTGAAAAAGTGAAGAAAATTGGTGCCCCCTCACTGAACAAAATTCTGAATACGTCCCTGACATGAAAATATTTTCAAAAGGCTTATTTACGCTCGTTTCCGGGTCTAAACGTCTTTGTATTTAGTTAACATTTAACCTAATTCAAAATTGCATCCCCCCCACCAAAACGTTCTGGATCCGCTCCTGTATACAACGTATGGTCAAATGTGATGTCATTCTCAACCCCCTCCCCCATCGCAAAATCCTGGCTACGCTAGTCATTGTAACAGTTATGAGCAACAGGCTTTTATGAACAGTCACAACGCAAGCTTTCCAGCATTCGTTATAAATAATGAATTTTGACGTCATTTATCAAGCTTTTTTAGCTAACGATTTGATCGTTATTTCCGAACATGGAATACCAAAAATACCGAATTCGGTAAATAACGAAAAAACTTAGCATTCGTTATGTACCAAAGAGCATGGAATGATCCCATAGATAATGAAGTTAATCGCAACACAAAGCTTTTAACGACAAAGGAAGTTAATCGCAACACACAGCTTTTAGGTTTACAGAAAATTGAAGAATCTAGTCAAGGGCTGATCCACTTTTCATTTTTATGGAAAATGGGCTGGGAATCATGTTATCGTAATCTTTCGCAGCTTTCCACGTCTAAAAGTAGGCCTATATCTTCATGAAATGTAAAGGTATATAGCGTGTTTTTAAGGCTTTCCGCCCCTCTGGATCTACCTCGGCACGTCTGCAATATTCAAAATGAAAAGATCACTACGACGATTGTTTTTCCTTGACAGTTGTCAGTAGTTGTCACGCGGAGTAGACGCTATTTTTTCTCTCTGAAAAAAAAAAAAAACTTCAAGTCAATATGCCAACCAGATCATCACAGAATGAAGAAGAATTAATCGAGAAATGTTTGGCAATGCTAAAACCTAAAATTAAAAGCGTAGTTGTAAAGGAATTAGAGATCAATCGAAACGCACAAGCAGAAGAATTTATGGTTCTAAAAACTGAACTAGCGCAAATCAAAGAAAGTCAGCAATTTATTTCTATGCAATTTGAAGAACTGAAAGCCGAAAATGCTAAATTGATTAAATGCAATAAAAACCTGGAGAAAGACAATCAAAAATTAAGAGATGAAGTGGAAATGCTGCATGATGTGCAGACCGATCAATTTGAGCATTTGGATAACCTTGAGCAATATGGCAGAAGGGAGAACTTGGAATTTGAAGGAGTTCCACAAGTTCAAAATGAAGATACACATCTGAAGTTGTAATTAAAATAGCTGAAAAATTAAATATTAATTTAAATGAAAACGACATTTCCATTGCGCATCGTCTACCCACGAAAAGACCTGGCAAAAGCAATAACAGCAGTACCAGTCTACCAACGCCTGCAATCATTGCACGATTTGCGAACCGAAGAATTCGTAATTTAATCTACAGCAAGCGATCTGCAGCGAGGAAAATCCCGACCAGCGAGTTTCCAGTGCCAGGCATAACGCGTTTGTTTATAAACGAAAATCTTACCGCGTACCGCAAAAAACTGCTCTGGCAGACCAAGCAAAAAATGAAAGAAAACAATTACAAATACATCTGGACGAAAAATGGAAGAATCTTTATTCGAAAAGACGATGATTCCAACCCAATCGAAATTCGCCGTGAACGAGATACTTGGTCACTGTAACTGTCTATATGTGAAGCCTACGGTTAAAATTCTGCAATGTTCGATTATAAATTTAACACAGAAACAACGATTTACAAGAACTTCGACTATAAATCTGATGACGCAAGCAATGACAAAAATCAGTGTGCAACCGAGGTAAATGACTACGACGAGCTTTTTCTAAATAGTGAGTACTATGATACTGAGTCCATTAACAAGAAGTTTAACACTTCTAATCCCCAGAAAAAACTTTTATTTATGCATTTTAACATGAGAAGTTTGTCAAAAAACGTTGACAAGCTTCATGAGTTTCTCACTGATTTAAAAACCCGTCCTGCGGTTATTGCTATTTCAGAAACTAAACTGAAAGAAAGCAAAATTGCTAACAATATAAATCTGCAAGGGTACAATTTCATACATTACGATAGTAAAACATCTGCTGGTGGTGTGGGACTGTATATTAATAAGTTATTGGTTTACAGTAGCAGAAACGATTTGCGTCTGAACCTTGATCGAGTCGAAGACTTATGGATTGAAATTACTGTAAATAATAAGCCCTACGTTGTGGGAGTAATATATCGCCATCCGGCATGCTCGATGGCCGAACTTGACACCTTTAGCAAATCAGTTTATGACACCCTTCATAACCTAAATCTTAAAAAAACTAATTTCTGCATTTTAGGTGATTTTAACATTGATCTATCAAGAATTCGTGAATATAACAATACTAGAAAATACGCAGATAATTTGCTTAGTTGCTCAGTGAAATGTGTTATTGATCAACCGACTCGTGTCACTGCTCACTCAAAAACGTTATTGGATCATATTTATGTTAACAGTCGTCAACAAAATGTGAGCGGGGGAATAGCTGTTTCTGATATTTCCGATCATTTTCCTACCTTTGCGGTAATTAAAATTAAAGCAGGTCAAAAAAAACAAACTGATCAAATTTTCACACGCGATCTGAAAAACTTCAATGTAGAAGCGTTTCTCCAAGAGTTGAACTCTAATTTTACAGATCTACAAATAACCGATACTGCTTCTATGCATCAACAATTTGATAAATTTGTCAACGACTTTACCGAGATTGTTAACACGCACGCGCCGTTAAAACGAGCAACCAGACGAGAAAAAAGGCTGATATCGAAACCATGGCTGACCAAAGGTTTGTTAAAGTCTATCAAATCAAAAAACAAAATTTTTAGTCGCTTGCATAATACGTACGACCGACATCTGGAAGCTGAATTCAAAACATACCGCAATACTTTGAATCGCGCCATTAAATGCGCCAAGCAAAATTATTACAAAAATTATATAGAACTGAATAAAAATTCTTTTGATAAAATCTGGAAAATAATTGACGAAATGGTAAACGTTAAGAATAAATGTAAGAAAACCCCTACTAAGCTAGTAATAACTGAAGAAATTATCCTAACTGAACCTAAAGCTATCTCAAATGCAATGAACGATTTTTTTGTAAGTATTGGTAGGAAAATGACTGACGCTATTCCTGATGTACACTCTTCTGTTCTCACACCACCACCAGTTATCAGCATGAAAAACTCGATATTTCTGCAGCCAACCACTTCTGATGAAGTAGAAACAGTTATCAATGCACTTAAGAATAATAAGGCTATTAGAATCATGGATGTAGAGACCAAATTTATAAAGTTAAGTAAAAATATTTTGTCGCCTGTATTAAGTGATTTATTTAACGTGTGCATTGCACAAGGCGTATTTCCTGACTGCTTGAAAATAGCGGAAGTGATTCCAATCTTTAAAAAAGGGGATCACAATTTAGCCACAAACTACCGTCCAATATCTATTTTATCTCAATTTGATAAAATCTTTGAAAAGTTGATCTACATCAGAATCTCCTCTTACCTTGAAAAGTACGATTTATTGAGTAAAAATCAATTTGGATTTCGTGAGAATTCTTCTACGAACTTTGCGATTGCCCACATCCATGATAACATTCTAAGAAATGTTGATTTAGGACTGCATACCTGTTGCATATTCTTAGATTTTTCAAAAGCGTTCGATACTGTTAATCACCAAATCTTGCTAGCTAAATTGCAAAAATACTTCGGGATTCGTGGTAAGCCACTTGATCTACTTAAAAGCTACTTAAGTAACCGATATCAATATACTAAAATTCTACAGACCCAGTCTGAGCTAATGTCTGTTTCTTGCGGTGTCCCCCAAGGTTCTTGCTTAGGCCCACTCTTATTTCTGATGTATATTAACGACCTACCTTTAGCTACAAAATTTGAAACGACCTTATATGCTGACGACACATGTCTAGCTATGTCTGACAAAGATTTAGATTCTTTAGAAACTCGCGCCAATAAAGAAATTTCAAAAATTGATCTATGGCTACGGAAAAACAAACTGTCTTTGAATTACTCTAAATCAAACTACATGATAGTCAATGGCAATCCAAAGAAAACTCTTGATGATAACTTTAAGCTGATCATAAATAATTCTGCGCTGATCAGAGCTTCGTCGGTTAAGTACCTCGGCTTGCACATTGATGAACATTTAAACTGGTCTGTTCATTTGAAACATCTCTCAAATCAATTGGCAAGATACTCCGGAATTTTTTACAGGCTTCGTGATTTTGTTGACGTGGAAACTCTGTGCATGCTATACTACAGCTTTATCTACAGCAGATTACAATATGGCATAATTGTATGGGGCACGGCTACCAAAAATTATCTAAGTGAAATCAGTGTCAGATTGAATTATATAATTCGGACTATTACCCGTAGCAACCGTTATGCGTCAATGACTTCGCTTCATAAAAAACTTAAATTTTTAAAACTTCATGACGTATACAATTTTGAACTTGGCAAATTCATGTTTCAATTGTGTAAAGGAAATGTGCCGAAAATATTTCATGATTCGTTCATGAAGATTAATCAAATTCATCATCACAATACAAGATCCACTGAAAAAGCAATTTACTTTTTGCCGCGTACGAACAAAAGTTTTTCTCAAAAAACTCTTTCGTTCAGAGGAACCAAACTCTGGAAAGAGATTGACAATGATATAAAAAGCACACACTGGGTTTCCTTTAAAAAGGCTTACAAACATTTTTTATTGCAATCGTATTGATGTTTATTGAATATGCTTTTCTTTGTATAATCTTCTTTAAATGTTTTGAATTTAGTTAATTGATTACTCACTGAAAATTTGATTATTGGCACCTAAAAATATTGGTAATCGTTTTTTTACTCTGTGATTTTCTTTTTCTGTGTGTGATGTACTTTCTGCGACTGTCAGGGAGCATCTTGATTCGAAAACCTTGCGGTTAGTCGATGCTTCCTGGCCATTTGTTTACTAGAATTTTTTCCTTTTTTTTATATTTTGTTATATTGTGTAGTGAATGAATGGCGAAATAAATCTCTCTCTCTCTCTCTCCTTGAACAATCGTCAAAGTGATATCCAAAACTATAAGGTCAAACTGAAATAAGCTTTTGCCGATGATATATATTCTGCAGTCTGTGAACTCACAATAAAGGAGGTATGTTGGATTGAGAATATTTTGGGGGGACAATGTCCCCTGTTTCCCCCTACGGGACGGGCCTGGTTGTTCTAGAAATTTCTGGCCTGGATCCATCAATGCCAATGTGGGAAAGCGCGTAGTGAGTTCATGCTTCACATCGAAGCCACTTGTACATGAATCGAACTCGCGACGCCCAAGTTTTTAACCCATACTGTGCATTTACGCTTTGTTACAACTCCATAACCCTAATATAAATCTTGAGTAGATACTGTAGGCTTGAGGATGTGACGCAGATGAATTTGCTTTCTAGCTCTCAGCCTCTCACTTGTTAATCACATGTGTCTCGAACAAAGTGAGCAATTGCGGCAATTTGACAATGTTATGCAATACTGTAGAACAATAGACAAGCTGAAGGTCCACTCTAAAATTAATTGTTACAATTACGGTCAGGTTAACCTATAAAAGCATCTTGTAATACGCGTTAGTGAGTTTGTACTAGGGCTGAAATGTCAACGCAGTTTTTATCGAGTTCAAATTCGAGTTCTTGTTTTTCATTTAAAATGTTTCGAGTTCAACAAGTTTTGTAAAATTCCGGTTCATGCGCGGTTCAAGTTTAGTTCTAATCGAATTCAAATTAAGTTTAAGCAATTTTGGTCGAGTTTGGGCCAAGTTAAAAACTCACTCAACTTTTTTCGAAATCGAGTTGAGTTAACAGATTTTAATTACTTCGCTTTAACCTGGTAGGGTTGTAGCAGTCACCCAGTCAGTGCTAATTTTAAGTGTTCTTTTATTAGTTACGTGCTCTGTTACGTCATAGTTGTGTTGAGTTCCCTTGCAACCTGCAAGCGTGGTCTGTTCTTTTTCGTGTGTCGGGAAAGCTGCGTTTGGACTAACAATTATGTTTCGTTACCAACTAACAAACTTGTGGTTGAACTTCACTTAAGAAAGCAGTGGCAGGACACACGTGCAGGCAGTGGCGTAGCAAGGGGGGGGGGGGGGGGCGGTCCGCCTTAGGCGGCACGCCCTGGGGGCGGCATTTTGGATAAGCTTTATGTAATTGTTTTTCTTAATTGTTTTGAACAACTATTACTTGGCTATATCGCTTATTTGCTAATCGTAAATCATCTTACTGTGTTGCCCAGGCGCAAAGTTGCGAAATGGGCTCCGCCATCTCGTTTACGCTTTAATTGGTGTATTCCCGCGAGTATAAAAAAGATTTGATTTTAATGTGTAATATGTCACAATTGCGTACTGTTTTCTTCGTATTTGCGATATTTGAATCGCTCACACTCAGCGTGCGAATGCAGTAGGCCTATAGGCAGTACTACGCAAGTAACATGGGCGCACGCAGGGGGGGCAACGGTGCCATGGCCCACCCCTTTGGCTCTGTAATAAAGTGTTAAAACCTAACTTTCAGTTTATAATTTCTCAAACTAGTAATGATTGCAGCCTCCTTTCACTTATTTTAGCCAAGCTTCTGCTTTCAGACATAAACTCCGAAAATGTTTTTGCATTGCCTTTAGTGACTGCCAGTGGCGTAGCCACCGAGGGTTACAACCCCCTCCCCGTTGAGCCTCAAATGACGTCATACATAATCGAAACTGTGCGAACAAGATGCATCATTGGTGAAGCACTCAAAGTTAGGGGCCAAAGATATGACAAACTTGCTTAAAAATTGTTGAAAAAGCACTAAAATGGTCATTGCAGTATGCAAATTTTCGAAAATTTTCCGGAAGAGCATGCCCCCGGACCCTTTTGGAGTCGCTTTTGGCATTTAAGTTGCTTAAAAATAACTCTGCCGATAATAATACGCTTGAATAAAGTGACGAAAATTGATGACCCCTCCCTCAAAAAATTTCTGAATATGCCCCTGACATGAACCATTTTTAAAAGGCTTATTTACGCCCGTTTTCGAGTTTAAACATCTTTGTATTTAGTTAACATTCAACCTAATTCAAAATTACATGCACCCCATCAAAACTTTCTGGATTCGCTTCTGTATACAACGTATAATCAAATGTGAAGTCATTCTCAACCGCCCCATTGCAAAATCCTGGCTACGCTAAGGGTGACTGCAATCACTGCATGCCCTTTTTCGATATAAAAGTGTGTTAAAAAGAGTGTTTTTTATGTGAAAACCGCAAAAATTCGTTGGCAGCTGGGGGTTACGCCCCCACACCCCCTTAGCCTGCGGCGGCTGGGGGCTTCGCCCCCACACCCCCGGTTATGTTCCCTCCCTCTTTGGCCAAATCCTGGGTGCACCACTGCGTTTGGGGGCGGCAATTTCTTGAACCGCCCCGGGCGGCAGAACCTCTAGCTACGCCACTGCGTGCAGGGCCAACGCAGGATAACAATACACGCGCACGACGAAATAGCAACAGGGTTTCTTTAAGTTAATGATAGCATGTTGAATGGTGATCAATGATCCTTTATTCAAAAAACTTCAAGTAACCTTATTCTTTTCTATTCACGTAAAATTGTTGGTGTGCAGTATTTGCCTGCTGGAAGTAGGTTTAAGCCTTCAAACTTGGTACCACCTGGCCTAGTAGGTGCTGCTAAAATCTGTTTTTTTGATACTCAATTATGTCGATACGTTCTGAAGACATCACTGCGGAAGCAATGAAAGAATATGAGAAACTTATCGCAATAACAGGAATTGGATATTTGCTGGAAGAAAATGCCGCTACAGGTGGCTGTTAATAAGATACCGGTAACTTATGATGAATTACGGGTAGACCCTCTTAATCAGTGAACGAGAAATTTCACGTGAATTTCTCATCCTCATTGCACCTTGGTTTACAGACAAAGTCGGGGGTTTTCGATTACCATTGTGACGGCCGTAATGCATGTTGTACGGTAGACCTAGTTCTGATTTCCCGCAATTTTATGCATAGCTTATTGGACCAGTTGCTTTTCAAATACCGGTGTCCGGTACGGCACGAATATTTCAAAACGGTTCTACAGTAAATTTCAAATAATTTTTTATTGTTTGCGAGTTGTTAAAATATAGAAAATCCTGAACCAAATAAGAGGGTGATGGGATCCTTTTTCGACCAGTAATTGACTCCAACCATATGACCAAAACAATCAAAATTTTTATACTCGCGGTATTACGCCGAAGCGTGAAACGAGAGGCAACTGGCGGGGCCCATCTTCGTGGCTTAGTGTTGCGGGCAACACAGCTCCGCACCCGAAGAAACGTCGCAGCGGTGGCGAGTCATTGGCGACAGTTTCGATTTGTCCGTCCCGGGAATCGCACCCCAGTCCCACGGCGCCGATAGCGAGGTTTTTAACCACTGCGCCGACGGGCCGGTGATTAACTACAGCCGATATGGAATGTTGCAATACGATTGGCAATGTTACAGCCACAATATAACCGGTAGGAAGTAATAATGGTTGTTTGCGACACCGAGCAATGCAAGCACGACATGGGTCGGCTGTACACTAACGCTTAGTGCACGAGAAAGGGTAACCGGTTATCATTTTTTTCGTCCTTTTAGACTCATCAGATGCACAACTACGAGAGCCAAAGCTAGCTCTAACTAAACCAACGAAATCAAAGCTTAGCCTATACACAGATGCTAAACTAACACAGAAAGCTGCGCTCGAGGTCCACTACTCAATTAGAAAATCCAAAATTGCGTAAACAACAGAAGCACTGCGAAGCAAAAAGTGCTCGTGGGTCAGAACTAGGGTTGGATTAAATTTGAATCCGCTCACAAAGTCTTCATGAATTTGAATTTCGTTTTTTCAAAATCAATTAATTTGAATTTCGTATTTTCAAATTCAATAAATTTGAACATCTTGATTAAACATTCGACGAATTTGGATTTTTTCGACTTAGAACTTACCAAGCAAAAGTAGCGATTTGTAAGTGTCAAGTGAGTTATCTCAGCACATCTTACTAACGTTTCATGAAATTTATCAAGCAAACCGAAAGTTTGTGATGTGACGCCTCAAGGTGGTGTAAAGTTGTTTTTGCAATAGGTAACTTCCTGTATTGAACCTGCGAAAGAATGAACTTTACACCCGGTTGACGGGACCTCATTTCTTTGAAATTGTTTTTAGGGCAGTATAAATTACAATAAAATTGCAAAAGAAGAAAAATTTGATATCAAGGTAATGGATGTTCCACCTTCTTAACGCTTAATTCTTACGACATAGGAATAAGGGCGGAAACTCAAACCGAAACCTGAAAACCCGGTATTAAAGGAAATTTTGGAAACCCAAACCCAAACTGAAACCGACACCTACTTCGCCAAAATTTTGAAAACCTAAACTTGAACCAAAACCGTTTTTTCTTGAAACGTCAAAACCGAAACTGAAACTAAAACCTGTTCAAATTTTTTTGAGGTTTTAGGTTTTAAAAATTATCATCACCATCCTTACCAGCACAGTTCGTTTAACGCTGAGCGTCGAATAGAGAAGCTGTGAATACTAATTTTTGAGTCTTTGGTTTCACCGGACTGTGAATCATACCCAAATCGACAACTTCTGAAGCAATTGCTCTCCTCACTCGGCCATCTGAGCTGCTACTTATCATCGTAATAAAACAAAAACGCCAAGAAGTGGAGGATTTAAACAATCCGTATTCACAGCAAAATAACTTTCTTGGATGAAACTTAAACTGAAACCCAGAAACCGAAGCTACGCGTAAGCAAAACTGAAACCGAAACTGGAACCGATTTTTCAACAGCCGTGAAACCAAACCAAAACTGAAACCTGACATCTGTGTTTCAACACACCGAAACTGAAACCGACACCCTAACGCCAAGTAGCCAGGTTTCCATCCTTGCATAGGAGGCGCTTGTGGAAAACAAGTCATTCCTATAGTAAGGATGAACTGACTAAACATTTCTTGCTTGGCTAATCTGCTGCTAGTTTAAACACGAGCTAGTTTAAACACAAGTCTTACAAATGCAAACTAAGGCCCAAAGTGCAACCTAACCACATGCAGCTGCAGATGCGTTTCGACCTTATTAGGTCTCATCAGTGCAGCATAGCAACTTAATTCCCCCTCAACTTAGAATAAAACGCCAACTTTCACTGCATATTGGCCTAATGTCAAAGAATAATTTGTCTTCTACATCAGCAATTTTCAAAATAAGTTCATTAAAATTTATTTATTTTACCATCAGGCAAAAGATAAAAGAACTCTAATAGAAAGGTATCCAACTGTTTTGCGATAAAAACTATGATGTTTTGGTATCTGGTAACTTATTCTCTGCAGTTAATTAGACCCAGATTTGAATTAATTATACAACAAATGACAATATTGCACTCAAACAGTTTGTAGTTACATTTAAATTAAGTTACAATTACTTTGCACCGCAAAACTCAATTGCAATTATATGAGAAAGTGTAACAAATTATATTCAATTACACTATTACAATTATTATTCTGTAATTAATCCGACTCTGATTAGATCTACGAATTCCCTGAGTAACTATATTTTAAACAATTATTTGTTAGTAGTAGGCTACTACCGTACTCAAAAATATCTGTTTTTTAAAGCCTATTTGTTAGTCTGGTAGGCCAATATTAAATATCAAGTCTAAATTATCAAGTTTTACAAATTTGAAAGTGGTGAGATTCGCCACCATAAACTTAAATTTTGCATTGGTCCTTTCAAAATAGGTGAAATTGAAGTTAAAGCTTTAGCAACGCAATGAATTTGAATTTTGAATCCGCGCGCGAATTCTTCATGAATTTGAATTTCATTTTTTCAAAGTCAAAGATTTTGACTTTGAATTTCCTTTTTTCGAAAGTTTGTGAAGTCAATGAATTTGAATTTCATTTTATCAAAACCAATAAATTTAAATTTAAATTTCCAAGCAGAGCTGGATGTCTCGAGACGTGTCTTGGTCTCGCTATGCCAATGTCTCGTCTCGGACCTTGAAAGTCTCGGAAAATGGTCATGTCTCGATCGAGGCATGAAAAAATTTTGGATTTGAAACAGCATTCAGGTCTTTGATACGGAAGCAACAATGGTACTTACCCGATGTATTCAAAGTAAAACATTGTGCGTGATTTCGCACTAGTCTTTGTAAAAACATTTGGCCACATTTTGTTTAGACCATTTTGCTTTGTTGTTTAGACCTGCAGAATTGCAGGCTTTTGCTTTCTTTTTGTGAGCAGCATATATGAAAACTGGTCTATTTCAACCACTAAGCACATGCATTCGATGGTAATTTATTAGGGACGTCTAACCTTTTAATTTATTAGGGACCCATTGCAAAATTATATATTTAACTGGGCCGCAAAGCGACCAGAATTCCAATATTTCATATTATAGTTCTAAGAAAAAAAATTAACCATTGATAGGTAGGCCTTGTGCTGAGCCGCATTTTGCTGAAAATGCATTTTTTTTAACAACAAAGAAAATTTAAAAATCCGTTAATATAATTAATTAATGTAATAATTAATCCAATAATGTTAATTTAGTTTTAACTTTTAACAATATGGCCTTCACTCAAAGACAACGACCGCTAGCCACGTCTAAAAAATTAATATATTTTTTATGGGCAAACGGTGTGTCAAATCAAAAAATTTTCAAGAGAGTATCGTGTCATATGTCATAAAATTAAGATTTCTACGAATTTGTTCCCTATGAAAGATGCTATTTTCGTCTGGTTTACAACAGCAATCAAAAGATTGTTCAAAGTAGTCCAGGCCCAAAAAGGCTTCAAATCGAAAAAAAGTGCAGGGATTACAGTTGCAGGAAATTTAGTTACCGACATGGGAAGTGCTTCCAGATTTGAGCTAGCTCTTTTTATGAGAAAGTTATTAACCGGATAGATTTTCAAAAATGCATGGTGTCACAATGACTTTAAAATGTTTGTGTTAATTAATTTATTTTTTATCAAATCTAAAGTATTTTGATTAAATTTCATGAACACTCTCGTGCTCAATACTTGATAAACTTGCTAAAAAATTGTTTTAACAAAGGATAGTGGGCTGCAATGCCGACATCCCTGGTCTAAACCAATATAGCCTACCAATGACTTTTTGTTTGAAGTTTTCTTGTCATCTTTTTCGT
Source organism: Trididemnum miniatum (assembly GCA_964006365.1). Taxonomy (NCBI): domain Eukaryota; kingdom Metazoa; phylum Chordata; class Ascidiacea; order Aplousobranchia; family Didemnidae; genus Trididemnum; species Trididemnum miniatum. Next base: position 33,429,694 of record OZ023232.1, read on the forward strand.
TAGATTAAAAATAAATATTGGGCCGTGTAATCGTCTGCGAGAGGTATTGCTTGCCTTGCAAGCTACAAGGACTTAAATCTTCTGGGATAATAAGCTGTTTCGTTGTTATTATGGTGAACTCGTTAAATCATTAATTGTAATCGTTAAAAGGATATGACCAATAGCAAATTTATAATAGGCTACATCAGTTCATAACCGCGACGGCTTCATTGCTTCATTTGTTTTTGCTCATGTCATTTTGCTATAAAGTTGTTTCGATTACTAGGCTTAGTAGAGCCCATACCCATACTCCAGTGTATTACTATCGTTTTTATATTTTCTAATTTTTGGCTAATGAAGTCTCGTGTCTCGTAACTTTAAAGTCTCGTCTCGAAGCTATGATGTCTCGTCTCGGTCTCGAAGCTCTAATGTCTCGTCTCGGTGGGTTCGGTCATCGTTCCAGCTTTGTTTCCAAGGGACAATTAATATTTCGACTACCGGGTATAACATAAAGTAATGTTTTCGACTATAGTTACAAGGGACAATTAATGTTTCGACTATAGCAAGGCTGAAGAGACTTTTGTAATAGTCGAAATTAAATTTCGTTTTTCAAAACTAACGAACTTGAATTTATAAATGGAAAATAATAAATGGATCTAACCTGTAGTCAAAACACAATTAGCTAAGACAATGAAGTAGAGGATTACCACCGGACCACACCAAAAAATAAGCACGCTGCAGTTAGGTTACCAAAAAGTCAATAGCTCGTCTTTATTGTGAATTCACTAAAAACCGGTGAAGACTAAAAAAAAAGGTCTTCACGTCAACAAAGTCCTGTTTTTCCACTAAAAATTGGTGAAGACCAACAAAAAAAGATCTTCACGTCCGCAGTATCCTATTTTTTCCACTAAAAAATCAAAAATAAGCACGTTTCTTAGAAATAAGCACATTCACGTTTTTTAAGACATTGCCCTTGAAAATAAGCACAAATCTTAGAATAAGCACGAAATGGTAACCCTGGTTATGGGGAAATAGAAGTCAAAATTATCTACGAGGTGCCATAGAAACTCGATCGTGAATAAGTGCAACAAAATAACTAGGGAAGCAATAAACTAAGCCGAAGAACAAATTATTTTTAACAACTACAGTAAAAGTTGTTAATTAACAACGAGGCCTATCATTTTAGGCAATGAGTTTCACTGCATGGGAGAAAACGGTAAAATAATCCTCTCCAACAAAAGGAAGTCCAGCGGAAAACTTGGTACAATTATTACCGAACATTGGATGCTGTTTCCGGAAGAAATTGAAGAAGCTATCAAGTCAGCTCTGGATTCCGGTATGGTCACATTTAGGGCTAATAAGCTAAATTTTAGCGAATTTGTTGCAAAAAACTACAGCCCTCGCCTTCTACAAGAACAACAAAGCTGATTTTTTTATTAACTGGAAGAAACAGCGCTATCCGTTAAAATACTTTTAAAAACACTTTGTTGAAAGTAAAAAAATTAACGATTAAACGAATTTAACCTACAGTAATTGATGTAGGCCTATACGGCCACTGGCGTAGCGGTAGCGACATCGCCGTGGGTGCAGGACAGAGCCGGCGCCAAGGGGGACCAGGCTCCCCAATCGACATGCTTAGCCCTCCAATCAACAAACTTTCTATGTTGAAGACAGCGGCTTTAGGGGGGCCAGGCCCCCCAATCGACATGCTTAGCCCCCCAATCAACAAGCTTTCTCTGTTGAAGACAGCGGCTTTAGTGCTTAATTTCAAACTTTGGCCCCCCTAAGTCGACTGCTCTGGCGCTGGCTCTGGTGCAGGAGCTCTTCAGTTCCACTCCGCAGAGGTGGTCAAATCGAACACAGTGTCGCCAGCGGCTCGCCACCGCTGCGACGCGTTTTCAGAGTTCAAAGGAATGTTGCCGGGCGCCAAGCCGAAGAGATGGGCCTCGGCCGCCTCTGCACATTATTATTATCAATTAATTATTTAATTCACGCTCATAAATTTCCTACGTTCATAATTTCCTATGTTTTGCAAGTTCCGCATCAACCCAATAAGGATATACACGTAATTGCTCCAGAACCTAAGCTGCAAAAAACCATCAGAGTTAAAAATCCTCATTAGTTGGCTATTCTTCATTACAAATTTTAGGACGAATTCGAAAGATAAAAATTTGCACCTTCGTGAATGCATTTACCAACTGCTGCGAATATCACAGCGACTTATGTTTTAACTAAGTTTCTAAGCCTCTGTTTATTTATATTCCAGAAATTACCAACGCTTTGCCTTCCACAAAATTTTCCCTGCACACATTTGAGGATCTTTGCGTGACTTTGGAATACAAAAATCCCTCTGCGCAGCAAGAAATGCAGGCGATCAGCACGGAAAAATTAACTGCTAGTTTGACAAAGTATTTAACTGCCACTGGCTGCGACGAAAAATTGAGCTTTCGGTTCTTCTTTTAAGTAACAGCAACTGTTCGTGAGGTCTTTCACCGTTGTCGTCCTGCGCTCTTTATTTTAGCGTTCTGGCAAAATAAACAAGAATTTTTTTATTTTCACTACGTGTATTGCTAGTTACTGGCAGTGATGGAGTCGAGTACTGGTGGTTGACTTCGAGTACGAGTATTACAAGCTCGAGTACCGAGTACTTTTTTCGCAGTTAAACTTTACACTTTAAAATCAGTTGCAGGCATTTACTGCATAAATTGGAACCACTTTTCTTGAAGTTGTTCATTCAATTTTTTGTCACTTAATTTTGTCTCAGAGTTTACTGGCTGATGATTGACTCATAATAATGGGCCTACGCACGAAAATTTATTTACATAAAATCGACAACTGAAACAGCATGCTCATTACACTTCAAAAACAGCAAAGTTTTTACCATCTTGGCAGATAGTTTAGAGCGATGAGGGCCCAAAATTATGCCACTTGTCTAAATATGCGTTACACAAACTCCCCTAATTGATCTTTATCATCGCTAATAACTACAAGATTCTTTTCTTCTGTACCCTCTTTCATCAGCAAACCTTTCAAAGTCTTGGGTCACTTTCATTTAAATTACTTAATTTGGTGAAAAAAAAAACAGAAACCGGAACAAGCCATCAAATGTCCGGGGGAATACCCTAAAAGTCGCAACAACGTTTATTTAAATGAAGCCACGATCGTGGCTTATGGCACTCTAAGGGTTGAATATAGTGAAGTTACAACCAACATCTCGGAAAAAAAATCAAAGTACTCGTGTACTCGACTGATTTTTAGACTGAGTCCGAGTACTTTTAGGTTCGAGTACAAGTACTTTTTGAGATAAAAAGATTTGAGTACGAGTACTCAGAAAAGCTGTAGCTACTCAAGTACGAGTACAGCACTCCATCACTGGTTACTGGTAGGGCGTTTTCTCAATACCTTACTTTGTTTAAGCAGTATTCTATCAATTATGTGCCTAGCGGGTCAGAGGATTTGTGAGAGGTTACAATAAAGCGTTTCGACAGCAATATCGTTTCAGCTTTTCCTAAGCTTGTCATCATAACCATACAAAGCTCGTTTGTACCGGTATCGTACCATCGGAATAAGACAGAAGAGATGGCCATTGAGTAGATACCGGTATTACGTTTCCCTAATTGTTATAGCGGAGATTGAGTTAAAATAAAGGAATTCAATTATTCATTTTTTCCACTTTATCCGTCAAGGCTGTCCCAACTAGACCGTTTAAACAAAGAAGTAATGTAGGCCTATCGGCAATACGGTTTTCAGTTCAACAGCACATTCAGAGCTTATACTGCAATACAACATAAAATACCTGTTAAAAATGCCAAGTTAAAGAAAGACCATATAATTCTTTGTCATTTCTCACACATTCATCGTAGAGTATCAACAGTTTATTGTCACGTGTTTGCAAATACCTCAGGGTCGAACGCTACAATTCGCAAGTTTCTTTACGCCATTAAAATTCTTACTATGATTATTTGGTGTTCTGACTTAATTGCAATAATGTACTTTTGCTAAAATTCAAACGAACAATTTTAACAAAAGTTGATAAAAAGGCCGATTATTTCAGAAAAACAAAGTTTAACAAAAAAAAAAGTATCAAAAACACACAAATGAATAGCTGCATATGGTGAAATAATGAAATAACTTGCTTAGCAGCATTTCCTCAGAACTCCTGCACACAACATCATGCTACAACAACTAAATCTAAGCAAACCAATTTGAATCTCAAAACTCGCTAAGTCCGCCCGGCTTTTTCTTTAGCTTTTTGTCTTTGCCTTACATCCCAATTATACACTCTTGCCATATTAACTTCAGTTGTAGTAAACTGATCTCGCAAAAAGGCAAGGTCATTGTTGACCGATTCCAAATTTTTCACAGCCATGTTGTGATTTTTGGTAAGCAATGACAATGCTTCTTCAATTGGATAAGTGAGCATAACGTTCGCCTAAATAAAAAAGTTAAGTGTGGTTAGCTGAATGATATTGAAAAACTGCTGTATTTGTATTGTATTATAACAGCCCAGATGGCCGAGTGGTATAGAGCGTCTGTCCCTTGAGCTGTAGACTCGGGTTTGATTCCGAGTCGGGTCAAACCAATGACTTTAAAATTGGTATTCACTGCTTGACGCTCAGCATTAACGGGATAGTGTGGAGAACAAGGCGGCAAGTTTACTTGTTGTGCCGTTGGGAAAGGAGGAGGATAAATATGGAACTAAGTTGCATGTTTAATTGTTTATCCTCCTATCACGAGAAAGCATTGAAAGTTTACTTCTTGTGCAACTAAGTTGCATGTTTATCCTCCTATCACGAAAAAGCGCTATAACGAGCTCGCTTAGGAGTTGCCGGCCATTTGTATATTACTGTAAGATGAGGGAACCTTACTAAGTGCCCTTTCAACGGCACAACAAGTAAACTTGCCAGCTTGTTTGCCACACTGTACCTTGATGCTGAGCGTCAAGCACGGAAGCTGTGAACACCCATTTTACAGTCAATGGTTTGACCCATTACAGCTCCAGAGGCGGACTCTCATACCACTCGGCCATCGAAGCTTGTATAAAATAAGCTAATAATATAGTACGCTCGATGCTGTTTCTAACTATGAGAAACATAAGGTCTTTAAACCGAGGTAATACAGTTTCATTGCACACTAACCCATGAAATGTTTACGAGCTAATAGCAAGTTTCAGTTAGATTCAGTGAACAAGCACAAACCGGTATGGTGTGGTGAGGCAATACAAATCTACCTCAATAGTGCAGTGTGCAATCCAATGACATATAATAGCAATAGCTGCAACAAGCAATTTCATAATTTATTTGCTTCTTTGCAAGTTTCTCTCCTAATCTTGTAGCACAAAAACTACAAAAAAATCTGCCAGTGCAGAAACTTAATGACGATGAAAATGAGATTCAAACAAATTAAAGCAGTGCAGCATAGTTAATAAAATTCACATTTGTCAAGTACCGGTACGCTACTACTATCCAAACAAGGGTGCTTCATGTAAGTGTTCATATAGTCAACTTACCCCTAACCACAAACACACTTCTTTTGTTGGTTGAATTTTAGCTTTAGCATGCAAAGCTCCAGACAAAAGAAATTGAGTTGATATTGGCTCAGTGGAGTCCTGTCAAAATGCAAATATCATTTAGTGGATAAACAGAATTATTGCATTATACAACAAACAGCTATAACTTAGCAAATTTAACTATTTTCTTCAAACCTATCAAAACACCACAATCATTTTTACTATTGCAAACTTCACATTTTTTATCTACTGTTTTTGTTTCCACTATCACAGTTTTTGTTCAGTACATACTTTCGATCTAAATTTTTGTCAGGAAAGAGGGCTACACAAATATGTTATTATTATTATTTCTCGTCTGAAACCACTAAGTATCAAAACGTTTTTTAGTTGTTACCACAATTAACTGATCAACCTCAAGAAATGAAAAATTAGACAATTATACGCATCAAAAAGCAATGATTGTTTGAAAACAAGCAATAACTTTCAGAATGTTAGATATCCTGAAAATCGCAATGTTAATTTTTACTTAATTATTATTTAGTAGCATATTCATCTTTTTATTGCAAGAAAGCGATCAAAGCGCTGCAATGAGCTTGTTTAGGAGTTGCGGCCATCTGTCTACCACTATAAAATGGGAAATTCCGTAAAATGCTTTTCCCAAGCGCTCAAAAAGTTAACTTGGTGGCTTGTTCCCGACACTGTCTCTGTAATGCTGAGCGTCAACAAGGGAAGCTGTGAATACCAATTTTAAAGTCATAGGTTAGACTCGATTCAGAATTAAACCAGAGTCTACAGTTCGAGAGACAGATGCGTCTTACCACTCGGCCATTTGAGCTGTTAAATTCACTAGACCAAATTAGGCTAATGAAACTGATGACAAGATTTTCAAAATGAACGTTAAGCTTCAAATCATGCTTTACTTTATTCAACACTATTTTACAGTTTACATCTGCAAACTATTACAGTGGATTTGAGCACAATTAAAAGTATTTTGTGCTTGCAGCCCTGGTATACTGCATGCGTGTAGACTATCACTATTACTCTAATAGATACATTAAAATATTTAGTTTACATTAGCCAGTCTATAGCCTGATAAATACCATAGGAACACCTTACTTTTTTTGAATGAAGATGTTTCAAAATATCCAAAGTTGATTTTAAATCAGGTATTTGCAATTTAAGACGACGTTTTTTTGTAGTGAGATTAACTTCCATTAATCTGTACTTTTGATAATTTTCATCTAACTGCTTCAATGCTTCTTCCGCTGTAGAATGTCCTTTTTTTTTCATAAAAGCATCAACATCTTCCACGAATATGGCTTCTGGAATTCCAAGATGTGGTTTTGAATCTGCAACGTCTTTGTCACCCATCGCACTTAATTAAAAGTTTAAACTGCAATTAAGAATAACCTATTATCAATTTACGTCTTTTAACAGGAGTATTGGTAGCCTATACCGATACGATACCTCCTGAAAATAAATTAGCATGGAAAGTCTCAAAACTACTGGTAGCTAGTGTTTCCTCCCGGGAAGTCGGGATGGAAAATTTCCCGAGAAATTTGGGGTTTTTGAACTTCCCGTTTCCCGGGAAATTTATGTCGGGATTCCGGGAAATTTTTTCACATCAGCAAGGATTTCAGTGGTACTGATATCTATCATTCCGACAAAAAAAAATGCGTTACTGCAAATTAAAAAAACTTAATTCGTTTACTAAGAATTATTTTTCAAAATTCGCAAAATTTTCAAGACAAAATGCTTGTGAGATCAAAATTTTTTCCTCAATTTGTCGAAAAACTTGAAAAATAGAAACTACGTTTGTCAAAACAACGTAACAAAATGCTAAAAATGAGATCTGAAATGCTGAAAACCAGAAAAAAAAGGCAAAACAAAACAATTATGCCTTCATATCGAGAAATTTTCCCGGAAATTTCCCGTCGCCCGGGAATCTCGAGGATTTTCGGGATATCTTCCACGAATGTTTCAAAAATTCACAAAAATTTCAAAAATGTTTCAACTTTCCGGGAAACGGAAAAGTTTAAAAAATTTCCCGAAAATTTACGGTATCCAGAAAATCCTCCAGATTCCCGGGATACCGTAAATTTTCGGGAAATTTTTGAAACTTTCCCGTTTCCCGGGAAGTTGAAAATCTGGTAAAAAGGGAAACCCTACAGGTAGCAAACCAGCCTACAATCATGGTCAGTAGGGTGGGCCAAAAAAACACTTTTTTGAAGCTATGCTGTAAACGCCTTTTCCCGTTAAACTTCATTAAAAAATCACCCCTGCAAAATTTCACCGAAAAATATTATCATTTACCCTATGCGCAATTCGTTTTAAGTTTTTAACCATTTTTTTCAATAATTAGGGGATTCCCAAATGTTTCAACATGTTGTCATATATGCATAGTTTAGTTTATACAAAGACAGTTGCTATCAGTTAATAGTGTAAGTTTTTCATGTGGGGACACAAACACACACAGATTGTTTCCTAATTGTTGACCCAATGGGTAAGCACCAGGGAAATCCCCCAAGTAATCATATAAATACCGCAACAATACTCATATTCGAGTTTGTATGATGTGCAAATCGAGTAAATTATTCTGATCATCACTCAAATAATGGTTTAAAAACATTATGAAACATGTTTCAACTGTTGGTTAGCCGTAAATGTATTGATTGGCTTATCCCTGGTTGAGCTGTAATCAGCAGCTGCCTTGTTTATATTTCACAGAAAATACAAATTAGCAAGCTTATTATAATTTTTTCAATTCGATAAGAATCAAGACAGTAGTATATAATTATGGATTAGGGCAGGGCTGGGCAAACCACAGCTTGCAGGTCACATGCTGCCCGCAACACCATTTCATGCGACTCGCAGGCATTTACAGAAATTAAAACTTCTACTGTGAATCAAGCTCAAGCCTTTTTTTTTATTACTCATCACTGATTTTAGTGGAAAAAAGAACATCTGAGGACGTATTGACTTTTTTTTTCTTTCGCTCTTCCAATCAGTGCATCCCTCGGCCTCAAATTTATTTCAAATGTGGCCCTTTGTGTGAAAAGTTTGCCCACCCCTGGATTAGGTGATAAAAAAACAGCAAATTGACCAAAGCAATGTTAGTACGCTGTAAGTTTTCTAATGGGATGAGAGCACACACTGGTGAATGAAGCGTTAATTGCTTAAGGACGGTATTTGCAATTGCTACATGTTCAGTATTGCACAACTTTTCTGAAGCACTAATAAATATTAATATTCTGTATTATCACAAGTTTGTCTTTAATAGTCGTATTGTATTGCTCCAAATCTATCAGTCTTAGTTGTATATCTAAAAAAGATTGCTTTTTAGTCTAGACTTTGGTTTTTCGATGTTGCTCTACACTTTAAAGCAAGTCATCCTGCTCTGCATCATCCTTCGAAATTCTTCCACAGTAGTCTTGGACGAGCTTGATTGATCGTTCTGCTACATCATTTACCACATTTAAAGTCTTTACAACATGATGCGTGGTATTGTAGCCTTCATCATCTGGCCATTAATCAACTGGTTTAGCTAACAAAGAACTCCACTTCTTTTTGAAAAAGTTGAAAAAAGCCAAGATTTTCCATCAAAGCAACGACATAAATTCAAATTGTTTTTAACATCAATAGCAGGCATGTCAGGTTCAACTTGATATGCCTGCCATCGATGTTGACAACAACTTGAATTTATTTACACAACAACATGAAACATGTTGTAAAGACTCTAAATGTGGTGAATGATGTAGTAGAACGATTAATCAAGCTCATCCAAGACTACTGTGGAAGAATTACGAAGGATGATGCAGAGCAGGATGACTTGCTTTAAAGTGTAGAGCAACATCGAAAAACCAAAGTCTAGACTAAAAAGCAATCTTTTTTAGATATTCAACTAAAACTGATAGATTTGGAGCAATACAACACCACTATTAAAGACAAACTTGTGATAATACAGAATATTAATATTTATTAGTGCTTCAGAAAAGTTGTGCAATACTGAACATGTAGCAATTGCAAATACCGTCCTTAAGCAATTAACGCTTCATTCAACAGTGCTTGTTCTCATCCCATTAGAAAACTTACATCGTCACTGTTTCCTCCAAGTTTTTAGTTATTGCGAATTTGCCCAAATATAAACTTCAATAAAAAATTTGCCTAAAGATTTTTGGGGTTTAAAGAAAGTTTAGATGAACTTTTGTTTCAAAGTTGAGTTTTCAAGGAATGAAACATTTGTTCTGCACCAAAATATTAAACACTGATTCAAATTTGGCCAAAAACCACTATTGCAGTTGGCAGACTTAAAAAAACATTGGAAAATTTTGCCTAAAATTTCTCACTTTTCTCAAAGCCAGTGGCTAAGGTTACGTGACCGTAATTTTCATTTTCGAATTCAAAGTTACATGAGGTTGTGCGACGAGCATCGGTTTATAAACGCCATTATTTGCTAGATTGCCACAACTTCTCGATAGCACAGTGGATCGAGCGCAGCATATAATGGGAAGTGCTGCACTAGTTTTGGGTTTGATTCTTGATGCGGTTTTGGTTCATTTCGCTTTGGTGGCTTCAGTTCGGATCACTTCAGTTCGATTCAGATTTGTATGACCTGGGGTTAACAATCGAGTTTGTGAAGATAATAGAATAGAAAAGAAATAGAATAAAATTGCTTATCACATACCTTTGAATTCAGAAAACGAAAACTACGGTCACGTAACCTTAGCCACTGCTTTTTTCAAATTTTTCACCTTAGAGGGAACAGTGGTATCAACATTACTTTGGTCAATATGCTGTTTTGTTATTACCTAATCCATAATTACTACCGGTACTGACTTCTTGATTCTTATTACCGGTATCAATTATAAGCTTGTCAATTTGTATTTTCTGTGTAATATAAACAAGGCAGCTACTGATTACAGCTCAACAAGGGATTAGCCAATCAATACATTTACGGCTAACCAGTATCTATATATCTGTTGAAACATGTTTCATAATCAGTGATGGGCACGATAAACCTTTCTGTGCTCAAGCGATAACGATACTCGATAACTGCAAAAAAGCCCTGAGCGATACCGATAATCGATAAATCGCAATTTCTTAAAGCGATATCGATAATCGATAAATTATCGCCGATAAATGTTGCGGTAAATTTTCGATGTGTTATACGAAGTCTTGTTTTTGTAAGTCGAATTGCAAAAATGTTTTTTCTAGATTTTTCAAAAAAAAAGAGCAGTTCACGGACTCTGCCGTGAAATTAAGCCAAACGAAGAAATAATTTTTAAAAATTACAACAAGTCTTAGTGGACACTGTTTTTTCCGTAGCGCCAACTCACTAACTTTGAAGTTCAAACACTGCGTGCATAAAAAATTGTTTATCGCGATAATTTATCGGCGATAACAAAATATATAACAAAAGCGATAACGGTAATCGATAAATCCAAACTATTTTGAGCGATAACGATAATCGATAAAAAGTTATCGCCGATAACTATCGCCGATAAATTATCGCGATAAATGCCCATCTCTGTTCATAATGTTTTTAAACCATTATTTGAGTGATGATCAGAATAATTTACTTGATTTGCACATCATACAAACTCGAATATAAATATTGCTGCGGTATTTATTATTACTAAGATACTGCACAATGGTGCGAGGCAGCAACACTGAGGCACACTGACACGTGAGGAAAGAGAAACGTTAAATAAATGCATAAATAGAGCAAGCAAAGAACAAAAACAAACACATAAATAAAGCAAGCAAAAACACGGTAATAAAAGTGTAACTGGTGATAAATAAAAGTGTGACAGGTGATAAATAAAAGTGTGACAGATGATGACTTGGAGGATTTCCCAGGTGCTTACCCATTGGGTCAACAATTAGAAAATAATCTTTGTGTGTTTGTGTCCCCACATAAAAAACTTCCTCTAGTAACTGACATATATATACCGGTATCTATCGTCTTTGTAAAAACTAAACCATGCATACATACAGTAACAGCATGTTGTAACATTTGGGAATCCCCTAATTATCGAAAAAAAATGGTTAAAAGCTTAAAACAAATTGTGCAAAGGGTAAACAATATTTTTTGGTGAAATTTTGCAGGGGTGATTTTTTAATGAAGTGTATGGTCTAGGCCTAATACCAGTATCAACCCCCAGGTTCCATTAGGGTTAGGTTTGGTTAGCGCTGAACAGTTGAATTTAGTTAGGGTTCGGTTCAGTTACAACCCCAACCGAACCTAATCCTAACCAAACCTTAACCCCTAATTGAACCTGGGGGCTGATACTAGACGTTACCAGATGCGAACTACTACAGTCTCTTACTGTAAACCTGATACTAAAAGCTATAAATACCAGTACTCTAGACTCAGTATAGCAGTTTAGACATACAGACCTATACTGATTCAAGTGATCTGCTGATAAGACAGACAAGTCTACCAGTCTACTAGTGACTCTAGTCATCAGCAGAGTAGGCTAGTGCATTAGTTTTAAAACAAACTTGCAACTCTAAGGAACTACGATAGAATCAATCAATCAATTCTTTTATTGAAACACGAATATAGCACAGAGCGACAGTGTTTCCAGGGTTTCAGAGAAAGAAAAAACACAAGAAAAGGAAGACCCGACACCACGGAAAAGACCATTGAAACATGCAAAAAGAAAAAATCGACAAAGAGACAGCAACTAGTCTACGCATGGCCATGATACCTGAAAAAAAAAAAAACAAACAAAAGCAGAAGCAAACAAACGCAAAAAACAAAATAATCAGACAAACTGACACTAAGCAACAATTAAGCTATCAGCGCCCACCTCATGATCGACACGAAGAGCGAAATTTACTATAGCCTAGCTATTAAACCTAGAATTCCAAGCATTTACCAGTTCACAGCAAAACAGCACATCAGAAGGGCAGAATTATTCGTTTTTTAGGCAAAGTAAAGACTACACAAAGTCATTCCTAGCCCAGAAGTTACTTCTCTGCAAGCTGACCAGTGAGCAGTGCTGCCACTCAAAACTAGTAGTTTATCCCTACATCGGAGGCTAAAAAATCCCTACAAATCCCTACGCCTATGGGTAACGATCCTCAATTACAAATACGGTACATATGAAAAGGCAATAATATCCTTGCTATATTTGCTGATGACCGCCTCAATAAGATGATATCTTAAATTCATATTTTTCAACGACATTTTATATGTGATGTAAAATAATCAAATAGCTACATTGTCAACGTCTACCTACCTCAACGTCTTTCACTGTTTATCCAAGCACATAGCTGATTACACAAGACCACAAATGCTTTACTGCTTTGGTTAAATGCATGGGCCTATATAGACTAGTTCTATTATGCAAATGCATCTAAAAGAAACCAGAATATAACGTTAGATGAGCAGTAAGCACGTTGCCACAATTGTATAACTAAAAGAGTACAATTTCAAGTGTTATTATTTTAACTGAGCACTTTACGTAATGTAGCAAAAAACTTGTACACGGCATGAACCTTTTACAGTACTAACATTTGAATTTAGCACTTACAATACCATATCACTTTGCTAACGCCTATGATGAATAGTGAATACTTTGGCGTCTAAACATGGCTTGAGTTTAAGAATTACACCATAATAGCTAGGACTGAGCTATTACTGATACAGTACCTATACGGGTACTAAAAATGTTCACAGCTGGCTGAGTTGTTTATACAAAAATGCACTGCAATGCTTCAAATTACATCACTTAGATACTACAAATGTACTCAGCATATTAGCTTAATATTGGTAAGAATTGGGTATACCGTAATGCTTTCTACTCATTGACTCACATTTTGACTGAACAATTCTCAAAATAATATGCCCAATTATAAAGACCACTCAAGCAGACTACACATGAACATTTCAACTAAGCTCTTTCCATACATGATAGTGTGAGCAATTCAACTAAGAACTTGCAAAAATATAGTGAACATCGGTCAGTCGGTAGCCCATCGAATTTAACTGAGCATTAATCACAATACAAAGCTTTCTCTAGCTGAACACAACGTAAGCTAAATCAGGTACTGTTTGACTTGAGCAGTTACAGCTGAAGACTGGAAGAGTAATCACAGACAATACTTAAGGTATGTCAGGTTCAGGTATATTTTTGTTGCTACTCAAACTTTTGCCTACCGTATGCTCGACTTCCTCGGTAACCATGCTAACCTCAATTGGTCCAACCCTAACCAGGTCCCAGCCGCCCAGGCAACCATCGACTTATTAGCTTACTGCACTACATTAGTACTAGCCTACAGCTAATGTGCTAAGTAAACTAATTTACACATCAGATGAGTGACATCACAGTCGCACTTCACTTTGCCACTGCCACTTGAGGTCGTTGAGAATATGAAACACGAACTGAAGAAATCGGTGGGAATCCGGGATTGCTCTTAAAGAGTCTTGAAATACTTTTGATTGGCCTACTTTGTTCAAACTTTATCGTAATTTTAAAAGACTGTGAAAATCCCTACAAATCCCTACTTTTGACCAAAAATCCCGTAGGGATTCCCTACTCCCTACGCAAGGCTAAAAATCCCTACTGTAGGGAAAAATCCCTACGAGTGGCAGCCTTGCCAGTGAGGCATCTCACAACCAAAAATTTTTAAATATTGATCGTGATCAGCGTTGCCAGATTCTTATTTTTTCCAGCCCAATCAGTGACAAAAACTAGCCCAGAACCAGCCCAATTGTAATCACCAATCAATCAATCAATCAATCAATTCGCTTTTTTTTTCGCACTCCATTACGTTAGAAACACAAGTTCATAATAAGTATTGGCTAAGCGCGGAAAAGGGCACACGCAGCAATGTTAATCCATTGTTAAACCAATGTTAATCCATTGTGAATGCATAACATTAATGCGTCGACTGTTTTGTGGAATACAACACATCAACTAAAACAGTAACAAAAACAAAAATAGGTGGTGCAAAGCGTAGATCAGAGGTTTGCAACTTTGGGTCATGGCCCAGCAGTGGGCCTCGGCACTGTTTTCAGTGGGCCACAGAGCTTGATTAGAAAGCAACATTAGCAGTCTCCAATCATGTCATTATATTAACTTCGTACTTTTTGGTAATAGTTGTTGGGCCACCGTCATATTTTATCATTTTAGTGAACCATGAGCAAAAAAGGTTGAAAAACCCTGGCATAGATACAAATACCAATGTTCAGTAAGATAAATGTAAAAGTGGCACGTGAAATAAAAACAGTGAGATGGGTTAAATAAATAGTGGGGCAAGATAAATGAAAGTAAAGAAGCAAGCTAAATACAAACAGTGTGACAAGCTAAATACAAACAGTGTGACAAGCTAAATTAACACGTTAACACGTTGAGTTTAACACGTTATTAACACGCCGGCGGGTCACGCAGCATTTTCGGTATAGTGCGGCGTGACCCGAAGGCGGGTCACGGTGCATTATTTTTCATAAACTATTTGCTACATCAGCGCCTTAAGGCAGGAATCTGCAGTTTGGTCTGTGGCACCTCGGTTATACCAAAATTCTTCACACACATTTGGTTTTAACGATTTTAATGAAATATTGGGAAAGAATGCGACATATCACGCCGCCAAGGTATACCGTATACAAGTTTTTCGGGCACTGAAATATAAGTCACTGCTATTCTAGGTAAGTAGTTCCGCACAGTTTACATTTAATGATGCTTTGCAAAACATTCCATGCAGAATGCAGGTTGACCTTGGCAATCTTTGCAATAAGTCGACACTTTTTTGGTTTTTTTACCAGCTTCTTTCAGTATTGTACAAAATATCGTACAAAATTAGCCTTAAAAAAAGTAGGCTATTGTATCTACAAAAGTAGCACCTACTTTCAGTATTGTACAAATGAATAATGAATTATTGTAAATAGTAGGCCTATTACATGTGAACTCAAAAATTCCATGAAAAGCCATGACCCGCCGGTGGGTCACGCGTGGCACATGAACAAAAATTTTTTACTTGTGTGCCACGTGACCCACCGGTGGTCACACTGCGTAAACAAAAGAGCAATGTTGTTTCGAGATCAGTATGAAGCAGCAATAACATATCTATCTATATTTCGCAAAAAAAAAAAAATGCTCCGAACGCAATGGCACCGTAGTACAGAGCACAAAAAATCCAAAAATGCATAATGGCATTCAACGTGTTAAAACTGGGTGGCAAACTAGCATAAACAGTGTGACAAGCAAGATGAAGAATTGTATAAAAGCAGTGTACATTAACACTTAAAGAATTGATGGCAAGTGATTGCCGATGGTAGCCCACTAGTTTTGGCACATCATTACAATCATTAACATACTGTGGAATAGAATAATACAAAGAAGCTTTGACCACCTAACTAAACTTAAGAAAATACGTCGTTTGACATTTAAATAAATGAAGAAATAATCAAAGAATTTTATGCATATCAGCGTTGAAACTAGGATTTGATTGAATTTGAATCCGCTCACGAGTTGTTGATGAGTTTGAATTTCGTTTTTTCAAAGTCAATGAATTTGAATTTAAATTTTGTTTTTCCAAAGTCAATAAATTTGAATTTCATTTTTTCAACATCAATGAATTTGAATGTTTTGATTAAACATTCGACGAACTTTGAGTTTTTCGGTTTAAACTGTACAAAGCAAATGTAGCAATTTGTAACTGGTTTATATGAGTTAATGCTGCAAACATTCCTGAAAATTTTATCAAGCCAACAGAAAGTTTATGATGGCAAATATGACCCTGCAAGGCGCTTTGAAGTTGTTTTTGATCGCAGTAACCTCTTTAGTGCACCTGCTAGAGAATGGACTTTACATTCAATCGCTCGGATTTCATATCTTTAATGGTTTTTATAGCATTTTAATTTGAAGTGAAGTTGCCGAAAATGAAGTTCGTCTTTACGTCAGCAATTTTCGTCTTTTCGTTAATTGTTCTTCGTGTTTTCTAATAAAAGTAATATTTTTTTGCATCTTGTATTGCCATTTTTGCAGTTAGCTACACTTTTACTTTATTTTAGGCATTTTTTGAGTAAAAATATTTTGAACAAGTTGCTACTCGCTAAACCTACAGTATAGGCTACTTAAAATATTTCTTATTTTAAACGCATAATTATAATTATCTGGCTGACCAAGTATGGAATCAGTAGAGGTGGCTGATGAGTGGCGACACTGGTGAGTATACTAGTGACTGGTAAGTTGGATTGAATTTAAATCCGCTCACAAATTCTTCATGAATTTGAATTTTGTTTTTTCAAAGTCAATGAATTTGAATTTTGTTTTTTCAAAGTCAATAAATTTAAATTTGAATTTCGATTCTTCAAAGTCGATGAACTTGAATTTCGTTTTTTCAAAGTGAATGAATTTGAATTTCGAAATTACAAAAAAATGAATGGATCCAACCCTAATTGAAACATGTTCAGAAAAGATGTACCGGTACTACACTGCCCCAAAACTAACCCAAAAACCCGCAGCTTTAAACAAAAAGTAGCCCAAGAAACCGCAACCCGCAAACTCTAAAATTTTCCCGCAACTTCGTATCGAAACCAGCCCAATTGGGTGGGAAAACCGCCCAACTGGCAATACTGACCGTGATCGACTCGCAAAGCCTACGGATCGTTTACGCATCTTGGACACACGGATCATGCATGGACGAAACGCTATCAGTTTACCCAGTGGTTCTGATATATTTTAAAATTTCGCATTTACAGTCTACAAAAATTTTTTTCTACCACTCACGGTCCTTAATTTTTTAGCACAAATTTCCACGCAAAATCAAGTGAAGGGCAAAAAAAAGGTCATCTAGTCCGCAGATGTCCAATCAAGCACAATTCAATGGGATGATTTATCAGAAATCCGCAACCCCTTTGCGTTCCCCCTGAAACTGCTTCGCGGTCCACAGTTTGAGAACCACTGGGTTGACCTGAAGGTAAACTAAAGTTTGCACTTGTTTAAGTGCGTTTATCCACGCCACAACTTTTATTCACCTTATTTGTTTTATTATCCTGTTCATCAACCACGCGAAAACCAGCTACATTAAAGCTATCAGTAAACAAATCTGAAAATCAATACCCCATTCCGCAGAATCAAATTTTGACAGCGGGAAATTGTAATTTAAGTTTGGGGATGACACTAAATAAAAGTCGAAATTAACTAGCGGTGAATTTCAAGTAACTAAAAAAATTAGCGGTTGGGCACGTAGGTTTCGTAGGGGGAGCATTGTGCCATATGTCCCCTCTTTGTGACTTTGCCTTTAGTAAAAAGAACAAATGTTGCAAATTTCAACAGGTCAGATGGCCGAGTGGTAACAGCGCCTGGCTCGGGAGCTGTAGACTCGGGTTTGATTCCGAGTCGGGTCAAACCAATGACTTTAAAATTGGTATTTACAGCTTCGATCCCTGCCTTACTTTGAGAAGTAACGAGAAAGTGTGAAGAACAAGCCGGCAAGTTTACTTCTTGTACCGTAGGGAAAGGCACGTGGCGGATTCGTCCATCTTTGAGTGGTAAACAGGTGGCCGGCTACTCTAAGCGAGCTCGTATAGCGCATTGATCGCTTTCTCGTGATAGGAGGATAAATATACGACTAAATACAAAAAATACAGTAGAATTCGCCTATATCGACTTCGGCTATATCGACAGTTTGTTTAAATCGACACTTTTTTGTTGGTCCCGGCGAAATTGCTACTTTTTACGAGCATTCGAATTCGCCCACATCTACTTCGGCTACATCGTCAGTTCGCTTATATCGACATTCTTTTTTATCCCCCAGAGCATGTTGTTCGTTTATAGTCCTTCTTTTCGCTGTGGAACGTAATCCCACTTACAATTTAGTGAAGAGGGTCGTTTGTTTTCCCTGCAAGCACTTCGTGACATCATAGACCAAAACCAAAACACAATTAGCATACTGATGAAACAATTAAAGACGATTGTTGACCTATAAAATTTAAAGACATGGGATTGCGTTTTAAATCTGAACTTTGGTTAGTAAAGTTTAAGCACAGCGTTATAGCTGTTTTTTGAATGATGACCAAATTGATGCTTCTCATTATGCAAAATATCTCGGAATAATTCTGGATGATCGCTTATCTTTTAAAGCTCATATTGAATTTCTTGAAACTAAAATATCGCGTTCGGTTGGAATTATGTCGAAACTAAGCTACTATTTACCTACTGAAATATTAATCACTCTATACTATGCGCTGATTCATTCTCATATTCTTTATGGTCTGCCTGTTTGGGCATCTACTTTCAATACTTACTTAAACAAATTAAGAAAATTACAAAATAGAGCTATGAGAATAATCACCAAGTCGAAAATCAAGGATAGGATTACTCCTCAGTACGTTCACCTCGGCATCCTTAAACTCAATGATCTGTACAATTTTGAAATTGCTAAATTTATGTACCAGTACGTACATGACATGTTACCTCTGCAATTTAACCATTATTTTACATATATGCATGATGCACATTCGCATACAACACGTACGTAACTCGACGTCAAAAGCTTTAGCAATTAAGCGTTTTTCTACAAGTCGCGGTCAGAACTCTATCAAATACAAAGGAGCCACGATCTGGAACTCCATTCCCAATCAATTCAAATTATTAACGTATCATAAATTCCAACGGGAATATAAAAAGTTTCTTTTTTATAAGCATATCTAGTCATACTCTGACTCTGAACTCTGCCCAGTATACATTCTTTCTTTTTGTTTGTTTTTGTATTATAAAAAGGTTGCTGCTCGACTCGAAGACCAATTGGTCCCTTCGCAGTTGCCTGTTGCTGTGTCAATGTGATTCATTTGCAGTGCTATTTTCTTTTATTGGCTGTTTTTTATCCGCTGCAACGAAAATAAATTTCCTGATTCCTGTAGGCCAGTGTTTCTCAAACTATGGGCCGCGAAGCCTTCAATAGAAACCGAGAAGAAACATTGCACTTCCATTTTTTTTTTAAATAATGTTGTGTTCAAGTCTGCGAGGGAACACCATGCACACACAACGCAATAATAATATTCCCGTATCAATTGTCTATGTTTTTTGGTTTTTAATTATGACATCACAAACCTCTGCAACTCGGGTTTTACCGACTACTAAATGTTCGTTTACTAGGTTCCATTTCTTGAAAGCTAAACTATAGGATGTCGAAAAGAAAGTACAAGTCAGACTTCTTGCGCTTCGGATTTACACCAGTTCGTGATAAGAGCGGTAGGGAATGTCCACAATGAGTTCTATGCCTCGAAATTCTATCCAATGAGGCTCTGAAAGAGAGCAAGCTAACTAGGCACCTACACTCGAAGCATCCTGAGGCTTCCAAGGAGGGCGTTGAGTTCTTTCAAAGGAAGAAGGCGAATGTAAAGAAACAGAGGCTCAGTTCTGCGCAAAACCCGTTTCTCCAGAAGTCAAAAAATGCGGTGATGGCGTCATATCAGGTTTCGCTTCAAATTGCCCGGAAGAAGGCAGCCTTTAGTGTGGGTGAAGAGCTGATCAAGCCGGCGGCAATTGATATGGTTCGGCAGATGTGTGGCAAAGAGCAAGCTGCTAAACTGGCATCGGTGCCACTTTCAAATGACACGGTTCAGAGGCGGATTATGGACATGTCATTGGACGTGAAGGAGCAAGTTATCAAAAAAATTAAGGACTCTGGCGACTTTAGCCTGCAACTCGACGAGACTACAGATGTTGCAAAGTGTGCTCAACTACTGACGTACGTTCGAATCAGTGGTCCAGATGATCTGAAGAAGCATTTTCTGTTCTGCAAACCCCTGGAGACGACAACGAAGGGAATTGACATTTTCAACCTTGTTGATTCCTTTTTTATGGACCATGGTATCGAATGGGCCAACTGTTTCTCCATCTGTTGTGATGGGGCACCATCTATGCTGGGAAGTCGGAAGGGCTTTGTTATCGAAGAAGAATAATCCTGCCATTATGATTGTGCACTGTTTGCTTCACCGAGAGAACTTAGCGAGCCAGAAGTTAAGTGGTGAACTGAGTGAGGTTCTGAAGGATGTTGTGAGAATTGTCAACTTCATCAAGGCTCGTGCATTGAACACGCGACTTTTTAATGAATTGTGTGAGGAGATGGGTTCCGAGTTCAAGAACCTGCTGTTTCACTCAGAAGTGCGCTGGCTGTCAAAGGGAAAAGTCATCGAAAGAGTTCTGAAGCTTCAGGTTCAAGTCGAAACTTTTCTACATGAGAAAAATCTGACCTTGTCTCTCAACTTTCAAAATATTCAGTGGAAAGCGTGTTTAGGCTATCTGGGTGACATCATGGCCGAATTGAATCAACTGAACCTGTCCATGCAAGGAAAGCAGAAGATCCTCATCGACACCGTTGATAAAATCTCGGCTTTCCAAGACAAGCTTTGCCTGTGGAGTGCGAGGGTGGAGAAAAACAAGTTTGCATCATTTCCAAATCTCAACTTAATTCTCGAGGACGCAAACAATGATGCAGTCCAGGAGAAAATGAAACAGATAGTCCTCACCCATCTCAAGAACTTGTGCGTCCAATTTGATAAGTACATTCCAGAGAAAATAAAAGAATTCGAATGGGTGAAGAATCCGTTTACATTTGCCATTGACCCAGATGATGACAGGCTTCAGTTCAGCGAAAACATGATTGAACTTCAAAATGACACCGGGTTTAAACAGATGTTTCAGACCACGTCCCTAACTGAATTCTAGACAAATGTTAAGAAGAAGTCACTTCTGTGGCATGAGGCGAAGTACGTACTTCTGACTTTTCCAACCTCACATATGTGTGAAGCCGGCTTCTCTCAGCTGACGGCGCTGAAAACTTCCATTAGAAATCGCCTCAATGTTCAGCATCCGCTCCGCTTAGCTCTGCTAACTCTGGTGTAGAAGTGAAATACGGTAAACATGTGTTATGTATACTGCAACTGATTGTTTCTGTAAGTGCTCGTTTATGAATAAATATGTGCATTACAACATCAATATTATGCCAAATTGCGTGTGGGCCGCGAAAGCCATTTTAGCAATAGAATTTTGGGCCGCGGAGAGAAAAGGCTTGAGAAACACTGGCGTAGGCCTATATTGTACACCACAGTAGCAGAAAAAACAGCAAAACCAAAAAATTAACAATTTTCTTGCGAAGAAGTAAATACTGTTCCATATGTTTCAATGTAATAACGCCGTATTGCTTTGCATCAGTACCGCCTGCGTGCGTATTGCGTGTTAATGCAACACAACTGCCACTATTTTTCACGATCCTGTTTGCGTTAATCTTAGCCAAGTGTATGTGAAAACAACATATCATACGCCAATGTTGATTAGAGTACACAATTAAACGTAATCAGACCCTTACATTAAACTAAAATCAGAATGTAGGAAAAAATTTGTGGAGTTCGGTTAGGCTATATCGACACTTTTTTTTTGTTCCCGAGAGGTGTCGATATAGACGAATTCTACTGTAGGCCTACTCTACAAATAGGCTACACTCTTTTGATGGCTTTCGTAGTTCATGCCTTCCCTCCATTAAAATTTCTCGCTCTGCCCTCGTTAACCTCAAATAACTTATTGGACTATGCACCACAAAGGTTAAATTCTCCAAGATATATTTATCCGAAGGGATGAAGGGCGCTGGCATAGACATCAGATCTGAATGATACACGTAGACCTAAGTAACCGAGTGCGGCTGATGAAAGCTTATAGCCCGAAACAGCCTCTACGGTACGTTTCACTGGAATGCTCTGCACTGTTGGTGATGGCGAGCTGATAGGCTATAAGCCTCCAACCCGACAATAAGAAGTCGTCCTGACTTCCCGTCCAGTAGGCCAGGAAGGGCATTTGCTTTTTAATTAATAGTCTACTGAATATTAATGTTCATTTACATCTACAATGACTTAATATGGTTTAAGACAGCATCTACGCGATCAAAGAGTTTTCTTTCGTACCGAAGTCTGAATCAACCCCGAATCGGGTCGTTAGTCAACCACGCGTCTTTTGAAAGAGACCAATTCGATCTGCATCAAAAGTATTATCCTACCGAAACAAAAAATACATGCCGTTTGGTCAAACACTGATTCAAGGTGGAAATTATAACACACTGAAATTAAAAAATGCAATCATTAAATTACAAGCACAGTAAGAGATGCAAAATCAGAGATTTGTCTATTCTAGACTGTCGAGACATGAAGGTCGAACCGAAATATAGTCTGAGTCCAAGGCCGGATTTACCAATAGGCTAGGCAGGGTGTCGCCTAGGATCGTCACGAAGATCAAAAACCTTTTTTTATTTTGGAAATCGACCATCAAGACTTTTATATACGTAGAGATGAGTCAGAAGATTGATCAGTAGGGCCTGTCATTAGCGAAATTCGGCCCTGCCAGAGTTGGTGTATTGGCACAAACCAAAACATTTGATTCCTCTTTCCACCCTAAAGTTGATTTCTTCAGTTAGCGCAGAAGTTCTCCAATAAACAACCCAAAATTTGTAGCACTGAAGTTATCAAATACCAAGTAACTATCCATAGAGCATCAAAAAGGCTAGATCAAAACAGTTCTTCGTGAGTGCCCTCCCGCCCCCCTCCACAAAAAAAACGAAACATTTGTTCCTAGAAGAAAAAAACATCAACATATATCAAGACATCGGTATTGCAACAATTGTGCGACATTCTAATGGGGTAACCAGTTCAATCATTAAATTGCAGGATGGACACTTTAAACCTTGGTCACTTTCCAACGCCGACGAAACGCAATAGTAGCAAAACGCATGTAGTTTGCAAGCACCAACATATGGCATCACGGGAATCTGTTTACAAAATCCACATACGTCCAGTTCTTCACAACCAGAATCTAAAAAAGAACCGTAGAAATAATGAAATATATAATTGGCTACAGACAGTTGATCTGCTGCCGCGACGCTAGCACTATCGCAACCAATCTCACTATGGATTGGTTGCTGTCCAATTAGTCTATTTCATTTTACGCTATCATCAACTTTACTAAAAAACAAAATCGACAGTTTTGTTTCAAAAATCTGTTACGCTGTGTACAGTACAGTCATATCAAAACAAGTTATAAAAAAAAACAAACAAAAATCGAAACAAAAACTTGAAAAAAACATGACATAGGATAGATCAGTTTCATAGCTCTATGAAAAATTACAAATTGGCCTAACACCCTTACCGAAATCAGTTTGGCGAAAAAACATCTCCGAAACTTTCCTTCGAATTTTCGAAATATTTATCAAGGAAAGAAAAAAAACTCCAGTTTCGGCAAAGCCTTGCCACAATATATCTCGGCTTACGAGTTCGTAAGATATGTTGCGTAAGCGAGGATTGGAGTCCACGTACACAGATTGCAATCCTGCAGTTGTATCATGTAGTGAATTAACACTCTGCACACATGTTTGGTTTAACGGGTTCAAAGATCAACAACTTTCTGCATCATAATTAATTTCTTGATGCTTTAATTAAAACAAATGGTAATGTCATCAACGACTTAATTGTGATAACTTATTTTAAAAAAATAAGATTAATGAATTATGGATGTGCTTTAGCATTTTTTGATCTTTTTCGATCCATCAATCATTAGTTTAAATTTTTTGATCGAGATAGAGCATCAAAATGTATTACAGACTGCCAAAAAACCATGTCTTCCAAATCGTTTGACACCAAATTCAGCCGTGTAGTATGTGTACTTTTGGAGTTACGTCACTCAATTCCCCAAAATATTTCAACGTCTTCCCCGGGCATGAAGAACTCAATATTTCTCAAATTTTTTTTACAATGGGTTTCTGCGCCAATTTGTACCCTGTAAATCGTATAAATTAAGAGTTTGCGAAAAAGAGTGTAAAAGCGGGACATCCTAACAGGATATTCTGCCGAAGGCCCACTGATTTTCGGCATTACAATTGAACTTTTGATGTCAAAAACACGTTTTAATTACATCGAAAAATTGATTACGACGCAGAAAGTTGTTGGCCTTTGGAACCACTTAAAACTAGACATGTGGACAGGGTAAATACTGAACGGAAACATTCGTTATTCTAAATTAATTTCTTGCAATAATTTAAACGTCGGACAAGACTCAGTTAAAAAAACTAATGACTTTGACCGTATTCGGATCACACCTGCGGTATACCAAAAAAAAAATCCAAACCTTTACCGCTAACTGGCCGGTTGGTGTCGTGGTTGACGACATTTTTGTCAGTAAGGGAAATATGGGGTTCGTACCCGGCAAATCGGGCACAGTGTCTCCAACGGTTCGCAACCGTTGCGGCGTTTCTTCGGAGCTGTGTTGTCCAGGCACAATGCCGCGGAGATGGACCCCGCCAACCGTGGCACGCTTTGGTATAAATACCGCGACTTTGCAGCTGTCAAATATTACACTAAATACTGCGGTCGAAAACGAGACAGTTTAAATGCTCTTCGTGATGCAATAAAAATATCTCATACCTGCGATTCGATGTAATAAAGTGTGAAACTTTCCCTGGCGAAGAAAAACCAAAAAATTGACAAGAGAAAGCAAATCGAAAAAAGATTCAAAAAACTTTGAAAGCTGTTGGAGAATTTTGGAATTTGCAAACCAAAATTTTCCCAACGATTTGCTTGCCTCCGACCAAAATTGCAAAATGAGAATACTTTGTAAAAATATCAAACGACCGCTAGATGGAGACTGCAAGGTTTTCCCAGAACCATACCTGCAAAAGTTATCAAAAGATTGATTGAAGTGTTATTTTCGCCAACAAACTAGCAAAAAGCAAAGCAATAACGAATCCAAACTACGGAATACAATAACTATGGGACGGAAACAGCTCAAGGAGGAAAACTAAAGCCGCAGTAAATCTCATAACTGGACGTTTTAACATAGATTCAGCCGTCATTATCAGCAGTATAAGCAAGGCAGTACAAAATCGAAAAAAATATAATCCAAACTGGCTTTGATCACATAAACAGCAGTAGTTTCTGCAGACATTAGACCATCACAAAAACGCGAATACCTATCAGCATAAATATACAGTTACACACCGTTTCATTATCACTCGACTTGGACGAGACTAGTTTGACCTGGCGAAGACAGCTCTGCTACATCGTGAAAATAAACATTAAGGCTTTTAGTGACTTTAAAATTGGTATCTACAACTTCCCTGTTTCACGATCACCTTAAAAGAGACAGTGTGGAGAACAAGCCGGCAAATCCACTTGTGCCCTTGGAAAAGGCACTTAGAGAGGGATTCCCCCCTCTTGGAGGGGTAGACAGAATGCCGGTTACTTCTAAACAAGCTCGTTGTGGCGCTTTGATCGATTTCTCATTGAGAAAATTAAATATGTATGTATGCTACTAGCTAATTTATTCTCAACTGCGTACCGGTTTCCCAGACCTGTTTCCAACCGTGCTACAGCCAGCAAATTATGTACAGGCAGTCAGGCATGCAAAAACGCGGCAGAAATCGAGCTCACAACCCAGATCGCAAACATTCTTTCTATCCATTCACCACATATGGTAGGTCTATAGCAGGGATGGCGAACCACTGACCCGCTTGCAGATTCCACTGACTTCACACTGTGACTCGCTTGCAGATTCCACTGACCCACTTGTAGTTTCAAAACTTTACTCTTACACCCACCATTTGAGGGAACTTTTGTATTGTAAAGACCAATTTTTGCTCATTCCCAACAAGTCTCTCATTAATATCATTAAATCTGTGACCCCTTTTTTTTCATTTTTTAAATTAAGGTTTCGTATATGACTCAACAACTAAAAAAGGTTTGCCATCCCTGGTCTATAGTTAAGTCCACCCATTCACATGACGTTTTTTCAAGGAATGATGATGTCACAATGGTCTGGCAAAAACGCCAAGTTGCAGCACTAAGAATTCAAAAAACACTTTAGATGATCTACCACGGCGTACAGTTCAAAATCAAATCTTCACTATACCCGCCACATTCGGCGCCCCAGCAACAAAGCTCTTAAGAAACGTCGCTAGGTGGCTAGATGTTGGCGGCATTGCATCCGATTTGACCGGCCCGAGAATCGAACTCAAGACCTTTCGCTCCGTTAGCGGCGTCGTTAATCACTACAGTTTATAACATTAAAAAAATTTTAAATTAGAGCAACTTTAGGTAGGTTCAATGAACTCATTTCGGCTCGAAACACTAACCTACGTCAAATTCGAACTGTCATTGCTTGCAAGGCATATCAAATAAACTGCAACAAGCTTGCTACCGAAAAGCGAAGAAAATTAGTGAAAGTATAATTACCGAATTCGTAGCAGTTTTTGACCTATGGTTTGACCATTCTTCCACAAAGTCGAATAGAGAAGAGCAGTGTACAATGCTATGCGAAAGCAGGGCTCAACTTGCATTAAGTCATGATTGAAAAGCTCATGCTGGAAGCAGGCTTGCAGTTGAGTGGAAAGTAGAGAAATTGCGCTTTTATCCAATTCTGAAGTATCCAGTTGAGCAACTCTCAAAGCAGGAGCAACTTTTTTAGCAGCCATTTACGCACAAATCATGACTTTTACATAACAAGCTGCTAATTAATTTTTCAAACTAGAAAGGGTTTTTACTTAACCATAAATCGTTTTCAAATCTGGAAAACAAATAAAGCCAGATTAGAAATGCATTTTACGCCGACGAAAAAATAGTTGGTCTTATAAAAATTATGAATTGATTCAAGACCTTTTTGCTGTATGTACTATAACTCTAAAAGCAGTAATCCGAAAAATATAAAGTGGATCTGCCAGAGACATTGAAATTGAAAATGCCATAACCACAATAAACGTGTGCAGAAATACAAAAGCAACTCTTACAAGCAAAACTAAGTTTATTTTTATAATTAAAGTTAGTAGAACTCGCTCAGAACGAAGACATTTACTATGGATCCATTGCAGGCTGACTACTTATAAATCGAACAACAAAAATTTTCTCAAAAATCACGAATATTTAACTGCAAAAATAACAAAACATCCTTGAATAAAAACAAAAAGTTCTTTACCATATCTAAAGTCGGTTAAATTTTGAAAAATTCGCACTTTAAACTTTTTATTGTTGTATTGTAAATACTTGATAATTTTTGTAGCAACTAACTACATAAAGCAAATGCGGTAGTAGCGTACAAAACATATACGAGCTGAATCAAAAACAGTAAAAAAATGTTTTTTGCAGTCACTAAGTTGTAAAAGTCGCCTAGCACAACAGGCCACTAGCAGATTAACGAGTAACCACGCTACAACTAAATTTACGAGTGGTATGATTTAGTGTAAAAGCAGTGTTATACCCGAGAAGTAAAAAAGCATTGATAATTAGCAATGCGATCAAGATTACACAAACCACTGCTACGTCTTTTTTTTTTTTTTTTTCGGTAATCATTTTTGTCGAAAAACAAAAGAATCGAATTGACCAAAGAAAATTACGCAAGATCAAAAAAAAATTATAGAACCAATGTGTAGTCTTGTGTATGGAGCAATGCTATTATTCTAAAGACAAAAAATGTACTTCTTTGAATCTATTTAGCAGTATTTGCTTCTGTTAATTGAATGATGAAGGAACTGCAGCAGTAAAGTTGAAATAGTTTGTCCCTAAATGAAATTCAAGCTCCAAGTACTCTTTTTCCTTCAACACTCAGGGCTAACCAAATGATGTTTCCGAATTAAACTTTCATCTTTGCTCCATTCTGACTTTGGGTGGTTTAAAAGATTTCATTTGTTTGCTACTTTTGCTTCCTTTCTTCTTTTTTCCAGATTTAAAATCTTGCCAACTGTTTACTCTACCTTCACGGCTTTCCTGAAAAACAACCAAAATCATTACGAATTCTGAAAATAATGTTTGGGATAATGTTTTTACGCATAATTTCTCCCACTTCAGGGTCGTTCTAGTTGCCACCACAAACGTTAAATAATTCCACATTAGTTGATTTATATATGAATCGGAAACTACCACCTCTGAATCGGCAAGCTCGTTCGGTTAGGGTTAGGGTAGGACTAGGGTAAGGGTAGAGTTACTAATAGCTTTGCTGTCGCAGCCAACTTCGTTCACGTGAACGACCCTGAAATGGGAGAAAGTATACGTAACAACACTATCCGTTTCAAACGTGCCAGGTGTTATGACGTCTATCGAACATCACCATGTTGAAAAAAATATTGGTGCAATCAATTCTAGCGTAATTATAAATAGAGCCATCTTTTTTAAAGATAAGGCTATGATTCAGTTACCAGCTGAATTAAAACGACTTGTTGGCGTAGTGGCTAAAGACATTGCTATGAGCGCAAGAGATCTGGGGTTCGATTCTAGGGCTGGATAGATCGGACACAGTGCCACCGCTGCTACGTTTTTTTAGAGCTGAGTTGCCCAGGAATTAAGCCGCGGAGATGGGCATCGCCACTCGTTACACGCTTTAGCGTATAACCGCGGGTATAATGAAGGTTTGATTTTTGAAAGGATGCGAGTCGTTCCCTTTCCTTAAAAGCTGGATTGTTGACCAACATTTCACTTAATTATCCGCACGCTCAGCAAATTTACCTCGAAGTTTTTATTCCATTCTTTTTGTCGCTTTACTTTCTCCTCTTCTTCAATTTCAGCTTGTCTTTGTCGTTTTCTTTCATTCATTTCTCGCATTTCCATCTCTTTTCGAACAATAGCAAGATCGGCAAATAATTTGCACGTTTCTTTGTGCAATTCCGATGCATACTAAAACATAATACTAATTGATAAATACTTAGTGTAGCACAACAATAGCTTAACAAAATAGAAATCAAAAAGTGTAGAAGAGTGTCGCGCAATATTAATTCAAACCTAATAGAAAAATGAAAAGATTGCAAAGCTAGGATATTATCTCAACCATTCAATGCGCATCTGTATATACGATCACATAAACAATTTTCCGTTTTTATATACATGTTTCATAGTATAGAAATAGAAGATACAGTTCAATATATTTTGTAAATTTTCAACAACACTTGTAAAGGGTAACAGAAACATTCTTTCTTGACCAACAAAAAATTCGTAAAATTTTTTCTCAGACTATAACCAAGCCAGAGTAAAAGTATAGCAACAGATGAGAAGTACACTAACAAGATAAAGAGATTGCAGCTCTTAAACAGAAGCAAAGATATCTTCATAAAGCACTTGTTTTATCTTCATAATTAGTTAAAAGATTTTCACAAAACCTTGTCCACTACGATAGCTGAGCCAAAAAGTCGGTCAATCAGCCAGTAGATTCTTATCAACAATTGTGAGACCTCGCACAAACGTGGTACAAGAGAAATAATACGCTACAGCGTCTTCGTCAGTGAGTTAACAAATTCCAACAATTTGTAGCACTATGTGCACTGAATTG
This sequence comes from Trididemnum miniatum, assembly GCA_964006365.1. Classification (NCBI taxonomy): domain Eukaryota; kingdom Metazoa; phylum Chordata; class Ascidiacea; order Aplousobranchia; family Didemnidae; genus Trididemnum; species Trididemnum miniatum. The sequence goes on from OZ023232.1 coordinate 33,459,484, forward strand.
AATTTCTAAAAAATACATACTACAGCTGGGTCGTCTTCTGGAACTTCAACTGGTTTTCCTTCTTTCTTCAATTGTTTTCGTTTGTTTCGAAGTTTAGTATCAAGTCGGTTTTGTGCATCCTCCACAACTCCCAAACACTCTGCACGCTCTTTCTCATTATTAAGCGCTTCCCAAGCCTTTTTAACAGCTGTGCATAAAAATAGTTGGTTTACAATTACTGAAAAATTGAGAGTAACATAACTACAGTCTGTTAAAATATTTTTAGCCCAAATATCTCCAAAGACCTAACATTTCCTCAAATAAACTTGCCACAAAACTAGCACGTTGTAAACTAGATTTTTCAACCCAAAATATAAATTAAGACAATTTTTCTGAAAGCAAAATTAGGCTATTGTTAAATTTTGTACCAACCATAAAGCAGCTGTTTAAATTTTAACATGTTTAAGTTCTGCGTTGGCAAATGCGATTTATACAGGGTGGCCACAAAGTGACGCACCAACGTTAATTAAAAAAGTTATAGTAGTAACATTTATTCAAATTCAAAGTTCTTTACAAGGATTACAAATGCTCGATATGGCTTGTCTGATCTGAAATCAAAAATTATAAAATTACATTAATAAAAAATAAATATTAACATTGGTGTGACTGTGTGGCCAGCCTGTATACTTTTTTCAACATAAAAACTAAATGTTTTCAACACTCATAAATTTTTTTTCAACATTTTAACTACATAAATAAAAAGTTGAATTGCTCAAGTTTCTCCATTTATTTACGTTTATTCTTTGTGTGGTTACAAAGAGCTTGAAAAGTACCCAAGAAGCTCAACAGAAATAAAAAAACTAGCAAAATGACACATATACATAAATATTTAGTATCACAAGCAACAATTTTCATTCGATTTCTCACCATCAAAGGACTTTTTAGCTCTGTCTTGATCAGATTGATTTTTGTCAGGATGAACTAAGATGGATAACTTGCGAAATTTAGATTTTACTTCACTTTGTGGTGTTTCAGGAGTGACCTACAACACGCAGCAAGATCAGATAAAATTAATTTTCCTTCAGCAATAACAGTATCTGCACATACAATTTCTACAAGTGCTGAAATACGCAAGAAAACCATAGTCACCAGTGAGAGATGGTGCAAGACCAACTGCCCATGGAAACACAGCGCGACCATTGAGTCCACAACCTCTCACTCAATTTTTAAACATATTATAGTCCTAGCATTACCAAACAAACATATTATGTATTGACGATGGTCAGAATAAACATTAAAACAATAGAGACAAATAAACTTTTACCTTATGTAAACACATCTTTTTACAAACAAAAAAAAATTTACATTATGTGCATGTTTAAAATATGCATCAGTAATCTGGTGATAAAAAATTACTATCACACATTTATATACTTGGCTTAGTAGGTGACTTGTCAATAAATATAGAATGTAGTAAATGTGAAAAAATTGTGGGTAGTAGTAGTGTCTTTTATTTCCGCATCGTCAACACAATAAAAGAATACAATAAGAGTAAGGAAATAGGTTCAGTTAGGCGAAGGTATGGTTAGGATTAAGTTCGTTTAGGGCTGTAACTGAACCGAACCCTAACTAAATTTAACCCTAACCGAACCTGGGGGCTGATACAAGACGTTACCCGAAATTGTTTACCTGCAAAACATCAAACGGGTTCAAGTTAAAATACTTTGATCCAGGACGATTGAGTCGTTCAATTTGTTGTGAAGATGTCAAAACCGAATCAGCCTTTTCTATTTGTTTAATCTATATAAAACTCTTAATTAAAAAACCATTAAAAAAATTTAGCAGTCGGTTGGTGTAGTGGATACAGATATCGCTATTGGCAAGAGATCTGGGCTTTGATTCCCAGCTAGTCAAATTGGACAATGCCACCAATGCTCTCCACCTATGCAAAATTTCTGTGTTACCCAGGCACAATGCAGGCACAAAATTTCTGTGTTACCCAGGCACAATGCAGTGCAATACAATGCAGTACTTTGTCATTACATGCTTTGATCGACATATTTATTATGTCGATCAAAGCATGTAATGAGTAGTGTGTCCATCCAGTATACTAAAATCAGTTTTATCCTAGTATACTAATTTTTACTAGTATAGGCCTAGTAATAGGCCTATTAAACAGTTAAGGTCACAAAACTTGATTTACCGGTATATAATTCGAACATTCATCTAAGCATTGCATTACCGGTATAGACGATATTCAAGTATTACACATTATTAAGAAGATACAAGTCAGTCATTACACAATATCTTTTCTGTTAAGATACTTTTTTCTGTTCATGTTCATAGTCAAACTGTGATAAGCCAATCCAACAATATATTGTTGTTGGCAGCAAGGTAATGTGGTTTGGAATGCCATTTTTACGACTGCCATGATTGTAATGTTGATGGTTCAACTCACACCCAAACCTCGTTGTTGCGTTATTGACTAAGGTGATTTTGGATAATTATTCCTTTTTTAAGTTTTTGGTGGAATCTTAACAAGCAGCATATTAAAGCAGTTACTGTAGAAGCAAACCTCGAAAACACAGACAACTCCCAAGCAAGTCTGGATCTTCCCTATATGCATAGCATCTACATTGCAATCTCTTGACAAGACGAAAACCAAAAAACAACAATGAAAAAACAACATGAAAATAGAATAAATCTATCCCAATTGGTATCAATCTATTAAAAAAAAACTCGAGGCATACGACTAGTGCAAAACAGCGGTATTGAAACCAAATGATTAACATTGGGCTTTATTTCTGATTTGTTACGCATTGCTACACTACTGGTAGTCTACAATCATAACATGATGTAACAGGAAAAAAAAATTATACCTCACTCATGTAAGTAGCAAACTCATCTTCTTGACTAGTTGAGGGTTGTGCACTAGTTGCCATCTTCCACAGCTTTTAATGTCTTAGCAAAGTACCAGCAGGCCTAGTCTACAATAGATATCAAATTTCTTAAAAAAACTTACGTAAAAATTTAACACAGCTGCTCAGAGTAGTCTGTAAGCAGTCATAGTTAAATTTACATTATTCTTGGTACCATAATATACAGGTACATGCTAAACAACTTGTCAACAAATTAACGAATTTTTGCGAATTCACATAAAAAAACACACATAAAAAACATTTATTTTAGCGCACTTTTTTATCAAAAAAGGGCATGCAGTGAGTGCAGTCATTGTAGACAATGCAAAAACATTGTTGCTGCTATGCGTAAAAAAAGATATTTGGCTCAAATAAGTGAAAGGAGGCTGCAACCATTATTAGTTTGTAAAATTAATAAACTAAAAGTTAGGTTTTTGCACCTTTTTACTGGGTCAAAGAGAAGGGGGAGGCCATGGCACCGTGCCCCCCCTGCATGCGCCTATGGGTAACAGCTCAGTCCTACTAAACATCGCAAAGGACTGAAACACCGCAAAGGACGACAAAGGACCTCAAATTGATGTACTAAACACAGCAAAGAAAGACAAAAGACCTTAAATTGACCTACTCAACACTGCAAAGAACAACAAAGGACTTGGAATCATAACATAACAAAGAACTTTAAATTAAGGTTAGGTTAGGGTATTAGGGTCCTTTGCCGTACTTTGTGGTGGTTAGTACATCAACTTGAGGTCCTTTGCGGTGTTTAGCAGCGGTTTCTCTAATTATGGAATAGTATGGTATGGCGTAGTAAGGAATAGTATGGAACAGTATCATGAGTATGGCCAGAGGTGGGCAAGGTACTTTTTTAAAGTACCAGCGGTACCGGTACTTTGTCAAAAGTACCGGCACTTGAAAATCAAAAGTATCACGGAACTTTTCAAAAAAAGTTGCAAAAAAGAAGCACTGCACTATATATTGTTGATTTTCAGTTAAAACTGTACAGTTTTATAATAATTATTTGCCAGTAGTGCTTGTACGGCACAATTTGCAAATTACAAGCTATGTACCAACCATCAAAAAACGAAACAAAATAAGCCGTACAGTTAGTGACAAGTGACACAAAAATCAGAAAAAATGCAACCATTTTCCTAGCCCAAAGGAATAGGCTGCCATGCATACAACAAAAACTTTTTTTATTGGAGACCACTTTTTGCGCAGAATGCGACAAAAAATTGTTTAAGAATTTTGACTAAATGGAGATCCCAGAATCAGAAGTGGCTGACGCTGGAGTTTTCAATGGAAGGAGCTCGTCATAAATCATAATGACGTCAAACCTTTTAGTGAAGTCATTAAAATAGAAACAGAATTATTAACATGGAAGTGTGTAGAAAAGGGGTAGCCTACTAAACTATTTTTTCAGAAGTCCAGATTTGATAATGTAAAAGTGCTCGAGGAGTCGAGGGCCAATAACATTTAATGGCATGCTTCGCTATTTTTTTGAACTCCGGATCACATGTGGGACGAATCGTTTTAACTTTTTCAAGGCGCATAATTTTCGTGTCTGTGATTATCAGAAAGCACTCAAAACTGGAGTTTAGATTTATTTATTTATTGAATTACAACACAATGGTGCTAGGTTGACTCCCAGCCACATTGACATGCGAGGAAAAAACGAAACAAAGCAGCAAATATTTAACAAAAAAATTCAATCAGTAAACAAGCAAAGCAATAGTGCGTAAATCATAACGTTTTAATTTGGTCTTAAAGAAAGACAGATTAGAAGCGGAAACTACAACATCAGGAAGCCGATTCCAAGTAATAACTATACGAGTAAAGTAAAATTGACGAAATTGGTCACGAATGGCATTATGAAAATTTGACTGAACGGTAAAATCGTGTCAACGCAAATTATTATCAGAAGTTTGAAATACAAAATAATCAGAAAAATTCAGATCACACAAATTAGGACTTATCTTATATATACATAAGAATCAGGTCGAATTCAAGTCTACGGTACACAAGAGATTTAATTCCTAGTTTAGTGAGGTGATCCTCATAAGAATTGAAAGGCAGATTGCAACGAATAAAAACATTGTGAGTAAAACGTTTTTGAACTGACTCAATGAGCTTGATGTATTTTTTCAGACATGGACTCCAAACTGAAGAATTGTATTCAAGCTTAGACCTAATATACATAACATAGATTTTTAATAGAGTCCAAATGTTTTTAGCAGAAAAAGCGCACAGAACTATATAACTAAAATGTGAAGCAACAGAATTAATGTGACTAATATGAGAAGACCATTAATTTGAGATTATCGGTAACCAACACACCAAGATCTCTAGCTTTACAAGTAGTTCGCACAGGTTCAGAATTAATATGAAAGACGTTTTGAATATTATTTGCTGAGTGTCGAGAAAAAGCGAAATGAGCACATTTGGCAAGATCCAAGCAAAGCTGATATTCACAAATCCAGGATGAAAAACAATCTAGAGCATGCTGCAACTGGGAAGGGAACAATCTAGAGCATGCTGCAACTGGGAAGGGTTATTACTAAAAAGCTTGGAGTCATATTATGTGATCATAATTACTGGCAATGCTTTGTGCGACCACGGATGAGGACAATATGAAAACTCATCGCGAGACTGGAGACCCTGGGTGTAGAGCAGTGATTCTTAAACATTTTTGTTCTACCGCCTCCTTTTGGAAATTGGAGACTTTTATCACCCCCTTATCAAGAAATATATGAGTTCTAAAAGGGGCGTACGCCGTAAGTAGACGTTTTTTAAGATGAGGTTGCGTAAGGGCAAAGAACTTTGTCAGTTTAATTAGTATTGATATCGTATGAATCAAGACATAGCAAGTGATTAACTTTGTTGGAGCAAAAATGCATATGTGCATTAAGAGCATAGGTGGCAGGGGCTGCGGGGGGGGGGAGTCCTAATTTATTTGTTTTTTTCTACAATAATACCTGTGCATGAATGTATCTGAAACTTGGCAAAGTGGCCACATGCGAACGTGAAGTCATTTTTTGCTCTATACCGATTTGCAGTGGGTAAATTAAAATATCTATGGGCACGGAGACCTTTTTTGCTATTCAAAGATTTGCAGCAGCGAAATTAAGAAGGAAATCTGGACATTGCTTTTGGCCCCCCTCACTTTAGAAATGCTTGCACCATCGCTGGTTAGAAATTAGGAATACATCTCATAACGGAAATGATAGATAGCGAACAACCTACTAAGTATGACGGGAAAAGCTGCTGCATTAGAAGTTCATAATCAGCAACAATTAGTTTGAAACATTATAAATACCATACTCTTTCAGTTGACACGAATAAATGTAATACCATTATCAAAAACAAAGAATGCTATTAATGCAGGCCTCAGACCAGTAACGTTTAGGATGAGGGCCTCTAAAAAACGAAATTGATTCCTGCTTGTTAATAGTAAGGTCTACAACAGTGGTTCTCCAATTAGGGACTGCGATTCTCTTGGGGTCTGCGAAGCAGTTTCAGGGGGAGTGCAAAAAGGTCGTGTATTTTTAATAAATCACCCCTCTGATTTGTGCTTGATTGGACATCTGCAAACGCGATGACCTTTTCTTTGAAATAAAGGATCGTGACTTCGTGAGTGATAAAAAAAATATCTTTGGGGACCGCTAAGTCGAGATTTTAAAAAGGTTTGAGAACCACTGGTCTACATCGATCGAATACCATTGGATGTAGGCTTAAAAGAAAAACTACATAATTATTTTACATTTTTGCATCTTTTTAAGAAGATTCACTGAAGAAACAGGAAGTATTGCAGAGAGTTGTAAGTCAGAGAAATGTCTAGAAAAAGCATAGGCTATTTACGAGTCAAAGTCAAAAAATGAATTTTGAAATATGCAAAAAAGACGTCTTAAAACTACTTTAAATTTTTTGTCGTCCTTGTTCTCATATAGTTAAGCGTAGGTTTTAAGTTGCATTAAAATACAAAAAAAATTTACCAATCAAATCCGTAAACCTACTGAGATAAAGACAAGTAAACATCCCAGAATTGTATCAAACAGAAAGAAAAACATTTCAGAGGGTGCATCCAGTTCACTAGGGCTACCCTTTGCGCAACTCTGTCTAACATTACCATAAAACGGAGTGACATTGATTACGGTAGTTTTTGACCTAAAACTTAAAATAACTTTTTTTCCTTGCTTGTAGGCTAATCTCTACTGGCTTATTGTAACACTCTTAAGTTTCTTCTATCGAATTATATTACAGTGATATCAATTTTAACTCTAGCAAAAAAGTTATTCTGCATTAAAGTTGTGATCAATGTCACCCCACCCGCTGAGGGGGTGACATTGATCACCCCTATTATTATTATTATGAAGTGGTTTTACGGCACTTTAACCAAGGAGTCTTTTAGCGCCAGGACTTAAACAATATAGCCTACGGTACGTACAAACAATGAACTATAAAGGCACACAAAACAAAATAATCGAACGAATAGTAATTTTACAATTTTGGTCACACAAAGCAAGTTAGTAAATTTGGTTAACCCAATCCCCAATTAGCACAAGTGGTTTGGTGAAGGCCTGCACCAGTAGTATCAATATGCCATAAAATAAAAAATAAACATCTATAGTAACTCACACAATAAAGTTGGTAAAGTCTGTAAACCTACACAAAAATATAAAGAGTTAATGGCACAATAAAGCCGAACAAGTGAATAGGTCTATACATCAACTAACGCGCGACAAGATTGATTTAATTTTAACGATTGCTCCAGAAGTTTTTAGAAAATTTATTAAACTTGAAAAGGCTTGTCGACAGGATAGTGTTTGCATTGTGAGACGCAAACCCATGGAATTTAGATGTGAATTTAAAACAGATCTTGAGTGTTTGTATTTCGGACAGATTAACAAGAAATGGTTGACATCCTCTGGAACCGAACAGGTTGAGCATAAACGCTCAACCTAAAACCAATGTTTGTTAGGTGACCAAATTATCAATGCAGGCCTATTCCACTTATAGGCCTTGTTGCACTGTGCTCTATCTTGTCGTCTCGTGATACCTAACGAAGAACTATGTAAAAAATTGTCTGTAAATATGATTATGGTAGTAGATCGAAACTGGAGTGTCTTCCCGTGCAAGCAGGTGCCGTTTTTGAGATATAACCGTTTGAATATTGAAAAATTTTAGCGGATGAATACTATTGCGCATAAAGCGCATCACCGCTTTTTCGTCATTAGGTGTTGCCGTGTACAGTTTCTAAATGTTTTTTGCTCAGTGTTCGATAACATTTTTAACTGAAGTAGAAAAAAATATCTAATATATTGATTTTTAAGTTAAATTGTAAGCTGAATTTAATTATTTTTGTATAATTTTTAAATGAAGTGACAGCATCTAACTCATAAAAAATTAACTTATGCAAGTTAAAATTTGGAAACATGTTCTTATCAGCTGTTTCGTCATAGTTACACCAAACAGCTGATCAAGGTAAAACAACGAAATAGTGGAACTGGCAGTCTACAAGTGCTAGTGGCACAAACTTATTTAGGTTCAGCTGCTGAAGTGTAGAAATAGATAAAATTAAAAAGTTGAAGCGGTATTATTATACCTTTTTAAAAGTCAGTTAGCCTAGCTTATCGAAATGACTTATAAGTTTACTTGCAGAAACGTCATATAACCTACGTATCTGTATACTCTGTTGCTGGATAGGTTTGTGAGGAAATGATGTTAAAAAGTCAGGCTACAGTTACGTGCTTTTTGTGGTAATCCAGTATCTGGGTGCAATTCCTACGGACAGACTAGTTTTCCATACTGCTCAGATGGGCGAGTGATTAGAGCGTCCGCCTCGGGAGCTGTAGACTTAGGTTTGATTCCAGGTCGGGTCAAACCAATGACTATAAAATTGGTATTCACAGCTTCCCTGCTTGACGCTCAGCATTATACGAACAGTGTGAAGAACAAGCCGGCAAGTTTACTTGTTGTGCCGTTTGGAAATGCAGTTAGCGGCATTCCCCCATCTTGGTGTTGTTGACAGATGGCCGGCAACTCCTCAGCGAGCTCGTATAGCGCATTGATCGCTTTCACGTGATAGTAGGATAAATATGCGACTGAATACAAAAACACTCTACCAATACTATTGGTGCTAATCAGGGCCGAAACTAGGCAATGCGGGGCCTTCCCCAAAATCATCTTTCGGGGCCCCCTAAAATATTTATTCTTGGATGGTGATGCAAAAGAGCGAGCCCCGAAGGGGCGATGCCAAGCTAGGGGGGTCTGGAGACATGCCCCCCCAGAAAATTTTGCGGAATTTGACCTTATTTTGGAGGCTTTTTGTGCGTTTTGAGCCTTCAAAATTCCTCAGTTTTAACAAGGTTTAGTAGTCTGTTTAACCAGGTCCCTTCCAAACCCACTAAAATAATGCTGCAAGCAAACCCTACTCTAACATTTCGCTACCTATGCGAAGAAAAAACGTTTTATAAGGCTTATTTTTGCGCCTTTCACTTGAGGATGAGGGGCCCTTGGTATGCTACTAAACGTTTGTTTGCTAGTTTTGCGACTGCTATTTTTTGAAAAATTTGCAGGGGCCCCCTATGGTCAAAAGTATAAATATGGTTTGGGGGCCCCACATCGCGTGAGTTAAGACAAAAAATATATTGAATCTTAGAATAGGCCTATTTAAGGCACCTTTATCATACGTTGAGTAAATAGTACTACGTACTGCCTATATACGGGGCCCCCTTTCTGTGCGAGGCCTCCCCGGTTGGGGGGTTCGGGGGGCGCTAGTTTCTGCACTGGTGCTAATAGATCTCATTCAGCTTGGCGCGTATCATTTTCATTTATCGGTGAGTAATAATTTAGAGAATCGATGGCCGTTAGCTCAGTTGTCAAGCGCACGCTCTCGGTGCGGGAGGTCTGGGGTTCGATTCCCGGACTGGTCAAATCGGCACAGTGTCGCCAACGGCTCGCCACCGCTGCAACGTTTCTTCGAAGCTGTGTAGCCAAGGCGCTAAGCCGCGGAGATGGGCCCCGCAACTCGTTACACGCTTCGGCGTAATACCGCGAGTAAAATGAAGATTTGATTTTGATTTGATGAAATGCATAATTGTTCACTATGATGACGTCTATGAAAGTGATTCAAAAAAGTTTACTGCAACAAGTTTCAGCACTCTAAAGTAATGTGCTTATGAATGGCTGAGTTTAGATTGTATTGAAAAAGTTATTGCTGCTAAAAATTTACAATTATATGGGATATAAATTCATTAACTGATCTGTCACCGAGCGCCCATAGACATGGTTTTCATCAATAATCCTGTTTTCGTTTTACCAATGAAAGAAGTATTGAAAGGCGCGTATGTTCGAATTCTAAAAGAATATTTCCAGAAGATGATTCTCCTCAAAGAACTGAAAGTTTGTCCATACAAGCGTTGCGGTCATCAAGTTCATTCAACATATGTGAAAAAAAAAAAGAAATTAGTGACTTGACAGAGGCGATGATCTCTGCTTTTCCATCCACTTCAGGAAGATGTCTTTCAATATTTTGTAAGCAATTACGACATGTTCTGTGCTACGCAAGCCTCTGCTTTCCCTACTTTTGCCCTGTTGCAGCCATTTGGTGTCTACTTTATTACACTTTATTTGCTGTACCCGTCGATTAGATTGGGAAGGTCATTTAAATACTTTGGAGAAGATAACTCCTTGGCTGCTTGCCTACGATTGTGTGAATTATTCTCGCTACGTTCCTGTCTATTTGCATGAAATACGTGAATTTGAAAAAGCACACCCATTTGCTCTTGAGCATTTACGTGCTGGTTAATTTCCAATTCAGCAACAAGAGCGATACGGATTTTTTGCAACAGCAGCAGATCAAGTGATTGAGCAGACTGTTAACAGAGACAATAAATTAGTGTTCTTGCGTTAGAAACGGCGTATCATGCACCGAACTCTGCTCTTGCGTTGTTTGTGAAAATGATTCAGAGACCGTAATTGAAGTAGAACTAGTGAATGATGTCAGTAATGACGACGATGATAGTGATGACAACCAATTTGTAGCTAGTTGAAAAATGTTAAAATGTGTTTGTCGTAACTAAAGGTTTTATTTTAATGTAACGAAATTTAATATAGCTCATTCACACCAAATTTCTCTTTGTTTTTCAAGTAATAAGACCTGCTTATCAATGTAGCCTATAGGTGTTTTAGCTAGATACGAAATTTAGTCAATGAAAATATATTACGGCGTAAAAATTTATGTTTATATCTTTTTTAAGTAGATTGGCAGCAACGAACAGTAACTAATAAAATTAATTTGCTGATCCAATAAAGTTCTTTTTCGTAAAATATATTTCTTTCGAGAATTATGATGCCATTATTTAATTGCACAAAACTGACGCAAAGGGTACCGGTATGTTGTTTTTGGTTACATTAAAAAAATACTTTGAAGTGCTTAATTTATACCAATTGAATTCCTTAGCTTTAACTTGATGCAGTAGTTGAAATACGTGAAGTATTGTAAAGTTATCAGCTGTTAGAGAGTAGGATAATCATCTCGTAACCTAGAAAGTATTTGACAAAACTGGACAAAATTTGAAGGTGTGCCAGTATGTACCGTATGCTTACTTTATCCACGTCAAGTTTCACATTGTTTTTCAATGAAAATAGTGGTTAAAAAATTTATGTACACTCTGTTCAGAGAAAGTTTTTACTTGTGGGTGATATGACGTCATCAACTTATGACGTCAGTGTTTGGCACAAAAGCAAATTATTGACTGAAAATGTCCCAAACTATTTTTAAGTGTTTGCAGCAATTACTCGATACAATTATTTACTATCTCGTATGATTGCACGTTAAGCTAGCGGTAAATAACTAATTGTTGTACGTCTGTAGAAGAAAAAAAAACACTCCATCAAACTAGTCAAAGTTTTGCAGATGTGTTAATATGTATACTTAGATTTTCCAAGCCAAACTTCAGCTTTTTAAACTTACTATGTATGAAGTTATAAGGAACTGTATATGCACCCTGTCTAGCAAAAATATATTTTTTGCAAAATCTTACTTGTGAGTTATGACGTCATCAACTTATGACGTCAGTATTTGAAATAGATGCAAATTTTTGACTAGAGATGTCTCCAAGCTATTTTAAAGTGTTTGTATTGCTAACACAAGAAGTTGGAAGCAATTACTCAATATGATTATTTATTTTCTGGTCTGGTTGCGGTTTAAGCTAATGGTTAATATGTAATCATTGTAGGTCAATAGCAAAAAAACTACTGAATAAAACTGGTCGAAATTTTGCAGATGTGGTAATATGTATATTTGGATTTTTCACACCAATTTTTAGCTTGTTAAACGTACTACAACCGAACTTACAAGGAACTGTATACACCCCATCCAGAAAAATAGATGTTTTTACAAAATCTTTTACTTGTAGGTTATGACGTCATCAACTTATGACGTCACAGTTTGGCATGGACATGGTCTGTCAACCAAAGATTACTTTGAAAGTGGTCTGATGCATTTACATCAACCACAAAAAAATTTAGAGGCTTTTAAGTGTGTGGAATTTCTGCATCTTTGAAAGAGCTATTTTTGTCTTCATGACGTCATTATGACGTAACGGCACCTGTTGGACACGGAAGACACGAGATTTAAATTCAGCATTTCTTAATCTTTAAATTTACAAAGTTTCATCTAGTTCTTCGGTGGGTATCACGAAATCCATTTTCTAGGCGTTTTTTGTGATAGCGTAACAAGGCCTATTACGAGGCAAGATTGATCATTCTAAGAATTTTTTAAAAAGTTGAAGGGGCTAATAGCAATGTTAAAAGGGAAATTTGCAAGGGACAAATTAATGTTTCGACTATAACCAAAGTCTCGTCAGCCTTGCTACGCACAGCCATGCAAAGCAAAAAAGGTAAAGCAATACAAAAAAAGAGTAAAGCAATACAAAAAAAAGTAGATGTACAGGTAAAGCAATGCAAAAAAAGAGTCTTTACAGTCTGGAATGAGTTTAGCCTGGATTGGCTGTGCGTAACAAGGCCGACGAGACTTTGGTTATAGTCGAAATGTTAAAAGGATTTTTAATGTTTTTGAGAATTGTAAGTTGGTAAAGGAAAATCATGTCAATGGTTTTAGCATACAAAAAATTTTTTGTTTATTTTGTTACTACTTCTCTACCCCATCCTGAATTACACACAAGAAATTAAGAATGTTGAGAAAAAAATGTAAATCTATAGAAGTATTGAACCCAGATCCTGTGAGTAGCGGTACGAGAAGCTAAATAAGTGAAAACTGATTTTCAACAAAATCGCTACAGCGACTTCAGTATAATGCGCTGACAAAAATTCAAAACGTAGGAGGGTATCGATTCCCTGGCCTGCAAGAGGGAGTCGATCTCACTAACCCCTACTCCACTTCACTGTTGCCATATGATCGTAAAATTTTAGTACTTAAACTTTCTTTACGCATCACATGACTCTCAAAAACGCTGTAGCGGTTTTGTTGAAAATGATTTTTCGCGTATTTAGCTTCTCGTAGTAGCAGTCCACCACACTAGCCATTACACCACAGCGCTGTTGTCGCTATAGCGTAGAATTTTTCTACTTATAGTCATTTCGTTATCATATGTAGTTTTCTTATGCATCATGTGGCTTTCAAAAACGTAGTAGCGGTTTTGTTCAAGACATACTGTCGCATATCTAGCCACTCGTGAAAAGAAAAAATGGAAAGGATTCAAAATACTAGTTTGTGGAGTTTGACGTTAAAATCCGAAATCCTACGGCATCTGAGCGCCGGTACCGGTAAACGGTCTAATTTTTCTGTAGTAATTGGACTACAAATCTGAGCAACCGAGAACAGTTGTCAGCTCAGCAATACCAGCGAAGTCTTCATTATCATATTTGATCAATGTCACCCCTCTGAGCAAAGTCACCCCGTTTTACGGTACTTAAGCCACGTTGTACCAGTAGGCTACGTAGGACGCAGGCTGTTAAAAAATCTATTCAGATCTTGAGACTTTCTCTTACAGTTATAGCCTACAACCTCATCAACAGACGGTAACGCAAAAAAGAACAGACAAAATTATTGAAAAACTTTTACTCTGAATTGCCTTTCAAAAACAACTTCTCTTCGGCTTTAAAACATCTTTTCCTGTTGAAAAAAAAAATCTTTCTAGTGTCGCGCTTGACGGGATGAAGTAGGCTTATTGTATTTAACGATTGCTGCTGAAGGTGTACGGTAGTTATGCAAACTTCATCTTTTTATGATTTTTTTTTGTTGCAAAAGATTTTGCAAAAGTACCAATAAGTACCGCCAAAAATTGAGGAATAAAAGTACCGGCACTGTGGTACCGGTACTTTTTTCCAAAGTACCAATGGTACCAGTACTAAATGTATAAGTACCGCAGTACAGGACCGTGGTACTGCCCACCAATGAGTATGGCATGGCATGGAATAGTAAGTCAGGCACTGTGGTATAGTATGGCAGAACTGGGCGATAGGACGTTTGGGGCACTACAGTAAAGGGGCCCATATATAGAGTTAAATTTGGGGAGAATGGCCCTCAGGATAAATGTGTCTCAAGCCTAATTTAGGGCAAAAGGACCTCAGGACAGGACGGTTGAAGCAATAAAAGGGCCCTAGGAATAGGATGCTATTTTCGGGCCCTGGGGCATATCCTATGCATAAATGGGGGTTCTACTAAACACCGTAAGGAACTACAAGGTACTACAAGGAACCACAAGGTACTTTTAAATCTTCAAATGCTTAAAAACACTACAAGGTACTTTTAAACCAAGTACACCGCCGGAATGTGCGAGTGCTAGTTTGGTCAATGTGCGAATGGTCCGGTTTTTATAACACCGGAATGTGCGAGCGCTTGTTGGGTCAATGTGCGAGTGCTTGTTTGGTCAATGTGCGAGTGGTTCGGTGTTTACATCACCGAAATGTGCGAGTGAACATGCAATGTGCGAGTGCTGGTTTGGTGTGCGAGTCCTAGTTTGGTCAATGAGCCAGTGGTCTAATTTTTTGGCTTTGCAATATCGGAATGTGCAAGTGGTCTGATTTTTACTACAACGTAATGTGCGAGTGCTATTTTGGCCAATGTGCGAGTGGTGTGGTTTTCACAACACCGGAATGTGAGAGTACTTGTTTGGTCTATGTGCGAGTGGTCTTGATTTTACAACAACGGAATGTGCGAGTACTTGTTTGGTCAATGTGCGAGTGGTCCGGTTTTTACAACATCGAAATGTGCGAGTGCTAGTTTGGTCAATGTGCGAGTGGTCCGGTCATAATGTGCGAGTACGGTGATGTGCGAATGATTGGTTATGTGCAAGTCGAAATGTGCGAGTGGTCAAGTCATAATGTGCGAGTGAACATGGAATGTGCGAGTACGGTGATGTGCAAGTGATTGGTTAAGTGCGAGTGATTGGTTATAATGTGCGAGTGAACACGGAATGAGCGAGTAGGTGATGTGCGAGTGATTGGTTATGTGCAGTGCGAATAGAAATGTGCGAGTGGTCAGGTCATAATGTGCGAGTGACCATGCAATATGCGAGTACGGTGATGTGCGAGTGATTGGTTATGTGCGAGTGGTCCGATCATAATGTGCGAGTGAACATGAAATGTGCGAGTGCGAGTACGGTGATGTGCGAGTGATTGATTATTTGCGAGTGGTCCGGTCATAATGTGCGAGTGAACATGGAATGTGCGAGTTTGAGTACAGTGATATGCGAGTGATTGGTTATGTGCGAGAGCGAGTGCTGCCCTCATTTGGCAAAACCCATTATCTCCACTTTTGCACTTCGAGAAAACCAAGTTTTGGTTTTCAAGTTTTTTTAAGAATGTTCCTGATTCTAGATTTTTTTAATTTTTGATTTGATAAAAGTGCTTGATCATAAAAGTTTAATAATAAAGTTTAATGTGAATAATTTTAATCAATAATTGTATAAACAGCGTATGAATCTTGCGTTCGATTTTTATCCAAATTTGCATTGAACCCAATTAGCTATTACGTCACCATTATTATTGTTTCGTATTGTTACGCACAATTTTTTCACTCGTGAGATGAAAATTTTTGAGAAATGCATTAAACTTTGTTAACGACGCAACAACAAAATTAACAATTACAACTGGAGTTAACAGGTTTTGCCAGATAATTTTTAAAATTTTTGACAACTTTTTGTACAGAAGTGGAGTTAATGGGTTTTGCCACCATAGATAACTCGAAATCGGTTAGAAGTACAAACTCGATATTTGCGCACAAAACGGACATTGGAGCAAGGATTGAAAAAATGCAAAAAAACGAAATTTCAAAATTTTGGAGTTAATGGGTTTTGCCAAATGACGACAGAGTGACGATGTGCTAGTAACACATTTATGCTAGTGACGTCATTTCACCTCATCTCCTGCGAAGGGACCGTAAGGTCTTCGAGTCAAGCAGCCTTCCTGAACTTAAATTTAATTAAATCAACAATTGTCATAATATCAGATAATTAATGGCAATTTAAATAAACCGGCTCATAAAGGAAATATAAAACTACGTAGCAACACACACTGAAGACAGCAAATGGGATGGAAGGGATGGAGTAGGAATGGAATTAAACAAATCAAATCAAATCTTCATTATACTCGCCGTATTACGCCGAAGCGTGTAACGAGTTGCGGGGCCCATCTCCGCGGCTTAGCGCCTGGGCTACACAGCTCCGAAGAAGCGTCGCAACGGTGGCGAGTCGTTGGCGACACTGTGCTGATTTGACCGGCCCGGGAATCGAACCTCAGACCTCCCGCACCGATAGCGTGCGCTTTGCAACTGAGCTAACGGCCGGTCTATTAAACAAATTAACATAATAATTATGGTACAAGATGACTATTCAGTTGTGTTTAGTAAATAAGTTTTGTATTCTTTTTTAAATTTTGTGTACGAGGTTTTTCGAACTTGTAAGGGAATTGAATTCCAAATCTTAGGACCAGCAAATTTAATGGATCGTTGCAATCGATTGGTTTTGTATAAGGAGATTCTCAAGTGGTCTGATGCTGAGTATCTGGTAGATTGAGAATGGGGTGTTTTGGCAAGAATATAATATTGATCAAAAGTTGTGGGTAAACATTTACTGCTATAATTGAATATAAATTTAGCGATTTCAAATTTGTTCAATTTTGAGAGAGATAAAATATTCAGTTTTTGGTAGAGGGGAGCAGCACTAGCGTTGCAATCACTTGAAGTAACTAGACTAAGCGAAGAGCTTTGTTTTGTAGACCAGTCAATTTTGCAAGATAGGAAGGAAAGGTATTGAAACCCCAAACGGCTACTACATATATAAGTTGCGAATGCACAAGAGAATAATAAAGTTGCAACATAGCAGATTCAGGAAGATAATATTTTAGTTTGCTCAAAATTCCAACTGAGCGAGCAACTTTGGTTTCAGTAATTTTGATGTGTTCATGAAAGTTAAAGCGATTATCCAAAGTTATACCCAAGTATTTTGCATTATTTACTGACTTAATTGTACCATCTCTACCATCCACTTCCGTTTTTATTTTTGCTGCATCATGTGACCTATAGCAGTCACTGCAATCTTTTTCAATAGCCATATTGGTTAAGTAACAAAATCAAGTAGTTTTTGGTTGAACTTCATATTCACGATTTTCAACAAAAAAGTAAAATCAGAAGAGACAAAATCGTAAGGTTTTGTGCTAGCATGGCACCAGTTTAGTGGAAGTCTAGTATTGATACTAGTCAGGCATATATAAAAACGCGCAGACAAGATGAATAAAAAAAAAAAATTGAGTTGTGTAGGATGAGTTCGCCATTTGCTAGTCAGGTTGAGCGTGGGGTTGATTTTATTTATTTATTTATTGAAATACAACACAATGGTGCTAGGTTAACACCCAGGCACACTGACATGCGAGGAAAAAACGAAATAAAGCAGCAAGTAATTAAGAGAAAAATAAAATCAGTAAACAAGTGAAGCGATAGTGTGTAAATCATAACTTTTTAATTTGGTCTTAAAGATAGACAGATTTGAAGCGGAAACTACAACATCAGGAAGCCGATTCCAAGTACTAACTATACGATTTGTACATAGATAACAAACCATTCAAAATAGCATGTAAACATATTGTTTTCAAATTTAAAAATGATTTTTAATCAAATACGAAAATAATTTTAGCACGAGAAGATTTTGCTTTCAAATTGCCACTGCCACAAATTACTGGGTCTTCTGAACGTTCATTTTTACACTTTTTAACTTGAATTTTGAACAATAGAACATTAATTTTACCAAACTATTAAGATCATGCATAGTCTCTTCCTTTCAATCGGTTAATTTTGTTGAAATTCTTTGTTGTAAACTTTTAAAACTGTGTATGTGAATTTAACTGAAACGAGCTGTTTTTTCCATCAGCGAAAATTGATGCAGAGTGGTTTTTCATCGCAATAAATTTGCCTTCTTTTTGATGTCCAAGGCTACCCCACTGCTTGTCCGAACCTACCCCACTATTGGGGAAAGTTCGGACAAACTAGACCACCTTGCATTTTTGTAAGTAATGGCCTAATGCTTGGGGCTATTGCACTCACGAACAATTTCGTATTGAAGTCAAAGGGCTATCTACAATTTTGTACAAAAAGTTCGTAATTCCACGTTATTAATCTTGCTCCAGAGTTAAAAAAGTAAATTTTGTCCGAAATAACCCCACCTTCCCCTACCCTGTAGTTCAGATGCTAGGTAGGCCTACCCATACACTGATACAGCGGTGTGTATTTAGCATCAGTGCATACCCCTGCACCCAGAAATGATATCTGGGTCATTTGGCTATTGGGGTCTAGAGCAGTGAGTTATGGAGTTGAATACCGGTACAAATAGAAGGGGGCCATATCTCCCTTTGAAAATAGTTGTTGCTTTGAAATGAAAATAATGTTGTTTTGAAATGAAAGTGAAAACTTACTGCATCATAACCAAATTTTTGAAGTCACAATAAAAATATTTGTTAATGATGCAAAAAGCTTGTGGGCTTTTTGCTCTCTCAAGTTGGACATGTGGACAGGGTAAAAATATTCTTACATGCACAGTGCACTACTTCATAGGCTTTTATCAATCAAGCTTAATGGTTAGGAACTTATATTAGGAGCAAGAAAGTAGAACAAATTCGCACCATTTTGCTTTAAGAAATGCCGGTGCTAGATGTAAGCAATAAAATCCTTTGTTAGTCACTTTTTTGCATATTGGTAACTGTATAATTGCTTGATTGTTCACTAGTGAGAGATTAATGATCCATGATAAAGTCAAAACAGAAAAGGACGGCTAATTAGGTGACTGAAAGTTTCAATAACTTCAGATTTTCGCAGCAGGAAAACCTTTGTAATTATTGTGAAAGGTCTAGCAAATCTTGTGCAGGGTAGCTAATCCAGTCTGCAGTAATCATTTTGAGATTTATTGTAACAACAGTATATGCTTAATATACGGTAGTCTACTAGTCTAATATTGTTGATAAACTTGTGTTTCACATCATTCACGAATTAGCCTAAGTACATTAGTTTCATAAAAAGATAATAGCCAGTATATTAGTAATCATTTTACAAACGTTTTGGTAAAAACTTATACTATCATCAGTGTAAAACTGCAGAGGCACCAAGCGTAGTTTCACACTGATGATGTTATACCGGTAAGTTTTTACAGAAACGTTTGTAAGTTGATTACTAATATACTGGCTACAATCTCTTTATTAAAGTGGAGTTTCAAAACCCATCTTAATGCTGCTATATTAGTTTCACCTAACATTTTACCATATTACGATGAATTCTCTGTCTTATGTTAATTTCAGGAGACCCAAGATAAACTGTCATTTGTGACATCAGTGCTGAGTGTAAACTTCTTTCACTAATAAACTAGGTAGATTTTGTTAAAAATGGTTAAGGAAATCAATGTAAGAGGGTTTCAACAATTAATAGAAACAGTAGAATCAGAGGACTTGAAAGGAAAATCAATTTTCTGCTTATTTTGTGGCGATAAAGATGCTGAAGGAAAGAGCTGGTGTCCTGATTGTGTTGTTGCTGAACCAGTTGTGCGTAGGTGTCTAAAACAGTTAGATGATTCATGTGCATTTGTGTACTGCACAGTTGGAGGACGCGATTACTGGAACGACAAAAATAATGAATTTCGTATTCATTCTTCATTGAAATTAACTGGTGTCCCTACATTGTTAAAATGGGGTTTTCCCAATCAAAAGCTGGTTGAAAATCAACTTTTTAAAGAAGATCTTATAATGATGATGCTGGATGATTGTTGATCAATAATATGACCATAAAGTGCAAAATCTTAATTTCTTAGTGTGTTGCTAATTCTTGAATGATTTGCTTTTCATTTCGCATTGATCATTGTTTCATCATTTTAGATCGGCCGGCTAGCTCAGTTGTTAAGTGCATGCTATGGGTGCAGGAGGTCTGGGGTTCAATTCCCGGGCTTGCCAATTCGGCCACAGTGTTGTCAACGACTCACCACCGCTGCGATGTTTTTTTGAGAGCCGTTTTGCCCGGGCTCTAAGTCGCGTTGATGGGCCTCACCATTTGCAACACACTATGACGTAATAGCACAATTATGATGATTTGTTTTTTGATTTTATCTTCCTTTAAAAATGAGCATATTGTGTATGTTAATGTTTAGTTAATCTGTCAATCATGATTTCGCAATGTTTTTCAGTAAGATGTCCCACATATGAGACGTTACTGTCATTTCATCTCAAATTAAATTATATATGTAGAAAAACACTATTCCTTCTAAGATTTTAGCAAGTGCGAATTTGTCTGAACTTAAATTTTGGTAAAAATTTGCCCAGAGTTTTTTTTCAAAATTTAAGGAAACATTGATTCAAGCTTTTGCCCTAAATTTGAGTTTGCAGGGTAAGATACTTTCATTTTATACCAAAAGATCAAGCACTTTGATTCAAATTTGGGCCAAAAATCATTATTTCAGTTCGCAATCTCAAAAAAAAAAAATTTGCCCAAAATTTACCGTAGAAAGAATGATGGAAAAAAAGTTTTTTATATTTTGTGCACCTTAGATTTTCCAAAGGCACTGCCTTTTTGAATTTAATTTTCTTATTCTTATTAATTTGCTTGATCATTCTGATTGTGTTGT
The DNA here is from genome assembly GCA_964006365.1 of Trididemnum miniatum. Classification (NCBI taxonomy): domain Eukaryota; kingdom Metazoa; phylum Chordata; class Ascidiacea; order Aplousobranchia; family Didemnidae; genus Trididemnum; species Trididemnum miniatum. Next base: position 33,480,497 of record OZ023232.1, read on the forward strand.
GCACTGATTATTACTGCGAAAGCCAGCAAGTTTATAAACATTATACTGTGAATAAACATACTATAAAGTATAAGCCCACGAGCTGTATTACAATGTTCACGTTTTTTGTGCTGCGATGTAACGCAATTAGATTGATTTCCTGTAACAAACAATTCAAAATGTGTTTCTCAAAATTATGAGTGCTTTTTGCGTTGTAATACAATTTTTTCATGTTCTCTATGGTCTTCATTCAACTATTCAAAGAGGCAATTTATTACTGCACGCATCCGTTTACGCGTAGACCATGTGTTGTTGACTTGCCGTTTTGTATGCCATAATGAATTAATGAGTACCTAATTTCTTGCTGTAAATATTGGCATTTTAGTTAACTGATTAAAGTAAATAAATTTCGTATTAACAGGGCAGCGTTTTCAGCAATAGCAGCAGCTAACTATTAGCATTTAGATCTTACGTTGTAAAAAATGCCTCAGATTATTAATGGATTGCATTGATTTTTGCGGAAACAACGCAGTACAAAGCTGACATTAAAATTTTTCGATTAATTTTGCTTTTAACTTATTTGCCTTCGAATAATTTTGTGATAACACATCGAGGTTTGCTTCGCTTTCCCAAAACACAATATTCTTTTTTTCATGTCACCTTGCTTTTTCTACGCATTAGATTTTATCCCAGATGTGCGTTTACAGTAACCTTTTTTTTTTTGGCGAATATTACCAATAAACAAAAGCAAGCATACGCTATAAATTCTGCGCCTTAAGAATAAAGCGGTTTGGAAATTTAATTCAGCATAAAAAAGTCATGCACCGATGTTCTATCGTCTATGAATTAACATTTCTGCATGTATTGCACCTTTTTGGTCCTACAAACTTAGGCTATTAACGTTGCAAGATTCGTGAACACGTGTTTTATGGCTGCGAAAAATCCAACCACTGGCAGCGTAAATTAAAGATCTTCCGAAACTTTGGTATTGTTTTGGCATTGCTGCTACTTCGATAACTACCAAAATGCTGCGTTGGAAATGATCTTACGTGAAAGTAGCAGAATATGTTGCCACATTAAGTCCTCAAAGAGTGCAAAGAAAGCAGACATTAGCATCAATACAAGAAGCTTTCTTAGGGCATTAATTCTAATTTATTACTACACGTCACGGTAGTCAATAGTAGAAAAAAGAACGTAAAAATAACGCTGTACAGTATATGTGTTGTCTTTACGCCATTCCGACAACTGCAGAGTTAATCTGCATTGAGTTGTTACAAAACGAGAAAAAGAAACTTCACCAAGAACTACCATTGCACCATGCTTTAACGAAAAATTGCACTGGGCATAGAAGTAGATTTGAATATATAGATTTGAAATAATGTGTTCATAAATTTCAGGAATGAAAATCCAATGCTTTAACGGTTTAACGATATTAAGACTGACCCACACACAGTAGACAAATTGTGATAAATTAATTACAATGAGAAAGAATACGTGAAATGGCGCTGCTTGCATTCAATAATTACAGAGTGGGCAGTACTGTTTGCAGTTGCAAACTAGTCTTAAATAATTTCCGCGGCAACCATGCAAGAGGAAAACTGGTAATTCATTCTTCTCAAGGTATTTCGCAGCTGACAAAGCTTCGGAAAAGCTGAATTACGAACAGCTATGTACCATTACATCACAGTAGAAAACTGCAGGAGTCTGTACAAAGTATTAATCACGGCTTGCTTTAATCAAGCCTTTGCTGAAGCCATGTTTAACACATAGCGTTCCTTCTAGAATTTCAAAGGACATCGAAAAAATATTTGCAAACAAAGAATAGCATGAAAATACTATTTCGATATGCGGGTGTAATATCACGAGTAAACAAGTCGCACAAACAGTTCAACGTCCAACATTTTGCTTTTGCTACACATAGGCAACCAAAGCGTCGGAAACAGATTTTCTCATGGAAATGTATAAAGCAGCAAAAAATATAACAAACAGTTGCAAATATCTTCTTAAAGCAAACACTGGAGTAGCTCATTACATGATCTAGTACAGTACTCTATAATACCTCAACACAGTTCAAACTATTGGCAAATGCAGAGCGTAAAAAAACTGTTGTACAGAACTGCTTGTAACAAGCTATCAATAACTCTAGTATACTCACGATACAAAACAAAGAAAAGAAAGCCTGTTATACAGAAATTGTCAGTATCATTTGGCAAAACTTGCATTACGCAACATGGAAAAGTTAAAAATAGAAATAACACGTCACCATATTCAAAAGAATAACAATTGCAAAGCAGCAACGACTTGCGCACAGAATGCATTTACGATGTAGCAGTCTGTTGCTATTACAGTATTCCCTACTCACAGGGGTGATTAACAGCCAATGCGACGCCAATACGATTGGAGCAAAACAACGAATAGTTTATGATTTAAGAAAAGTTTGGATTTGATGAAATGATATTCTCGATCAACGAACCTCGTGAAAGTAAGAGCTGGGAAGAAAAAGCTTGCAAGGAGAAACCACGCTCTACTTTGGTAGCATGCTTGCAAATATAGATCGGCAAAACTGGCTCTGTGCCAAGATAGGTTACAGGGTTCTAGTTAGGACATGGGTATAAATCTCGAGTTAGGTTTGGAGCTAGGGGTTAGTTTTGGTAAGGATCACGATTAAGTGTCTCCAACGCCGAGTTGGTCAAGCCAATAAGTTACCACTTATATATTGTTAAAAAATGCAATTGCTTTATCACACGAAGCAACGCAGACAAATATGTTTTTTTTTGCGTTCGAACAAGGTGAGCTTGCAAGCACTGAGCTATCAAAGTTACTTGCTTTGAAAAACGATGAATTGCGAAGCCAAATTTCAGCAAAATTGATGGTTACTGTGCACTGTGCAGGTATTAGAAATGCCACACGCATTTTGAGAATGCAGTGGCATTATCAAGATATTGCAAATAAAATAAAAACTTAATTACATTAAATATGAGAGATATGTTCATTAACCAATAACCAAGCACACAGTGACACTGTTCAGTTAAAAAAAGGTCTACTTAGTATTACGAATTGAATCGTCCGCACAAAAACTTAATCCTTCTTTGCATAGAACCGAAACAATGGAAGCAGCACAAAAAATTTTAAATGGCAGAAGCACATGAAGAATTAACAAATACGTTATGCCCAGATACACTTTTTAAAAATAGTACACAAAAATCCATACCAAATAGACGAAGGTGGCTGCTCCAAGTTATCGTCGGCACGATTAGAGCTGGTTTCAGTGCTTATTGGAAAAGCTGCAACAGACGTAATAGATCGAACTAAGCAATCTTCCATCACCAATTCATGACTGAAAATAATACTATTAATTAGCTTTGTACCTTTTTCACTTCACATATGCCTACATCACTTTATTTTTATGCGACTATCAACTTAACCTTGCACATCGCACAAGGCTTCATGTGACTTAGTTGCAGAAACACTAAGGCGATGAGGGTGTTTGGTGTCTGTAAAACAGCAAGATATTTAACAGATATTGATAGCTTCAACTTTGCACTAGTTTGTGCATGTTTACAAGAGTGGGGTGGTTGTGGCGAAAAAGGCAAGCACGGGATATTAACTACGTAAACTCACAGCATTTATGACAATTATCTGCATAACTGTAATGGCGGATCTACAAGATTTATTAGTCAGCGACATGGCCTAGCAGTACCGGGCGCAGGTGACAGATTCTACGTGACGGGTTCGATTCGCGGCTGGAGCCGATCGCATTTGACATATTTAACGGGTGGCTGCTGACTCGAAGAGCGCAAGCTCACTTCGCAGTTTCCCTCAATTACCGTTGAATTTTCTGTTCAATATAATTTAAAAATAACCTCAGTTATTTATATTTATTATTTGCAATAGCAGCGATTTTCAGGATACTGCATGGTTTGTGAATCAGAGGTGTTACGAGTTTGCCTCTTGAGACTCCAATTCTTATTATGCTCTGACTGAACAAACTACAACTCCTGCGAAGGCCAGAAATCAAATTTGATTCCTTTTTCTCATGTTGACAAGCAGTGTTTTTTTTGAGGAAATGGAATGGTCTCTTAAAGTTGTCCAGCGGTCTCTCAAAATCTGCAAATTTTCATTGAAACAATTGTTGAATGCACTTTCATTTACAAATGTAAAAATTAGCGGTCTTCCAAAATTGCTTAACAGTTTGTCAAGCCAAACCTTAAAAAACACTGTTGTCAAACATGACCTGAATTTATTTAATGACAATGACTTGGGACTAGCTTTGAAAAAAGCTGTTTTGCATTAGGTTTCAAGAAACGATGAGTGCGTCACCAAAAGCTTGCGAGACAAACAGCTTTTTTCAAAACTATGCAAAAGAGTTATGACAGAACGTTTCCTCAAACCTAATGTAAAAACATTTTTTTCAAGGCGTTACCAATTATTTAAAAGTGCCAAATTATTTAAAAGTGACTTTAAGAAATCAATCAATCTGGCTACAGTTTTAACGTTTAAAAGTAAACTCTGACTTAAGTAAAATTTGTTCATTCCGGCTCCTGGACACCTTTGGTGTAAATTACAACTTTGCTATTATCTTTCAATGCTTTGCTAGTTCTTGCAAGTTGATACGAAGAGCGAAATAGCAGTAATTATTAAATTATGCCACATACATGACCAACAGTATAACAGGCACAACGATGTGCCTGCCCGAACTTGGAATAAGCAAACTTACCTTTGCACCATATCTTGAGGAGCTTTTGATAAGATATGTTGAGCTGAAAGTCTTGCATTGCTACTATCATCATTAAATGACAAAGGAACTTTTGATATGTGGGAAGTGCTCATGCATGTTGCAGTCTTTTTTTCCAATCTAAGAGAATCTCTCAATGCAAAATTTCTATGAGACACAGTATCATAACTCTGAGACAAATTAGAGGAAGCATTTTCTTTTACTCTAGAGGAAAAATTCCGCTGTCCAGTAAAAGATGTTGCCATCTCTTTCTGATAAATGTCAGCTTGGGAACCAAATCCTTTACAATTGATACTGCCCATTATGTTCAGATTTTTGCTTCGATCATTATGCACCACTTCATCAGCAGAAAATACACCAGAACTAGAATCTGAAGAATTTATTACTTGCTGGTCACCTTGTTTCAGACCATGAACCTTTATTGAAGGAACATGTACTGGATCCATTGTACTCATACTACGCTCTTAACTACAATTGTTAACAATAGATTCATACATTGGAAGACATAAGCTGTTGAACACAGGTTTGTTATGGCTTTTTCACTAGACTATACATATACCAATACCATATGTATATCGATACACACAGGGCATTGACATAATCCTGAAACTGCAACCAGCCCAAAAGCAATTGTTTTAAAGGTCTAGGCAAATACAAGCAGATACAGGATATTACCCTGCACTGATGTACCAGTATTCAAAGGCATTTTTTTCAAATTTTAATGTAGGTTTACTTTATTTATTTGTAGTTGTATTTTTGTTGGGTTATTTTTCCTCACTTGTTAGTGTGCTTTGGCTTGTGACCAAGCACCATTGTGTTGTATCTTAAATTAAATAAATTTAATTACACTCAACCTGACTTGAGTTACACCTTTGCAATAAGTGCAAAGATCAGTATATAGACTAACCAAGTAATAAATAAGTGTGGTCTGATGATGATGAGACTGGTAGTCAACTTGATGTCACAATCTCAAAAAACTGATAGTGACACTTTTGATGCCACAATAAATTTTATAATTATATAATTTTTGATGTCATAATTTCAAAAAATTGTTTGTGACGGAGAAGACCTGTGCTGTGTGGGCTTTTGGAATCACTTACACTGGACATGTACATTAGGTAGCATATAGGGCACTGGGTATATGCAACTACTAGTGGTCAACAACCTGTGGGCCTTCTAGCAATAGTTTGTGGGACATGAAATAATTACGGCATTTGGTTTTACGGGCACTAGTTTTTGTGGGCAATGCTGCAAATAAAAGGCAGTGAAGAGCAATGTTCCCTCTAGAGTGAGAAATTCGAGAAAAATGCGAAATTTTTGGGCAAATTTTACTGATTTTGAACCAGAAATTGATATATATTATAAAATGCATAACTGAAAAACTTAAACAAAAAACTTGAATATTTTAATGCAAGTCTGTAGCTTGTGTCTTGGAAAAGCAAATTTAATGCAAAAAATTCGTAAAAGGGGTCCTAAAAGTAGTGAAATCTTTGGGCAAAAATTTCAATAAATTTATCATTTGGGCAAATTCGCACTTGTCAAAATCCTAGAGGGAACACTGGTGAAGAGTGTTTACATTGCCATACACAGCAAAATACGATACTGATTGGCAAGTGTCTGTATGCATGACTGTTGATTCGCTTGTGTCCTAAAGAACTTATGGTACTTGTTGCGACAATAACAAACTTTTTGTTTGATTTTGCTGCAAATGAATGGAAGCAGTAGGCCTACCGCTACGATACCAAAAGCTATGTTGATTGATTGGTGTGATTCGTGAAATTGCTTGCACGCATAATCCCATGATACAATAAAAGCCACTGACGTTTTTGTTTAACAGTTATTCATTTTGTAATCGTGGTTTCAATCGTAGGAGTAGAATCAACAGCAGAAAGGGTGTTCTGGGCCATCTTGAAATTGCAGAGGCTAAGGTTACGTGACAATAACATTTGTCCCTTTGGCATATTTTATTATTTGCCTCCCCGATTGTACAAGAGTGTGACAAAGTAATAAAATATACTAGAGAGGCAAATGTTACGGTCACGTAACTTTAACCACTTCCTTTTGAAAATAGGTTGTCAACCACTGGCCTATTCCTGATAATGACCCTCCACTTACCGATACCCTCAGTCTCTACACCAAAGAGTCCTGAGCCAAACCTTTAGCCCAGCCGACTTAACCTAGCGAATAACACCACAACCTGCCAGCATTGCTTCACCTCACAGCTCAGGACAATATTGGATTGCTGTTTGTTTGCTTGGTTACCAAACGATTTTTACTGATCTTTTTCCATGCACAAAAAGTGTTGCCAAGTTGGTGATGTGCAAATAAAACCTTGCCAAACGATTTTTACGTGATTTCCTTCCATGCACAAAAAGTGTTGCCGAAAAATGAGACAGCTCAGATGGCCTAAGAGCATCCGCTTCGGGAGCTGTAGACTTGGGTTTGATTCCAAGTCGCTTCAAAGCATTCATTTATGGCTGCAACATTTCTGACAACAGGTGCACCACTATGATATTGACTAATATTTCGGGGTGCCCTTGCATGGACGAACTGATCCACTTTCCTTCTTGGAAGACCTGATGAGAAGCAATGTTGCCCTGACAGTTCGTTGCCTCCAGGGATGAGGGTTCATACTCCTGCTCTGACGCGTTGACCGAGTGGACGACACCCAAGTGGGGCGTGACTGTGTCAGATGGCCGTACAGCTTGAAGGGAAGAACCTGCAACATGGCCGCCGCGGCGTTTACGGCGTCGACGAGCCCGATAGCAGCCAAGGCACACGGAGTAAGGTTTAGTATTCCACCCAGTGGGGCCATCCTTATATAAGCTGAATAGCTGGTTGCACCGAGAACAGTGAGATTGTGTGGAATGATTCGTGAACGTAGGAGGCAAGTTGTATGCTGAAGCTAAAGAGCTGCCCTGAGCAGCGGCCCGGGTACTTCGTTTAAAGGTCGACACGGACGCAATATCAGTCGACGGTACCGCGTTACGAGCTATTTCCTTGCTCTCCACCAAGGCGATTACAGTGTTAATGGGACTGGTAAGGATATCTGCTGTCCCCAAAAGATCACGCCGAATGTCCTCGTCAACGATTCCGTTGAGTAAGGTGTCACGAATCATATGATCTGTATAGTCAACGTTTAAGCCGCAAGAACAATCAGTCGAAAAAGAACACGTCCCGGCTTTCCCGCGTACCCTGGCCGCAAAAGCACGAAACTGCTCACCACGCATTTGGTGCATTGCCAATAGTTCAGATCGCAGTACACTAATGGCAACCGGGATAACAGCCAGACGCTGCATGGCAAGCAACAATTCTTGAACAGGTTTACTCACGATTTCAGCATCCGACTGCAACAGATTGTCGCCCAAAATTTTGGAGGCACATTGGAAAAGCTGGGAGGATGCAGATTCATTGAAAATTCCTGAGCCTCGTCGAAAAGCTTCCCACCGTCGAGTAAATACGTTCCACTATTCTAGACTGACGCCAATGTCAATGCTAGGTCGATCGAGGGTGGGGCAACGGCGGTCAGGAGCCATCATGCTGTATTAAAGGAGTTATTGCCAGCAATTCAATTAGGATTTCCTTCGGACTACTCCGGATCGGCTCAAGTACGCCCATATCTCCCATTTAGGGATGGTTATTTTGTGCATAATGGTGTTGTTTTATATTATGATCGCATTGTGATACCTTGATCGCTTAGGCGCAAAGTTTTGTCTATTTTACATTCTGCTCATCAAGGAGTGTCAGCTATGGAACGTCGAACTCGAACAACCGTTTTTTGGCCAGGCATGACCAAAGATATTCAAGCAGTTCGCTCATCATGTGTTCATTGTAATCGCAATGCTCCTTCCCAAGCAGCTCCTCCTCCGATGGGTTCTATTCCGCCTACCACACCCTTTGAAAAAATTTTTGCTGACTTTTTTGAATTTAGTGGGCGCCGTTGTCTGGTAATTGGGGATCGCCTGTCTGGGTGGGCGGATGTATTTGGCACACAGCCTAATTCAACCATCAGCGGAGCAGCTGCACTTATTCGCGCACTTCGGACTTACTTTGCCACATTCGGAGTTCCTGAGGAAATCTCTACCGACGGAGGGCCCGATTTTACTGCCTTTGTTACCAAGAGCTTTTTCCAAACCTGGGGTGTCCAACACCGCGTCTCCTCGGCTCATTTCCCGCAATCCAATGGCCGGGCCGAGGTTGCTGTCAAGGCGACTAAAAGGTTGCTTATGACGAATGTAAGTCTGAAAGGCGACCTGGATAATGACTCATTTTTGCGTGCGTTATTGCAATTGCGTAACACACCAGACCCTCAGTGTAATTTATCGCCTGTTGAAATTGTGCTTGGTCACCCTCTTCGTGATGCCTTTTCATTTGTTAATCGACACGTTACCTTTACTAATCGTCACATTCGTCGCACATGGCGAGAGGCTTGGCAAGCAAAGGAAGATGCCCTACCCTTGAGCGCTGGCCGCAATGATGCTTTATTGGCGCAGCATACTCGTTCACTAAGTGTTTTACAATGTGGGTACCGCGTCTTTATCCAGAATCAAAGAGGGCATTACCCCCGCAAATGGGATGAGATTGGTACCATTGTCGAAGTGTTGCCTTGGGATCAGTATGTTATCAAAGTTGATGGTTCTAGACGGATAACCAAGCGAAATCGGAGATTTCTTAGGGTGGCCTCGGGCGGGATGGGAAACAATGCATCACCTTTATCTGTTCGTCTTGCTCCTGCTACACCTCTTGAAAATCCTTCCCTATCATCCCCGCCTGGTGATCCTGATCACACCCCTCGTTTTGTTCCCCAGCTACCTCCTCTTCCGCTTAGTTCGGATCCACCTTCATCCCCCCCATTACCTTCGACCACTCCTAATGAGCTTTCCGAACGAGTTAATGAGACCGGGTTTCCTCCTGTTCTACGACGTTCCAGCAGAAATCGTCGGCCGGCACGTGAACTGGACCCGGCTTCCGGCCAGTGGGTTGCTAGAGGGGTATAAATTTGTAAGCTTAGGTTTTGGCTTCCAAACTGGGGAGGGATGTAGAAATGTGCTTATTATTACGTCACAGTGTATGCTTTGACTATTCATTTGTGTCTCGTTGTTTGCTGCGCAGTCGTTAGTTTCTAGTTGGCAAAGCAGTTGGTAGGCTGTGTAGAGTTCGTTTGCTTAGTCGAGTGCAGCTATGCTGTAGCCTGAGTTGTTTACATCTCGTTGTTGTTGCAGCTGCGATTCAATAATCATTTTTCACTAAATACATGCTAAGCTGAAAAATGCGATGCTTCTTCAGACTACTGGGTCGTGAAACACTTCGTCTTTGTATATTTTTTTAGGTAAACAGGCAGAAGAAAATAGCAAAAGATTGTATTTTGAAATTTCAGTCGACTTTATAAGAATCCAAGCTGTACGCAGGCCAGAATGGCAACCTACCGAGTACCGACATCCAATTAATTGATCTGTGTACATATAGTTTTTTTTTGAGAACAAGTTTTGCAGAGACCAAAGGGCTATTTAATTCCGATTTTTTGGCTAACATGAATTACATCCCAAGTCTTTAGCAGCCGAAAAGATTAATACCAGCTGTTGGACTAAGCCTATTCAGCAGTGTTGACAGTTGGCTGGTTGGTTTGTAGTGAAGGATGAAACTGAAGCTTGTGGAGAGTTTTTTTCTGTAAAGTAGAGATTTGAAAGCATTGATTTTTGAAATGTCAGTAGGCTAGGTTGTTAGTACTTTACTGAAGCAAGAATAAGGCCAGAGTGACAAGTCGGCAACCTACCCCATTCGCCTACTGGACCTAGGTTCATAAATAATGAGTGAAGCCGATGACTTCATAAAAACTTTCTTATCTTTCTTACCACCAACATAGCATGACCCCAATCGCAGTAACTAGGCCACCGCTTTGGTTAATCTTTTCCAACTAGAGTAGTGGTTAAGTAATCTCGTGATGACATCTCTTCCTGGATGAGAAACAACTTTAGTAGAAACCACCATAACAATCCCTTTTGTCTCGGCGCCATTATCAGGTAACTCGGCAACATTCAGAGTCAATTGTGGCCACTTATCTTCATGTTTATACAAGAATTAGGGTCCGTTGAGCCAGAGATCTGCTTTATTATAATCCTTGGGCATCAGTCCTCGGGAAACAGTGTCGGCAGGGTTTAATTTACTTGGGACATGTCTCCATTCAGAGGTCGCAGAACCATCGTGGATCCGAGCTAGACGGTTGGCCACGAATGTTTTGAATCGTGTAGAGGTATTATTAATGTACTGCATGACGGCTATTGAATCGGTCCAGAGATGAAAGCTGCTGATATCGTAGCTGGATTCTTCGAGAATAAACTCTTTCATTTTGACAGCAATCACAGCCGAAGTTAACTCAAGTCTCGGGATAGTAATCGGTTTGAGAGGACAAACTCTTGATTTTCCTGCCACAAAAGAACAATGAACCGTGCCATCATCACACAAGAAACGAAAATAAGCTACACAACCATGCCCGACCGTGCTGGCATTACAGAAGATATGCAACTGAATACTCTTAACGTTGCCAGAGGGCTTAAAGCATCTTGCCACTGATAACTTTTCCAAAGAAAATAAACTATTCCTCCATTCCTGCCAGACAGTGGCATGAGATGCAGGAATCGGATCATTCCACGACAGCTTCATAGAACAGAGCTGTTGAGTTAGAATTCTCATGGGTAACACAAATGGCTGAACAAATCCTATAGGGTCAAATATTTGACTCAACATAGATAGAATGCCTCGTCGATTGACAGGCTTCTGCTTGATACTCGTCTGGAACACGAAACAATCTGTAGATCGATCCCACATCAGTCCAAGAGTTTTCTGAATAGTGGCCTTATCCAGGTCAAGATTGGTCATGCTGTCTTCCATAAATTCATCAGGAAACGACTCTAAAACCTCTTCTTTGTTGCTTGATAACTTGGTTAGTAGAAAACCCCTGGAAGATAGAAGGAAACGGACTTCCTTAGCTAAACGAACAGCATGCAAAGGCTCGTCTACCGAAATCAGCCAGTCATCAACATAAAAATTTTTGAGAACAGTGTCCAGAGCTTCCTTAGAGGCGATAGTGGGATTGTCTTTGATCACTTGTCTCAAGGCAAATCCTGCGCAGCTTGGTGACGAAACCGCACCGAAGAGGCGTACCAACATCTGGTGATCAACTGGAGTTTTACTGGTGTCCCCATCTGGCCACCACAAAAAGCGCAAGGAATCACAGTCTGGAGGGTGCACTCGTACCTGGTGAAACATACCTTTGATGTCATTAGTTACAGCAACTGGCGACAGGTGGTAGCGGCAAAGAACTCCAAGTAAGTTATTAATATTGTCTGATCCAGATAGTAACTTCTGATTGAGACAGGTTCCTGCATAACTCGCCGAACAATCAAAAACCACGCGGAATTTAGGGCCTGTGGCGTGGTGTGGAATGTACCATGCCTTGGGCGTTTGTTTCAACTCGTCTTCAGGGATCTGTCGAGCTTGTCCGGATGAAATGTAATCATTGATCTTGGCGCAATACTTGTCCTTTAATTCTGGTTCGTTATCTAGTTTTTTCTTCAACTGGTGCAAGCGTTTAACTGCTATGGGACGATTGCCTGGAAGAGCAACATCAGCCTCACGCCACGGCAATCCTAATTGATAATGTCCATCCACCTCTCTGATCATCCCGGAAGAGAGATGGGTTTGAGAATTCCTTAGCCTCGCTAAAGTCGAATCTGAACATTCTGTCTAACTTCTGGTGCAAACTGTCAACAGCACAGGTCTGGATATAGTGGACTCTGATCTCGTTGTTGTCCACTTGTAAACTCGAGTCTGGACCAAATAATGTCCAACCAAGCCCAGTCAAAACTGCTGCTGGTTGTCTTGGATCACCGTAACTAATATCATGTTGAACATGTGCCATAAGTACGTCTGCCCCCACCAATAGTTCAACCTTCTGAGAAGCAAGCTCTGGGATCGTAAGATCATGCATGTGATTGAAGCGTGAAACATCTCTCTGATTAGGGATATTATTACTCAAGCTTGGCAAGGCGTCTACAGCTAGAACTCGCGGGAGTGCAATAACATCGGGCTGGAAGTGCTTGGACTCTGACAATCCTTGGACTTTAAGGGACATATACACTCTCCTTTTAGTTGAGATAATCCATTAACTGTACGGACAGAAAGACGCATGTCTTTTCCATTAATCCCAAGTTTGGAAGCCAATTTTGAAGTACACAAGGTAGTGTCTGATCCTTCATCTAGAAATGCGTAGACTTGCACGGTCTCGGACTGATTCCAATTCCACACATTCACCGGTAGTACTTTTAGGCGAACACTGTTAAAACCACTGACGGATGAAATATCATGTGCACTATAGACATTACTCCACTCCGATTGAGATGATGAATGCGGTTGCTCAGGTTCTTGATTGTCTTGGGATTCTAGGGGATGTATGAGAGTATGATGTTTCCTGCCACAGTTTGATACTAAGCAGGGTCGGCTTCTACAATTTCGTACAATATGGCCGCTTCTCAAACAATTATAACAAAGACGGTTCTCAGAGATAAATTGCTTCTTTTGCTCGAGGGACTTCTCTGCAAACAGTCTGCACTTGGACACATCATGGTCCCCTTTACATACCACACATTCTCTCGGGGATTGCTCCTGGGGTGTTGGCGCTAAAGTTTGATCTTGAGTAGAGAAACTTGAAATCATTGCGGTTTGGGAATTGCTGTAGCCTTAGAGATGTGTGTTGCTGATACGTCAGTTCCGGTTCTCTTTCTTCTATTCATCAGCCTTTTCCCTAATCTTGACTCTGCCAAGGTTACCCTGGTCTCGAGGAAGTTCATCAATTTTTCAAAAGCTGGTTCTTGCTGGGTGCTGTAGAGCTCAGCACACTTCTCATTGAATTGGTGTTGTAGTCGGGTAGGCAAACGATCCAAGATCTTTGGCAAAGTCTCAGGACTATTCAACCTATCTTTCGCATTCCAACTTGATAAAGTCAGACAGCAACTCTCCATGTTGACAAGGAGTCGGTCCAAGCTGACAACGTCATCTTGCTTGATATGAGGTCCATCAGCTACTTGGGCAAGATGAGCATCCACTATGTGCTGAACACCAGCAAATTTTTTCTTCAACCGCTCTCGGGCTAAGTTGTAGGCCTCTTTTGAAGACTCAATTTTGGCACATGGCTGTACAACCTTGTAAGCTATGCCACGGCAACACTGAATGAGATACTGAAACTTACTCTCTGGATCGTCAACACATTTGAACAGTGTATCGAAGCCTCTTATAAATTGATGATAATACAGAGGGTTTCCGTCAAAGGTTTGCATATTCAACTTAGGAAGAGCTGAAAACCTCAAAGCACCAGCAATATCTTGATTTAGTCGATCTTGAAAAGAAGATTTTGGCTCAGACAAGTTGGGATTATGAGATCCTGCGTTTTTGTTGTGACACTCTAGTCCTCCAGGGTCAGTGTTGATCTCTCCACCGTCAACCTTTGTCCGTGATGGGCCTGGTAAATTTTTGAAGGTTGTAAAAGGTATCGACAAATCATTCACCGGTACGAAGCCAACCGGGTCTCTTGTGTCTCCAAATTCAGAACCACTCACACTAGCGTAAGTGGCTTCAATTCTAGCCTCCGCTGCCAAGGCTTCAGCTTCTACAATCAGCTAATACCTCTCTCCTTTGTCTTTCAATATTTGCCTCAGCTTCCAAAAGTGCCGCTTCTCTTTTTTCAAGTTCTGCACGGCGTTTGGTATCTTCGGCTCGCTGTTTTAACAATTCAGCTTCCATTTCGTGTCTAGAGCTTGATGACGTGGAGGTGATACCACGAGCCACACTCTGCCTCTTGACATCTGGCACAGGCACTGGTACCTCTAAACCTGAAGACTGGGGTAATACCTCCGACTGTACCGATATGACTGGATCAGGTTCAAGTAATAGTTCATTAGTGTGGGAAGAAGCTTCGAGCATTGACTGCATGAAGTTATTATAAAGGTCATTAACAACCTTACCTCTGTTGCACACATCTTCCTGTTTGGTTATTGCGTCATCCTTATCAGCATCAAATTCTGAGGAATGTATGCTAGCAATAGTGGCTATGACAGTGTGACTAGATGCTTTAGCCTTCTCTAAAGCCCGGTCAAAGGTGGCTTTAGCTTTTGTTATTCCTATCTCTGACTCAGCGCCCGATGAAAGCAATAAGACTTTGAACTCATTTTCTGCTCTTGACAAAAAGGTCAGGGTGCCAGCTCTAGAAGCCTTCAATGCCAACACTTTCTCTCTCATCTTGTCAATTTCATCACTTTGGGCGTTATACATGATGGGGTAAAAAATGAAACTTGGCTACACAACAAAAGGCAAAATTAAATTCCACAACTAACAGTCTGTTTAACGATGAAGCCGATGACTTCATAAAAACTCCAAAGGGCAGAATAACGGTATATTGCTTTACTCACACCGGTCGATAGCTCAGTTGCTAAGCGCACGCTATCGGTGCGGGAGGTTTGGGGTTTGATTCCCAGGCCGGTCAAATCGACAGTGTCGCCAACGACTCGCCACCGTTACGACGATTCTTCGGAGCTGTGTTGCCCAGGCGCTAAGCCGCGGAGATGGGCCCCGCAACTCGTTACACGCTTCGGCGTAATACGGCGAGTATAATGAAGATTTGATTTGATTTTTTTGATTTATTCACTCAAAGTCCAACAGTTGTTTAAGGTCTTCTGGAAATATCCTTGGAACAGTGGTGAAATTGGGCCGGAGCGCGCCGGAGCTCCGCCCCAAACTTCTCCACTGCCACCGGAGCGCGAGCTCCGGCAGTTCCTGGGACAACGAATGTTACTGGATCGATCAACCGAATCACTCTGTGATGCTAAGTAATCGTCGCATTAATATCCCTGTCTTTCACATCACGACCGCAAGGCTTTTATAGGTGCATTATTTGCTAAAACCGCAATTTTAAACCTGTCGATCACACTACGTTTATGATGTCAAAATGCTTTGTGAATGAAAGTAAAGTGGAACGAATACTGGGCTACCAGACGCAGGCCTACTGCTCTCTTGCTCAACGGCAAGGACTAAGAAGTGAGTAGTTGAGGTACGGTGCCTTATATGTGTGACGAGCGTAGACCCTATTGCATGAAACAGAAGGGTTTATTTATTTGTATTAACACAAAAATAACAGGATTTTTTATGTAGCAGCTGTAAAGCACCAAAGATATGGTTAAAGCGAAATGTTGTGTGATGAAGCAATAGGCGAAGGCTTAGACACTAATGCTGGCGTTTTTGCCTTTAAATTCTCATCTTCGTTTCTAAATTCAGCTTAAATTCTCAGCTTCTTCATATCATGATCTTGATCTCAAAAAATTCTCAGCTTCATGATATCATGCTCCATAACCATAATTCAGAGTGTGCTCATTGTGCTGAGCATAAAATGAACGTGTAGGAAGTTGTGATAGAAAGCATAATTCCGTGTCAAGATTTCGTTACCGGTATCGCGATTATTATCAACAGTTATTTTTAGCCGCTCAAAAATGCTCATCACCGAATAAAACATGGTCGTACAGGAACACTAGTAGTTTTTTGATAAGGATTCGGTTGACCTAAGTTGCGAGTTTCTGCTTTCATACCGATATGCACTGCCAAGCCATGACATGATGCTTGATAGCTTCGCCGCGTCATATTGCCCGAAGATCGACAACTTTGACCCTCGCGATTATGGCTTCTAGGCCTACTGGTCTTTTTTGTTATGCTCGGAGTTGATTCTCAAGAAGACTGAGTTCGATACTCCGTCGAGTCATACCAAAGACTTTAAAAGTGGTATCCACAGCTACTCAGCTTAGCGCTCGGCATCATGGGTAGTGTGGAAAATGAAATTGGTTAAAACATACCTTGTCCTATGAATTACTTCAGTCCTGGCGCTACAAGACCTTGGTAGTTATGAAGCGCCTAAACACAACCAAATATTTTATTTCGTTCTCTGCAAACCGGAGAGCTCCGGCACTTCTAACTTATCAATTTCACCACTGCCTTGGAAGTGTAGTGGCAGTACAGCAGCAACAACTCTCACTTGCACTTATAAACTACACAAGCAGCAGAACAGTGCTGTACCAACTTATTCAACAACGCCTTAAACAGACTGTTATGCACCCTTATTCAAATAGAAAAACAGGTTAAAACTCACTCACTAGGCAGCGTTTGCTCTGAGGGAATATAACAAGTTGCCGTGACCGACGACAGCTGAAAGCTGGGCCAAAAACTCTCAGAGAAAACGTGCTAACCCAACTCTCAGCTCAGACAAAGTAAACAATCTACTAAGCTGGTACTAAAACAATAACAAACTAGCAACTACTCGAGCACCAGCAGTTGAGCTTCCTACAGTTACATAACCAATCACATATAGGGCCTATATACAATCAGTATCAGCAATTCAGCAGAATAAAAATGAGTGATTCAGTAGGCTACGGAAAAGGCGGTAAACAGTGTTGCCAATTAAAGGGCAAAGAAATTACTATCGTAAAGTAGGCATTCGTCCGTAACAATGAGTAGCCTAGAGAAAACATGCCCACAATCTTGTTTGTGCGTACTTGTTGGTTGTCTACACCTTGTCTATGCATAAGTAGCTTGCCCACGATCTTGCGTGTGCATGACTGCATCTTGTACATCTTATTTGTGCATACCTGTTGGTTGTCTATATATGCGCTGGATCTGGGCTGTCTGGACCATAGTGCTGCAATAGTCCAAGTGTGATAACATTAGTCATGAGTAATCATGGGGAGTGATTGAGAGGCACTGCTGATGTAGAATGATAGATGTGACAAGAAACCTTACTTTACTTGTATATATAAATATAAATTATGTCATGATAACATCATCATTACTAATATTATTAAGTGTATTACATTATGTGTGTATTCATGTGTAATCTGCTGCGCCGTTGTTGTGTACTAATCAATTCTAGATGCATTTGTGTATAGTGGATAATGATACCCCATTGAAAGGGACTGTTGCCTTTGGTAGACTCATTCTATTGGTTGTTGGATTCCCTGATTGAACTCACAGGAGGGCTAGTGTAGATGCATGCAACAGACCCAACAACTTCAGAATCTCCTACCCCTGCCCAACAACAACCTTCTACAGCTCCCAAAATTTCTAGTGTACAAATTCGCGAATTCTGCGCCAGTTGGATATGGGCAACTTGACTCAGATGATCAGGAAATGGTCTTGCGCTGTCCAGTTTGCCACTGTTTGATTATTAATCAGACTAACTTTTGTACTGTTTTATCATTTTTACGTTAAAAGTTGTTGTGTATATGACTATTTGATGAATATTTCAGTGCAAACAAATAAAATTGTACTTGACTTGTTTGTTTAGGATCTTGGGTTCCAATGAATACAGTCGTAGGGTACTGACCCACTAGTTAGCAAACAAGCAGACAACTGTATCAGCGTATGTTTGTTCTTCAACGCAGCCCAATGCACAAACCACTCGGCCAACTCCATACCGTTAAGATGACGTTTGATAGCATCAACTTAAAAAGCACGCCGCGTCTGACCATTCTATAGTTCCAGAGTAGACACGTCTCTCGGCTTGACTTGACTTATCTCAGCCTGGCACGGCTTTACTATGTGACCAGATGGATTGCCGAGTGATCAGATGGCCGAGTCATATAGAGCGTCTGCTTCTGGATCGGTAGACTCGGGGTTTGATTCCGAGTCGGGTCAAACCAATGACTTTAAAATTGGTATTCACAGCTTCCCTGCTTGACGTTCAGCATTAAAGGGACAGTGTGGAGAACAAGCCGGCAAGTTTACTTGTTGTGCCGTTGGGAAAGGCACTTACCGTAATTTCCCCATCTTGGTGTGGTAGACAGATGGCCGGCAACTCCTAAGCAAGCTCGTTACAGCGCTTCGTCGCTTTCTCGTGATAAGAGGATAAATATGCCAATAATCATAATGAGAACTTACTCGGGACAATGATGAGATATATGCCCCTATTGGTGCATTTTCTCTCGTCTCCTTTCTTGTGGAAAGGTATTATCTCGCTGGTTTGCCGATGCTTTGGTGCTTGCCCAGTCCTACATGCAGAGATGGGCATTTATCGCGATAACTTTTTATCGATTATCGTTATCGCTCAAAATAGTTTGGATTTATCGATTACCGTTATCGCTTTTGTAATATATTTTGTTATCGCCGATAAATTATCGCGATGAACGATTTTTTATGCACATAGTGTTTAAACTTCAAAGTTGGTGAGTTGGCACTATGGAAAAACGCACGGTGTCCATTAAGACTTGTTGTAATTTTAAAAAATTATTTCTTAGTTTTGTTTAATTTCACGGCAGAGTCCGTGAACTGCTCTCTTTTCTTGAAAAATCTAGAAAAAACGTTTTTGCAAATTTGCAATTTGACTTACAAAAAAAAATTTGTCAAACGCATTGAAAATTTACCGCAACATTTATCGGAAAAATTTATCGGCGGTAATTCATCGATTACCGATATCGCTTTAAGAAATTGAGATTTATCGATTATCGGTATCGCCCAGGGCTTTTTTGAAGTTATCGATTATTGTTATCGCTTTAGTACAGAAAGGTTTATCGTGCCCATCACTGCCTACATGCCACCTTACAAACATGAGTCAACCAACGAACACCATACATGTTCATTGCTTTTAACATTTCAGATATGATATTATCCTCACCAGGTGCTTTTTCAGTTTTCAATGATTTGATAACTGCATTCACATCTGTTTCGGTTATCTGAATGTCTTCCCCAACCTGTTCCTCGTTAATTTGTGTCGATGTAGCGTCAAGTGGGTTTAAAAGATCACTAAAGCATTCTCTCCACCGACTCAAAATCGCCTCTTGATCTTTCAAAGTGGCGCCATTTGAATCTTCGATGAAGAAAGCGGCTAGAGATCTTTTTCCACGCAATCGGCGAATGATCTGCCAGAATACTTCGTTTGCCGTTATGAAATCATCGTCTAGGTTTTTTTCACATTCCTTCCACGCCCTTTCCTTAGACAGTTTAACTTTTGCTGGGCTGTGAACTAGAACATGAACTCGAACTCGCTTGAACTCGATCGTTTTTGCCGAACTCGAAAAATAAAATTTTTTGAACTCGAACTTGAACTCGAACTGACAAAAAAAAACAATCAAGTTCGAGTTCACTAATTTTATTGATTCAAATCTCTCAAAACGAAGTTTAGCCTACTTTTGATTTTTTGTTATGCTGTAGATTAAATGATTGCAAATTTGCAATTTTGGTACCGATACTGCACTTGCATTTCATTTTGCATTGTCTCGTTGACACTTATGTATTGCAGCATAAACGGTGTTTCGAGAGATTTTAATGAAAACGCAGCTGCACTGGCAGCAAAAGTTACCTGTTGTTAGTGCGGTGCTGCAATCTCTGTTCAAACTGTAACTAAGTGGGTCAGAGACGGATCCAGAGGTGAGGGACGTTTTTTAACAATGCTTTTGATGAATACAGTTTTTCCATAATTTCGAACCTCTTCGACAACAATAATTCCTACGCTTTATACCGTTACACAGAAATCGAAAACGTGCGAAAAAATTGCATCACACCGGTATTTGGTGAAGACCTTAAAATTAAGACCAAAAAATTCAAATACTAATTGCCTTAACTCTTTGAAACCCACGCGCCTCATATGAGGCTTATTACAGATTTCACCAGTGCCCGACCACCTCATATGAGTCATGTCGTTTCTTGGTCATGTGATGGCTTATGCTTGGTTGCACATGAGTAAATTTTGTAACGTAATGGGAGAGAAGGTTAGAAAAAGTGATTCTGATCTGAATACCGCAAGGAGAATAAAGAAACAAGAGGGAAGAAAAAAGTGCAAAAATGCAAATGGTTCAGTTTTGAATGAATTTGCAAACTAGAAAAAGGTTTTAGCGTTCGTACTAGCTACGTTGCAGGAATCATTCTTTGTTGTTGGATTTAGTGATTTTTCTTGTAAGTCATTGCATTGTACAATAGTCTTTCATGGGAGGATCTGAAGGTGGTTGAGGGACTCTATCCTCCTGGGTGACGTGTTCTAGGCCTAGTTGTAATTAGGCCTACTACTAACTGATGCTATAAAAAGTGCCAATTCTTTTGCCTGCTTGTAGAAACATGGATCCTGATGATAATATAGACGCTGATTATGTTCTTAATGGTAGTGATATTGATAATAGTGATTTTGATACATCCACAAGTTCAGGTGAGGAGAATGATGATGACTTGTTTACTCCTCAAAGACAACAAGGACATTCTTCAAGAATATCTTTGAGAGGTGAGCCTACTTGACTAGACAGTAGACACTGTCATATATAATCAAATTTTACTTGTGTTTGTATGTTACTTATTCTTACTTGCTTTACAGATGCATTTGCTTTACCAACTCTACGAAGAACTGGAAGACCACGAAAAAGAAGATGGGGACGTGGTAGACCATCACGATCACCTTCACCAGTTGTGGTTGATAATCAACCTGTAGTTGCTGATATTTCTGTGATTACACCAACCTTGAGTACTTCCATTACTTCAAATGTTGCTGTTCAACCACCAGATAGCTGGAGTGATGATCCATTTGATGCTCCTACTCTTCCAAAATTTACTGGTTCACCACAAGTAAATGTGTCTTGTGTAGATGGCATTACGCCTCTGTCTATTCTCTATGAGATACTGACCGAAGAATTTTTTGACGATGTGGTGAGGCAAACCAATCTTTATGTTCAGCAAAAGCAAGCTTCTGGAGTGTCCACTTCACATAGTACATTTAGTAACTGGGTGCCCATCACCACAGTTTGTCTCAAAAAGTTTATTGCTGTATGCATTCACATGGGAATTGTCAAGAAACCACATTACTGGAGTCTGTCAGATACTTTTAAAGAGGCATTTTTCTCACCATGTTTTGCTAAATTTCACACCAAAAATGTTTATTGGAGCTAAAATTAGATTATGTTGCTTCTGCGAGTGTGCAAAAACGTTGTGAAATTTTTTGTTTGCTACTGTGTTTTACTATCTCATTTATCAACATTTCTTAGGTACTAGTGCCTAATATGTAATTTTTCATGAAAGTGCATGGTCTAAACAGTTGTATATTAAAATATTTCTGTGTAAACTGCAAAGATATGATGTTGAGAATTTTTTAATGCAGCCATACCAAAAACCAAGATTTCATAGAGTTTTTGATTTTACAAATTAGTAGTTGTATTTGCAGCAATGTTTGAGTGTGAGCCAGAAGACCTACTTTTTCGTAAAAGGTATTGATGGCTTCATCTTGATTTTATCTTTTTAATGATATGCTGTTTGTCAAGTTAGCTCTTGTGGTTCTCTTGCAACTGGCAAGTGAACAATGCGCAAATTATGCGAAAACGGCCGGGCAGAGACGTCCGAATTTGCGTTTTCGCGCTGGGTTTGAAAGAGTTAAAACTTGTTCAAGAAGCACTAAAATGGCTATCATACAATGCAAATGTTCAAAAATTTTCCGCGAGAGCATGTCCACGAACCCCCTAAAACCGTTACTGCCCACTTTTTACTTCAAACTATCTCCGCCTAAAAATCTACGCTCAAAAATGTGAAACTTTGGGGCTATCCCCCTAAAAAAATGCTGATTACATTCCTGGCATGAAAACATTAATTTTGCGCTTTCTCGGATCCAAATGTCTTTGTGATTAACTAACATTCAAACTAAATCAAATCTGCATTCCCCACCAAAATTTTTTGGATCCGCTCCTGGTTAGGGTATGTTTGTTTTAGGGATGTTTTGAACAGGGCTGTGAACTCGAACTTGAACTCAATCATTTTTGCCGAACTCGAAAAATAAAAATCTTTGAACTCGAACTTACAAATGTCTCTTGAACTCGAACTTGAACTCGATTAAAAATCGATCGAGTTCGCAGCCCTGAACTTTTGTGGCTGACGCCTTAAGTGCTTCAGAGTAGGTTACCACGAACGAAGTTCAACTAATGACTTATTTGCAAGCCTAGCTTTATAGGCCACTTTTTTTCGCACAAACAGCTTCTTCAACTTCTTGGTTCCACCAAGGAGTTCTTTTCTCGCCACTCTTCGTCTTTCCAACATGCTTACGTCCGCAACATTTAGTAGCGGATGTAATAATGACTGCTGTTCGACACAAACACCACTCAGTTTCAATGTCTTTAGTAAAGGCCAGAAGTTCTTTACTTAGATGCAATGTTGTCTGGAAATGCAGTTCGTACCTCTTTGTCAGCCAATGATTCCCATTGGATTCGAAAAGTTTTTCGTGATCGAAAGTCTTTCGTTTTCTCAAGGGTTTCAAAGTGCAGACAACTAGGTAGTGATCAGTTTACGACTCCACCCCTCTTTTAACACGAACATCAGACACGGTAGAAAACAAGTCCGCTGAAACAATACAAAAATCAATCAGGGAGCGTTATCTCAAAGAGTCTCTGTACCAGGTGCACTTATGAATTCTTTTGTGCTGAAAAAATGTGTTCATTATGCACAGTCCATCGGCATAAACACCTTCCGTTCTTGTTAATGTCAGGGTCGCCATGTTGCCTAGGCTTACCATACGTCCTCCTTTTGGAGGACATGTCCTCCTTTTTGACCAAAAAAAGTTTGTCCTCCGAGGACGCCAAAAAATGACCAAATGTCCTCCTTTTTGGAATTATGAACAGTGAAATCATTTCTAATCATTTCCCCCGAAAAGTTTTGGGAAATTCAGTGCAAACCACGGGCCTGCGGACGTGATGACCATTTTTTTCGTCTTCACTTGCTTTTGGGAAAAAAATTGACATCTGCGGACGTTATGACCCTCAAAGAACCTGCGCTTTTTCGCATAGTGAAAATATGGTTACCCTAATGTTGCCCAATAACACCTTTCCAGGTTGCATTGTCAATATCCACATGTGCTTTAAAATCGCTCAAAAGGGCAAGGGATTGTGATGAAGTTGCTTTTCGCAATGCAACTTACACTTCCTTCAAAAAGGCTTCGTACTGTGATTCTATGTTAGGTGCTTACACCTGCAATATACACAGAGATCGCTCCTGCAGCCTTAGCTTTAGAAGACAAACCCTTCCTCCCAGTGGTACCCAGCCAAAAACACACTTAGCCATGTTGCGGCTCACAAGTAAGCCAACACCAGCTTGATCGGACATTGCTGCATCAACACCTGTGTAGAAAATTTTCCACCCACCGTTCAACTCGACAGTTCCAGAACCCCGGCGCTGTGTTGATGAAATTTCCACATCAAGGCAATAGGTTGCTGCTGGGATTTGCAAACAAGTTCCTGCTCTTTTCCTGTCAGTAACAAAACGTTCCAGTTCCCGAAAGCTAGATCCCGGCAGTTTGGTCCAACTCCAGTACATTTTTTGTGCGCTGCCCCCATTTGCCTCCCCAAACGCTTAGCGACTGCGTTGGTGGGTTTCCGGTGACGGTCAGCTTGTGGGGAAGACTGTAGCTTATTTTTCGAACGAGTCCCTCTACCTAAAACTCGAACGCGGACCTTTTTATCCTGCGCGCCGTCCGATGCAGTATAAATATTGTTGTTAAAACTTCCATTTAGCTACAGCATTGGATTGCTACTATAGGCATTGGCGCCGACTTAGTCTTGAAACATGGGGAGGTTTTGAGCGAGCACAAGTAAAATAACAAAGATCACGAAAAATACGCATTACTGTGCTGCTTACCCCAAAGAATGCGTATGTTTTCGAGACGCATCAAACTTTAGCTTGCAAATGCATAGAGCAAGGTCGGGGAAAATCGATTGTAATCGATATTCGATTGCGATATTCTTTACTTTTTGCTCATCGAATGTACTAACGCCTTTACTTTTTTGAATGAGTATTGAATGTGGCCTTGTCTTTACTTTTCTTTCGGCGCAATTCGATATTCTATAATTATTTGATTTTTTTTGTCCAGGTTACTTTATTTCATTTTAGTAAATTTAAAATAATCGTCGGTATGTCATTACTTTGTTTTTGCTAGTAAAATTTTTTGTGCCAAAAAAAATATAAAAAAAGATTTTTAATAGCAAAGTTGCTTTGCATCAATAATGTTGCATGCTATGTCCGTCTTTTGTCTGTAAGTTACAGCATGAATATGAGGGCATCACAAAAAATGCTTGGCGTACACCGCTAAATGCTCACCGTAATATCAAATATTGATTGCAATATTCTTTATTCTTTACTTTTTTTAACTACCATTAAAATCGATTATTTTTTTACTTTTTGGTGAACTATCAAAAATTGATTATTTCTTTGCTTTTTTGGGTTTGATTCCCAATCCTGGCGTTGAGTATGAGTACCGATAAGTTTTTTATCTAGTAGCACGTAGCATTCAAACAGTGATTCTTTTTAAAGAGGTTTGTTTTGTCAACTAACAACACAAAGTAGTAATTCGCCGCTGGCACACTTCCAGTCAAACCCAAATCAACGAAAAGTTTTTGCTCACGATGGAAAAAAGGTCTTTAAACTTAGCATTTCCTGCTCTTCGATCTGTTCCGCTACCTTTACAGGCCTATATAAACGCGTGTTTTCATGGCCATTTCAATTTTTTGGGGGGGATCGGAATCAGCTGTTGATGTTTTTGCTTTCTCGTCTTTAATTGATACGTTTCATTTGATTTGCATGTTTTCATTTTAAGTAGGCTAATATTTCTCACGCTCAAATCAAATCACTGTTCAGAAAACCGTTGATTTATGCAACGCATTTTTCAAACTGTTGTTTTTTGCGATCAGCACCTAATTCAACAGAAGACGAGCGAGTTAGCAAGTTTACCGTAACTTGGACTTCTAAGTCCATGACCTTAACAATCGCTAAGATTTTAGAAGTACAGTATCACATTTCTCGTACGTTATGTTTATTTCAACTAAACAAATAATGAGCACGTTTCCGAATAAACGACGGCAATGCGTTTCGGGTTTGCTCATGGCAAATTAACGCAAAAAAAATTATGAAAAAATTTTAAAGATGACACATTGAAATGACTAGTAATTACGCTCAGCATTAGGCGTATATTCAGGGGGACTCGGCTCTGGTCCAATGCTCATGCCCTTTCCAATGGCTTCCTCCTAGACACTCCAAAAACCTTTATCGCTTAGATTCTACCAGAAAAATTGTACTTTAACGTGGAAAAATTCCTTCAAAATTTCTGCGTACGTCTCTGCTAAGCATATTTGATATTCCGAGGTTAACAGAATTCCTCATTATTATTTCGTGTGTTTGGAATTGCTAATACTGTACAGAATTATGGAACAGTTTTTCTGCAAGTGTTTCTTCGGATTTAACAGTTCTCATACTGCCTGCCGTGCTATTAGCCTACATCTTAGCACCGCTGCTTAAGGGGGATGCCGAAACCAAAGTGTTTGATGCTGTGCGAATGCGCTTATACACATGTGCACGCACCATCACATAGATTAACCAGCGCACGCTAAGATGCATTTGCGTAGGCTTCTGAGTTGTAGTTTTTTCCTGCTGCCCTCCCTACCAAAACATTTTTAAACTACAAAAAATTACGCGCAAGAGGAATGTCTAATCATGCAATTAAGGTAAAAAACAGCAACGATATTATCTAAACACTTTTTACCCAAATCACAGTGTCGACATCATCAGATACTCTTAAGCACATGATCGGGGTGTTTGGGAAATGGAGCACCCAGCTTCTGAGAAAGTCACGATGCGTAGAAATAATTTTGCCTCCCCTCCGTTCCGCCCCTTAGCCTCTTTAAATCTTTTGTTGGTCTGATCTTCCTTGGCAGTATTTTTATTTTTAATACTTCGGGCGGTGTCAATTTAGATTTTTATATTTTAATAGTTTTTCATCACACCGGCCGGTCATAGCGCAGTGTTAAAGATGTCGCTATTGATGCGGAAGGTCTGAGGTTCAATTCCCAGACCGGTCAAATCGGACACAGTGAAGCCAAAGGCTCGCCACCGCTGCGATGTTTCTTTGGAGCTGCGTTGCCCAAGCGCTAAGCCGCGTGGTCGGGCCCGTCACGCGCCACCATGCTTAGGATTACAGCAAGTTTAATGAAACAAGTACAATGAAGATTTGATTTAAAAAAAAAAAAATTGTGTGCGGCCATAGTCATTGCATGTACACCGAGTTTAAGGAAACTCCTGGATACCAATTGCTTCACAACAGCATCACTGACAAAAATGCAGTTTTAGCAAAACATATCAGCAAAGTTGGACTGGCGGTATTGTTGCATCGCATCGTAATAAAAGTTTCTCGAAATTAAATTAGAATGTTGGACAGAAAAAACATGAGAACAAAAGTCGGTTCGCTTTAAAAAGAAAGGTTTCACTTTTTCTGCAATCGTCAAGGGGAAAGGGTGTTGACTCTCGACCCCTCTCTCTTGCGTCCGCCACTGGGGCCCATCTCCGCGACTTAGTGCCTGGGGAACACAGAAACGTTGCAGCGACACTGTGCCGATTTGACCGGCCCAGGAATCTAAACCCAGCCTTTCGCACCGATAGTCTGTGCGCTTCACAACCGAGCTAACGGCCGGTACCGGCCCAAAAATCGAACCCAAAACCTCCCGCGCCGATAGTGATTTGTTTAACCACTACGCCAGCTGGCAGGATTGGTTAACTCAAAATTATGACATCGCAAGCGAAACATCTGCTTGCGTTGCATTCACTCTCTTCCAACAATGCCTTCTGCGCTGAAACGTTGTCTTGTACAGCCATAGACGTTGAGAACAATCGCTTTACGACATCACAAGACGACTTCAGCCTTAACAGTGCCCACTGCCCATTGACTTTGTCCATGCGTGCATTTTGAGATAGTCATTCGTTGGTTCAAGCGCAACGCACCAGAAAAGTTTGACCCGTATTATTGCATCACAATGAAAGTTTCTCAAAATCATATAAGCAAGCTGGATAGCACAAAAAACAAGTTGGATAGCGTATCGGCAATCTCTGT
Source organism: Trididemnum miniatum (assembly GCA_964006365.1). Taxonomy (NCBI): domain Eukaryota; kingdom Metazoa; phylum Chordata; class Ascidiacea; order Aplousobranchia; family Didemnidae; genus Trididemnum; species Trididemnum miniatum. The sequence goes on from OZ023232.1 coordinate 33,508,129, forward strand.
ATGAGAAAAGGTGGATCGCTCTAAAAAAACAGGTATTCATTTCTTTTCCAATCGTCAATGGGGGGGGTGACCCCCAACCCCCCCATGCGTACGCCACTGACCCTGATGGAAGTGATTTAACACTACCGATGGCATTTCTCCAAGGATCATTGAAAACTCAAGCCTCCCAGCACGGCAATGACTATATAATTGGTATTCACAGCTTTCCCGCTTGACATTCAGCATCAAAGGGACAGTGTGAAGAATAAGCCGGCCAGTGCACTTGTGCCGTTGGGAAACGCACTTAGCGGGATTCCCCCATCTTGGTGTGGTATACACAGTAATACACTACAGATGGCCGGCAAGTCCTAAGCGAGCTTGTACAGCGCATCGATCACTTTCTCGTGATAGGAGGATAAAAATGCAACAACATAGCCCACGTTTTAAGCAAAATCTCTACAATCTGTGTTTTAAGTTTGAAGACGAACTCCTGGTTTAGAGAGGCGGCACTTTCTTAACCAATACGAAGAGTCGTAACATACCTCAAACAGAATGAATTATGGATTTTCTGAAACAGCCCCATATTAACGCCGTTGCGAAAAAGTTATTTGGGCGATATTGCGAAACGTCTTTTTCTGAGGTTTCTGGACTATTCGTCGTTATACTAAGCTCTAGCCATGCAAAAACCAAACCTTGTTGAAATACAATTATTATTCAGTGAAATACATAGCTTTTTACAAAAGGTGTCGCTAAAAACATGAATTGCCTTATACGACGATTAAATAGGAAAAATTAGGCCGGTGCAAATCATTGATTCATATAACGCTGATCCCGCACTGGAAAGCTTCATAGTAACATACGTCAGTCTTTACCTGCACAGAAATAACAGAAAGCAATTGAAATAATCTGTTAATTATTTTACATGAAACGTAGGAGACCAGACGGTTGATAGCGTTTTAGTCTCTGTAGTCTAATTTCGACTGGTTGTGGTTTGTCAGAGACTAACTGATAGCCTTTGGATATCCTACGATCAAGGCAAGTGGAAAACTTGATTTGATTTCTTCCTTTCTTTATTTTTTTCCTCCCGTCACGAGAAAGCGACGGAGGCGCTGTGGATAGGACGAATCCAGACTAGCTTAGGAGTTGCCCTTGCTTTTGAGTTTTCCGCTTGAATTTTGCTTCTGACTTCTTCAATTTGCTGCTTGTTAGAGTCTATTAAGCAGAGACAATTGTTGTGAAGCATCTTATCCAAGGACGCTACCACGAGGCTTGTGTGGGAGTTGAACCATCAACCTTGCGATCATGGCCGTCGTAAAAACGACGCTCCGAACCACTCGGCCACGCTGCCGACTGCCAACTCGCAGGCTAAACATTGGGCAAAACAAAAAATCTTCATCGCTTATATTACCGTTAGCAAAAATATGATTGAATTGAAAAAGAGTATTTTTTCTAGTAAAAAGCTTATGGATTTTCTAACTTGCAAAAAAGTTCAGAAGGGAAACAGTGAAAAACTAAAATATCACCTCAATTTATTGCTTCCAATTGCATCAACTTACGAATGCAAACTTATCGACAGATGTGGGCAGTAACTAGTCACTTTTAGTTACTTTTAAGTAACTAGTTACAGTACGTAGTTACTTTTGTGACTAGTTACCTTTTGAGTAACTGTAACAGTAACGTAGTTATTTTTTTGAAACTGTAACGAAATCGGTAATTAGTTACAAAATTAGACCTGTAAAAGTTACTAGTTACAGTTACTTTTTTTAGTGACGGCTCACGCGTGCTGGACTAAGTTTCGGCACACGGCCACACGCATTAAGTTCGATACTTTTCTGCCCTCAAGCGCAGCTGTGGAAAAGCTGTTCAGTTTAGGAAAAGGCATTTTAAAACCAAAAAGAGCTGGTTTGACCGACGAGCATTTGGAGATGCTTGCCTTTTTGAAAGGTTAACTTTTGATAAATAAATAAGTTGACGAAATGTTATTGTTTACATGAAAAGATTAGCATAGATGATGGATGTAGGCTAATCACAAGAGATAGAAAACTTAATTTATTAGGGTCAAATTTTTCTTTATCGAAAGTAACTGTAACGGTAACTAGTTACTTTTTCAAAACAGTAACTGTAACGTAGTTACTTTTTTATTTTTTTCCCCAGTAACTGTAACGAAGTTACTTTTAGAAAGTAACATGCCCACCACTGCTTATCGACGAATTGAAACAAAAACAGTAGGAATACGCATCAGCATTAAATGACATAAGCCTACTTATAGTACTCAATGTAAAACACCATAGGCATGTAGCGACTCTCACTCGCTACATTCCTTTTTTCACTTGTTTCGGATGGCTTCGGAAGCATACGCCATCTGTTCAAGCCCCAGCACCCTACACGGAGACTCAGATGCAGACCTGTCAAGGAAGCTTCAGACTTCACCTTGCTTTTTTTGTATGGAAATCTATGGAAGGTATGTGCGCAACTATACAATACATTATAAAAGCGGATGAACTACTTGTACAAACTCTACAAGCTACCTATCTCCACATGGACTTTGGGACTGTCTTTGGACACTATAGGTTTACTCGTTAATTTTTATTTACGTTTTTATTTATCCTTCACCCGATGGGGCTAGTTTAATTATATTACTTTGTCTTAATCTTTACGTGGTTACATCCGGGTGTGTGTCGGCTCTATGACGTATTCGCACGAGCGAGCCTTATAATCTCGTGCGTGCGTCATTGTTTATGTCTCTTTCGATGTAGATTTCGCGTTGCGAACGAGCTGAGTTAGAGGATCGTGGTTGTGGACAACGTGTTTATAATTATCTACTTTAAATCAAATCAAAAATCAAATCTTCATTATACTCGCTGGAATACGCCGAAGCGTGTAACGATTGGCGGGGCCCATCTCCGCGGCTTAGCGCCTGGGCTACACAGCTCCGAAGAAACGTCGCAGCGGTGGCGAGCCGTTGGCGACACTGTGCCGATTTGACCGGTCCGGGAATCGAACCCCAGACCTCCCGCACCGAGAGCGTGCGCTTAGCAACTGAGCTAACGGCCGGTCTATTATCTACTTTAATCCGAATATATTTTGGTGCTGAAAGATCGAGTGATCGAATTTTGAGTGGAGGAACTGTACGTCGGCGGACTGTATACGACATTAACTGTGGTTTTGCCCGAAGCAGATCACAAATAACTAGCCGATTCGCTTCAGGCCTACGCCAAAAAAATTGCAAAGCTACAATATAATATCAATCAATGTGGTTTAACCATAGTCTGTAAATTACTAACAGATATTTTTTATGACTGACATTTTTAATTTAACCCACTTGCCAGTGGCCGCGTGGAAGTGGCGAAGACGTTGGTAGAAATTCACATTCGCTGAAATTTGCTGTTTTGAAACGGATTTGCTGTTTTGAAACGAATACAGGTAACGGATATAAAGTATCAAATATCTTTTCTAAAGTAATCGCTGGGAACCGTTACTCAAAAGTAACGGTTAAACACATCTCTAATGCGGATTATTTTTTTTGTTATTTCAAGCCACTTAACTGCAGCTTAGGATTTTTTGGTAATGAAGTACATGCATCATGGAGATGATCTAGTTAAGCATCGAACCCGCGAAGCCAGCGTCGGAGCCCAACGCACCAACCACTCGTCCAACTCCATGTGCGCGGTATGCGGACTATGCTTGCAACTAATAATCAATAGTCCAACTACGCCACGTTGCGGAATCAATTTTGAAGCCATTTTAAAATATTGAGTTTGACCGGATCTTGTACACCTTTTTTGTTATGTTATTTTGCTCAAGCTAGCGCGAAAACTACAGTAGCCTGCCACATGACAATTATTACCGTGAGCGGAATTAACAACCAGGGACTTCAGAAGGCCAGTCGCAGTAACTTTTCTGTGGATTGAAGACTAAACCAGCCGGGCAATTAAATTCATACAAAACACCTGAAAAACAAAGCATTTCTATGAGTTTCGTGATAAGATGTGCAGGGCAATAATAATCAATGCTGATAGCCAACGCAGACAAAGCTTAGTTCGCAGTAGGCTACCTTAATTCAGTAGAGTACAAAAACCTTATCATTTAGCCTACTGCACCTGCCACTAGTGTAAGGTTTTTCAAATTAACTTGTTTCGCGCAAAAAAGTTAATTGCCCTGGCCAACTTGTCGAGGCTAGCTACTGAGCTACAACGTGTTTTGAACTAGGCTCCCTTCCCAGCTGCAATCATACTAAAGATGCGTTTTTTATCGGTGAGCGGAGGCGCAACACGGCCAGCGGTTGGCCTATGTAATAATCTTTTTCGTACCTTGTTTAATTAAACTTTTCATTGACTAACGCGAAGCCCTGCTAGGCCTAAATTATAACCGTTGGCGGGGGCCGCCTGTCATTTTCCCGTATAAACATCTTTTACAGGCTTCTAGGTTGGAATCAAATAATTGAGGCTTACTCACCATTGCTGCATTGGTAAAATTTAGTGCAATCAGCAGTGTTTTTGAAAGGAGCGTTTGAAAGTGATTTTCCACTTGCATCAACACATGTTGGGGCAGCTGGAAAATAGAAAAAGTGTTTAATTGTAGCTGTAATTGAACAAGAAATTGTCAAGAGCCAGGGGTATACAATTTAGGGAAGGGTCAAACTACAATAGCCCAAAGACTACAATACTGAACATACTTGTATAAGAATGTTTTAAACACACTGTCTTTTATCAAGCTTCTTAAAAAAGACGGGGGTAGGGGAGCAGTGCCACGCAGCCCAGTGCTACGACACTGTTTAGTGCAATGGTCAGGTTACTCACGCGGAGCTGGGGGGTTAGTAGGAGCTGGAGTTCCGTTTCCATTATTTCCATTTCCACCAGTATCGTTTTTGGCAATGCCACCACATCCAACTACATTTTCAGGAAAATCGCATGTACCGATTTCGGGATCGAAAACCGTATCGTTATGACATTCAAGAGTATGTAGCTCGCCGTTTGAACACTGAAAAGATTTGCGTAAAATACGGGTTAAAAAAGGTTTTATTGACGAGGAAATGGACACTTCAGCCGTCAAGATGTGCAATTGAAAACTTAATTCACAAACCTAGCATTGGGCCTATATAGACCTACTCTCCTATTTGGTCAACATTGTCTGTTTAAAATTTAAAGATATAAATGAAATTCAAAAGTATCAAAGTTTTTTGTCAGCAAAGATCTTAATCAAACTTTTCAACCTGATAGAAGTGGAAGCAGTCATCTGGTTTCTCGAAGGGATCGGTGCTGATTGGGTGTCCTTTATCATCGGAGCAAGCAATCGGTGGAGGAACCAGAAACAAATTCATCATCGCAATATTAGACACTCCAGCCGTGTTGCCTGCGTCATCAGTGGCCCGAAGTGCAAACGCAACTCTAAAAACACTTCATGACAGTATACGCTATACGCCCATTGCATCACCATTAACAGCCGGCGGACATCATCTTTTTCTGACGAGCCCTTATCTGAAATACGCTTAAAACTTGCGTAATATTTGTAATCATTCTTAACAATTGCAGTAATGCTTGTAACCCTTGGTCTATTGCAATTCGCCCCAGCCCCCACTAAATTGTACGCTGGGTAAGCCCTGATCAGAAACATTATAGAGTTAAGGTGTGTTAACCGACACGCTGCAGGTGACATTTTTTATTGCACCTTGTCTGATGTTATTGTTCACCCACCACACAAAACCATGTTACCCATGCTCACACAATAATCGTCTTGGTAAAACTTTCTTTACTCGTAGCCTACACCTTACTTCCTCATCTGTAGCTGCTCTTTGCACCAACAAAAAAGTGTCAGTGCTCGTGTATAATTCTCACTTTCAATTGGTTAAGGCAAGATCAGACATGGTTGAAACACCTAGGTCGAAAGCAAACATACCGGTACTCATTAAAAAAGGTGAAGCATGTTGCGTTGTGGTTAAATGATTGCCATCGGCTCGGTAGCTCTTGGGTTCGATTGTCGGGTCGGACAAGTCGGACGCAGTGTTGCCAATAATAATTAACTCGACACTGCTGCAACGTTTTTTCAAAACTGTGTTGCCCAGAAACTAAACCGCGGAAATGGATACCGCCACTCGTTACACGCTTCAGCGTAAAATTCATTCATTCATTCATTAGTAATTTATTGGCGGAAAGAAAAAAAAAAAAAAAACTCACAGAAGTACAAATACAAACACAAACATAATTGATATAATTTGTCTTGACCGCAGGGAGACAGCGAATTGACCTTACGGTAAAATCGCGAGTAGCATATATTAAAAATTTGATTTTATGATTTAAATCATGTAACAAACTTTTTTCATAGAGACTAGTTTTACTCACGTTACCAGATCTTGATCATCAGGGATATCTGTTAGGTTAACTCGAATATCTTCCATTGTATTGGCAACACTGGGATTATTCAAGTCTCCAGACAGCAAGTTGTTTGCAGTCACTTCAATTCCGCTCAAGAATGAGTTGATAAGAGTGCTTGATTGATTGTAGGTGTAACGTATCTCGTAAAACTTTGCTGTAAGAAAATTATTTTTTAACGATTTCTAACAGAATTATGCACAAAGTAAATAAACAAATTTATTCCACTCTAATTTACATACACTATACACTGTTTTATGTCACACGGAAGAGCAAATTTAGCTTAATCAAAAAGAAAAATTTGAGATCCAGAGATCTCATTTTAATTTGTACAAAAAAATAAGTAACGTAAGAGCTGATGCATTCGCATGGTAGCCAAAAATCAACAATCGTAATAGTGGCCGAGTCATGGCTCTAAAAATATCATAAGTCTACAAATATTGTTTAGCCTTTACTGATGATCAACATCAAGAATAGTGCAAAAATCTTCATTATACTCGCTATACTACGCTGAGGCGTGTTACGAGTGGCGGGTCAAGGCCTATCTCCGCGGCTTAGCCACTGGGCAACACAGCTCCGAAGAAACGTTGCTGCGGTGGCGAGCCGTTGGCGACATTGTGCCGATTGGACTGGCCCGGGATTCAAGCCCCAGACCTCTCGCACCGACAGCGTGTGCGCTTAGCAACTGGGCTAACGACCGGTCCAATAATAGTCAAATTACAGAAAATATGATATTTACGGTTAACTTGTATTGTGGTCGTAAAAAATCAAAGCTTTGTTATACTGTACTCGCGGTATTACTCCGAAACGTGTAACGAGTGGCGGGCCCATCTTCGCGGTTTAGCGCCTGAGCAACACAACTCCAAAGAAACGTCGCAGCGGTGGCAAGCCGTTGGCGACACGTACCATGTCCACATGTCCAATTTATGTGAGCTTTAAGCCCACATTGATGGGTTTTCGGCCGTTTGGGTCCCGGACAGGACAAATGGGCGCCATGACAAATGGGTCCCGGACAAATGGGCACCAGGATAAATGGGTCCCGAACAAATGGGTCAGGGTTAGGGTTAGGCTAGGGAAATAGTTGTCCGGGAACCATTTGTACTAGAATCCATTAATGTGGGCTTGTTGCTGTGGGCTTTCTGCATCACAACTTAATTTGTGATGTCATAATTTGAACAAGTGATTGTGGCATCAAGCCATAATTTAAAAAAGTGATTGCTGACTGTGTTCGATTGGACTAGCCCGAGAATCTAAACCCAGACTTCCCTCGGGGCCAATGGCGATATCTTTAACCACTACAAGTAGCCGGTATGTTGTCTTTAAAGATGCACAAATATCCGGTTAGTAAATTTTTTACACCGTAGGAATGCAAAGGATATCTAAGTACCTCTTCCGGTATCATAATCATCTCCTGGAGAAGTAAAGGTGAGGACAACTCCCTGAGTTGCATCCAGAGGATCAACTTGTTTCACTAACAAATCAATAACTTGACTCGGAGGGAAAGTGTCGTGACTCGGGGTGTTAGCTTGCCTGATAAACACTTGTTTGAATTAACATTACTCAAGAACTGCAAGACCATCAATTTCGTTACCGACTTACTCAGAGATCATCCAAATTTTTCAAAAATATAATCTCTGCAAACTCTAATTTGTATTTTTTGTGCGTACCGGTAGTTGCATATTGTTTATTCTCCTATCACGAGAAATCGATCAAAGCACTGAACGAGCTCGCTTAAGAGTTGTCGGCCATCTGTCTACCACACCAAGATGGGGGAATTCCGCTAAGCGCCTTTCCCAACGGCACAAGTAAACTTGCCGGCTTGTTCTTCACACTGTCCCTTTAATGTAGAGCGTCAAGCACGGAAGTTGTAAATACCAATTTTAAAGTCATTGGTTTGACCTGAGTCAACAGTTCCAGAAGCAGACGCTCTTTCCACTCGGCCATCTGAGCTATCGATTTGTTTTAGTTAAACGGAAAAAATCTTTAGGTCATTATAACTTTTCAGTAATTTAATATACCAGTTGGTAGACTATAGGCTGATACAACTTGAAGCATGGCGCTCGTTCTTTTTGAGCTTGAACAGTGAACACATAGCACAAAAAATACCCAGAGAAAGAAAATCCGCCGGCAGACTCAATTCTTCGGAATGGATCAACGTCTTTCACGGATGTTCCAGATTCTTCCTCATTTCCGGAATTTCCAATGGCGTTCGGATTAAGAACAACTGATCCTGAGTTAGAAAGTTAAAGATTAAATCCCGACGTACTTTGTGGATATAAGAAAAGGTGGACGGAGATACCACTTCTCTACCAAGTTAAGAGGACTTCTGTCCAACTCATATGATTATACTGATGAGTCAAAGCAAAAGTTGAAAACTCCACGGCAGAGGAATCTAGGAAATTACTACTACATTGTTATACGACCTCTACAAAGTCTCAAAATATGACATGGTTTTTGGTGTAGCGAAGTATACAACTATACGAAGTTAGACCATGTAAGGGATAATAAAGCGTAAAACAAACTCAGAAAACAAACGGTATAAACACGCTAAAATATATAGAATTCTAACATAAAAAAATGAAACTTTAGAGCAGGTGGGTACGGTTTTTAATCTAATTTTCCCTTAACGTGCAAGGCCTATAAGGTCCAACAGGGGCGTATTCAAGGGAAGGGGGGAGCGCTGGGGTCGCACCCACCTCCCCCCGCTGAAATATAAGACGTCGAAAGAAGTGAAGACCTTTTTCTTTTTTTTTGGTCTTCACTTGATTTCGGGTGGTACATTGAACGTCGAAAATTGCGGCCCCCCCCTTTTCAAATTTCTGGGCATGCCCCTGCCTAAAGTGCTTTTAAAGTGACAGATAGTAGTGCTGCTTCAATATTTCCAAAGTGCTATGTCATAGCGCGAGCGACATTAAGTTTTAAAGAATGACATGGCTTTCCCTGGACTTACAGTATAGTTTTGCTGCATTATTTCTGAGCCTGGCTCTGAATTTGTTTGGTAAAAAATAGTATAGCCTACACCGGGTACCATAGAGTGGGACAGCGCTGTTTTGGGTTATGCACAAAAAATGACTTATTATGCATGAGAAGTCTCCTTGTATGAACTTCGAGAAAATACTGCAATTACGGCTTACCATCTGCCTTAGCATATCCGTAGTTAAATGAAGCTGGAGAAGCTTGTGAAAAGGTTGTCGAGTCATTGCCCATTCCAGTTACAGTGACCTGATAAGAGTTTCTAAGTCAATCGTAGATCCTGATTTTCGGAAGTTAAGCCAGAGTCGTCAATCGGCTCGAACTTTTCGGGTCGGGTTCGGGCCGGGCTCGTGCTTGGATTTTGAAAATGTCCAGGCTTTAATCGGGTCGGAGGCCGGAGCAAAGTTGAGATTTTCAGTGAGTGAGAGGGTTTTCGCGATTGCTGGAATAAAGCAAACAGGGCGCCTCGCCTAAATATTGCTGTTCGTAACCGGTGTTACTGGGGATGGGTAAAACTCATTTTCTTTTTTATCAAGATTTCCTCAAAATATAGACTGGCTGATAAATTAGGATTTGGGTTCGGGTCAGGCTCAATATCTTCCGCCCGTGGACAAATCTGAGTGATGGTCGTAAAATAACTGGCCGTTCGGCGTAGTGGTTAAAGACATCGCTATTGGCGTCGAGCGAGGTCTTGAGTTCAATTCTCGGTCCCGTCAAATTGGACCCAGTGACACCAACGTCACGCCACCGCTGAGTTTTTTTTTGGAGCGTTGTTGCTCAAGCGCTAAGCCGAGAAGATGGACCCCGCCATTCGTTACACGCTGCAGCATAAAACCGGGAATATAATGGAAGAATTTTTTGACATTTTGAAAAATCAAAACTCAGCTTTACTTACTTTTACAGAATATCTTCCAGAGCTGCTGAATCCAGTGAAATATCGAGAGTAGACCCCATCGTTTCTTCGCACGTCCGGAGCTACGTAATAAATAATGTGGTCACGAAGTAACGTCAATTATGACAACCTCTTCAAATTTTTGAATTTCAAAAGATTTTTAAATGAACGTTTTGCAACTTTATTGAACCGGTGTTTTCATTACGACGTTAACTACCGAAAATAACCTTTTTGTTCGCATTCTGGAAGCATTGATCCAATTAAACGAACTAACCTGATCCATTATCATAGAGATCTAACGTGGTGACAGTGTTATCAGTGGTACATGTGATTGTTGCTTCAACCATCGCTCCCAAGATAGGGGCATAGCCTTGAGTAACCTGCAGAGAAAAAATTAGCCAGCGCTGATCTGAAATCGACGAGGAGTTTATACTTCAAAGAGCCATCGTGTCATCTTTAGTCAGAAGAAGTTAAGAAGGAAATTTCTAGCAAAGGGCTTTGCGCTACAACACTGTCACAAACTTTCAAATGAGGTTGAGGATATATTAACCTAGTCATACTTTTCTTGTTTGCAATCTTGTTATTTCAGACAAAACAGGCATTAGGCCCATTAGCTATCTTTGAAAATGGTCCCACTCCCAGCAAAATTTGAAAACCATTAACGTAGAATACACAACAATAATACAGCAACATGTTTAATCTTTGAACATTTCTTACTCTTGCATTGACGACAAGAGGATTGGACGATGACACGTCCGTTGCTGAAATCGTAGGCTTGACAATAAGCGGAGGAACTTTCGGATCAGCAGCCATTGTGGTCACCAAAACATTAACATTTTGAGAGTGCGAGTCAGTGCGAATGTCATACAACCATTTTCCAGTCTGAAAAATAACTTTTGATTTAAGAATATTGAAACAAACCACATCAGTGCAAAACAGGGCTTCGAACTCAAACTCGCTCAATTTAATCTTTTTTTGCCGAACTCGAACTTGAAAGCAAAACCCCTGAACTCGAACTCGATCTAAACAAAGTTGATTAAGTTTCGAACTAATCCTCAACCTGACAAAAAACTGCTTGAAATTAGCCTAAACCTTATAAAAACTATTTGAACTTGGCATGAATTCGGTAAAAGTTACTGAAGTCGAGTTTGAACCCGCAAAATTAAAGATGAAGAACTTGAAGTATTAGTAGTAGTGTCTGTTGTTTCCGCACCGTCAACACAATAAAAGAATACGATATATAAGATGAGGGAAATATGACAACGGTACAAGAAAAGGGAAGAGGCAACAAAACGATTAACGTTATGGCAACCCATGCAGGAGGAAAAGAGGAGTTAACAGAATACAGGAGTGGGCATGGTTGCACACCCAGGTCGGGAGCAGAAATTTAGAAAAAAAATTAAAAGAATAAAGTAAAGGCGATAAAAAACGACGGTCAGACATAAAACAACAGAAGCATCGCAGCTACTAACACCGCTATGTTATAGTGCAAGGTAGGAAACAACTCGAACTATAGGCTTGCAAATTGTTAGCGAAGCCGAACTCATACTCGATTAAAAAATATTTATGTTGCCCAGGCACTGAGCAGCGGAGATGGGCCCCGCCACTGGTTACGCGCTTCGGCTTAATATTGCGAGTATACTGTAACAAAAATTTCTTTTAATGTAGTTTGGTGATGATTTTACTTACGATCGCTACTCCAGGAATGATGAACTTCATGATTTTTGTGGCTGTATCTACGCTGACGATGCTTCCAGTGCAGAGCGACGACGAGCGAGAACAGTATCTCTGGCCAGTTGGATCCGTGACCGATACACTAGGTGCATCGTATTGGGACCATGTGATGGTGAAGACAGTGTCTTTTCCAATAGTTGAATCGATCAAAACTTGCCCACTGATGAAATCGCTTGAACTCATATAAAAGGATTCTCCGTAAATCTGCATTTTTCGAAAAATGAACAAGTATTTATAGGGTTACCGGCCTGTTAGCAGAGTTGTTAAGAAATTGCTATCAGTGCCAGAGGTCTGGGATAAGAATTCCGGCAGTTAATTAGAACAGTGTTGCCAGCGGCTCGCCACTACTGCTATGTGGAACTGTGTTGCCCAGCAGGCGCTAAGCCGCGAAGATGGGCTTTGCCTCTCGTTACAAGCTTGGGCGTAGTACGGCAAGTATAATGAAGATTTTAAAGTTCGATAAAGGCACTAATCCAGCATAAACATAGTTCATTTCGTAACGCTCAAATTTAAATATAGCGTTTTAGGGACCCATTTTAAGTTGCATTTTTTGTATTTTGAGCCCCTTCATGTTCATTTTGGGCAACTAACATTTTTCTTAAATAAAACTGGTTGTGATATAAATTTATTTCATCAGCTGCAACTTTGGGTGGCAGCTTGACTCGAAGACTTTAAACAGTCTCCCTTGAGACTTCAGTTGAGTATTGTGTTCTCCTTTTACGTATCTAATTTTTCTGCAGTTTTCTTTTTATGTTTTTGCATCTTTTAATTCAATATTTCAATCTAACAGCACTGAAATATATAAACAACAACAACAACATTAAATTTGACTTATAGCCAACTGCCAAGGCAAGTTTTTCATAAAGTTAGAACTAATTAACTACTTCTTAAACTGTTTTGCACTTCGTAGTTCATATTTGTTAGTAGTCAGTTTGTCACCTCCGGATATGTTGGTTTCATGAATTTGATGCTGTCGTTTCAACATTACCTCAAAAACTTTGCTGTTAACATCTCCAGAATTGCTCTCCGACAAAGCTTTGAACGACTCCATCAATTTCAAAAGATCGTCAAGTCCGTTGGGCAGCCAAGTTCCACATGAAGTCTCAGATATGTCTTGCAAATCGTAATTTAGGGTAGGGCCAAAAAATATGGCATCAATATAAACTCCCTAACAAAAACGTAATGCTGTTTTGAATATCGAATTAGTAAAATGTTGAATTTTTTCAACCGGTCTGTTGGCGTGGTGCAGCGTTTCTTAACCCGTGCCAAGCGGCCGAACCCTAACAACTTCGTGGCTGTCTCAACCGAACCCTGGAAACGGACAGCGTGATGTCCAATTTCCCTCTCAAAATCAGGTGAAGACCAAAAAAAAAAGGTCATCACGTCTTCCGACGTCCAATTTTCCTCCCAAAATCAAGTGGCCAGCGGCTCCCTGGGCACGCCCCTGAAAGTGTTAGGATATTGAAGGACTTCCACCGAGCTCCAGAGACAGCTACGTCGAACACTAGGGGTTCGGTCGAACCCAGATTAAGAAACACTGGCGTAGTGGATAAAGTCATCGCTATCGGACCTAGGATTCGATTCCCTGGCCGGTCAAACCGGACATTGTTACCAGCGGCTCGCCACCGCTGCGACGTTTCTGTGTTGCCCAGACGCTAAACCACGGATAAGGGACCCACCACTCGTTACCAGTGGTGTAAAAAGTAGTCCAAAAATCTACTTACGTAAAAGTATTGTTACTGATGGCGGAAACTACTTGAAGTAGAGCAGAAAGTAGGGGATGTAAAAAGTAACCGAATAAAAGTAAAAAGTACCAGCAATTTGAAGCTACCGGTACTTAAGTAACAAGTAGCGTTTGCAAAACCTAGGCCATAAAGCTGAGCTTTGACCAAAGATAATTTGCTCACTTCCAAACTTGACATATATTTTGCCGATGCTTAAGTATATTTAGGATAATTAGCACACTTATTTGACGAAAATAAAAAAGTGAAGTATGTCATAATCTGCAAAATGCAACCTCATTGTCCACGCCAAACACAAACAACAAAAGACCGCTTAATATCACCAAATTGTAAAACTTATATACATAAAATAAAACAATACACCTAATACTAATGTTGCCAATTTTATTATCAAGCATGATTATTTATCATTTGCGTGATACTTTGCTAAGTATTAACTACTTATAATTTTTAAAGCCACTTAAGTAGCGCTACTTTCTGATTGAAATACGTAAGTAAAAGTAGAAGTAGTCGAAATTTAAATCACTTAAGTAAGTACTAGTTACCAAGCAATAATACTTAAGTATAGCCTACTTAAGTAAAACTACTTCGTTACTTCACACCACTGCTCGTTACTCACTTTGGCGTAATGCCTCAAGTGTGATGAAGATTTGGTTTTTTGGATTTGGAATTTTTTTCTAGAAAACTGCACACTGGCTATAAACGGGCGTGTTTTTAGTCTGTGCCCAGTTTCATTACAGCAAGATGAGTTTCTAGCAACAATTAAATGAATTACTTTTATTGATAATTAAATTGTCTTAACAATATGAAATAAAAGTCTCTTACGTTTGAGCAAACTTGATTATGTACATCTCTCACAGCAGGAGAACCGTTTTCTTCACCATCAGTCAGAACGATTATACGCCCATCATTAGGGTCAGAAAAGGCAGATAGAACCTGAATCAACATTGTTAAGATTGTGAGGCGATAAAAAATGATGATATTTTTCTTTTGCCTGCTCACTTTTCTCGCTTTCAAATGCTTTTTCTTTTTTATTATAGTTTTGTATTTAGCATTAGGCCTACTATTTTATTTTTTGTATTCTTGTTTTCAAAAATGTTTTGTATTTGTATTATTGTGTTTTGAAACACACTGCTGTTGTAACAAATCTTGTCACTGAGCATCTTACGTGTAATCAGTAGCTGGCTAGCGGCCTTCCCTTAGGAATCTGCAAACAGTGCAAATGTCCGAAGACCCTCCACATAATTTACCGCGCTAAAAAATTTACAAATAATAGCCTAATTTGCACTTTTGCAGTATACGTCTTCTTTGCTTTGTGCAGGAGCTCCTTAAGTAAAGCCTAAAGCGATATCGTAAACCTATCTATCCAACATTCAAAAGAGAACGACTGTATGTGTGCCTGTCGGCAAAGTGGAGCAAGAGGAAGCGTGAAAACTGACAAACTTTAACTATATTTCATGAGTATAGCCAAAGCTAAAATTGAGCTTTTTACTAATTAATTTTTTTGCAAAAAACTAGTATTTGGTCGCATGTTTATCTTCCTGTCTCGAAAAAGCCGTCGAAACACTATAGCGAGCTTGTTTAGGAGTTGCCGGCCATCTGTCTATCACTCTAACGTGGTAGAATCCCACAGTGTGCGTTTCCCAACGGCACAGCAAAATTTGCTCGCCGGCTTGTTCTCCAGTCTCCACACTGTCCCTTTAGTGCTGAGAGTCAAACAAGGACGATTGTTAATGTCATTGGTTTGACCGCTCTCAGAATAGAACCCGATTCTACAGCTTCAGTTCAAACTCTCTTACAATTCGGCCACCTGAGCTGTTATAAATAAAGAGGATTGCCCCCTATCAGGAAAAGAATTTTGCAGACTCCTTTGATTAATGCAGTGTTTAACAAAGCTGCATTGGATAGCACTTTTCACAAATAAATCCACACAAAAAATAAACTTGTTCAATAAAAATATTTTTATGATACCTCAATAGCTTTAAGGATGCCTGCACCTATTGCAGTACCACCGTCAGGAGTTGTAGGCAAAGTGTTTTTTAGCGATTGCCGATCATTATCATTACGGATTACTACCATATGACTTCGAATGTAAGCAGAAGAATCGAATTCCACAATTCCCACGGCGCTTCCGTCAGCTATAAACTCATCGATGAAAGTTTTCGCGGAAGCAATCATGTCATTAAAACGGCTCTGCAAAAAAATTAATGCTTGTGGTAAAAATTTAAACTGAATGCAAAAAATTAATTGTTCATAAAAAGTGATTCTTGAATGTGTTATAGGCCTACTCAGTTTTTGCTCTACAGTGTCTTAAAGCTGCCTGCCTACTTTTTTACCGGATACATCCGACAACTTTTTTCGACCTTTTTTGTTTTGATTTCCTCTATCGATCACGCGAAACCTGCTGCAGTTACCAGAGACTCCTGGGATTTGAATTTGATTGGACCGGGTTTTTGAAATTTCACCCGACTTGGACCGGGTTAGGTTTTCGCTGCCTTTGCAAAGCGCTCTTGATCTGATGTATTGGTATGTCTTTGTAAACCGTAATTAGTGTTTGTAAATCGTCAGGAAAAAGCGCTGGAGAATGTATTCGTATATTGTGATTAGGATTTTTAACTTTTTATCGATTGGATTTGGACCAGATACGGCATTTGCATCCATGATCATTATTCGAATTTTGTCAGAAAGATGCAAATTAAACCGGATTATACGGGATTTGGATTCGATTCTAATAAATTTCCGGATTGGACTTGGATTTGAATTTATGGTCCCGGATAAAGATTTTGAAATTTAAATCCTAAAATCTGTGACAGTTACATCATAATACTGAGTCGCGTTGTCACCCATTGCAGTGCAAAAGTAAAAGCATTGCTGATTAGCGTTTTAACTTACTCCGGTTCCCATACTTCCAGATGAGTCCAGTACAAGAACAAAGCGAGGAATAGCCGGAGTTGCAACTTTGAAAGTTGGTGTTACGTTCGTAATACTCGGCTTTGAAGGATTGTTACCGTTCGCAAAGTCATCTGAATCCAACATAACGTTCCACACACTTCGCTGGTTGCAAAGACGATTGTGTTCATTCGGTGCTTCTTTGTTGTGCATGTTGGTAGGGTCGTTTGGATCGTCGTGGCAGAAGCTGTTTACCTGTAAACACAAAAACAACATTTAAGATTGAAAACAAAAGTATTCTACTCAGGGGTATAACCAGAGAAAAACTTAGGAAGGAAGCAAATGAAACAAAGGCAGGGGGTGTTTAGGAGAAAAGGCAATGTGCCATGGCCCCAATTTTTGACTTTGCCTTTTAATAAAGAAGATCAAATATTGCATAGTGACTGAAACACACCAGACTCTTTTGATGACTTTTGTAGTATACGCCCTCCCCCCCCTCACTTTTAAATTTTTTCGCTACGCTTCTGGTCAAAGGTTTCAATTATTACCAATTAAGGTTTGTCAAAAAAGCATTTACTCGTGCTTACGCACTAGTTGCATTGTTTTTGTATTTGCATTGTTGGGACTTCTGAGCGAAAAAAAAAACAAAAAAAAAACCATAAACAGTTTAAGAAGAAGTCGGTAAACCTTCGATATTCTTGTTATTTATTTAGGAATGTAATTATTCATCAATAACCTGGGATTGTAATATTTCATTACAGTATATCATATATAGCTATTGCTGCAAATGTAATAACAGTGGAGGCCCCGAAAATAAGCTTGCATTGGCCCCTCAAAAAAACTTAAGGATCGGCACTGCATAACAATGGAGTTAACGACAAATTTGAAACAGTATCAAAGCAAGTTAGTAAAGATGCTTATTGCTTACCTCAGGTCTATGTTGATGAGACAGCAATGAAGCGTTTAGATTAGGATTTTGCTCATCAAGTGGAAGGAAGATGCAGCCATCCTCAGGGAGCCAGTTGGTATCTGCAGTGTATTGACAATCCCTCACTTCTCCATTTTTTTCGATAATGACATTTCGTCCCTGCAAACCGACTGGGCACCTACAAAAATCATATTTGGCAACACTGACAAAACCACACACTTGTTAAATACCAGTAGACCTGCTGCATTCCTAAAATTTTGCAACCAATTTTTGTTCAAAGAGTGTCAAATTTCATGTCGTTTGGTTAACAGCAATTTTATTACAAGTTAATTTTTTTGCACGGTTTCAAACGTTTTGGTAATATCGATGCAATAAATAAAAACTTTTATAGGGGGGGGGATAAATAAAAAACTTTGGATATCGCTTATTAACTCCCCCTTAAAATATGCTATCCTATGACAGAATCATGGTACAAAAAAATTTTGATTATCTGTGTTGCTAACCCCCCTGTAAATACCCCTTGAAGTTTGTGAGTTCCCCCAAATAGCAAAATTAACATTTTCCTGAACCTCATCAACAGTTTACAACAAAGTAAATAAGTTTGCCCTAGTAAATTTTTCTTGAAATAAACAAGCATACTTTTAAAAGAAAAGTGCAACGCTAAACGTGATAAAAACTTTGCAGACCAGTAAATATTTATCAAATCATCATTTTGTCACTCCAGCAGTTGTGAGGTAGACTGGTGATTGAAAGGTTTTCAAGCGATCAAACAAACTTTTAAAGCTCAAATAAACTTGAAGATTCAAGCTTTGAAACTAAATTAATATCAATGATAAGAAAATTATATAAATGTTGATAAGATACTTCTTATCAGAAAAGAAGTTTGTCAAGTTTTGAAAAGTTTAATTAAGAAATAGCCAAGTATTTGATGTTCTTTAATCGTTAATCAAAGTTCAGTATTTTACAAAAATGCTTGAAATATTCAAATCAAATTAATTTAAAGACAAAGTGTTTGCAAATTCAGGTCCGAGAGTTTATCACATACACCTCACATTATCACGATGAAGAAAACATTATCACTGAGCTGCAAAGTCTTATTTTGTTGATCGACAGTTCGTAAATGGTCTTCTCTGCTTTGTTCCACATTGTTCGAGTTTTTACAGCAATCAATAGTCGGTTCGGTGTAATTTATCGCAGCATCGCTATTCGCTAATGAATCATATTTCATTAACTACTGCAATGTTTCATTAGCTAGTGTTCTACTGTTAGGAATGCAAAATGACCCTTCGCCTGATGTATCGGTTACAAACGACGCTTGATAGCCGGAAGGCATGGGTTTTAATCCCGGTCAGATCACATTAAAGGCTTAGAAATAGTATTCGCAGCTTTCGAGCTCGGTACAAACGGAAAGTGCAAAAGGTTAAGTGTATTACGCGTTGTACTAGGCCTAGCATGTCCAACAAACAATGTTCAATCGTCAACTCGGCCGCGTGATCTGAATTAGATCATACGCCAAATGCATTTACCTGGTCGCTTGAGCTTTCTGTTTCATATCGTAGTAAAAAGGGTCATATCCTGTGGTGGGAGATTCGTCATACACGCCCCATCGTAAATGTGCCCATTCGTGGACCATTACCTTTCCTTAAATGTTATAATGCATTTATACATTTAAAAGTCATGAAAAAAGATGTAGATATAGCTAGGAGAGGTAGCCCATTACATTACCTATGTTGGAGAAAAGTAAGAACCGGTCAGTTGGAGTAGTGGTTAAAGACATTGCTTACAGTGTCGGTGCAGGAGGTCTAGGGTTCGAATCCAGCGCCGGTTAAATCGGACACAGTGTCGCCAATGGCTTGCTGGTGCTGCAGCATTTCTTCAAACGCGCAGGCTCTAAGCTGCGGAGATGAACCGCGTCACTTCTTACACGCTTTGGCGTAATAATGCTATAGTTACGAAGATTTTTTTGATTAGATAAAATATTATGTAAGCCAGGGTTTCCCAAACTTTTTGTTCATAGGTACCCTAGGACAAATTATGAATTTGCTGGTGTACCCCCAAGAGTATATCATATCTAGGGTCACCACATTTTCACTGCGCAAAAGGAGGAAAAAACGGTCATCGCGTCCGCGGAAGTCCAGTTTTCCACCTTTTTTTTGCTCTTTCAATCGTTGCGGCGGCCCTAATCTTGGTCCTGATTACTAACATCAGGTAAAAAAAAAAATATAATCTAATGTACCCCTTGAAAAGTCGAAATGTACCCCAGTTTGGCAGCCACCGATGTAGGCCTTCCTCCACAACTAAAACACAAGCATGCTAAACAGTGGATGAATGGAGTTAGAAAATTTATAATTTAAATTAGGCAGACAAATTGGTAATATCTTTTTTAATTCCAAAAGCTACCTTAGGGATTATACCATTGGCATACTTTCTGAAATGATATAGAAACGCAAAACCAGTGGACGGTTTGATAAGAAACATTATCTTATGAAATATCGTTAAGAGCGTTCACTTGGTAGCTGGGAGACTTGGGTTTAACTGCCAGTCGAATCAAACTATAATAATCTGTAAACAACATTCGATTCTTCCCTTCCAGGCGTTCGCCTAAAGCGGGAAGTGCGAAGTGTTAAGTAGGCCCTATATGTGTGTTGTTTGTTTTGAACATCCACAATAACAGCATTTAATCATTCGTGACTGTGAAGTAGGCCAGCATTTGATAATGGCCAAAGCATTATGAGTGCTTTGAGCATCCGCTGCCTCGTATCTCTACCTGTTATCGATAACTGCTCACATGGGCGTGTGGATAGAACGGCTGTTTCTGGAGCTCTAGTTTCGGGTTTGATTCCAAGTCGGGTCAAACCAACGAGTATAAAGTTGGTTTTCACAGCTTCCCTGCTTTTGGAGAACAAGCCGGTAAATTTACTTGTTGTGCCGTTAAAAAAGACACTTAGAGGAATTCCCGCATCTTAGAGTAGTAAATAGATCGCCGGCATGTTCTCTAAGAGAGTTCGTTGTAGCGCTTTAGTCGCTTTCTCGAGATAGAAGAATAAATATGTAGGGGAAAGTGCGGACCCATGATCATGTTGGTCCCATGAACCACCCCCTCCAGCTTTCCGTAGAAAAGTGTTTTAGATTTTTTATCAACTTTTTTTGGCAACACTAGGTTGGTTACGCATGATCAGAAACGACAAGTGAGAAGTAAACACGTTTGGAGGAGTTGCGCTGGTTGGTTTGTTTTTGCTACAAAAAAGTAACTTTTAGGGGTATAAATTTGTCGATCTTTGAGCATAAAGTAACATTGGTAAATTCTTGTGCATTTAGCAGTAGTAATGAGTCATATTAGGGTATATATCTAAGCACTGAGATCAAATTTTTCTGTAACCATATTGAAGAGAATGAAATTTTATACAGACAGGTTGCAGTGTGAAGCCATGAGCCATCAAAAGTGTCGACCTTTGAGCCATGGCTCATGAGTCCTTGCAAGATAAATATTTAGTTGTTTTTGCGTCTGCGTCTTCAGCACCTGTTACACCTAGGCCTTCAACAAGTTCAGTGAATCGTGTGACACCAGACATCATTTTTTTGCAGCCAAATAGGTCTACATCTTGGCTAATGTTCATCACCAAAAGATCAAGCTGGATATTTTTTAATTTTTTTTTTAGTCCAAATTTGATCGTAGAATCACTAATGTGTTTTCATTCTTTTACAGTATTTTGGACTAAATTTGTGCAAACAGCGAGTAAACGACGTTTTATGCTTCATCTTTATTGTGGTTTATGGGAGCAAGTGTAGTGGCTCAAGGATCCTCACTTTCCCCTACATCCCTGATACTTACCTAAACAAACACAATATATTTCAAGTTTAAAGTGGATACTTGCCTGAACAAACACAATATATTTCAAGTTTAAAGTATGTTTAAAGTGTAGTGGCTCAAGGGTTCTTACTTTTTTTTCTGTGTGGACCTTGAGCCACTTCCATTTGAGGATCAATATCAGCCAACGAGTTATAGTTATCTCTTCAACCAACACATGGTATCATCGGAGTGCAAAAGAGCATATTCCTTTAAAATTCCAACTTTATAGCTCGTTCAAAACTCAACGTAGAAACGATTGTACAAAAAGTGGCTCAAGGGTCCTCACTTTCCCCTAACTAAATACAAATAATACAAACTGTGGCAGCTCACCTTTTGGTCCGTAATTATCGATGACTTCATCTTCATTGATGATGTAATTCGGAGTTAAATGAATATATTCGCCACTGGTACCGCATTCCCCGTACTGCATTGTATACGGACTGTCCCCAAACGCTGGATTTGCATCAGCAACAATGACATTTGCCTAAAATAAAATGGTCTGCTGGTAAATATTCTCTGTTTTCAAATTTTATTTTGGAGGCCATTCGTAGCTTAAATTCGTTTATTTCACCTTTGAAAAATGCTTAGCAATTTATGTTTTGTTTGATATTTGATATTACAGTATTTTTTTGAGTTTGCGTTTCTTTCTGCGAATTGAGAGCTTTACTAAGTAAAAGAAAACGATCGCAATGACAATTTTCGCAAACATCAAGGTCGATGATGAACTTCTGATCTAGCAAATGAAGAATGATTCATTGGATTATGATTAATCACAAAAATTTACTAAATCTTCATGATCAACTTCGGAGCATAATGCTTAGAACTTCTTATCCTAGCTTCAGTTGAAAACATGTAGCCAGAATAATTGAAAACATTTTTGACGTTTCAAGATGTTACTCTGCCAAGTAGGCTTACTCGGACGAGTAACATCTTGTAACGTCAAAAATGTTTTCAATTATTCTGGCTGCATTTTTTCAACTGAAGCTTCGTGATCAAGTTAATCTCTTTACTTTTTCATAAGTTTCTCCTCTTGCATTTTGATAGTTTCCTGAGGTCCAAGTTTGTGGAACCAAAATTGTAACTTGGCCAAAATAAGCTCGGTTTTTCGTCGCGATCCACAAACTCTCACTAGCTTCAGTCCATAACTCCTATAAAATTGATACATTTTGAAAAGAACATCCTTAAGAAGTTTGCATTACAGAGTTTATTAGGCAGATACATCACACCGGCCTGGTGCCGGCGTAGTGATTAAAAACACCGCTATCAGCGCGGGAGATCTGGGGTTTGATTATCGGGCCGGCCAAATAGGATACAGAGTGGCTCACCATCTCTGCGGCGTTTCTTTTTGGAGTTGTATTGCCCAGGCGCTACCAAGCCTTGGAAATGGTCCCAGTCACTCTTTAGAGCTTCGGCGAAATGCCGTGAGTACAATAAAGATTTGATTATGCAGCTTAATTATGCATCCTCGGCACCACCTATGGGGCTTAGCATTAAAAAATCAGCTCGTTGTTGTTTTTGTTCATGAGAATTGCACTTGCCGCCAGTATTTTGCCACTCTAAATTTTACTACCATGATTATCCATTGATAACAAGCAAAGAATAATAAAAAAAGCAAAGAAATTTTAGAGTTTACTACAAGGCAATATCCATTTTGTAACGAAACTTGAAGAAAAAATGAAATATTTCGTAAGCTCAAAAGAATAATTGATGAACCACGACAGAAAAGCGTGAAGGAACAAAAGTCTTGAGACAAACATGCACCAATATGTTTGCATTAAGATTTTTCATACCTGCAACTTTGTAAGAAGATTCTGGTCTTCGGGAACGTCGGGATTTATTGCTATGACAACACCATCGTATCGGTTGTTGGTCAAACTCATATCCTTCGGATCACAAATGCCGCAAGTGACTTTGGCCGTTGGCGCAGCCGATGAAAAGCACAAAACAAGGCAAAACACAAAATACTTAATCATATTGTTCTCTCATAAAAACTTCTCTGCGGTAATTAAAAAAATGAAACTATTTTAAAATGTTACAGTAAAAACGTCAACCTGAATTTACCAACCTGCTATATAGACTACGCCAGAAAACCATCCTAATAACTCAATTTACCAACCATCTGACGTCAGTTTATTTGATTTTTTGAATTTACTCTTCGATCAAAGCAGGCTATATCATGTGTATTAACACAATTTTACAGCGCCCTAAATCACCGCGAGCTGAACAACTTCAGAACACCAAGATGCTAGTATTTGCTAGGTGTCCCTAATGGCTCCCCACCTCCGCGACGTTTCTTCGAAGCTGTACACCCAGGCGCTATAACGGAGATAGGCCCCGCCAGCATATTTCGGAATGGTTTTACAGAATATTTTTTGTTTATTCTATTATCACCACTCTATACCCCATCCCCAAGTAGATATGAGAAACCAAGTACGTTGACAAAAAAAGTGCAAACCTAGAGCGGGATTAAAACGCCGACCCCATGCATACCAGTCCAGAACGCTAACCGATACACCACGCCGCTGTTGCATTAGTCAGTGCAATTTTTCTGTTTATACTCATTTCGATCGAGATCTATCTTTTTCTGTAGAACCATTCCGAAATATGCACCCCGCCACTCGTTACACGCTTCGGCGTAATACCGCGAGTATGATGAAGATTTGATTTTAATATTTTTTACAGCGCCAAATCCCTCAAGAGCTGGTCTATAGTCCAAAGAAACTTCAAAAACATAAAGAGCACCCTGAACATTTTAGGTACTAATTTATTCGGTCGATACGACGTTTGGGCTTAAAAACGACCGCAGCTGATCGACAGACTTAAGTAGACCTTGCGTTATCAATTATTTTGCGATGTTTATCAAATCTTTATTATACCCGCGGTATTACGCCAAAGCGTATAGCGAGTGGGGGGCGAGTGGGGGCCCATCTCCGCGGCACAGCGCCTGGGTAACAAAGCTCCGAAGAAACTTCGCAGCATTGTATAGGGCGCCGTTTGTAAAGCCACTTTACACACTTTACAAACGGCGTTTAACACAAATTGCAATAATAAATTACTTTGCATGCAATTTAACCAAATTGAATTGAAAAAAAAAAAAAATGATGCAAAGCCTTGCAATATAAAGTGAAATTGCAACAATTTAACACAAATTGCAACAATATATTATATTGCAAGTACTTTAACCATAATTAACTGAAAAAAATGATGCAAAATTTTATATTGCATAGCTTTACAAACGGCGCCCCGTAGCAGTGGCGAGCCGTTGGCGACACTTGTGTTCGATTTGTCCATCCCGGGAATCGAACCACAGACTTTCCGCACCGTCATTTATTATAAACTTTAATCGTGTTAATAATAATATTGGGAAAAATAACATAACGTGCTTCTTATTATAACTATTTCAGTATAAGGTCTTACTTTTTCTTAGCCTCGTTGATCGGTATTGGCAAATTACTCTGATTTCTTCATGACCTTTATATTTATAACCATTCATGGTTATAGATTAGCTTTATTAATACTTGAACGCTGATTAAGTCAACAATCTTGAGATGTGAATTCATTTTGAAGAAGAGTAGTCGGTCTTAGTAAAACACTTGAAGTGACACTCTGATTAATTATCGAGCTATGTAAATCTTTACTGCTCAGCCGCGCCTCAATCTGTAACTATTCAACTTTATTATTTGTATGGGGCGCCGTTTGGAAAAAAACGATTTTGTCCGACTTATTTTGCGCGTGTATTTTGGTCCGACTTAGAGTACATTTTGTCCGATATATAAGTAGGACATTTCCAATATACATATCGGACAAACTATGGTCTAAATAAGCTCAAAAAACATGGTTCACAAAACGAATAGTTTTTTTCCAAACGGCGCCCCATATATTTGTGTGAAAACTCACGAAGTTACAAATTTTTGACAGATGCAGCTGAAGAAGGACTGCGTAGTGGTTAAACACATTGCTATCTGTGCGGTAGGTTTCGGGCTCCGATTCTTGTGCCGATCAAACCGAACACCATGTCGCCAACGGATGATCTTCATGGACTTTTGCAACGTTTATGAAGTTTCTAGTGCTTTGTGATTTGCAGTGCTAGTAGCAGGGACGGCGTCAAGGGGGGCCAGGGGGGCCAGCCACCCCAATTAACCAGCGTACTCTTTTGAAGACAGCGGCTTTTGCTCTTAATTTGAAACTTTGGCATCCCCTGATAAACGCTTGGCCCCCCTAGGTCGACTGCTCTGGCGCCGGCTCTGGTTAGTAGCCTATACGATGTTGGTGCTAATTTGCTATGAATAAATTCCAAATAAAACGTCGGAACCTTGCAGACACTCAGAGTAAATAAACACGCTAATGAAGCAGCAACAAAGGCGGTGCTGTTCGAACCCTGACAATGTTGTAGATTGTTTTTGAAGTGGGATGAGAAAATCCATCAAAAATATAAAATGCAGACTTCAGTAGGCCATTCGGTCACTTCGCAGCTTACCTGTTGCAACTGCATTTATCACCATGTTCTATGTTATTTTACTTATTTTCAAAAGTGGCAAAACTGCAAGTTCGCTTTTCGCCAAAGGAAATCAGGAACTCGGTAACATCAACGAGTGGTTAATTGCAGAAGAAAACTATCACTTAATGCCAACCAAACCAAATGCGTTTACTTCAGAACCGCCAGCTCTATGTCTCCCTCTAGCGATCTATTTCTAACTATTAAAAACACGCCAATTGAAAGAGTTTCTTCACTGCGCGTTTTAAGAACAATTGTCCATGAAAATTTATCATGGAAAAACTACTTGTTAATGTTAAAGAGTAAACTACGAGCTACCTTGGGAGCTGTAATGATAGTGAAACCGTGTCTCAACAAAAGCGCTCTATTAGTGATTTATCATTCATTATTCGCAAGTCATGTAAGATATTGCATCATAAGCTGGTTTTTTAGTAATAGGCCTACCATTATAAGTATTTGATTCCAAAACATCTGTAATAAATTTATAAGAATGACCTTTTAACCTTTCAAGAAAAGAAAACGTTTTGCCACTGATGAAGGAACACGGTTTGTTGACTATTGAGGATATTTTTAACATGAGATGGCGGTATTTACGTTTAAATATCACAACCACTCCCTTCCACCAGCCTTTGATCACATTTTCCTATCCAAAACCTCTTCAATTATTACTCGAAGAAATAGCCACTTAATTCCTTCCTTCTGCCGTAATACTCTTAGTTAACAATTAATCAGGTATATTGGACCAAAAATATGGAATTCCATTCCCCTTCCCATTAAAAAATCCTGGTCTCTTGGCGCCTTTAAACGAAAATTGAAGCAACACCTCTCGAGTGCCTATTAACTTGCGACCAGCCATTGCTGTGCCTCTGACTGTAACCGCTCCACCCCAACAGTCAAAGTACCCACTTCCTTTCTAGTTATTGAAACACCTACCCGCCCTTCTTCATCACATGCCTCAAACAGTTAACTGCTCTCTTTGCTTTCAGGTCTTACCTCTGTTCAGTACTTCAACGCTCTTCAGCAGCAAGCGTGTAATCCTGAATTGGTCTATCTAACCTCTCCCGGGTTTTATCTTAGATCGGCTCAGCGCTCCTCGGCAGCAAACGTGCAAATCTGAATTGGTCTTCTGTCCCCTGTGATCTTCTCAGCACTTGGTCTTGGGAATTGATTTATAGGCTTATTTTCTGTTTTTATTTATTGAGATGGCAGGAGCTATCCGCGTCTAAATCCTCCAGGAGCCATTATTTCGTAATTATTACCGGTACCGGTATCATTATTTCTTTTGTATTTATTTTTATCTACTTATGTGTATGTACACATTTACTCAATCTCCTGGCAGCCACTGTTTCGACCTTATTAGGTCTCATCAGAGGAGCTCAGAGTAGTCTGGGGTGAAGATCCTCAAAATTAAATTTAAGGAACTCAGATACACTTCCCTTCCCCACACACCACGACAAACTTCCCCACACCTCCCCTCCAGTGACGTAACCAAAGGGGGGCAAGGAGGGGCAATATCCCCCCCAGTAAAATGTCTTGCCCCCCTGTAAAATTGTACATAAAAGTTATATGTTTCGCGTTTTCCTCAAAAGCTTACCAGATCAATCAAGTTACGGAAGAAAAAGTTTTTGATTAGCTCTGTGTAACAGTGCGTAAACTATGCGAGCGCAGGTTTCCCTCTGTAAAAACGATAAAAATAGTGGTAGTCGCCACTGCTGCGCTGCGGGGAGTTGTCAACGTTGTCTTGTTGTGGATTTATCTATTTACCGCTGCATCTTGAAGTCTAATTGTTTGTCGTTTTTTGTAACGAACCGCCAAAACTTTAAGCAGGCTTTTTTTCATCAGTAAATGTGCTTTCTTTCTGTCTTCAATTTTGTGGTGACTTTAAATTTTTACGTGATCCGTCATGCTATCATGTCTTTTGATAAAAAGTCATAGTCGGTCTGAAATTGTCTTACTTTTTTTTCAATACAATTCTACAATCATTACAACAACAATTATTGCAACAATACCAGATCCAGTCATTACGGTATGAGTGACTGTAATCAAAGCCAGCGCGTTATATTATGACGTCATTAAACTGTTGCCCCACGTTGAATAAGGCTTGCCCCCTTGCTGCTCCCCCTGTAAAATGAACCTGGTTACGCCACTGCTCCCCCCACATCACCATACCCCCACACATTTCCCCTCATCTCCCCCCACACCCCAAGACACTTCTCCACACCTCTTCCCACACTTTTGCTAATGCGCGCGAAACGTCAAAAATACTAATTGTTTTATGTTTAGTCATTTTTGTGGGTTTACATTTGGCGATTGCTCGCCAATTGTAAACACACAAGAATGCGTGACAATCTAATTCGTTAATTTGAGGTTGGCTATTGTTTTGATGACGAAATGCATATTTAGAAGTCATTTTGCATGATTATTGAAATGTGCGATTCGGCAATCAAGCGCCACTTTGCATATTTGATTAAATATGCATTTTGGCAGGCGCCATTTTGCATATTTAACTAAATACGTAATTTGTCATGTGCCATTTTGTATATTTGCTTAATTATGCAATGTGTCAAGTGCCATTTTGCATATTTAGTTAAATATGATTTTTGGCAGCGCCATTTTGCATATTTAACTAGATAGCCTATGCGATTTGTCATGTGCCATTTGGCATATTTGGTTAAATATGCATTTTGTCATGTGCCATTTTGCATATTTGATTAAATATGCAATTCGACGCGAAAAAAAGCTTAAAAACGCGCATTTTTATTGCTTAACTTTCGGCACCCCATACTTTTGGCTGCGAAAGTAGTTATGCTTTTCTTACGTTGACGCTTGCAACTACGTCTTAATACGTTTTTAACACCAATTTTGAACTGTTTTCATCATAAAATGGCGTCACCCCAAAATGGTGACACCCGGGGCGGGCCGCCTCCCCGCCCCCCTTGTGACGCCACCGTATATATTTATAGAAAATGTCCGACTTATCTTGCGCGTGCGTTTTGGTTCGACTTAAGGTCTGCTACTCTGTTTACACTAAATGCGATTTTAGTCCGATTTGTTGTCGTACGAAATTTCGTAAGATTTTTGACGAAAATACCTTTCACACGATTCGAACCCACACAATTTTGCTTTCTACCGGTTGTTTTGCGAAGCACCTTCCAATTGTACGCTAGAATTTCACGCAAAGTGAATTAGCTTTTCGTCATAACTTCTAACGGTTTCCTAGCCTACGTCACTGCGCGCATGAAACATTTTATCCTATTCTGTGTAAACACACCTTTAAAGTACAATTTGTCCGATATAGAAATAGGATATTTGCGATATGTACACATTTCGAACAAATTATGGTCTAAAAAAGTGATAAAAACATGTAGGCTTATTACAAAATTGTTCTTTTCAAAACCCCGCGAAGGCGCGCCGTTTGGAGAAAAACGATTTTGTCCGACTGCTTTTGCGTGTGTTTTTTGGTTCGACTAAATTATATCGGACAAATTACGGTTTAAATAAGCTCAAAAAACATGGTTCACCAAACGTGTAGTTTTTTTCCAAACGACGCCTCATAATTTTAAACTTGTTTACCATTTTGATTTGAACAAGATTTAGATTTTGGATGCATGACCATTCTTTGACCATGCATGCATGACCATGATCGCAAGGTTAATGGTTCCACTCCCAACCTAGTCTCGTTGTTGCGTCTTTGGATAAGATGCTTCACGATGATTATCTCTGCTTGGTGGAATCTGGCAAGCAGCAAATGAAAGAAGTCACAAGAAAATTCAAGCGGAAAACTTGGAAACAAAGGCAACTCCTAAGCGAGTCTGGATTCGTCCTACGCACAGCGCCTCCGTCGCTTTCTCGTGATAGGAGGATAAAGATGAAGAAATCAATCAATCAATCGGCAGCGTGGCGTAGTGGTTCAGAGCGTCGTTTTTACGACGACCATGATCGCAAGGTTAATGGTTCCACTCCCAACCTAGTCTCGTTGTTGCGTCCTTGGATAAGATGCTTCACGATGATTATCTCTGCTTGGTGGAATCTGGCAAGCAGCAAATTAAAGAGGTCAGAAGAAAATTCAACCGGAAAACTTGGAAACAAAGGTAACTCCTAAGCGAGTCTGGATTCGTCCTACGCATAGCGCCTCCGTCGCTTTCTCGTGATAGGAGGATAAAGATGAAGAAACTCAATCAATCTTTGAATTTTGTAAGAAAAATGCACATTTTAATCTGAGCTATTTAGAATTGGATTCGATTCCGACAAAACTTTCGGATTTGAACTTGTCGTGGAATTGGATTCATCGCCTTGAATTCGGAGGGGATTAGGAATTTGAAATGCTAATACCGACCCATAACGTTTCGCATCGGCGGTACGCACTAGCTGGTGTTGTGCTGTGACGTCACAATTGCGACCATTCATACTGATGCCCTACTACCCTCTGCAGTCCGTTGCGTTGACCATGCTTGCTGGCCTGCAGCATATAGCAATGAATGAGGGTTTTCTTTTTTCGTAATCTGGCGAATTTTATATTATATTGCAGGTATATAAAAACAACTTTAAAGACTCAAGTACCCGTGTGAGTTAGGTAGATTGCTAGGCATAATCAATTATTGTTGTGTGCATTGCCATTATTGGAAGAGTACCGGTACCTGTAAAAGTTTGGAACAAACATGTCGTATGATCTGATACAAATGCCGAGTAAATATCTTGACAATAAAGAAGACCACTTTGGTTGGCGATTGTTGGTGTTCACCTTAAACCCTGAAGTCAAGAAATCGGCGATTTTGGGTCGACATTCAACTTGTGATTTTCTGATAAATGCTCCCAAGCTTCCCTGCTTTTTATCAAGGTATTGTTGGTTTTGCTGTTTTACAGTACTGGCACATCATTCGCGTTAGTTGGTGATTAGTGTGAGTCTTCATTAGTCCACCTGACTGTCTTGAGTTCTGAGTTAGCTGATTGCAGAAAGTGCTTCATGCCTCTAGCTGTCTAGTCTTAACTAACTGTAGTGTAGAGCTGTAGACCTACTGATACTGCTTTAAAATTATCAAAAACTGATCTAGGATAAATTTACAGTGTGTTTGTTTAATTATACATAGTCATGGAACATGTCCCTTTTAAAAGGTACAGATATGGCAAAGCAAAAAAGCTAGATTTGCTTTTCTGCATATTACAGATGTGCCAAGCATACTGGTAGTCTACCAATAGTTTAAATAAAATTATCGTGAAGTGAAGAAGTGTTATTTTGGTGAGTGATAAAACATTAATAGTTAAGACATCCTCAACTAGGGTCCAACTAAACACCGCAAAAGACAACAAAGGACCTCAAATTGATGCATGGTACTAAACACCGCAAAGTACAACAAAGGACCTTAAAACCCTAACCCTAATTTGAAGTTCTTTGTTATGGTATGTTCCAAGTCGTTTGTTGTTTTTTGCGGTGTTTAGTAGATCAATTTAAGGTCCTTTGTCGTTCTTTGCAGTGTTTCAGTCCTTTGTAGTGTTTAGTAGGATCGCCCTCAACTAAGCTTTGTAACAATAAGAAATTGAATCATGCAACAGCTTAGACAACCAAGTGGATAGAGTATCTGCCTTTTGACTATAGCTGTATGGTGGAGCTTGATTTAAGTTAGTTCTAACCCATGAATTTATAATTGGTATTTACCGGTACCACTTCCCTGCTCAGTGCTGAACGCTCAAGATGTAAGAAACAGTGTGGTAGCAAGCCGGGCATTAAGTATTTCCCATCTTAAAGTGGTAGACAAATGGCCTGCAACTTCTAAGCATGCTGATTATGTTGCTTTCTCTCAGTAGGAGTATAAATATGCAACTAAACAAAATCACAAGATTTGCTTCTGAATTCTGATCATTTTAAAAATGCTTCTGAATCTTTGCGCATGCTTTTGTAAGAATTTTAGTTGGTTTTGTAAATGTAAGTCAGGCAATGTCTAGAGGACCAGTGGCCTTTTTCTTTTGAAATTGCTCTTTGTACACACCAACCCCTAAGTTACCTTAACTTTAGGTCTCTGAACCTCTCCCCCGACTGTACTCTAATACCACTAATTCAATGTTTCAAGTTACTGCCGGTATTGCTAAAACCTGTAGGAGCACAAGGACCGCTAGGGGTGCTAGTGAACCCCTAGTAATAACTCACTAGCGATTCTTGTGCTCTTGCGAGGAACAATCTTTGTGCTCCTGCAGATTTTAGTAGGACCCAGTTACTGCTCATGTCATACCAGCGTGACACCAATGTCATGTAAAGAAACAAACAAGCAGTCCAGTGAAGCAGCATTTTGATAATGGAAACCGGGCCGGTCCTCGAGAAACTACCAGTATCTATAAGTAATGAAAATGTATTGATTCTAAAGTTTTTGTGGAATTTGCGTTTTTATGCAGATTGAGTAGATACCGGTATTTAAGTTCATTTTCATTTCTTTAATGTTCTGACAAAATCTGTTTTTCATTGACACGTTTTCTCTATTTCATGAAATTTTTTGTAGCTGATTCCTTAGGTAGCTATTATAAGGATAACACATGCAATTTGCTGGATCTCACTGTCTTATTACACATAGCTTTTTGTATTGTGTTACTGTCAAATGTATTGTGACTATTGTAGGAACCTGCTTTCTGCACTTGACTGTTTTACTGTGCAGTTTGTATGCACTATGCCAACAAACTACTAAATCTTTAGCAAACTTTCTAGAAAATGCGAGAAATTATTACTCTGGTTAGAAAATACTATTGAAATGACAAATTTTTGCTTGTGGTGTTGTAGTTGAATGTACGGTAATATGTTTTTTTACAGGAAACATGCTTGTTTGAGGGTGGACAAAAATACCTTGTATGTCAAAGATCTCAAAAGCACAAATGGAACTTTTAAGAATAATGTTATGCTTAAGCCAAATGTGGAGTACAAATTAGTGTCTGGGGATTTAATTGCGTTTGGGTGCAAATGCGAAAAACGACCAACTCCAGGAAGTAAAATCAATCAGCATGAGACACCGTTTTTGTAAGTTGGTTGGAAAATGTAATTTTGATGCAACACTTCTTTTGATTGTCAGTGTCCTTAAGTTATTTTGTGCCTGTTTCTGGTCACTGGTCATACAATAAGCCTATTGTATTGAAACCTCAGTTACTACTAAAGTAGATCATGGTGTTCTTATTTTGCTATTCAACAGAAAGTGCAAACTAAGGGCTCAATTTTCTTAAGTTCCTGCAATGCTCTTTCTACTTTTTACATTTTGTTCATAGCTTGAATTCATTGCTTTGTTTTATTTTTGAGTAAATTCCCGTCGACTTTTATGTTTAAACAAACTGTTGTGGCATTTATAGATTTTAAAGTAAATTTTTTACCTGTTAGGAGATTATAAGGTAGAAAATCAAATAGGAGAGAGTACGTTAGTGATTTTGTTGTTTTGATGTACCGGTACTGATTTGCAGGATGTATGATACATTCTTAGTTTTTTTTTTTCAGATTCAAAATCATTAAATCAAAAGGAAACAAATTAACTGATGATGCTTCAAAAGAAGATGAACCCAATTTAAATGGTATATTTTGACCTTGTGGCAAAGAATGGAATTGCTTAGTGGATAAAGCATCTCCCTTATGAGCGATAGACTTAGGTTTGATTTTGAGTCGGGATAAACCTATGACTTAAAATTTGATAGTCAAAACTTTCTCACCTGACGTTCGGCATTAAAAAGCAACAGCATGGTGAACAAGCCCCAGGTTTAATTGTGCCGTTGGGAAAAGCACTTGACGGGGTTACCCCATCTCAGAGTAGTAAACCGGTATTGTAATGCGTGATGCAGCTGTGTACAGTGATACGGCGCTATATGCAAAATAATTTCAATTCAACCAGTTGCTCACTTTGTATTGTAGAAGATTCGAAATCAGATGGTGATAAAGTGAATTCTCCAAAAGTGAGTCAAGATCTCGAATCCACTTCCATGGCTGGAAAAACTAACACGACGTCTTCGAATTCTCACATTGAAACATCTCGAAAACGAAAATCCAGCTTTAATAAAAGTGCTCGCAAGAGCAGAAAGAAGAGTCGTGTACAAGAAGTCCACAGTGGTGATGCCAGCAGTGCAACAAACCCCATTGCGGTTGAAGGTAAGAGTTGTTTTGATATTTTACTGCTGTCTTTCACATTTTCAGCCCGTTAAAATTGTTACGACTGCAGCAAAGTGCGTTGTCGTGAATCATTATTGAGTTTGCTAAACATATAATTGGTTTTGCATTTGTCTCGTAAGAGACGCAAAACCCTGAGTCATTTTGTCCTTTTTTTTTGTAGTTGAAAAATGCTCTTCTGCTGAATGCAAAGTCTCTTTGCAAAACGACGATGTAGCGACTTGGGTACAGTGTGACGCCTGCGACAAATGGTATCATACCATGTGCGTCGGCTGCAATTACGACGAGGTGAAAGACCACAACCAACAGTTTTATTGCGGTTTCTGTTAAGCAGCTAATGAAGATGAAGCCTTTTCTGGAAATTCGGGGACTGCCATTTCCTTAAAGCTACAGCATCGATTTTAGTTGAGATAATCGACTTTGCACGGGACCAGTTTAAACTGTTGTGGTGCACTGTTCTTTATGTTCATCACTGCCGAGCCAGAATTTTATATGAACGACTTTCATCTACAAATAAGCTAAACACCATTCCTGTACATGCGTAAATTGAAGTCTTTGTGCATATTTCCTGAAATTTTGCGCGATTTTCAAGATTTTTCACAACATCCCCAGCTAAGTTTTTTTAGATATTCACTGTGCTGGTCTCTTGCGATGTGACAATAAAAATTTGTATTTGTACGTTATTTTCGAAGGTGTGTTCCACAGTATAAACCGGAATGAAGACATTTTTCATAGCAGCTTTAATTGCAAACTTTGGTTAAGCTCGATTGATTGTTATTTCTTCGTACTGCCATTCGCAGAATCTGTTTTAAAGTTTTTTTTGTTTTGTTGAACAATTTTTTGTAGTTTCTGTTCATGCTTGTGCTACATGCTTGGTTCTGTTGTGCTGTTTATGACTGACATTGGTGTCACCTTGAAATTGGTGATATCGCATTGTAATTGCCTGAACGGTGATAAATTATGTAGCACATTTTTTGCTTTTTATGTAACTGGCAATGCGTAGTGGCAATGCGTAGCCTTCTAAGCTTTTTGATTGAACAGCTTAAAAAAAGAAAAATTCGCCTTGCAGTTTGATAGATCTTTGTGATGACGTTTAACTTGCTACAAAATTTGGAATGTAATTTTTTACTTAGCGAATAAGATTTCAGAAAATACATTTGCGGTCTAGTAGGGGGCATAGCTTCTCCAAAATGTTTATTCACACGTACGGTATTAGAAAGTACTTCGCTAGACACACGCGACTGCAAGATAAGCATTATTTTTTGATTCTAAACCTTCTTCCCCTTAAAAAAATTTGAATCTGCCCTTGATGCATCTTTACAAAGTATCAACTTTTGCATGCGCGGTTATTCGGCAGTGTAAGTTCGAAAATAATTTGTGAAACTTTTATTTTGCTACTTTCTAAGTAGGGTTCAAGGTAGAAGGAAGCTTTGACAACCAACACACATTTTGGGGTTATCAATCTAAACTTTTTAGTTTCAAACGTAAACTTTGGTGTTTTGGAAAGATTTACCAACACGGCATATGAAAATTATTGGTAGACCTATTTGTAACTTAGAAGTGGTTTTCTTACGATGTTAGTCCACCTTTCAAGCTCCTTGCTGCTTATGATTTTTTGTAGTGATTAAATCTGCCGAGTGTACTTCTCTATGTTGAAGTGAGTAGTAAACCGTTGTTTTTTATGACTTAATTTTCGAAGTTGTGCTCTAGATCTTGACGCATTTTGCGAATCTGTGTGGTGTTTTTTGACCAAATTTTCGAAATAAATGTTCATAGCTTTTTGCAGTAACAGCAGCTGATATCATGAGCTGGCTTTTTTTTTGACATTTCCCTGTCCACATGTTCAATTATGCGGACTTTAGCGCCGCAGTTTTAGGCTCTAGTTTCTACATCATAATCAATTTTTTGACATCATCATGACTTTTTTAGCTACATGACATAAAAAATTGGTTGCGATGCAGAAACGAAAACCGTGGGCCTAAAAAGCCCACAATAGTTAAACGTGTGAGCGGGGTAAATGTGAAATTTTTCAAGCAACGATAGAGGCACAAATTGACCACATATAAGCACCTGCTCAATACTCCTCCTTAAAGAAATACCGAAGCTCTTGTATGATTGAAGAAAATATACTGTATGCACTATGCAGCATAGCATAATTTGTCTCTAGGTTTATTTTATTTACCGTTGCTGGTGTTCCAATATTACATGTAGCTTACAACCACTATTCCTGTACAATGTGCATGACTTTGGAAGCATTCGAAATATGCTTTAGTGGGGAAGAAGACTTGTTATCTTGAAATATTCCAAACATTCTGTTAAATTTACGCCTTTTGTTGCGTTCACCTCTTGGATTTCAGACTTAGTTTAACTTGGCTAGTAAAATTTAACCGAAGTTTACTTGGTTTAGAAATCACCATCGTTTACACATTTGCGATTTTAACTATTATTTTGTCACATTTTATCTTATTGGTGTTCCCCACTTTCTTCGAAATTTCATACTTGGTGTCTCATTTTGCTGTTTTGTTTCTTCAACTTCACTGTGCACAATGTCTTGCTCAACTACTACCTTTTTCTTTTTATTCCGCCTGCTTTTCTTTGATGCAGTTGAAGGCAGTTCGTCTAAATCTGTCAGATCATTTGGGTTTGGGTAGTAATACGGCCAAACCTGAAAGATGATAAAATATGATGATTTCCGTCAAGTCGTTTACTGATGCAGACTTGACGTTTAAGTAGTTGATTAATCTTTGGAAACACAATTATTTAACGTTTCTTTACTTCATAGCCCAAACAGTGGAAAAATCCTGTTAATGTACTTTTACAGTCGGGGATGTAACGAAGTGGTGTTGCTGTATACTACTTACGTATTACTTGTGAAATTAGTACCTACTTCGGTAATTCAAATTCGGCTACTTCTATTTACGTACCGATAGTTCAGCGAGAAAGTAATGTGGCGACAACATCGTACGTACCACAAGCACAAAAGAAAGTTTTCTTGTGACATCATATTAACGCTCTAAGAGCTTGTACACGAAGTTACCAGGAAATTCAACAGTTTTTGCGATTTTGTTCGCCTTTGTCACAAAGTTGCAAAAGTTAGTACGTTGGTTTTGATGGTATCAATGAAGAAAAGAAACAACAAGTGACGCCATAAGTCATTGCTGAAGGGCGATAGGGTGTACTGTTGTTATCATTTCTTGAAAGGGGGGGCTGAAGGGGGCCTCAAAATTTCCATGGAGGGGCTGAAAAAAATGTAAAGGGGGCTTCAGCCCCCACCTTCCAACGCCCTTGGAAACGAGTATAATCAAGATTTCATTTGATTTTTGAAAAAAAATTTGTGTGCAGCCATAGTTATTGCAGATACACTGAATTTAAGAAAACTCCTACTTCTTGATTGTTTCACAGCAACATCAATTACAAAAATGCACTTCAAGCAAAGCACAACAGAAAAGTTGGACAACCAGGTACTGGTATTGTGACATTGCATCGTAATCAGTGCTCGAGTTGTAAAAACACTTATGAGGGGATGGTACAACTTTTCGCGCAGACGTAAGGAGGTATATGATCATTGTACTTGTAAGGAAATGGTTTACGCTAAAATGTTTTGAGGGGGATGGTGTTGTTTGGGATGAAAATTTCGGCAAGCTCCGCATGAAGAAAAGTCGGTTCGTTTTAAAAAAAGAAAGGTTTCATTTTTTCTGCAATTGTCAAGGGGGAAGGGGAGTGCTGACTCCCGACCCCTGCGAACGTCACTGGGGCCCATCTCTCAGCGCTTGGATAACACAGAAACGTCGCAGCGGTGGCAAGCCGTTGGCGACACAGTGCCGATTTGACCATCCCGGTAATAGAACCCCAGACCTTCCGCACCGATAACCTGTGCGCTTAACAACTGAGCTAAAGGCCGGTACCGGCCCAAAAATCAAACACAAAATCCCCCGCGCCGATAGCGATGTGTTTAACCACTACGCCGACTGGCCGGTTTGGCTCAAAATTATGACATCGCAAGCGGAATATCTGCATGCGTTGCAACCACTCTCTTCCAAGAATGCCTTCTGCGCTGAAACGTTGTCTTGTCCAGCCATAGCCGTTGAGAACAATGTCTTTATGATATCACAACACGACTCCAGCTTTAGTCCCCATTTACCTTGTCTAGGCTTGCATTTTGAGCCAGCCATTGGTTCAAGCGCTACACACCAGAAAAGTTTGACTACCGGTATTATTGCATCACAATGAAAGTTTCTCAAGATTATATAGGCAATTTGATTCAGCACAGAAAAACAATCTCTGTATGAAAAAACGCTAATCGGTCCAAAAAGAGCGTTTTTTAATTTTTTCCATTCGTCAATGGGGGGGGGGGAGGTTGACCCCCAAACCCCCCCCCCCCCCCGTGCGTACGCCACTGGGAGGGGGTAATTGCCCCACCGAAATATTTTCGGTTACCACTAGCCTGCAAACAAAGATAATAATGTTATATCGTAAATCTACTAACAACGACGCAAGCAGGGGCGGATTAAGAACACTTGGGGGTACCCGTGTGTCCTTTTTCGACAAAACAACAACCGGTACGCTACACCCTAAAAATCCGTGGCGGCTGGGCGCTCTGTCCCTAGACCCCCTCAGCCTCCGGCGACTTTGGCTCCCCCCTTTGCCGAATCTTGGGTGCGCCTCTGGACAAGCCATTGAAGTTTTGCCTCCCCCGAAATTTTGGGCTGGTTACGCCACTGGTGCTAGTTATCCCAACTATAGTCTACTTAAGCATAGGCAAAATATCTGTCAAGTTTGGAAGTGAGCAAATTATGTTTTGCCAAATCTCAGCTTTATTGCCTTGTTTTCGCTGAAGCTCCTTTTTACTTACGTAGCTTCAACTAGCTGGTACTTTTTACTTATACTTGGTTGAGCTACTTTTAACATGCGCTTTTTTCGACTCTACTTCAACGTCTTCAGGTACAAAAAAAGTTGAGAAACTTCTTTGACGACGCAGGAATAGCTGGCACAGTAAACTGCTCTATTTCTAAATAGTTAGTGCTTGCTATTCACTAGGCCGAACGCAAACACTTTCAATCATAGGCCTAATGTATTTAAAACTAAATCTACTTGCTTTTTTTGATTTGAGAACTAATTTTGCTTTTTCGCCTTCCAAACCGTTTAATGAAAAGCCATACAGTCTTGCTATTAATTGTGGATCTACATCGTTCCATAGAATTTGCGGTCGCCACAAGTACTGACTTCTGAGCATACTTGTTATTGAAAAAAGTAGGCCTACATCTTTATTCTCCCGTCACCCCCCAGTTAGAAACATCGCTAAGTTTATTCGTAGGGTTTAACGTTGAAGTTTAACAGGAGAAAAATAATCAGCTCAGTGCACTTGTGACGCAATAAATTCACGACTATTTGATACCGTTAATGCATTCAAATTTAAATAAAATTTGTGCTTGGCTATGGCGGCTCGAGTATAGAAGCCGCAGCACCCCCTAAACAAACCAGCCCAAAAAAGCTGAGGCTGATTTTTTTCATCAAATGCAATTTTCAAAATTATTCACTCCATTTCTGTTTCATATCAAAAAATTTATCCCCAACTCCACTTGCGCCTACAACTCTTTAAACTCAAATAACAAGATTTTGCGCAAGATTTTTTTGCAATAAAAACTTATCATCGTAGATATTTGGCAACACTCTTGATGCTGCAGTGACGTGATTGATTTGAAAAGCACCAGAGATGGGCACGGGGCCGGAGTCCGGCTGCATTTTTTGATTTTGGAGCCGGATTCAGGGTTTTAAATTGAAACCGGATTCGGAGCGGATCCGATTTTAGCCTGAACCAAGATAAGGTAGGCTACTGAAGCAAGAAAAGGTACCCATCAGAGATGGGCGCGGAGCCGGAGTCCGGCTGCATTTTTTGAAATCGGAACGAACTCGGATTCTAAAATTTGTCGACAAACAGGATTCCGGAGCGGATGCGGAGTCAATTTTTTGTGACTCCGCCCATCTCTGGTGCAAGTATGACGATTAGAGATGGCATGGGCCGCTAAGAGATCCGCCAACGAGCCGTTAACCGGTCTTTTTACTGATCTGCTAACGGCTCGGTTCTATCTTTGTTTATTACTGGACCGCCAACGCTTTTTGAAATCTCTTTAAGTTTAATTAATGAGATTAAAGGTTCATACAGAGAATCAGAATGGGTTTTGAGCGGGCTGGACTTTATTTTTGGTATGAATTGCCGGGTCGGTTACGGGGCTAGAGGTTCCAGGCCGTGGGCGGTCTGGACCTTGAAAACGTCAGCCCGAGCCATCTCTTATGGCGATCCCACACTGACAAACAACTGATAGCGTGTGTGCATGCCGACCGCCGCGGTTACTGGCTGCCGGCTATTCCGTTTCCCTGATAGCGTGTTCAAATCACGTCGGGGTCACCAAATTTAGCGTGCCTATAATGGGCTCTGAACGAACAACCTGCCTTGCTGCAGTATTTGTGTAGCGACTCTCACTCGCTACATTCCTTTTATCTCTTGTTTCGGATGACTTTGGAAGCATACGCCATTTGTTCAAGCCATAGCACCCGACACGGAGACTCAGATGCAGACCTGTCAAGCACAGGTGTACAATGGAGCAGGCCCGCAACTAGAAGCAAATGCTTCAAACGGCGAAAAATATTTCAGGGGGGAGCAAATTACCTATACCGGTATCATGTATTATAGTAACCAATTTTTTGTAGTGGGGCGAAATTCTTTTCAGGGGAGGTTCCACACCCCCGCTTCCCCTGGGTGCGGCCCTGCAACGGAGCCGGATTTTAAAAACCGGATAATCCGGCTGTTGCTTTGAATCCGGATCGGGATTGTGATTTTTTTGCTTTTTCCGGATCCGGATTCAATTTTGGATGATAACCAATGATTTTAATAAGCTACTAATGGCTTATTGGGTATAGGCCTATATGTAATTTGTATATAACAGAGTTGGCAAGGGCCGCTAAAAGACCCGCTAACGAGCCGTTTACCGGTCTTTTTATTGGGCCGCTAACGACCCGGTTCAACCTTTTTTTATAACTAGGCCGCTAACAATTTTTTTGAAATTCCCTTTGAATTTTTATAATAAATGATTTGTGAATGAACATTGAACAACCAACACTGCGCTCTTAAACGACCGATGCACACGTCTTCATTCTTCAGGTGCAGGGTTTAAAATTTTGTGTAAGGTAAATTGCCAGTAGTTTTAACTTTCGGTTATGCTCGAGAAATAAGTTATTAACAGATTACGTAATTTTGGTGTATTCACTGCTGATTGGGGTTCTTCAGTGGTGTATTTAGTTTTAGGGCTATCGAATGTTATGCAGTGCTGGTACCGGTACCTACTAGTAGTCTACAGATCGGGTTAGAACAGATTGCGCCCCCCTTTTTCAAATTTCAGGGCGCGCCCCTGAAATACTATAATTTTCGGCCGCAAGTTCGAGTGAAGACCTAAAAAATGGTCATCGCCTACGCTGCTGTCCGATTTTCGGGGCAAAAATAAAGCTGTTCACACAGACGTAAAGGATGGATGGCCGTTATTTATAAGGGGATAGTTCGCGCTAAAATTTCTTGTAGGGGGATGGTGTTGGTTTCCGGGGGATGGCATCCTTCCACAACTCGAGCACTGGCTACAACGCATTAACAAGAATATCTACAATTAGTCGACAATATTTTAATTTACTTGCAAACACCGTCAATTTTCTGGAAAATTCAGTTATTAATTCTTTTCGCTTCACTGAAGTTTTTTGAAACGTTGTACTTACTTTTAAAAAAAGTTAAAAAAGAAAGTAAATCAGTCCCTGTGCGAGATCCGTAAAGCCTATTATTTAAACAATGGGGAACTTCTGCAGGGGAACTCTAAAATTCATTAGAACTTAGTTGCATTGGATTGAGACTTTTTAGGTTGTTTGCATTTACAAATCGCCAGTATTATATAAACAATTTATGTTGCATAAAGTTTGGTCTGGATCACGCTAGTTAATTGCAGTGCTATTTTCTATTGTCCGATAAGGGCATTCTGGAAACATTCGAGTGGAAACTCATTATTAATGCGCTAGCGCCTTTAGGCAGACATATCGCATTTTCCCGCTGTCTTATTTTCGCCATTTAACTTTGCACAAACGCTAAGTAATTATGTTAATGAAAAGTGAGCTTTTCATATAGGCCTACTTTAACTTTAAAGACACGAGTCGTGAATTTTCGTAAAAAATAAAACGTGATCCACAATTACTGAAGTCAGCAAAAAGTCAGAAGAAATATAACTATAAGAATTAAAAACTTATGCAACTGCAAAATTAGAGTTTGTTTGAGTCAATGTTAAATAAACATTAAATAAAAGTTAAAACACATGAATATATTTTTAATATATTCTTTTCAGTTTGTATATAATTTTTATTTCATTGTTTTCACATTGCCCTTGCCTGCAAGTTACAAAATAAATGATGACAACAATCTATGTCCTTTATTGAAACTTGTCACAGTTGGCAACCCTAGCTGAGGCATTCACGAGTCCAAGACCTAACAGTCTTTACGAGTCCGAGCGGCATGAGTCCAAGTCCTCAAAAAGTGGACTCGAGTCTTCCCAACTCTGATAATGACGTTGCTCGCTAATATTGCAACAATCAAATAAACTAGACCAGAAACTCCTTGGAAATTTCATAAAAAAAAATGCAAACAAAAATAAAAAATGGCAGCACAACATCTAAGCTCTGATTTTCGT
This sequence comes from Trididemnum miniatum, assembly GCA_964006365.1. Lineage (NCBI taxonomy): Eukaryota > Metazoa > Chordata > Ascidiacea > Aplousobranchia > Didemnidae > Trididemnum > Trididemnum miniatum. The sequence continues at coordinate 33,550,818 of OZ023232.1, forward strand.
TCTGGACACTAAGCACAGAGAGTGGTTTCACTGTTAGTAATATAGATACACTGTGGTAGTGCTTTATTGCGACTATAAGACCCAGAGTTTTTTGTACAATCAGCTTTATACCGTAACCCGATATTTCTTGAAAACCGTTGGGTCTCATTGTTAGGTGTATGAAAAAAACAACGCAGTTTATTGACATCAATATCAATCAATTTTCTGGACCCGCTTATCCTTGGGGGGTCGCGGGAGCAGCAGCTCAAGTTGGAGCCTCTAAGCATCTCGATCCTCTGCAACAAAGGATAGATGCTCTGCTGGGATGCCAAGGCGAGACCAACTAAGATCTTCTACGTAATCTCGCCATCGAGTTCTGGGACGGCCTCTAGGCCTTCGACCAATCGGTGTTGAACAGAGCAGTTTTTTGGCTGTTCTTTCCTGGGGCATTCGTGTCACATGTCCATACCAACGCAGTTGCGATCTTTCTAGTCGGAGAAGCAGCGATTCGATGTTTAGAGATTCACGAATATCTGCACTTTTAACCTTGTCCAACAAGATCAAACCGCTAATTCTTCGCAAGAATCCCATTTCGGCTGCTTGAACTCGAGACCTCACTTTCTCATTCATGATCCAACACTCATGGCCATAAGTCAAAATAGGAACATAGACCGATCTGAAAATGGATAGCTTTGCCTTGGTGCAAAGCTCCCGTTTCAGTACCACAGATCGGTGGAGCTGGCGCATTACTGCACTTGCTTTTCCGATGCGGATATCCAATTCGCTATTTTGTCTGCCGTCACTTGTGAATGAGACGCCGAGGTACTTGAATTTCTCTGACTGTTTTAGTGGTACTCCATCAATTTGGAGAGAGCACTGCTTTGGTTGTCTGGACAGGCACATGGTTTCTGTTTTTGTTGTACTGATTTTCATTCCGGCAACAGAGCATGCATCCGAAAACCTGTCAAGAGCTTGCTGGAGACCATTTTGGGTAGAGTCGAGTAGCACAAGATCATCTGCAAATAACAGACGTTGTACAGTGCATTCACCGATCTTTACTCCGCCACAAGACTCACTGTTCTTAACTATTCTATCCATATAAATAAGGAACAGAATAGGTGAAAGAGAGCAGCCTTGCCGTAGTCCCACATTTACTCTGAAAGGTTTCGTCGTTGCACTGTTAACACGAACACAGATCTCGGAATGCATGTACAGCGACTTAATGGCAGTTAGTAACTGGCCATCAATGCCATACTGCAACAGCACCGCCCAAAGCTTGTCTCTAGGAATGCGATCATATGCTTTTTCAAGATCAACAAAACATGCATTGACCTCTTTTGCATATTCCCACGACTTCTCAAAGATTTGCTGCAAGGCAAAGATCTGATCCATTGTGCTTCGGCCAGGACGAAAGCCACACTGAGCATCTGTTAGCTTAGGCTCGACTATTTCACGGCATTTCTTTTCAAGGCATTTGGCATAGACCTTACCCGGGACACTGATGAGAGATATGCCCCTATAATTGGTGCATTTTCTCTTGTCTCCTTTCTTGTGGATAGGTATTATCACACTAGTTTGCCATTGCTTTGGTGCTTGCCCAGTACTACACGCCACCTTACAAACACGAGTCAGCCAACGAACACCATGTATGTTCATTGCTTTTAACATTTCAGGTCTGATATCATCCTCACCAGGTGCTTTTCCAGTTTTCAATGATTTGATTACTGCATTCACATCTGCTTCGGTTATCTGAATATCTTCCCCAACCTGTTCTTCGTGAATTTGTATCGGTGTAGCATCAACTGGGTTTAAAAGATCACTAAAGTACTCTCTCCACCGATTCAAAATAGCATCTTGATCTTTCAGAGTCACACCATTTGAATCTTCGATAAAGAGAGCGGCTCGAGATCTTTTTCCACGCAAACGGCGAATGGTCTGCCAGAACACTTTGTTTGCCGTTTTGAAATCATCGTCTAACCTTTCTCCAAATTCCTTCCAGGCCCTTTCCTTCGACAGTTTAACTTTTGTGGCTGCCGTCTTACGTGCTTCAGAGTACTGCGAACGAAGTTCAAGTGATGACTTATTTGCAAGCCAGGCCTTATAGGCCACTTTTTTCGCACGAATAGCTTCTTTAACTTCTTGGTTCCACCAAGGAGTTCTTTTCTCGCTACTCTTCGTCCCTCCAACACGCTTACGTCCACAACAGTTAGTAGCGGACGTAATGACTGCTGTTCGAAACAAACACCACTCAGTTTCAATGTCTTCAGTAGAGGTCGGAAGTTCTTTGAACTTAGATGCAATCTTGTCTGCAAATGCAGTTCGTACCTCTTTGTCAGCCAATGATTCCCATTTGATTCGATAAGTTTCTCGTGGTCGAAAAGTCTTTCGTTTTTTCAAGGGTTTCAAAGCTTTCAAAGTGCAGACAACTAGGTGGTGATCAGTTGACAACTCAGCCCCTCTTTTAACACGGACATCAGACACGGTAGAAAACAAGTCCGCTGAAACGATACAAAAATCAATCAGGGAGCGTTGTCCCAGAGAGTCTCTGTACCAGGTGTACTTATGAATTCTTTTGTGCTGAAAAAATGTGTTCATTATGCACAGCCCATTGGTGGCACAGAACTGCAATAAACACCTTCCGTTCTTGTTAATGTCAGGGTCACCATGTTGCCCAATAACACCTTTCCAGGTTGCATTGTTGATGCCCACATGTGCATTGAAATCGCCCAAAAGGACAAGGGATTCTGATGAAGTTGCTTTTCCCAATGCAACCTCAACTTCCTCCAGAAAGGCTTCGTACTGTGATTCTATGTTAGGTGCGTACACCTGCAATATACACAGAGATCGCTCCTGCAGCCTTAGCTTTAGAAGACAAACCCTTCCTCCTAGTGGTACCCAGTCAACGACACATTCAGCTATGTTGGGGCTCACAAGTAAGCCAACACCAGCTTGAGCAGACATTGCTGCATCAACACCTGAGTAGAAAATTTTCCACCCATCGTTCAACTCGACAGTTCCAGAACCCCGGCGCTTTGTTGATGAAATTCCCACATCAAGGCGATACTGTTGGGCTTCGCAAACAAGCTCCTGCTCTTTTCCTGTCAGTGACGAAACGTTCCAGTTCCCGATAGCTAGATCCCGGCAGTTTGGTCCAACTCGAGTACGTTTTCTGTGCGCTGCCCCCATTTGCCTCCCCAAACGCTTAGCGACTGCGTTGGTGGGTTTCCGGTGACGGTCAGCTTGTGGGGGAGACTGTAGCTTATTTTTCGAACGAGTCCCTCTGCCTAAAACTCGAACGCGGACCTTTTTATCCTGCGCGCCGTCCGATGCAGCATGAATATTGTTATTACAACTTTCCATTTAGCTACAGCATTGGATTGCTACTTGGTCTGTTTCTCTCCTTCGACCTTACCGCCATGGGTGACCCTGATGGAAGTGATTAAACACTACCGACGGCGTTGCTCTAAGGATCATTGAAAACTCAAACCTCCCCACCACGTTAAGGTGGCAATCCATAGGAGAGGGACATCAATATAATGCATAAATTACCTTGTAGTAAAGCCAATTTTGAGATACTTAAATTGTCACAATGCTCTGACACCGGCGGCCTATACTTTGATAAAGAAACATATCTTCACATTGACGGGCCAATGTAGTCTACTGCCTGTAAGTGCTGTGCAAGTACTGTATTTCCTTGAACATAAGCCGCCTTCAAAGTGACGCGTGTGACCTCACGGAGCGAACCGTTTTTTTAATCGGTTCGGGTTCGGTTAAAGTACGCAAGCACTCAAATTATTCGGTTCAGTTCTAGTTTGCTCTTTGCGATTTTGAAAAATACGGTTCGGTTCGACAAAAATAGTGTAAAACCGGTTCATAAAACTCCGGCTCGGGTTCGACCCTCTGTTTTTAAGTCTACAGCCACTGCTTGAACTGTATCCACGGTGCTGCTGGGGTTTTGTATTTTACAACAAAAATGAATGGTCTTATTTCATGACCTAAATAAAAAATATGACTTTTTAAATCCTTATTTGATCTCGTATCAACGTAGTTTTTTCGCGATTATCGGTTTCGTAACTCTCTGCACTACCAAAAAAATATGACTTTAATGACCTTTATTCCCCCCAGACTAATTACTAATAAGATAGTACAACTTATTACCGATATAGACGAACTACATTTACAAAATACATGAAAACTTGGAATTAAAGACCAAAACGCAAAGTTTTTTGTGTGAAAATTCTAGCAACCTTTCCTGTAAATTTATAAAACAATAAAATGCTGGCTAATGTCAAACACAAGCAATCTTTTCGCTAGCAGCAGAACGTCAAATACGACAATAAAAATACAGCGCATTTGCTTCAAACTGGTGCTTAGAAATCACAGCCTCAGTGTAAAATCTAAATGTAACAAAAGTTTGTAAAACTAGCTAAAACTTTGCGAACAAAAACGACTGTAAATATGTAACACCACACATGAAAATTTTAAAAACACCTCTGAGAGAGTTATAGAGACGTGCTTGACTACATTTGGGTCCGGCAGTGGATCGCGAATTATTTAAAGGAGTATCAACATTTTCTTTGATGATTTTATTACAGCGTATAGAAAAATGTGGAAATTAAATGTAGTTTGGTTAACTATAACACAGTTTAATCGCTTTATGCAGTATTGGATCGCTCCAGATGATTGGCTTCCTGATCAAAGTCAAAAACTAACCGCAATACAGCAGGCAACCACCACAGCAATTTCTCTCATGAAGTCCAAGACGAAATTGTATTTATTTGCATATTTACCATCACGAGAAAGTGATATAACGAGCTCACTTAGGAATCGCTAACCACCTGTCTGCCAATCTAAACTGGGAAACCCCGTTAAATGCCTAGCCGGCTTTTTCTGGACACAGTGCCTTTAATGCTGAGCGTCAAGCAAGATAGCAGTGAATACTAATTTTAGTTATTGGTTCGACCCGACTAGGAATCAAACCAGAGTCTACAGCTCCAGAGGTAGACGCTCTTACCACTCGACCTTCTAAGCTTTTTTCCATCTGAACAATGGAGTTGATTGCCTAGTTATAATGCATTTATTGCTTACTGCAGATACATAGCCTTATCATTTACTGCTAACGGGAAAAAAGTTTGCCACTAGTTAGGCCTATTAGCACAAGAGCAAGAAGCCACAAACAACGTGATATGTAACAGCAAAGACAAATTTGGTGTAATGTTGACTGCAAGACAAAAAAAGAAAAACAGCCTGCATGAGATCTCTCATTAACGTAACTTGGTTTGCGAGAAATGCATTATTTCTCACGACTTGTGATTCTTGAGTGTTATTTTTACGCCCATGTAAAACGCAAAAGATATCAAATCAGGGTTTCTAATTGATTTTCTCATGATAATTACTAGGAAAAAAATTAAACTATCAGTGCGAAATGAAAAGAACGTCTATTATTAATATGAGAATATTAAAAGCAAAACCGGACAAATGATGAAAACATTGTAAAATCACTCCAGAGCAGAAAAACTGAGTAAAAACAGCATACTATCATGCGAAGACACAAACAATTGAAACGAAAATATTTCATTGTGGGATGGAAAATAATGACCAGTGTAACATTGCAGCAGATAATCATATTTCTGAAATGTAGTGTGATTGTGATGTTATATTAGGCTTTGTAAATTTCAATGTCAACTTCAGAGTTAGCAGCTTTAAGATCATTAAAAAAACTCCTTAGTTCTACAAGACAATTAAATGTATCGCTCAGAGTCGGGTATAAGGTAAGACTAACGGGGTGTAGTGAACAATCGGCCGTCCGTAACTTTTCTCATTTCACGCTCGTCTGACGTCAAGCGACTAGGGGTTAGGGTTAACGCTTAACCCTAACCCTTAGTCGCTTGACGTCAGACGAGCGTGAAATGAGAAAAGTTACGGACGGTTAGGGTTAACGCTTAACCCTAACCTCTTAACCCTTAGAAGAACGAGAAACGAAAAGAGTTGTGGACGGCTGATTGTTCATTTCACCCCACTAATAAATAATGGTTAATTAGGAGAAATTATAACACGTCCCTTCAAATAATCATGATTATTTAATACTATAAGCATCATTCTTGGATTTAAGGAATATTCGGGCGCATTATCAGAGTAAAACTGCAAAGCCGATTTATAATTTGTTACTTGATTGGAAATATAAAAAAAACTGTAATACCTTATCAATTGTCTGGTTTACTTTCACTAAAATCACGAGTTAAAACTGACAAATATTGTAATGCATAATGCGCAGCGTCTTTATGAGCCTCTTCGGAAGAATGCCCATAACCATGAAAGACACTAACTGGTTGTGTAAGCAACTCCAAAAGACACTGTTTATCTCCATTAGCTGTGTCACAATCAATATCTTTATAAACAACTTCAAAACTATGTTTTTGTGCAATATCAAATAATGTTTGACACGGATGAACGTTTTCTTCAAAAGGTATTTCCAAACTACTTAGTTTTTCTCCCAAGGAATTCAACAATTCATTAAACGTAACTTTACTTTTAGCTTCTCGACTTTGACTTGTGATGTTTTCCTTAGCTTCTGGGGGTAAACTTATGATTTTATGATACATTTTAGACGCAGCAAGTCTTTTTGCATGTTTCTTAGCCGACCCAGAGCCACATTCCTTAAAAGATTCAACAGTGCAACATATAACAAATTCTTTTTTATGAGCAGGACCAGTTTCAGATGCCAACGTATACTCAGGCAATCTCCAACCATGAGCAACAACTAATTCCTGTAATGACCCAACAGGATTAGCTTGGTCAGGCTCTTGTGGAAGAACAGGCTTTGAAACTACGGGCAAATTTTCACTTGAAGCTCCATTAAAAATTTTTGCATTAGGACATAAATCAACAGCCAATCGTTGAAGGACTTCTTTTGCTGCAGCATGTTTAGCTTGTTTTTTGCTTCCTCCTTGTCCTTGGGCTGATATATCACCGACCATACATCGGTATACAAATAAAGGCTGGTGACCTTTTCCTTCAAGAGCTGTTAGATCATATTGAGGTGTCTTTCCAAGTTTGCGACAATATTCTTGCAAAGTTGAAATAGGCGTTTCTAAAAGTTTCTCTGAGGTATGACAATTTACATCCTCATTTGCACTTGAGCTAGTTGGAGAGGACATTATTTAATCTGTAAGAAGGCAAAATGTGTACACATGAACAAGTTTATATATAAGCAGAGAATCTCAAAAAATTGCACAAAACTGAAAAAATGTAGGAACATAAAAAATTCACCAGTATACTGCACTGTGGTACTGAGTATGGAGACTCTTTCATCATTGTACCTATGAGCTAATCAGAAATGCAGTGTAGGTGCTTAGTTGCTGGGACACAGTCTTGCAAAAACAAGCTGTGGGCTGGGTGTCTGGAAACTGCAAAAAACTTAGGATTGAATCAGGCTAAGGAAATTAGGTTTGGCTTGGGTGTACAACTTTAAAAATGCATACAGCAGCTACTGTACAAAACAAAAATAGTCCACAGTACTGCGCAAATTAATTGACTCACCATCAAAAAACACAAAAACTTCAATTTTTCAATTTATTTTCATTTCAGAGCAACAACAACTATTTTCAATGAAAGATATGGCCACTTCATTTGCAATCAACTCCATAACTCGTTTTGTCGTAGATTCTACGAGTTTTTTTGCAGTTCTGAGTGATTTCTTTGTCATGGTACCCAAGGGCATTGGAAGGTGGGGGCTGAGGGGACTTCAGCCCGCCCCCATAGAAATTTTGAGCCCCCCTTCAGTCCCGCCTTTCAAAAATTTATCACTACAGTATACCCTATTGCCCTTCAACGATGGCTAATGGCGTCACTAATGTTTTCTTCATTGATACCATCAAACCAATGTACTAACTTTTGCAACTCTGTGACAAAGCTGAACATATTCACAAAAACTGTTCGATTTCCAGGTAACTTCGTGTACACAGCTCTTAGAGCTTTATTGTGATCTCACAATTAAATTTTCTCTAATTTTAAAAGAAACTTTTGGGCAAATAACAGCGAAGCAACAAAATATCAAATTAGAATTAGCAAGCTTATCCTACGAGCAGTGGCATAGCAAGAAATTTTAAAAAAGAGGAGCCATAATTTCCACATCTTTTTTTCAGAAAAACAAATTTGAAGCTGATTTAGAAGCAAGAAAAGCTCTAGGGGGTCCAGGGGCAAGTACCCCCAGAAATTTTTTGAAAATGGCTATTTTAGTGCTTTTTGAATAATTTTCAGGCAAATTTCGTTTAAATTTTTTACCCTAATTTTGAGTGCTTTGCCAAATATGGTATATATATACATTTTGTTCGTACATTTTCGATTATGCGTGCTTATGGCGTAAGATTTATTGCTATCGAAGAGGTTCGAAGTTATGGAAAAATTGTATACATCAAACACATTTTTGAAAATGGCTTGTGGGTGGATGCATACCCCTCATCCCACCCCCTGGATCTGCCCCTGGCCATCAGCTGTGGGAACCATCAAAACAGTCTGGCATATTTCAGTCACTTGGCACCATTAATTTTGTTCTTTTTTACTAAAAGGCAGAGACAAAAGGAGGGCCATGGTACAATGCCCCCCCTAAATACGCTCTTGCCTAGGAACCTGAGACTAGGAGCTTGTGAGCGGATAATATGCTCACTTAAAGGAGGTTAACACGTTTACAAACGTCGATCTGGCTACTGTGTTTATGCTTGCTAGAAGAAAGCTTGAGTTCATCAAGCAGTCTCCAAGTGACTTTATACTAAAGTAAAGTGCATGATACGCATGATGTATGTTGTGATAGCAAGGAGGGGGGTCTGGAGGGCTGCCCCCCAGACGTTGTTATGGTAACACAAATTTTAGCCTCGCCCTACTTAAAAGTACTTTCAACGCCACTGACGGTACCATACGTCAATTTTGTTTTGGTTGTGCAATCTCTTTTTAAGAGCTGAGTTTTTACTATACTTCAGAAATTTCAATCAGATTTAAGAAGGGCGAATTCCCGAGCCAGTCAATGACCTTGATGTGATTTTCTTTTAAAATTTTTTTAACTTTTTTTGAGGTATGGCAGGGAGCCAAGCCTTGCTGAAAAATTCCTCCGTTAGGAATCTGCTGTTACTGTACCAGTATACCATAAAATAGCTTTAATGGTATCTAGTCTTTTTTCCCTGTTCATCTGATGATGAATTCCGACAAATATATTAAAGTAATTCAACGTAAAGTGGTGCAAGACATTGAAAGGGGATTTCCCAATGGAGGAGGAATTTTTTAGCAAAACTTGGCTCCTTGACATACTCTGTACTGCAAAAAAGTGAAAAAATTTTAGAAAAAATCACATCAAGGTCCTTGCTGCTTGGCTGGCCTGCGAATTCGCCCTCCTCAAAACTGATTGAAAATTTGTAGAGTATCGTACTAAGTAAAAACTTGGCTCTTAAAAAGGGATTGCACAACCAAAACGAAGCTTATTGATGCTACAATTGACAGATGGTACCTGTGACCTAGAAATAACTCAGAACTGCAAAAATCTTGTACAATCAATGCCAAAACGATGGAAGTTACTAAATAGTGCATATCCGCAGTGTGAACGATGTCGGCAGGGTTGGTTTGATTTAAATCATGATTAAAATCAACCAATAAAAATCAAAAAAACCTTATGCAGTTTTTTTAGGATTTTTTCACATTTTTGCTTGATGATTTAATCTACAAATGCATGTTTGTTGATCTGTTATGCGTATAATGCTACTGTGTGGTTTCTTGCAGAAACCCGGAGTAGATTCACTGGCGTTTAACATTAATGCAGAAGCAAAGATCAAACTTTTGATTGCAGGATTTGGGTTATTACACAGAGATGGGCATTTATCGCGATAATTTATCGGCAATAATTTTTTATCGATTACCGACATTTTTAACCAACAAAATAGTTTAGATTTATCGATATCGCTTTTGTAATATATTGTGTTATCGCCGATAAATTATCGCGATAAACGATTCTATATGCACACAGTGTTCAAAGTTAGAGAGTTGACGCTATGGCAAAATTCATGGCGTCGATCAAGTCTTGTTGCAATTTACAAAATCTCTCTTCGTTGCGTTTAATCCCACAACAGAGTCCGTGAACTGCTCTCTCTAGAAAAACACTTTAGTGATTAGACTTCAAGAAAAAAACTTTGTCAAGCACATTGAAAATTTACCGCAACATTTATCGGAAAAATTTATCGATTACGAATATCGCTTAACCCATTTGTGCCGAAGGTTGAAATATTTTTATAAAAACTTGAAGATTGCTTAGTGAACATCTATAGAAATTTTTCCGATTAATTTTATAAAAATCTTTTGCGTACTTTTTGAGATAAAAACCGTTCTACATGTAGGACGCTAAGCAAATCCGTTAGCAACGTTTGAAGATGCGTGAGCGTAATGCGTACGAGCTGTGTAATTAGTTTTTATTGTTTCCTTTATCTGTTTAGCTCGAAGTAATAATGTTATAATGATCAGAGTATTTTATTGAAGTTTGATTTCGATAAGTAACGAAATATGCATAACAAAATTTTTACTAAGCATGAAATTGAAAAGAGCATTTTAAAGTTCTCAAAACCATTTTCTATGTACGAAAATCACAGAAAAGACATTGCAGACTATGGTAATCTTTGAAGCATTTTATATGCTGGCCAGCATCGCATTTTTCACATCTTGTTGTAGTTTTCATGTGACAGTGGCAACATTATTTTGTTTGTCCACTTATCGGTATTACCCAACCCGATGCTTAAATTGCTTATATCGATCACACCGATTGTCCGATAAAACATTTTGAGGTTTTCCCGCATTCCTTTATCAAGCGGCTTGCCCTATTGAGACAATATGTCGTCGAAATTGAAGCATATCTATTCGATTTTCAATATTGCAAATTTTCTGAAGTTGCCAGGCGTTGTTGCTGGAAACATCAAGCATATATAAAATTAGATACCAGTACCATTTTTTACCTCTCATAGCAATTGGAAATTTTGAAACTATAGGAGAGCTGATTAGATGAGTAGGCGTCAATGATCAGGGTTAGATTGATGGCTTCTATGGCGAAAAGATGAAGAGCAGTGTTATCTTTCACAAGACTGATAAACTTGTTGATGCTAAGCACAGGTGGAATTTTAAAATAAAGGAGTTCAATAGCAGAATCAGATGAAAGAGTTGATTAGATAACTTGTAAGTTTTATCTGTCGACTTAAAAATTTAACTATCTATTTGATTGTTTTAGTAAATACAATAGCGTGGGATCGCTGCTGGAGATTATGGTTTATAGCGCATGAGAATGGCGACTTTCAAACTTTACCTGAATATACACTGTAGCGCTATCGCAGCGACGCACATTTTGCTATCGCGTGTGCCTAGCGACCTATATGTAGGACGCCAGTATTTTAAATAAAATTTCGCAAAAACTTTAAGTTCAGAAAAATTTTAACATTTACTAAGGAGCAAGAAAATTACTTATAAATAAAATACACTTGACAATTTTTTTTGGTACTTCTGTGGAAATGTGTAATTATTGGCTCAACTCTGTATGCACTCTCGAATATTTTCAAAAACGCAAAATAGGCAAATTTCGAAATGATGTCACGTCTCACCTGATAAAGCAATTTTGAAAAAAACTGCTGTCATGTGTGTCAAATTTACTCATAAACGTAGTTCAACCTTGGTTATATTCATCTGCTCCGGATGGCAGATGCTTTCCCATAGCCCGGAGCGTTACTCTGTCTACGCTATTTAATCTGGCTGACAGAAACCGAATCTGCCTTAACGGCGAGACACCTAACGATGTTCAAGCTGGGCAGCGGCAAACGTCCTTTTCAGGACGGGGCAATGCGCATCTTCGGCGCACCGTCAACAAGTTCCAAAGGCCCAGCACTCTCCAACTGAACATCGAAGGCCTCACTGCAAGCAAGATGAGCGTGTTGCATCATCTTGCGTTACAGTGTGAGGCACTCGTCATCCTCTTACAGGAAACCCATTGCACCTCGGTAGAAAGGTTAGATCTTCCGAGCTACCATCTAGCTGGGTTTTCCTTGAGCAGGAAGCATGGTCTTGCTACGTTTGTCCATGAGCGTCTGAAGTGGATGCTAATCGACCAGTCCCCACCAACATCGGAGATCGAGTGGGTGTGCGTGGATGTTGATAACTATAAAATAGTCAACGTCTACAAACCCCCTCCAACACGGATGCAAGCATCTGATCTTCCAGCATTCCCCCATCCCTGCCTCTATGCTGGCGACTTCAACTGCCACCATGTTGACTGGGGCTATAATAATAACAATCCAGATGGTGAATGCCTGGCTGGCTGGGCCAGTGTCAACAACTTCACCCTGCTATATAGCCCCAAGGAGGCCGCCAGTTTCCACTCTGGCCGCTGGAAAACAGACACCAACCCAGATCTTGCATTTGCCAGTGTCGATTTGGACAGTCGCTTACCTGACAGACGTATCTTAGGAAAGTTCCCAAGGTCACAGCACCGACCCTCGCTTATAAGTCCACCCAAACTTGCTCATCCCAAACCGAGCAAGCCTGTAAAGCGATGGAACTTCCGCAAGGCCAACTGGGACCACTATTCTAACCTAACCAACAAACTGGCCAAGAGTATACCGCCACCTGAATCTCAAAACATCGGTCAGGTTTACCAGTGCTTTTGCAAGGTAATAAGCACTGCGGCGAAGAAATGCATCCCTCGTGGTCGACGATCAAACCACATACCTTGCTGGGATGCGGAGTGTGAAGACCTCTATCAGCATTTCCTGCAGTCACCTGGGGGCCCTGATTCGGATAGGGCTGCCACAGCCCTACTCACAAGGCTCGACGGGAAGCGGAGAAATCGCTGGTCAGAGACGGTCCGCAACATTGACTTTTCGCACTCCAGCCGGCTGGCATGGAATACTTGACTGGTAGGTCACGACAATCCCCTCGTCAATGTCCCGTTTCAGCTGATGCTATTGCTTCTCAGCTGGTTAAAAACGGGAAATACGAAGGTGTGAATCGACGCTCATCTCGGCTCGTTTTACAGGAAGTGTCTGACCTTTGGAGGGCTGATCCATTACATCCTGCGAATGTCTCTGGGAGTTTTTCCCATCAGGAGTTCGCTGCTGCCCTCCAACATTTAAAACCAGGCAAAGCTCCTGGACCTGATTCCATCTGTCCGGAGCTGATAATCCATGCTGGAGCCAGCTTAAAATCTTGGCTACGTGGCTTCCTATCTTCCTGCCTGCACCACCTCAAAATTCCTAAGATCTGGAGAAGAGCGCTAGTAGTAGCGGTCCCAAAGCCTTCGAAACCTGTAGAGGACCCAAAGAGCTATCGTCCGATCTCCTTGCTCTGTGTTCCCTACAAGATTCTCGAGCGACTTATCTACGCCCGCGTCGAACCTCTTATTGACCCTCTGCTCCCACGGGAACAGGCGGGTTTTCGATGCGGAAGATCCACCGTGGATCAAGTCACTTTGCTCACGCAAAGCATTGAGAATGCATTCGAAGCGAAAAAGAAGGCCGGTGCCGTCTTTATCGACCTGACAGCTGCCTATGACACTGTCTGGCACCGTGGCCTCACCTGCAAGCTGTTGCGGCTTCTGCCGGACAAGCACATGGTTCGTATGATTATGGAGCTGATCCGTAACAGAAGCTTCACCCTTACAACTGGCGACAGCAAGCCTAGCAGGTTAAGAACGCCTGAGAAATGGCGTCCCCCAGGGATCGGTCCTGGCCCCCCTCCTTTTCAACATCTATACATATGATATCCCCTCCATAACCTCCAAGAAGTTCGCCTATGCCGACGACCTGGCGATACTTCATACATCTGGAGAATGGAAGGAGTTGGAAAGGACTCTAAGCCAGGACATGACTACACTCTCGGAATATCTCCAGACCTGGCGATTGAAGCTTAGCCACACTAAAACGGTGACGGCGGCATTTCACCTCCACAATCAAGAGGCTAAGCGTGAGCTTAAGGTCTGTAACATCGGTAAGACCTTACCTTTCTATCCAGTTCCCACTTATCTTGGGGTCAAACTGGACAGATCGCTCACATATCGTCCTCACCTGGAAGCATTGCGCAAGAAGTTAAGTGCTCGCGTCTCACTGTTGAGGCGACTTGCCGGAACAGGTTGGGGTGCTAGCGCTAAGACATTACGCACAGCTGCCCTGTCTCTGGTCTACTCGACTGCCGAGTACTGCGCACCAGTCTGGTGCCGCAGCGTGCACATACGGCTTATCGACAGTGTAATAAATGACGCCTTGCGCATTGTCACTGGGTGCCTGCGTCCCACTCCATCGGTCTACCTTCCGGTTCTTTCAGGCATCCAGCAAGCTGAGCTTCGCCGCCAAGGAGCTACACTCTCCCTAGCCAACCGCAGCTCCCTGGACCCTGACCACATTTTACATGGCCAGTTTCATGAGTCACAGGACGTATGTAGGGAGAGATTGAAATCTAGACGCTCATTTGTACCTGCTGCTCGGAAATTACTAGACAGTCTTTCTGAGATGGACGTCTGTGCAGCCGAGTGGACGAACACGAAATGGGACATGGAGTACTCTGCCAACGCATTGTCACTCCACGCTTTCATTCCCAAGGCTAGCTCCAGACCCTTGGGTATGGGTCTGCCGAGGGCAGCCTGGGTCAAGCTCAACCGTCTGCGTTCTGGTGTTAGACGTTTCTGTTCGTCCATGTACAAATGGGGTCTCGCTCCTCTAGTGAATTGTGAGTGTGGTGCCAGTGAACAAACCGCAGATCACATCATCTCACAGTGTCCCATACATCGAGCACCCCGAGGTATGTTTGGTCTAATGGTTTTGGATGACGAAACAAGATGCTGGCTGAAGTCCCTTACAGTCAGCATCTGACCCAAGCAGTTTGGTGGCCAGGGTGGTAAAAGGATAAACCCTCGGCCTTGGTCCTTTCATCTGTCTTGGAAGAGATGCCCCGCCAAACGACGACGGTGGTGAATGTGAAGCAAGGGGAATAAGTACCAGTATAATTTGATAATTGCTCATTCTCCCACAATACTAGTCTTGTCTACAATTGGAACTTTATGGATCACGTTTTGGCACACCTGACACCATGCCTAGTTTAATCCTTTTCAAATCTTACCTAAGTTTGAACCAACAATAAAAACCAGAAACCGAGCTGAAATACTGCTAAACAGATCAAGACTTCAATTTATTCCCCTTGCTTCACATTCACCGCCCAATGCTCTTAACTTCTTACCAAATACCATTGACACATTACGATCCTACTAAATACCGCAAAGGGCGACAAAGGACCTTAAATTCATCTACTAAACATCACAAATAACAACAAAGGACTTGGAATCATACCATAACAAAGAACGGCAAACAACTTTAAATTAGAGTTAGGGTCCTTGGTCATACTTTGCAGTGTTCAGTACATCAATTTAAGGTCCTTTGTCATCCTTTACGGTTTTTAGTAGGACCCCACATATCAAAAAATGGGACATCGTTGACCAGCTGACATCTTCGACATTGCGGACATCTTCAACATCGTGGACATTGCAAACATGTACTATTTAATAACACCACAATCACTGCCAAATTGAGTTATGGAGTTGATTATTAATAGAGGTGACCGTATCTTCTGTTGAAAATAGTTGTTGTTGCTTTGAAAAAAAATGGGAAAATAATTGTTTTTGTGTTTTTTTGTGGTGAGTCAATTTATTTGCCTAATATTATATAGCACATTAAGGTAATTACTAGTACCAAGACCACAAAGGCACAAAACCTATTGTCAGAGTCTTAGCGACATGGCCTAGCGGTACCGCACACAGGTGAGGTGACAGACCCTACATGACGGGTTCGATTTGCAGCTGGAGCTAATTGCATTTGACATGTTCAACGGGTGGCTGCTGACTTGAAGAGTGCAAGCTCACTTCACAGTCTCCCTCAATTACTGTTGAATTTTCAGTTCAATGCAGTATAATTTGAAAATGACCTCAGTTATTATACCAGTATTATAACTGCATAAGATCACTGGTCTACTCAACACTCTCAATGGTGGCACTTGTGCAGCGTACTAGTACGGGTCCTACTAAACATCGCAAGGAACTACAAGGTACTTCTAAACCTTCAAAATGCTTGAAAACACAAGGAACTACAAGGTACTTTTAAACCAAGTACAAAGTAGCTGAAAACACTACAAGGAACTAGACTACAAGGTACTTTTAAACCAACCACAAGGTAGTTGAAAACACTACAAGGAACTACAAGGTACTTTTAAACCAAGTACAAAGTAGCTGAAAACACTACAAGGAACTACAAAGTACTGTTAAACCCACTACAAGGTAGTTGAAAACACTACAAGGTACTTTTAAACCAAGTACAATGTAGCTGAATACACTGCAAGGAACTACAAGGTACTTTTAAACCTACAAAACCTACAACTTTTAATTGGTATTGCTAAAACCTGCAGGTACACAAAGTGCACAAGGACAGAGGAGCACAAGGATCACATGGAGCACAAGGAACACAAGGGGCACAAGGATCACAAGGAACACAAGGAGCACAAGGATCACTAGAAACACAAGGAGCGCAAGGGTCACAAGGACCACCAGTGGTGCAATTTGGAACGCATGGAGCACATTAGGGATAGGTTCCATGATAGTTAAGTTCAATGGGGGTCAGGTTTAGTTAGAGTTAGGTTTGATGCAAATTACCGGTAGTTTCCATTAGGGTTCGATTCAGTTAGAGTTAGGTCGGTTAGGTTTGAGTTCCTTGCGCTCCTTGAGTTCCTGCAGCTTTTAGTAATAGCTGAACTGCACCACTAGCGGTCCTTGTGATCCTTGTGATTCTTGTGCTCCTGCAGGTTTTAGTAGGACCCTACAAAATGCTTGATAACACCACAAGGTATTTTTAAACCAAGCACAAAGTAGCTGAAAACACTACAAGGTACTGTTAAACCAACTACAAGGTGGTTGAAAACACTACAAGGAACTACAAGGTACTTTTAAACCTACAAAACGCTTGAAAACACTACAAGGAACTAGACTACAAGGTACTTTTATAGCTACTACAAGGTAGTTGAAAACACTACAAGGAACTACAAGGTACTTTTAAACCAACTACAAGGTAGTTGAAAACAGCACAAGTAACTACAAGGTACTTTTAAACCATGTACCGGTACATAGTAGCTGAATACACTACAAGGAACTACAAAGTACTTTTAAACCAACCACAAAATACTTGAAAACGCTCCAAGGAACTACAAGGTGCTTTTAAGCCAACTACAAGGTAGTTGAAAACAGCACAAGAAACTACAAGGTACCGTACTTGTAAATCAACTACAAGATTTTTAAGACATCAGAATGTGGACTGCCCAATGACCACTTTGGTAGGCTAACTTTGGTTACCCTCGTAATAATTATAAAGAACAAATTAGGGAGTGCCCAGGTTCCCAAGTTTGGTGACTTTTGGTCAAGATAGACTCTTCTGCATCGATTCCGTGATAATGATACATCACTTAAATCCTCGAAGCGAGAATATCTTGCCTTCCCACGATGCACAATTAGAGTTACAGTCAGTGCATGAAGCAACGCAGTTTTGAAAGTAACGGGATATAAGACTCAAAGATTAGGAGAGGGTAGATGACAAGAAAGCATCGCAAAAAATAGCAATGCAGGGAATGGAGTAGCAATTCATGACCAGTTTCGCTCTTATTTTGAGCTCATCAGGTGAATATTGCTGAAAAATGGTGCAAAATTGGCACCGAAGTGAAGGGATTTGAGAAAAAGTAAAAGCTTGAGAATAACAAGCAATACAGCTCACCGTTTCCAGCGAACCGCATTAGTTGTTCCTTCGAAAAGTTTAAAGTGGAAACAGTAGGTTTCATAGAGATGAAGGAGAAATTTGTTAAATACATCAATTGCCAACGTAAGCGAAATGATGTCCATCAAGTAATTTGATGTCCAACCCCTCAACTCCAACCCCCCAACTCCAACAAATCGCTATTTAGTATTTTAAGCCTGCTTTCATTTTTTAAGCATTACCAGCGAATTCTAGTACCTAGAC
This sequence comes from Trididemnum miniatum, assembly GCA_964006365.1. Lineage (NCBI taxonomy): Eukaryota > Metazoa > Chordata > Ascidiacea > Aplousobranchia > Didemnidae > Trididemnum > Trididemnum miniatum. Next base: position 33,568,850 of record OZ023232.1, read on the forward strand.
CAGGGTTGCCAGGTTTTGCAGAGTAAAATATACCAAAATGTTCCAAATTATATACCAAATATATACCAAAATATGTTATCAAAAATATACCAAGTATATACCAGAATTTCGAAAAAAAATCATCAGTTTATTTGCAAAAATGAAAAGTAAGTGTTGCATTTTTGAATGACATAATTAATTTCTTGCTCAATCTCCCAACAGAAGTATTTTTACACTGAACATAAATTAGTTGTATTTGCTAAATACAATCGAGCTTTCATTACCAGTAATGCAGATTAAATAGACCAAGGAACCGAATCAAAGTTTCTCACGCTAAACAAAAAACAGTAGTCACAAATACAACAGTTTAATTGAAATTAATCAACACTTCACAGTCCCCAATTATCAGGTAACAAAAAGATGTACTGCACAAAACTCACAGTTTCAAATAAACTAGCCCCCATTACTTGAAATTAATCAACACTTCACAGTCCACAATTCTCGGTTAACAAAAAGATGTACTGCATAAAACTCACAGTTTCAAATAAACTAGCCCCCATTACTTGGGGTCTTGTGAAGATCATACCGTATCACACCATTGGGAAACGTACCGGTACGTCCTTGATGCGCACTAGCGATTCCGGTTACCATATTTTCCATACGGTATGATCTTAACAACGCCCGGCTAATGGAGGTTCATTTTATTGAATCAATTCACTGGTCTCCTTCCTATGCCAGTATGCCAAACATAAATACCGATACGTTATCCCAGTAGGCCTAATATGAATACCGGTACCAGTAGACTAGTCCAGTACCCCTTAAACATCTTAAATTTTGATCCTTAACATTCAACCCAAACCCCAATCATTGCAAATTAGCCTGCTGATGATATAATGTGAACACCAAGCCTTAATCCAAATGCCAAACCCTACAACGCTACAACTTAACACTCAAAACTATAAACTAGCCAATCCATTCTTCACAATTCACATATACCATATTGCTTCAGAAATTCACATATAACATATTGCTTCAGAAAAAGAAAATTCTAGAGCTTTTGCCTCATTGCAGAGATGTCCGGAGTCGCTTTTTTGAGACTCCGACTCCAATCCTGCTCCAAAATTGCAGAATCCTACTCCGGTTTACGTCAAAAATCAAAACTCCAACTCCTGTTTTCACTCCTGTTACTCGAAGAATTTTTGCAAACTTTGCAATCACAATGTTATCTAAACTTTAGGCCTATATTAAATTTCATGCTAGTGAGATTACTGGTGTTTAGAGACTGTGCGCGAACCGATGCCTCACAGCGAGCATAACGTGACAATGTTCAGTGTACATTACAATAATAACTTTAAGAAATGGTCGCTCCGGCTCCAACTCCTACTCCAGTTTTGAAATTAAACTTAACTCCGAGTCCAATCCGGCTTCGAAAAAATTTGCTTGACTCCGGCTCCGATTCCGGCTCCTGTACATCTCTGCCTCATTGGCACATTGTCCAAAAAAAAAATCGCGACTAGTAGTGTTGCCAATTATGTAAAACTGCATTGCTCAAATCCGTAGAAAGGATTTATTAGGTAATCTGGCAATTAAAGAGCTTTCTAGTAATCTTCAACATATCAGTTATATTAAATTTCTGAAATATACCAAACGCAAAAGAACACTACCAAAAGGCATAAAAATATACCAAATTTAAGGACATATACCAAACCATAATTACACCTACCAAACGGTCCAAAAAATATACCAGACTTGTGAAATCTGGTATATAAACATACCAGTTGGCAACACTGACCTAGACTGAGAGTGAGAAACTTGCAAAAAAATGCTGAGCTTGAGCGCAGTGTTGCCAGATTTTTGATGGTTTATAGCCCAAATCCACTTGAAAAGTAGCAATTTTTAACGAAACAATTAAACGCACGTGCTCCTCTTGACAGCTCAGATGGCCGAGTGGTAAAAGCCTCCGCGTCTGGAGCTGTAGACTCAGGTTTGATTCCGAGTCAGGTTGAACCAATCACTTTACAGTAAAATTGGCATTCACAACTTCCTTAATTGACGCTCAACATTGAAGGGACAGTGTGGAGAACAAGCTGGCAAGTTTGCATGTTGTGCCGTTGAGAGGAGAACTTAGCGGTATTTCCCATCTTGTAGCGGTAGACAGATAGCCGACAACTCCTAAGCGAGCTCGTTATAGCGCTTTGATCGCTTTCTTATGATAGGAGGAGAAATATGCAACTAAATAAATGGCAGGAAGCCCCGAAAAACCGATAGGTTATCGCGTCAAGTTTTATGTTTACAATCGACTTACCATATTTCGGAAAACCTTTCCACCAATTTGCAAAAAAGCTCAGTAACTTTGTTAAAATGAAGTTTGATGTGGATATTAACGTGTATTACCGGTATGTAACTTTAAAAGTTGGATCGTATTTTCAGTTAAAGTGTGTCACTCCTGTTGAATTGGTATCAAATGTAGTGTACAAATTTTTTTGTTCGTGTGATACGAATAGGCCTATGTCGTACATTGGTATGACAACACGACATTTGGGTACCAGAATACAAGAGCACTTCCAACCTAAGAGAAAATCAGCAATAAGAGACCACATAGATGATTGCCAATTCTGTTACCAAGCCAAGATAAATATTGACAATTTTAAAGAAATTAGGACGTGCAACACAAAGTACAACAGCAAAATTCAAGAAGCTCTTTTTATAAAAAACACAATCCCAAACTGAACACACGTACGCAGGAGGTCATCTTTTCTACTAAATATATTTTAGCACGTGTATTTAAACTCGGTATAGCTTTTATGCTATTTTGTATTTTAGTTAATATTGTAGTGCGTTTTATTTATTACTACGTCATTTCATTTGTGCAAGATTTAGGCCTACTACGTCGTTTCATTCGTGCAAAATTTGTACTGTATATGAATTAATGTTAGGCAATAATGGGTAAATTGTTAGTAAGACCTAATGTTAAAATTTACTTAATTTTTTTGAGTACTACCATTTGATTAATTTATTCTTAAAATGTAGTTAAAAATTTTTTATTTTGAAGAGGACCAAAAGCTATGGTCGAAAACGTTCAAAATTTTCAATAAAATGTTATCGATACTAAGTCTGCTGGCTGGTGCTGCAGTTTGGTTTAGTAAATAGAAAAAAACTGAGTACTTTGGCTACAAATAATCGTATCTGAAACAAAAAGAGAAGTATATTACATCAATCTCCAGCTTATGGGCTGACTGATTTAACTGCAAGGAAGTATGGTAAAATGAGTGTTTTTACGAGAAAACAGCAAAATTTTCGTCTATGCAACATTTTCTGTATTTTAATAACTTAAGATTTCCGTCTATGCAACATTTTCCGTTTGTAACAAATGTTTCAAAGACGGGAAATCTTAAAGTTACTAAAATACGGAAAATGTTACAAAGACGGAAATATTGCTAAAAGACGGAAAACGTTAGAAAGAAGGAAATCTTACAACAATACGGAAAATGTTACAAGGACGGAAATTCTAGAGTAACTAAAATACAGAATATGTCACAAAGACGGAAATTTTGAAGTTACTAAAATACGGAAAATGTTACAAAGACGGAAATATTGCTAAAAGACGGAAAACGTAGGAAAGACGGAAATCTTACTAAAATATGGAAAACATTACCAAGACGGAAATCTTAAAATTACTAAAATACGGAAAATGTCACAAAGACAAAAATATTGCTAAAATACAAAATAATTATGTTCGAAAGACGGAAATATTGCTAAAATACAGAAAATTTTATAAAGACGAGAATCTTAAGTTACTAAAATTCGGAAAATGTTTCGAAGACGGAAATATTGCTAAAATACGAAATATATTGGAAAGACGGAAATCTTACTAAAATACGGAAAATGTTAGAAAGATGGATATCTTGCTAAAAGACAAAATTTTCTATCTTTCAGCAAGGTTTCCGTCTTTCCAACATTTTTGTCTTTTAGCAAGATTTCCTCTGGTTTGTGGTACTTTCCGTCTTTTCCTGTTTCCGAGTATTTCACCAAGATTTTCCCCCTTTCAATATTTTCCGTATACTGTATTTTAGCAAAGAAGTTTATTGTAAAAATCAGGGCTGTGAAAGCGGAAGCGGAAGCTGGAAGCGGTGGATGCGGTCATATTTTAATGGAAGCGAAAGCGCGAAAAATAAGCCGCTTCTGCTTCCACATAATTCAAAAAAGTATACTGTAAATAACTTCTTAGATAAAAATTATTCAATTTATTAGACATTATTTTACAATGCTAGATTCGCATGGATGCCGGATCTTAACCATACGCCAGCACTCTTTGCTTGATTTTCAGATAGTACCAGCGTAGAATCGCTTTTTCTTTCTTAATTTATCAATAGCGCTAAAAACAATAGTTGACTCTTTTCCAATTATAATCCTATCACGATTTAGATGGAGTGCTGTCAGGAGCGTATTTAGGAGGAGGGGGCGTTGTGCCCTCCCCCTCCCCTTGTCCTCTCCTTTTGATCTGTCTTTTAGTAAAAAATAACAAAATTAATGATGACTGAAATATGCCAGACTCTTTCCATGGTTTTTGTAGCGTATGGCCAGGGGCAGATCCAGGGGGATAGGATGAGGCGATTGCATTCCCCCACCAGCCATCATGCAAAATATTTGTGATGTATAGGCCTACAATTTTACCATAATTTTGAGCCTCTTCGGTAGCAATAAGCCTTACACAAAAAGCACGCATAATCGAAAATGTGCGAACAAAATGCATCATATTTGGCGAAGCACTCAGAATTAGGGTCAAACATTTTAAACAAAATTTGGCTGAAAATTATCTAAAAAGCGCTAAAATAGCCATAAGAGCATGTACACTTTCAAAAATTTTCCGAAGTAGCATGCCCCCGGATCTCCCTAGAGCCTTTCTTGTTTCTCAATCAACTTCAAATTGGTTCTGCTGAAAAAAAATATGCGATTGAAAACAATGTAAAATTTTTGCCCCCCCCCCCCCCCTTTAAAATTTTTTGCCACGCCACTGAGTGCTGTGTATCAACATTTTCCTAATGAAGGTAGTAAGTTTTGCAGCAAAGTTGCAATAAAAGACTCCCAGGATTGTGACGCAATATTATGACTCAATCATTCCTTAACATTTTTGCTTGCTTTTTGCAGATTCTTTAAAAAAACTCTTGCTAAAGTTTGACCCTAGTGTTGGACCTAGAGCTTTCAGCGTGTTGGAAACAAAAGCTACGGCTTACGCCATTGCATACCAACGCCCTGGTCGTATTTTAATAGCAAAATTTCGGTGATACCGGCCGGTTAGCTCAGTTGCTAAGTGTTACTATCGGTGCGGGAGGTCTGGGGTTCGATTCCCGGGCCGGTCAAATCGACACAGTGTCACCAACGGCTCGCCACCGTTGCGATGTTTCTTCGGAGCTGTGTAGCCCAGGCGCTAAGTCGCGGAGATGGGCCCCGCCACATGTTACACGTTTCGGCGTAATATGGCGAGTATAATGAAGATTTGATTTTGATTTGATTTGAATTTCGGTGATTTCTTTGGAAGCGGAAGCGCTGGAAGCGAATGGTGTGGAAGCGGAAGCGTTTGCAAATATACCGCTTCCACATCCCTGGTATAAATGATGGGGAGAATCACAAGCACTCTGACAAAGTTGGATTGACGATTTCGCATCGAAAGATCACTATTCAATTACTGGCAAGATATTGCAGCTTGATGCAAAATCAGTCAATTTTGCATAAATCAGTCAAATTTGCTTGATACAAAATCAGTCAATTTTGCATCAAGATTGGACTGATTAGTTGGTTAGTTGCATATTTATCCTCCTATCACGAGAAAGCGATCAATGCGCTATACGAGCTCGCTTAGGAGTTTCCGGCCATCTGTCTACCACACCGAGATGGGGGAGTCCCGTTAAGTGCCTTTCCCAACGGCACAACAAGTAAACTTGCCGGCTTGTTCTCCACACTATCCCATTAATGCTGAGCGTCAAGCAGGGAAGCTGTGAATACCAATTTTCAAGTCATTGGTTTGACCCGACTCGGAATCAAACCCGAGTCTACAACTCAAGAGACAGACGCTCCATACCACTCGGCCATCTGAGCTGTAATTTTTACATCAAGTTGGAGTTTTTTGCCAGTGTAACGCAATTTCCATACTTCAGCACGATTTCCGTCTTTTCAACACTTTTTCCTCTTTGATCAAGATTTCCATAAGCGCGGGAAGGAGGGGCTCTTTGATCAAGATTTCCATAGGCGCGGAAACGAGGGTGCCAGGGGGGGGGGGCTCAAACTTTTTTTAGCCCCCTCTGCTGAACCATTTGAGCCCCCCCCTGACAAGTGAACAAATTATGCACTGAGTGCGACGGGATTAATGCTCGCAACGACGTAGCCCACCTATGCGCAACGTAGGCCTACATAGTTAATGAAGCAAATATTTTTTATGGCACTTTTAACCAACAAAGAATCACTATTCTTTTAAAAATCACTCGGTTATTTTTCACTAGGTCAACGTAAAATCTGGTAAAATTTTCAATGTTTGAAGTTCATTTTTAACAGTGTTTTATATCAGCGTTCGCAAACCTTTACAGCAGTCGCGGACGATGGATCAGTAGAAGTAGGCTATAATGGCTGCCAATTCTTGTAGCTGTCAAACACTTTAGGCCAAACTGCTCTGAATGCTCATGAAAGTCGTGACTGATCATGGGAATTCGACAAATCGTATACGAAAATGCAGTGAAGTGCAAAAAAACGGTCCTCAATCCTTTAGATGTTCCGAATTCCACCAACATTTATGTAAAGAGCGGAATAAAAAGTAATCAAGGCCCGGACGCGTTATATGAACTGGAAATGTTGGTGGCCAACCTGATGTGCGTACATGCCAAATCGGCCCGCGATCGACAGCCAAGCATCCACCGGTAGATCGACCGGTAGATCGCGATCGACCGATGGGCACCCCTGATCAAGCTTTTATGAGCTTGTGCTAGTTCTCTTTTCTGGTTGAGTTTTTTAATGGTTTTGAATTTTTTCTACCTACCCTATGAAGCGGCTAAATCATTACTAAACTGGCACCGACGATTGTTACTAAAATTAAGCTAGCAGGCCTACCTGAATACCTACAGGCTACATCCACACATTTCATTACCGGTATGTTAAAAAATGGTTCAGTGCTTTATTTTGATCATGTGTTTTTTTGTTGTTTTTAACCTTTTTTGTTTTTTTGTTGTAGTTAACCTTGATGAACCATTCAAGATTGCACTGAATGGAGCAGTATTAGAAAGGACAGAATCAGTAAAATACTTAGGGGTTTTCATTGATGAAAAATTAAATTGGTCCGTTCATATCAACCACATATCATTACAGCTTGCAAAACTCACAGGCATCTTTTTTCGTTTGCGTAACTATGTGAGCAAAGAAACTCTTTATATGATTTACTACAGTCTCGTCTATAGCAGAATACAATACAGTATTATTACTTGGGGATGCGCTGCAAAAAATATATGGCTAAACTGAGGGTAAGATTAAACAACATTATAAGGGCAATTACATTTAGTAAATCGTTTAGCTCCATGACCGCACTGTATAAAAACCTTAATATTCTAAAGTTAGAAGATATATACAAGCTTGAACTGGCCAAATTTATGTATCAAATTAATTACAAAAAAGTGCCAAAAATGTTTGTTGATTTATTTACCAGTACAACTAAACTTCATCATTATGAAACAAGACGTACCAGAAGTTCTAATTTTTTCTTACCTCGCGTTAATAAAACAATTGCTCAAAATCAACTGGCCTTCAAAGGATCTGTTTTATAGCAATCAATTAATTCAGAACTAAAAGAACTACACTGGCACTCTTTTAAAAAAAGTTATAAAAAGCTTTTGATTGATCTATACTAAAGCAGCACCGTAAGTTGGTATGAACGGTTCAGTCTTTCTGATAAAACGTCGATATAATTTAAACTGCAATCTGATACAATACTCCTATGTGTTCAACTCATTTCATCTATGTGTCGTTTATCCTGCATTATTTGATATTTCACTGATGTGCTTTTTAGGAAATCTACTGTCGTTCCTTGCCTCAATGAAAATTCACTGTCATTCCTGAAATTATAAGAGTGTAATAAGTTGAATGTATTTTTCTGTACATAAATATTATTTTCGTGTCATTATAGTGTTGTTTTCTTGTGTTTTGTGTGTGTTGAAATTGTACCGCCATTAATTAGTGTTTTTTCTTTTTAACTGTGTTTAACTGTGCTTTGCTAAGACAGGGAGCACCTTGACTTTGATAACCGTTTGGTTCTTCGGTGCTCCCTGCCTTCAAATCGAAATGTAATGTAATATGAGATTAAGTTCTGCAGCGCCGGTATAATGATTTGAAGGAAATCAATAAATTACTTACTTACTTACTTACTTAGTGGGGCATTGTTTGTTACATGTAACTCTTATCAGTGAAGCAAAAGTTGAATGAGACAAATTTTGTTTGCCTACACTTTTCGGTTTTGTCATTGAGGTATTTGCATTTTACAAATACTTACACTCACAAAATACCTAGTAGTAATTCGTGCGTAGTTAGAAAAGCCTAATGGTAGCCTAGTAGGCCCTAAAGCAATCTTGTTTTTCATGATTAAAAATTAACCTGAAAAAATTCCGGTCACTTGAGCAGGCATGCAATTAATGTCTATCTAGACAGGTATGCTGTGTGTCCTGCTCCTAAAAACGTACATTCGAGAAAAGGAGGAGCTGGGGGGCTTCGCCCCCCAGACGTTGACACGATCTTGCTATTTTGAGCCCCCCTGTCCAAAAAACGTTCCCGCACCACTACAGATTTCCTTCGCTTTGTAGCATTATACGTCTTTTCTTATTTTCGTATATTTCAGCAGTAATTACGGTTTTCCATCACTTCCGTCATTTCCTATTTCCGTATTTCAGCAATATGCCCTTATAACATTTCCGTCCGTCAGCGTTATTTATTCTGACTTTTTCCGTCCTTTCCGTCAGTTCCTATTTCCAAATTTTGTCAAGATTTCTGCCATTTCCGCCTTTTCGTCGTTTCCGTCTTTTCCGACATTTCCGCTTTTTAGTTTAGCATTTTTTCCGTATTTTCCGCAATTTAGTATTGTCCTTGAAATCTATGTTGAAATAGACCTATCGGAGTCACTAGCGGCGCTCGCTGCAGCGAAAACAATTCGCGCAAATACATGCGGCAGTGCTTAAATCAATGCATTGACTTACCGGTACTGCAAGCTGCGGGATGCGACGACCCTGAGCAAAAAGTTTGTTACCTGATTTCGTTCTTGTTACTACAGACTCTTTTTCTGTCACAAACTTATATGCAAAGTACATATAAATTTATGAAATGTAGGCTTAATTTTAAATTAGTTTGGAATGCATAAAACAGAATTGAGGAAACAAGTGACGATTTTCCATAAGCAAAACATTTGCATGTTTACCAGTGTCCATGACCATGAGTACCATCATATTTATTAGAGTTACGCAATAAGGGAAAGCATGTTAATTTTTGGTGTACTGCCAAAATACTAAGAAAACCAGTTGCGAAATCCGCTGCCACATAACTGACATAACGTGCCGGTAAGCTAAGCTGCTGAAACCTAAGCTGCTGAGACTGGGATCGCTTTCAATCAATGTGGAACTGTGAAAGAAAGCAGAGAGAAGCTGCGAACCCAGTTTGACCCATAAATTAGTGAGGTAGCCTAATAAATAGGTAATTTTGTTTGGAAACCAAATTTTAATTGGTATTGGCCTAATACCAAAAGGTTCAGAACTTCAGATGGTACTACTAAATAGGCAGTGCAGGCACAGTGGGCAGTGCAGGCAGAATCAGAATCAGTTTTATTTTTGACGCAAAAACACAATGCTGATCAGCTGATAGAACAACAATTGGCCTGCGACAAAGGAAAGGCTGCGAAGGGACCAAAGTGGTCTTCGAGTCAAGCAGGCAGTGACAAGTGTGGCAGTGCAGGCACTGTAGGCAGTGCAGGTAGTGTAAGCAGTGCAGGCACTGTAAACAACAGTGCAGGTACTGTGGACAGTATTATACTGTGTACCGGTATGCAGTGCACGCACTGTAGGCAGTGCAGTCTCTGCATTCAGTGCAGTCTCTGTAGGCAGTGTAGACAGTGCAGGCAGTGTAGATACCGCTAGTGCAGGCACTGCTACGCAGTGCAAGCAAGTAAAAAAATCAGTTTTTGCAATAGAAAAACAAGTTGCACTGAACAGTAAAAGTATTTAATATAGGTACTGGTAGCAAAGTAGTCACTCACGGAAGACACAGACGGCTTACTCTAGATGAGACCCCACCTGAAGTACTCCTTTGCTGCTTACCTACGATAACCTTTGAGCAGCTGTACCAGTGTGTACTGGACTGGTCTAGTGTACACAGCTGCAGGCAGAAATTTAAAGATGTTTTGTCTCTTATATATCTGTATAGAGTGTCAGGACTGTGTAAGCCTATTGACGCCGAATGTGTTAATTTATGTGCCTTAAACATTATGCATGTTTCCAAATGGGGATGTGATGATGTCAAAAAATGGCTAAGCTCTGAAGGATTTGAGCAGTATTGCCATCTTTTATGTGATATTCATGGAGTTGATGGAGAAGTTTTGCTCACATTGAATGAAAAGGCAAGATGTGGTCTGGATAGATCATTTTAAACTAGTTACCCTGGTTACTCGTGTCATCTAAGCAGTATTAATTGAAAATTTAAACTGAAATATATCAAATCTGCATATGATTTTAGGTTAATTTTGATTGAAGTGTTAAAATTATAAGCAGATACCGGTATATTGTAAATGTAAGCGCAGAGGTATAAAAACTGGAAATTTAATGACAGCAAATGTACCGGTATATGATATACATTTAATACATGTTTATTTCAGGACTTGAGATCGCCACCTCTCCAGCTTAACAAATTATCAGACATAAAGAAGCTTGGAAAGTCTCTCAAGACCCTGCAAACTAAATTCAAAATTGAAACTTTTTGCTATGAAAGTACGATAATTTTTCATCTTTAATGTGCTTCTTTTTTGATATATCCCCCTTTTTACAATTCCACAGTTTTAAGCCCAGCTGATTAGTAAGCCCTAAAAGGTTTATTCTCGAGGTGGGCTTATAAAGCAATGCCCACTCTATTTGTTGTTCAAGAGTGATGGTGTGAAGCAGTGTAATGTTTGACATCAACCAATGGTATTGTTATGCTGTAAGGTCACCACTGCATCTGCCTATATTGATGGCTGACCCATTGACTTTAGATATTACTCGTCAGGCAATTCATCAATGATCTTGTGTTCCAAGTTCCATACTACTGATGCGCAGTGGTGTAAAGTAACGAAGTGGTTTTACTCAAGTAGACTACTTAAGTATTATTGCATGGTAACTAGTACTTAAGTGATTTAAATTTCGACTACTTCTACTTTTACTTACGTAGTTCAATCAGAAAGTAGCACTACTTAAGTGGCTTTAAAAATGATAAGTAGTTAATATTATGCAATGTGTCACGCAAATGGTTAATAAATCATGCTTGATGATAAAATTGGCAACATTAGTATCAGGTGTATTGTTGTATTTTATATATTTAAGTGTTACAATTTCGTGATATTAAGTGGTCTTTTGTTGTTTGTGTTTGGCGTGGACAATGAGGTTGCATTTTGCAGATTATGGCACACTTCACTTTTTTATTTTCGTCAAATAAATGTGCTAAATATACTAAGCATCGGCAAGATATATGTCAAGTTTGGAAGTGAGCAAATTATCTTTTGGTAAAGCTCAGCTTTATGTTCTTGGTTTTGCAAATGCTACTTTTTACTTAAGTAGCTTCAACTTACTGGTACTTTTTACTTTTACTTGGTTACTTTTTACATCCCCTACATTCTGCTCTACTTCAAGCAGTTTCCGCCATCAGTAACAATACTTTTACTTACGTAGATTTCTGGACTATTTTTTACACCACTGCTGATGCATGACACTGTTAATCCAGAACTGAAAACTGCATTGGAGAAAAATGTCACTGCTGAAAGTGAACACGGTCACAAACTGCTTGGTGGGATTTGGTATCATACCAAATTTTTTTGAATTTTGGCGGAGGTTTGCCTCAAAACTCAGAAATTAATTTCCCATAGCTGATTTGCAAGTCACACAAAGGTTTTACATGGGCAGCACATTCATCACCTCTCTATCATAATTTATTGCGTATCATATTTTGTTTATTCCATTTGTTAAATTTTAGAAAATATTTTGAAGCGAGGTGACTCTGATAGAACAGTTAATGGATCCAACTCTTCAACTCACAGTAATGGCGGATCAAAATCAATAAGAAGTTGGGTTGTTGAAGATAGTTGTGATGAATATTCCAGTGATATTGGCGATGACGTTGGTGTTCGAACTATTCATGATGTTGATGGTATTGATAGCTTTGATCATTCTGTCACCAGAAAACGTGTTTTTTTCCCGGAATACAAGAAATTAATGGTGAGGTTAAAGCTGATTAATACTTGCTTGTAATTTTCACAGATATTTTTCTCTAATACAGCTCTTGCATTATCAATATAATTACACTTATTGTGTGGTTCAAACACTGGCCAGTTTGTAATGATAGCGCACTTTTATATGCAAATATTTTGCATAGAGTGTTTGATGGTGAAGTCGAAGCATAATGGCGGTATTAATAACAGTTGACAGTACAAAAGTTTTATTTGCGTTTAGTTGCATATTTATCCTCCCATTATGAGAAAGTGATCATTGTGCTGTAACGAGCTCGCGTAGGAGTTGCCAGCCATCTGTCTACCTGACCAAGTTGGTGGAATCCCGCTAAGTGCTTTTCTCAACGACACTACAAGTAAACTTGTCGGCTTGTTCTCCACACTGACCCTTTAATGCTGAGCGTGAAATAGGAAAGCTGTGAATAAAGTGATTGGTTTGGCCTGACTTAGAATCAAACCCTAGTCTGCAGCTCCAGCAGCGTGCGTTCTTACTACTCGGCCATCTGAGCCGTTCTAGCAGTCTTGTTTCGTCCTTTGAAGAACACAGCAGTTTTACGACTTTTCAGGTATTACGTTTTTTTAGGTTAGTTTTGCATATGCTTTTGTTGCTTCTTGGATTACTGCTTACACGATGGTGTTGGTTCATGAACGGGTTCCAGACAAAGAAAAATATCCTCCATTGCCAGATATATTTTTAGACAATATTCCTTTGATTCCTTATGCGTTTAAGTTGGCAGAACTGTGTGGATTGCTCTTGGGTAGCATATTTTTGTTGATATTTATCTTTCACAAGCACAGGTAACTACAAGCAATATATATATAGTATTAATTTAATTAACTGCAAACTTACAGCATACACTAGCCACTACACTGTGTTTCACGTAAAAGAACGATCATCAGGTGACTGGAAAAAGTTAAAACATAAAAATTTTTAGCAAAATTAGTAAAACTTAGGATTTATCTTTTTCTTGAAGTGAGAAGGAGGAGAAAATAAAAGCAGTTACTTTTTTATCCGGATAGCGCTCAGGTGGGGTTTGTTATTAAAAGTTTTTGAAGGAAGAAAAGGTAATTGTTATGGAAAAAAGAGGATTATTGACGGGCGATAATGTCATAAAATGCGTCATATGATTGGGAAGTACAGCAGAAAGAAATAGGTTGGAAGCGAAATCAACATAAATGCTGGCGGATAAAATTAAAGCAAAAATGAAAAATGCATCACGAAGTTAAAAAAATCGAAAAAACAATAGTTAACAATTGACAAAAACAAAAAACGTTAGTGGATTCTTCTTAGTTTGAACTTGTTTCGATGGCGGCATTTATTAAGAATTTCTCCTCTGGTGTTGAGTATGTGGATGGGGTCCTCTTTGATTATAACAGCTTTTTCTGTGAGACATAAACTGCAAGTTCTTCTTTCACAAAAATTTTCTGAAACTGATGCGACTATTTTCCTGGTTAAATTGAAGTCCGTATTTGATTCTTTGAGTTTCCAGATAAATTTTGAAAGAGTTGTGTGGTGGCGATGGGTGATGTTTTTGAAGGATTGCTTGTGGTTGTTGTATCTAGTTTTAAAAGTAGTTTCGCAGCTTCCGATGTAAGATTTTGACAGGAGGTTAGTGCGTACCGTTGCTTCATACACCACACGTTTTTGCAGACATTCACCATTCAAAGGGCAAGTTTCTTTTTTACTATCTACAATTGCAACTTTTTTCAGCGGGATTGCTATTTTGAGTTAGGCTTTTAGGTTGTGAGGACGTGCTGTTGCTGATGGGAGAGGAATTGATAGAAAGTAGCTTTTTATTTTGTTGATTTATTACTGCTTTCATATTGGGCATGCAGGAGTAGCTGATTTTCAGGTTGTTTTTGTCGAAAATTTTGTGGTACCGATGTGCAGGAGGAAAATGCTTGTAAACCAATTTCAAAAAGTTTTTTCCGATGTTTGTGGACACGTGCATACTGAAGGGGGGCTTAAAAAACCAAATTATATTTCTGGATCTTTTTCGCTTCTGTGTGGGAGAATTGGATGGAGGAGAGAAAGAGAGTGAATTGCTGAAACCACTTTTTTTTAGCGCTTCTTTATGAGATAATTTCGCGCTATTGAACTTGCCCTCATCACTTGATAGGTTAGAAAAGTCTTGCCTGTATCATTTGTGGTAATTGTTTAAGAATAGAAGGTGGATGATTGGATTTTCGGTTTATATATAAAAGATTACTATTTGGTTTGCGGTAGGGAAAGTATAGTATTATATATATAGTATCATATATGAATGAAAATCGTTGTAAGCTGTTGTGAATTATGTTAGTATGTGTAATTTTTTTGCCTGAAAGCGGCTGGTTGTGGGCAGATGCATTTAAGCTCGCATAAAGGCCACAGTGATATTGTTTTCATGGTTATGAGTCTTATGACTCATGATGCACTTTGTCCAAGTCAGCGGTATTACGAAACAATCAATGTCAAGTTAACTGGGATCAACGGCGAGCGGTTATGCGCGTGGATTACACGGCATGGTCATTTCGCATGAGGCTAGGTGGCGTAGTGGGTAAAGGTATCACTGTTGGTGCAAGAGGTTTGAGTTGGATTCCCATCTCCCAGGCCGGCGAAATCAATTGCAGTGTCACCAGCGTCTCACCACCGTGCTACGTACCTCAGAGCTGTGTTGTCCATCTGCTAGACCGCGTGCATGGTCCACACCACTTGGCGCACACTTTGGCGTAATGCCGCGAATATATCAGATTTGTATGGATGCTCACTTCGCGGTCCTCTTAATCACTGTTTGTTGAATTTTTGGTGTAATAATTTGAAAATACCTTCGTTTTTTATACAATATTATGCAAAGTAAATTCGTGACTAAAAATGTTAGTGACACGATTATCGCAATTAATTAGTGTTAACCAGCAGTGCGATTCTGAAATGGTTGAGCACTTTTAAAGCGCCGGAAATGCACATATCGTTCTAATATTGATGAGCAGGATTATAGTTGCTTTTGGTTTTTACTTCAGGTGTTTTTCCTATAATTATGTTTAACACACTATCGTCGAAAAAGTTTTATTATTATTTTTATTGAACACATAAAGAGATATAATGTACTGAATAAACGCTGTGAAAACCAATTATACAACTAGTTTCGCGGTTTGACCGCTGATCAGGTAGATTCAGGTTCGAACCCACGATCTTATGATTGAAAGTCAATCTCTCTAACCACATGACCACCGGGCGTGTAGCGTTTCGAATGCAGTCGTATCATTATTGATTTATTGTATTGAAATAATATTATTTCGATATTATTATTGAATTATTGTAAAAGTAGTAGGTAAACATGAACATGTCATGCAAAACGGATAAAGGTAAGCAGTTGGGTCAAATCTTAATCATTTATAGAGTTTTAGCATTGCAACTGGGTCAAAAATTGACAAATCTTCGTGCTCAAGCCAGTGACCTGCTCTGGTTACTAGCTAAGATATCACTTCATAAACCCTATCCGAATTACTGTGATTACGTAAAACTGTCATGTTTTATTGACACAGTTTTCCAGCATGCCCTGTGAATACGTGACTTAGTACCTGTTGTTTACATTATTCGCTTGTGTTTGTTGTTAATCATTCATTATTCGTCATTTTAATTTTTTTTACAATCCAAGTTAGCTTGTAATCAAAGCTAAACATTTCCACGAGAAAGCGAGGGCTAAGCTGTGTAAGTTCCGTTTCACTGTTGTGCAGTGTGCAAAACGCGGTGTTTTTCGTCATGTATCATGTCAACGTTTCAAAGAGCTGTTAAAATATAAAAGCGCATTCAGTTTTCATATTCGTGAGGACTGTGGTTTTACTGGCCTGTAAAATTGGCACTTTTTTTGACTTAAACATTTTCAAACTTGGCGTTCTTAAGGCGCGTTTACACACAGATCGCAATTTTTGAGCCGCAGCGCAGCGAAACTCAAATCGCCAGTTGACTGCTTACCTCTGATTGCAGCTTCTTGGTAAAACCGCTTCGTTACGCTTGATTGAACGTTAATAGCCAGGCTCATGCATTTTAATCTGCATTCTCGCGTAGTTGAAATCGCAAATAGCTCGTCCGTAGTGCAGATCGAATCGCACGCGCGCACACGCAGAATAGAAATCGCCGATCGCGATCTGAACATAATAAAACAAACAAACTTCCCGGTCACAACTACGCACGTGTAAACGCACCTTTAGACTTTTTATTGCGTGGAACCATCGTAACTTCTCCGCTTTCATCGGACACTATGTTAACTTTTCACCTATCGTTTTTTTTTTCAGCTCAGCGTAGGTTTTCTGCGTTGGCAATGACACCAGAAGCGAACCGAAATATCCACCCGAGTGTTTTTAGCATTTTTTTGACTGTGATAGTAGTTATAATTAAATATATATGTATGTATTTATTTTTTACAGCAATCTAGGTTCATGTTGGTTTACTGGTATGCAAGAAAATGCTCAACAGGTCGATGGGGCCGCTAAAAACTTTTCAAGCGTCCCTAAAAAAAAGGTTTTAGCGTCCCCCCTGAAAAGCCTCACGGCGAAACAGCCTGTTGGGGGTTTTTAATTTCATTTGGTGACCGATTTTCTGTTTATGCTCTGGCGTGTGCCTTTGAGCTCTCTGTTTGGTGCAACGGTCAAACCACGTTTATATTATGTATGTATTTTTTTTTTTTTTCAGAACAATTTTATTGCGAAGGTTTTTCAGTATTGCCAGTACAGTGTTTTTACTTCGTTCAGTTACAATGTTTGTTACGTCGCTCTCGGTACCTGGAAAACACTTGAATTGCAAAGGTAACAAAAAATATCCATGCCTGCTGCCTTGCTATTCAGCATGTTATATTCCGTCGTATAATTTTGCTGAAACTTCAATTTTTTTCTTTCAAACGCCAAAAATAACCTAATTGCAAAGAAAGAAATGGTTATTGTCTGTTTTTTTTCGTGGTGGTTGTTTATAATCAAGTCAGTTTTAAAATTTCTATATTTGTCTTCATTTTTTTACCCGTACGTAGATTAACATTTAAAATTTCTTCATTTTTACGTAAATGCGCTTTTAAAATCAAAATTGAGACACGTGCTGCGCAAGAAAAATCAAATCTTCGTTATACTCGCAGTATTACCCCAAAGCGTGTAGCGAGTGGCGGTCTCTCTCCACGACTTAGAGCTCGGCAACACAGTTCCGAAGAAACATCGCAGGGGTGGCGAGCCGTTGGCGCCTGTGTCCGATTTGACCGGCCTAGGAATCAAACTCCAGCCCTCCCGCGCCGATAGTGTTGTCTTTACCTACTATGCGAATGGGCCAGTATGCTTCACCACTCGTTTTTACTCCCGTAATTTTTTATTTTTCTAGCTATGTACAATTCGGAGTGGCAACGCGTCGTACGAGCAACTGAGATTGTGACTGGTTTTGGCATGTCTTTAACTGGAGTTGAAACATGTGGTGATTACATGTTTAGTGGTCACACTGCTTACCTAACTATATTCAATCATCTTATAACGGAATGTAAGTATTGTTATCAATAACTGAGCGATGCGCTAACACTAAAACATCGTTTGAAGGTGTAATTACAACAGCAAAGGTTGCTGAGTAGTAGGTGTGTGCTGCTTAATTTTTGTGTTTTTAATACCTTACAAACACGGCGTTTTAGGGCAGCTCTGGTTTTTGGGTCTTCACATTAGTAAAAAGTTTAGTTCTTTAGAAACAGTTTTCGAACATTTTTTCAATATTAACGTGAGCGATGCCAAAAATAATCCGTTCTTTAACGTTCGTGATAATCGATCAAGCTCATCTATAGAACATACATCGTCATGACTAGAAAAACTGGATTAGTTTTACGTCAAACGCAGCGACTTCCAGCATCCGCTTTCATAGTATAAAGGCCACAGCGATGCACTGCTGGTAGTAAATTCAGTACTGCGTGAACTGGTTTATGCTGTTGCAATTGGTTTTAACATTGTCTTGACTGAGATTTAGCAGCCTTTACTGTATTATACTTGCGAAGGAGGTCGCATGTACAGTAAATTACTATGGACCATAGCTTGAATTTGAAATTATTTTTGAAGTAAGCCTTACATTTATTAAAGCCAAAAACATTTAGGCGGAGGTTTCGGCTCATTTCTGGACTCTGGTGTCATTGTCAACGCTATAAGCCCACCCTTGAACTGGCGCCATTGTGCAAATGATAACAAAAAATTTCTGCGCCATGGCATCAGACTCAGCTTAGGCTTATTATAGCGTTGACAACGGCAGCAGAAGTAAACCGAAACCTCCGCCGAAGTTTTTTTTAGGTGTTTCTGGGCTGTGATATTTGCAATTATATTGCTAATTAGTTCCGAATTGTGTCATTTTCCAACCCTAACAACTAACATACTTTGTCACTTAGTAGGTTAAAGTTGGTTTGGTCGTGTAATCAGCAGACTATAATATTATTTGTAATACTTTTTTGACTCACTCATTAGAACATCTTTGCCAAGTTAGTTGTGTTGTGATTTCTGTAACGAATAGCTCTTCATTTTAAATTAATATAATACTTGTGGGCGTAAAGATTAGCTTTCGAAATTTTGCAATATCTTCTAATAAGTGGACTTTGTTTCTTGTAGATCCCGCGATATTTTGTGACATTTCCTGCTAAAGGTATTCATACCTACGGATTGCTCTTTAATTTGTTTGCTTTAAGTGAACTATTTTATCGGTTGTCAGTCTTCAATCTATTAACGTTTATTGCTACCGACAGTTACCTGAGTGACAGAGCTGGACGAAAACAAGTTTTTACGGATGAGAATCCGATAATATGAAGTCTCACATTTATTTAAAAGCTGTGTTGAAATGTATACCACCTTCACTTGATTAACGCGTGTTAAGAGGATTTGCTTGCTGCTAGTTATGTACGGTAAGAAGTGTTCAGTTTGGGGGTCTGAACCCCAGCCGAGCTGTAGCCTAATCTTAACCCGAACTCCTTTATTTGGCGGTTGCCCCATCTTTAATTTTTTCTTACAGAACCGTTGAAAAAACTATAACATGACATTGAAATACAAAAAAAAAGTGAAGTCTGTATTGATCGCGCCATTTTGCACCTGATTTTTACCTGAGGCCAAAAATAAACTTGTTGTTACACAAAAGAGTACGATGGTTGCTCTGAATTTAATTCTTGCCATATACTTGTTGTTTGCTGCATTACTTGCAGTCTTGCGCAAATTAGTGTTTGCTGGAATTTTGTGTGCCTTTCATTTGTTTTAAATCGCGTCTTTTTTAAGCTTTAGTTATATGCGATTAAGTCAACGTGTTAGCGACGCTGGTTAATGTGGATTTGAAGTATCTTTTTGATTTAGTTCCGTGATGGGAATGTCTTTTGTCGTATATCTTGTATCGATGGTTCGGGCGACGTCATGGCAGAATCGGTGTTTTTTTTTCATAATCGCAGAGTCGTGAAGTTTTTCATCATTTTGAGGAAGTTAAGATAGATAACCTTGCTAGAGTGCTTGCACCAACGCAAGTGTTAAGGCGGGATATAAGTATATCATTATGATTGTTATTAATTCATGTTCTGTCTACGATTATGGCTCATCGCATGTAGAGTTTAACTGATAAAAAGTTAATTCCGAATTGTTGATGTCGAAGTGATATTGCGCTTTTCCGAAGTACCTGATGTTGGCGGCGACATGGCCTAGTGGCACCGCGCGTAGGTTGCGTAGTGGCACCGACATGGCCCAGTGGCACCGCGCGTAGGTTAGAGATCTTACGTGACGGGTTCGATTCACGGCTGGAGCTGATCGCATTTGACATATACATCGGGTGGCTCACTTCGCAGTCTCCCTCAATTATTGTTGAATTTTCTGTTCAATATAATTTGAAAATAAACGTGGGTATTTTATTCTTTGGCGAATTGGTTTCGTACTTTTTTAAAAAAGTTGGCGCTTTAAGATTAAGTTAAGAATAAGTCAGCTGTTGGTTTACTTTGCCACACTAGTAAAGTATGAATGAAACTGGGTGGTACCGTCACGTGCTATATTTACGCATATTTCAGTCAATTCTTTGACCTTTGATCAATTTTATTTTCGCAGACACGCCTTCGAAAATGTACTTTGTCCACACTATTGCCTGGGTCCTTCATTTGTTTGGTTTGTTTTTTATATTAGCGGCGCACGAACACTATTCAATCGATGTGTAAGTAATTGCAATGCATTGGAATTCTAATTAATATAATTTACACCGTTCGGTTGGCGTAATGGATACCACATCGCTATTGGTGATGGAGGTCTAGGGTTCGATACCCGAGCTGGTCAAATCGGACACAGTGTCCAAAGCTTCGCCTTCGCTTCCACGTTTCTTCGAAGCTGTGTTGCCCAAGCGCTAAGCCGCAGGGATGGACTCACCAGGCGTTGCACGCTCCGACGTAATACCGCGAGTATAATGAAAATTTTTGCTTTTTTTAATATAATCTGTTTCTTTTTGTTTAAATTCAGGTTTATTGCTTTTTATATCACTTCGCGAATCTTCCTGTATTATCATATGCTGGCTAATACAAGATCGTATCGTCATAGCAAAAGAATACGAGTAAGTAAAGTGTTTTAAAGCAACTCAAAAGCTATAAATGATGCTAATATATTATGAATTGTTTTGTGGTTAAAAATAATCTTTTGGTTTAAAACCTGGTTTAAAACTTTAAGCCCTCAAAAGTATTTGGCAAATTTTTTATTTAAATTTGGGCAAATTCACACATGCTAAAAACTTATATATAACAGTGTTAGCTCCTCCTTGAAAGGAAGATAAAATAGTATGTTTTCGCTGGCAAGGTTCCATAGTTGTTTGCAGTTGAAGTGGTTAGAGGTGTACGGTACGCACGAAGCTGTCGTCACAGGCATTGTGGCAACAGCAGTGTAGTATTGCAGTAGTTTTGACTTGGTGACTGTGTATATGAGAGCCGCGAATTGAATAGTATGTTGATGTAAAGCAGACTGTTTTTGGTCAGCTGAAGTCCGTTAGCTCAGTTGCTAAGCGCACGCTATTAGTGCGAGAGATCTGGGTTCGATTTTCGGACAAGTAGAAGTCAGCAAAATTTGCATAATATTATGTGTCCACAATTTTATAAAACATGCAGTGTTGTCTCAAATTCAGATAAAAATCAAATCTTCAATATGCTCACGGTATTACGCCGAACTGTGTAATGAGGGGCGTCGCCAATCTCTGCGGCATAACACCCAGACTGCACAGTTCCGAAGAAACGTCACAGAAGTGGCGAGCCGTTGGCGACATTGTGTCCGATTCGACCGGCGCAAGAATCGATCCGCAGACCTCCCGCACCGATTGCGGTGTGCGTAACAACTAAGTGAACGGGGCGTTTGTTAGCATGAAATGATAGCCTCTACGCGTAATGGTTTCTACGAGATTTGTCGTTTCAACCTTTTTTCAAATACTAAGTACAAAATCAAACGGCTGTATTTTTGACTTGCTGGAAATTTATTATGCTCAAAAAGATAGTTTTATTCATATTGCCGAAACGTCGAATATCTTCACGTCATATTATACCATAAAATCAAAGGGCTTGTTTTGACTGGCTAAGAATATTTTTTGCTGATGATGTCGGTTTTATATTATCGAAATGTCAAATAATTTTACGTTATATGGTACAAATTACAGTATATTGTAATTTCGAAAACGTTGCATTTCAAGCTGAAATGTTAAAGTAATTGCTGCTTAGTGAATTTCAAAAGCGGGATATGCAGACTAATATATTTGGACTTTGCCTTCTGTGGTCACATTCTTTGTTTGCTATCGCCAGGTTTTTACCAGCAATTTGACGTAACAATTCGCAGTCATTCATCACATGAAATGTGTGAAATAGTAAATATATATATGTAGGAAAAATACAACCGCAGCAGTGTTTAAAACTGGACGTTTCAACAACATAGATTCAGCTGTCATCATCAGCAATGTCATTAAGGCAGGACAAAACCGAGAGTTCCTTGGTAGAGCTAAATCACGTTTTGTACCGCCTTGCTCACACTGATGATGATAACAGCTAAATCTATGTTGCCAAAAGGTGCAGTTTGCAAAATTATTGTTGTTATATTTTTCATCCTTGAACTATTTTCGTCCTATGTTTATTGTATGACGAAGTAAATCATTGTGATTCACTTTTAATTTGCGTAGATAAGCAGTAAGCAAGTTTATCGTTGCAATAACGAAAAGGTTGTAGGTTTCTCAAGATCCCTGAATAACCAATCAACCATGCAATTGGTCATTTTATCCAGCCTTAGAATTTTAACGAGAAAAACTCGAGAAAATGAGTGATAAGATCATTTTTATGGTATTTTAGGAACCTATAATAGAAAACCGAGTCTTTAACGAAAGAAAATCAAGTGCACGTCGGGGCATTTAAGATTTTTCTTGAAAATTCGTACGAAACGGATTCTAGTTTATAGAGGCGTTCGGTGAAAATCATACCTAAGTATCAACCAACGACTTGGTCTACCTTTAAAGCGTACGCTTTTGCCGTGTTAGGAACGAAAGTCCGAGCTTGGACCATCATTTCGGCCGGACAGAGTTTTTGATAACTACTCTGTAAAGTACCGTAGAGCGAGACAGCGCTGTTTCTGGCTATTAGCCTTCATCAGCCGCCCTCAGGTAAGAAACATTCATCTTCCAGGACGAATGATCTTGCCAGGATCACTCATCCCTTCGGATAAACATTTCTTAAAGAATTTAACTTTGTGGTGCGCATATCCACTCGTGTGGCTACGTCACCATTCCAGTCAAACTCTTTACGTGGCCAGGGTGAAGAGCAAACAACTAAAAAAGCAGTGTCCTTCCTGGCCTACCGGACGGGAAGTCATGACGACTTCCTCTTGTTGGGTCAGAGGCTATAACAGCACTCCATCACCAACAGTGCAATGCACTCCAGTAAATCGTACCGTAGAGCGAGACAGCGCTGTTTCTGGCTATTAGCCTTCATCAGCCGCCCTCAGGTAATTATAGCCTCTGACCCAACAAGAGGAAGTCGTCATGACTTTCCGTCCGGTAGGCCAGGAAGAACACTGCTTTTTTAGTTGTTTACTCTGTAAAGTGTCATGTTCAGCGCTTAAGCGCCAAAATAATGCAAGGAATACATTTTGTTGTTCGAGTGCTACATTGAACAGTCGGTTGACGTAGGACTTAAAACATCGATATCAGCGCGAAAGGGCTTGGATTCAATTCTTGGGCTGGTGAAATCAGACATTGTGGCCAAAGGCTCGCCGTTGCTGCGACATTTCTGTGTTACCGAGACGCTAAGAACCACCACTCGTTACACGTTTCAACGTAATACCGCGATAATAAAGATTTTTTGATTTAAGTGCTGCATTGTTTTAGTGATAAAGAGTCGAAGCGAGACGCATGCGTGTATGTATTGGTTTCTTGTGATGTTGGTTTGAAGCTTACCATTTCTCCACACACTGTCGGGCTTGTTCAGATAAGTGAAGGAGCAAGTCTGGTCGAGCTAAGAATATTCTAGTCTGTGACATAATTAACCGGTCCACATGTCCAAGTTTCGTGGGATTTGAACCTGCGGTTCTTGATTTAGTTTCTACATCATAATTTTTTGATGTAGTAATTAAGAAAAGTGATTGTGACATCAAAAATTTAATTGCGATGCCGAAACTAGATCACAAGAATCGCGAGCCTAAAGCCCACTGAAATTGGACATGTGGAATGGGTGATTGTGTTTTCCTTTCCGCAGTCGCACAGTGTGCTGGCTGATGGATCAGGAAATCCAATGTTCTTGTGCGCGGCTGCAAACTCGCAAAATCCAGTTCACTAAAAATTTGGAAGCCGAGGTTAAGTTCTTCAATTTAATTTTGCGATTGCAAGTTTCAGTTCAGGAATTTTACCGAGTATAAGCCTAGTTCAAGTAGTTTTTGTCAGGTCTAGGCTAAGTTCAAGCAAAAATTGTTAAGTTTAGGATAAGCTCAAAAACTTAATTTCAAGTTTAGTTCAATAACTCTATTTTCAAATTTTTTTTTAGATCGAGCTCTGGCATTTTCGATTCGGCATAAAAGATCGACATTACAGGCTTAGTTTTAAGATTGATTTTTGTTCGGGTCACGCCAGAAAAACTGATGCAAACATCGCTGCGTGTGCCACGCTCAAGTCAGATCCAGATGTTAGACATCCGAGGTTCAATGTTTATGATGGTGTATTACAAATTTTGGTGACTAATTGCAATAAATACTTTCACTTAAGACCATGAAGCTACGGAAAGCAATTAAAGGCGAGCCCCAAACTTAAACTAAAGGCGTATCGTTGAATCGGAACTCGAACGTTACTTTGCATAGGTCTATACTGCTTTTTTTTTTGTTGTTGTTGTTAAACGCGAAGCGATGCTTGATACTTAACCTTGAATGAGAACTGGAACTCAGCCATTGGGAATCAGTCTCGGTCGAACTTTGACCTAAGCACGCTGTTGCTGGTTAAGAATTGATTTATGATGAGGTAAAAATGACCAGTACAAAAGTTGGGTAAGGTCTAGAATAAGCCGTGGGCGTCTGTTGTCGCCCTACTGTGCTGATATGACGTTACGTAAAATAAACAAACGACGACAAATACGCGAGAAAAAAAGCAGGGAGACTGCGAATTGACCTCACGGTCTTGAAGTTAGCCAAAAGTGAAGGACTGAAGGTGGTGCGAGAACTGATACATGTTATGAAAGTGGTTACGACATCAGGCCTACCAGGTTTTGAACATCGGATGAAGATGAATTGAGTCCAAGATTGTGGGTGTATACCGCTTACGCGAAAAGACATTGCAATGCACATAGATGAACAGTTGTACACTACAAAGCTAATTCCTGAAAGAACTATCTAAAAAATTGCACAAACTGTAGCTGCTACAACGACGCCATGCGTTGGAAAGATGAGCAAGTTAAATTGAAAACATGCAACCAAAGAAATGCTTGTGATCTTTCGAGGGCATTGTGCTTGTATTATAGAGTTGTTTTGACTGATGTTTACTTTTCGTTTTAGATCTGGTTTCCATTGCTTTCTTATTTCGAGTGTAATGTACCTGGGAAAGTCCCTAACGAATTCGAATGGCCATTCACAACGGAATTTGTTCTTCAGTTGGCGTCAAAAGCTAAAAATAAGTTGAAAAGCAGTTGATGTTCCGTCTTTTTTAAGTCTTGTTATTTCGTCGATATGTGTTGTTGATGCCCCCGCTTTTTATATGGTTTATAAAGTAGCATTGTTTGGGTGTCGGTTGACGGAGTATTCAATCCACTTTACCTACCCTTTGGTAGATTTCTGACCCTCTCGACCGTCCACCGTTTGTATCGTTATAAAACCGGAGCTCTGTGGGTTCATCGCTTATTGTAGTTTGATGTGTTCTTAATTTTTGGTTTTCGATATTTACGTTTTTTTGTTTCGGCTTTAAAAATTTTATGAAAATTTAGATTTCAAAGTTCACTGAATTAACGACTGCACATTATTTTCATTACGCGCTGCTCACTAACGCTGTACAGTATCCCTTATAGTTGTGCAAACTGCACTGCCTGTGCAGGGCTGTATTGAGACTTCGGGGCCCCGGAGGTGATGTTTCCGGGGGAGCATGCTGTTTTGCAGAGCTGATTTTGACGTAAGCTGCAGAGCTTTTTGTTTTAGGGGGCGCAATTTAACAACCTTTTTTAAGTGTGACACTTTCCTGATCGGGGCTCTGGATCTATAACTGCGTTTGTCCGGCCCTGTGCCTGTGTCATTAGTAGTTCTTTGCAATAGCGATAGAGGGGTTGTAGATATTGGTCTCCAGGACGTTTTAGTAATTTGTTCTCGCAGAACGTGAACTTGCTTTCCAAAACAAAAGTGGGAATTGCTGTAAGTAAACTATTTACCAGTGTACAACTGTTTGCGATATTGTGTAAAATATTTCTATGATGTTGTGCTTATTTTGTCCTGTACAATCAGTGATTGTAATACACTCCATGGCCTTAGCAACATTTATTTACATTGATAATGGTGTTTTTGTTTTCAGTATTTCTATTTTCAGGTATGCACACAATCCAGTTGTTCTTTCGATTTTTTTTGGTTTTCACTACGCTCTTGTGCTGCGTAGTTTTTTAAATGCTTATGGTTGATTCGCAAAGCTAGGAAAGCTAAAAAGTGCACTGCGTTGTAAGAAAAGTTGTCTTGCTATACCAGAATTTACACTTATTGAGTATGCCTTTCTCGCAACAAAGCCTACAGCAAATTTGGTCTGCTTCTTTCAATCATTCAATTTAACACCATTATGTCGGAGTAAGCAGTATGACATGGTACTTGCCTTGTTGACAAACACAGAAATTAGATTATTGTGGGCTTGAAAAGTGGCCTCAATAGGTTGGGCCTTCCAAATGACGGATGATTGAACAAAAAAATCTTATCTTTTGCGCAATCTTGTTCAATGTGCTGCCAATTTCTTCGTAGAAATTCTTATACTTCAACGCAAAAAAAAAAAAACAGCTTAACATTGCTGCATTTAGTAAGCACAATCAAATTAATTTTGTGTGCGATTGTCTAATAAGGCCTTTGAAACCTATCGTTTAGAAGGTGTCATTGATAAAGTTTTGCCTAATTTTTAATTGCTTAATGTAAAGACTTGGGGCAGATGTCGAAGTTATTTGGAGTACATTGCTTAGTTTTTACCATGCAATCATGTGCGTTGTGTTGTTGCTGATGATTTTGCCTCTACGCGATGTTTTCAGGTAATAATAAACATGGCTACTGCCAATTTTTGTCTTTAATAATTGTCTCCATGGCAAGAAATTATGGCTTATCCGATAAACTTTCACCATACTGCAGGGATGTGGAAGCGGTATATTTGCAAACAGCTTCCGCTTCCACACCTATCGCTTCCAGCGCTTCCAATAAAATTCACCGAAATTTTGCAGTAAAGTACGACCAGTGCGTTGGTAGCCGAGCGTAAACCGTAGCTTTTTTCCAACACGCTAAAAGCTCTTGGTTAAACTTAAGCGTTTTTTTAAAGATAATAATTTGCAAAAAGCAAACAAAATTGTAGAGAAATGATTGAGTCACAATCCTGAGAATCTTTTACTGCAACTTTGCGACGAAACTTACTCCCTTCCTTAGGAAAATGTTGATACACAGCACTCAGTGGCGTGGCAAGGATTTTTCAAGGGAGGGGGGGGCATAATTTCCACATTGTTTTCAAGCGTACTTTTTTCCGCAGAACTAATTAGAAGCTGATTGAGAAATAAGAAAGGCTCTAGGGAGATCCGGGGGCATGCTCCCCCGGAAAATTTTTGAAAATGTACATGCTCTCAGGGCTATTTTAGTGCTTTTCAAATAATTTTCAGTCAAATTTTGTTTAAATTTTTTGACCCTAGATCTTCTCCAAATAGAAGCTTCGCCAAATATGATGCATTTTGTTCGCACATTTTCAATTAGGCCTATGTTTGCTTATGGCATAAGGCTTATTGCTATCGAGGAGGCTCGAAATTATGGAAAAATTGTATACATTAAAAATATTTTCCAAAATGGCTGGTGGGAGTAGGCATCCCCCTCATCCTACTCCCCTGGATCACCCCTGGCCATAAGCTACAAAAACCATCAAAACAGTCTGGCATATTTCTGTCACTTGCCACCATTAATTTTGTTAATTTTTACTAAAAGACAGATGCAACGCCCGCCCCCTCGAATTTTTACAAAAAGACAGATGCAACGCCCCCTCCTCCTAAATATGCTCCTGACAGTACTTTATGTAAATCGTGATAGGATTCTAATTGGAAAAGAGTCAACTATTGTTGTTAGCGGTATTGATAAATTAGTTGCTTTATTTGAAAACTTAGAGAAAGCTAAAAGAAAAAGCGATTCTACGTTAGTACTATCTTAAAGTCAAGCGAAGAGTAATGGCCTATGGTGAGATCTGGCATCCATGCGAATCTAGCATTGTAAAGTAATGTCTAATAAATTGAGTGAAATATAATATTTAACAAGTTATTTATAGTATGCTATTTTGAATGATGTGGAAGCGGCATATTTTTCGCGCTTCCGCTTTCATTGAAATACGACCGCTTCCAGCTTCCGCTTTCGCATCCATGCCATACAGTCGTCGTAGCTACTTCTTTAATTTGTCACTTTCGGGGATTCGGGAAAAGCGACAAATTGAGCGAACTGACGAGTTATTTTTAGAACGGCAAACTTAACACGACCTTATTGCAGATTTGAAAGCAGGTTTGAAAACGAATCCTCTTGGTAGGCCAATCCTTGGGTAGTTTATTTGAATGAAATGAATCAGAAGTAAACCAACCTCTCGGCACAGTGAATAAAAAACATTTGCCATCGGGAGGTCAGGGTTTCGATTCCCAAGCCAGTCAAATGAAACACTATCACCAACGGCGCGTCATAACTGCGACACGTCTTCGGAGTTATGTTGCCCACTTCCCAGACGCTAAGCCGCGGAGATGGTCCCCGCCTATCGTTACATGCTTAATGGGCTTAATATCGCAAGTGTAATGAAGATTTGATTTCAAATCTGAATCTATTTCCTACGTTATTGAAAAAAAAATTCTACGGAATTGAGGGCGGCTACGACTTAAGGTGGATTTACACAGTATCCGTTCTGCGTTTAACGTCGTCAATTGACGGCGTTTGTGACGGCGTTAATTAACGGCGTATTGACGCGCTGAAACAGATCCGTCTTTTTCTTGCGTTTTTGATATACACAGTATCCGTCGAGAATTTTAAGACGCGCGTCGCACAGTCACAAAGTTAAAAATATGAATCGTCAGATAGCACAGACTGCGACATCAATCCAGTATCATGTGCTTTTATGCCTTGTGATAATTTTACAAGAATGACGAAGGTGAGTTTTGATTGGATGTATCTTTTTTGTCCTTAATCTTCGGCTACCGGTACGCTGGCTATTTAGTAATTTAATTCAAACAGCGTAATTTTATAGCCTGCTGCAGTTCTGCCTCAAGTCTTAATTATTATCAGTAGCCTATTAACTACAGTTTCTAGCCTGCAGTCAGGGGCGGATTCAAGGGGGGAATGTGGGGAATGCTGCGTATGCATCCCCCCCCACCAGCTATTTTCAACAATGCTTTATAAAAATTTTCCGCAGTTTCAAACCTTTTTATAACAATATGCCTGAGTCGCCTTAAGGACGCATAATCGAAACTGTGCGAACACAATGCATCGTATTTGGTAATCAAAATTAGGAGCCAAAAACATAAAATTGCCTAAAAATTGTTCAAAAAGCACTGAAATGGCGTTTACAGCATATGTCAATTTTCAAAAAATTTCCGGGGGAGCAAGCCCCCGGACCCCCCCAGAGTCGTTTTTGGAACTTAAATTGCTTAAAATTAACTCTGGCGGGAAAAACTACGCTTGAAAAAGTAACGAAATTTGATGCCCTTTCCCTGATGAAAACATTTATGAATACGCCATTGACATGAAGCAATTTCAAAAGGTTTATTTACGCCCGTTTTTGGGTCTAAACGTCTTTTTAAGCTTATTTAGTTAACATTCAACCTAATTCAAAATTACATCTCCCCCCACCAAAAGTTTCTGGATTTGCCCCTGCCTGCTGCAGGCAGTTATCCGACCAATGTGCTTTGTTGTTGAGTGTGTTCTTTATTTTCTTTTGTTACATCTTCGTGCAACTAAAGTAAACAACCTACTATGAGTGTATGTTTGTTGTTTGTGTTGTTAGTGACGTTGTAGGAGCAAAAGCGAACAGTAGCGATTCTTCAAGGTTTTCCTTCAAAACACCTTAAAGCTATCGCTCGAATCCTCATGGAGTAATTTGCATTCGGTACTCCCAACACATATAAATAGCTTTTCAGTGTTTTTTAATGAGTTAGTGTATAAACTAGCGCAATGTTGACAGTTTTAACGAAATAGAAAGAATGCAATACATTAAAAGCTGCATACGAAAACAAAATCAATAGTAACAACTTCTCACAATGAGAACTTAGCGCAACGTACAGTCAGCATCTTCAGAAAGCAGTGTTGAAACTTTAACGAAATAAAAACGCAAGGCATTAAAATAGCATCAAAAAGATAAAATCGAAGTTGGTCACTTTACTACAGTTGGAATTCCGTTCATATATTGAGACTACTCAGCGATCGCGAACTACAATTCTTGATGCGTTATGCCACATTTACCCTTCCCACATGTCCAGTTTAAGCGTAGCAAAATCCTTAGAGTTGTGTAGTGTAGTGTCTTTACACAATCAAACTTCTGGTGGTCATAATAATTGAAAAAGTAATTACCACATTAATAATGATGCAGAAATAATGCATACTTTTGGCGTACTTACACCTGGACATTCTTAAAGTGTATATTTGAACGACTAGTACCGTAACCCAAATAATGAAGACTTTAAAAACACTTCAAGCAAAATTAGACTAGGCAGTCCGCACACAGTTTACTTCAGATAGAACAGTAGAGAATCCATACAAAATAAATACATTTAAAAATCAAACGAAGTGAAACGAAAGCAGGTAACACAAATCTAAACGGTAAAAAGTTAAAACATATACGATATCAATCGCCTTTTATTTGATATAGAAGCAGCAACAGTTTTGGGAAAGCCTTGGACGCTATTTTTTCTCCGAGGCTATGAAGTCTTACATTTCTATAGTCTTTAAAAATGCCGCCGATATCTTCAGAAGCTACCGATTCTGTCATTTTCGAAATGTTGGATATACTCTGCTCAATCACATGGACCAGTGAGTCCTATGAAGAAGTTTGTTGTTAGCCACTATTTGGGTGCTTTTCATTTACGAATAAAAGTCGGCACGCAATGCACTCAACCTGAAACATTACAGACTGGAAAAACTCGCTTCTATGTTTTAAAAAAGCGGTTCTTAACCTTTCCAGTTACGGACCCCTCTTCCTAAAGATATTGGCTTTGAAAACTCCTTTCTTGTACAAACACTACAACCTGTTTGGGCCGTTGTCAATGCGGTTTCGCACTCCTTCTAGGGACATTTAGAACTTCCATTGAGGACCTAGCAAAAAGCCACCGTTTTAAAACATGCCTGGAGTCTTCCGTGACACAAGGTAGTGTCTTCCAGTGACTAGAAGCGTAGGTTGATGATGGGATGTTTTTCTGTTTTTACTTATGCAAACCCCTCATTTTCATGGCATAACGGTGTTAAAAACAATAGAAAACAAACCTGAATTATAGCCAATATTTGCCTTCGCTAATTAAGAGAGAATTTTTTTCGCTCTGCCTTCAGAACAGGTGCTATCTTTTCAGTTGACCGTGAGCTTGCTGGCGCATCAAGTGGTAGAGCAAAGGGTAGACTTGATGCTCGAGGTTTCCTACAAAAGCGTATTCGTAAACGCAACGAAACTTGTATCAGCAAATACTAATGCAATTACGGGAAATCAATAAAATAATTATCAATCCTAGGTTATTTTTAGCAGGGCATGAAACCGCTTGAAATATCGCTCCGGTTTAGATTCAGGTTTCGCAAAATTTGTTTTTAGCGGTTTACCTCCGGTTCAGGTTTTTCGTCGTTCAATTTTGTAGGTTTAGTTCCGGTTAGAATTAAAAATACTTAGAATAATCGGGTTCAGGTTCGCAGAGGCAAAAATTTGTAGGTTCAAATTCGGTTCGGGTTCTAGAATTTAAAACCGTCAATTCAGCTTATTTTGGCACACAGCTACAAGCGCATTTTTTTCAAAAATACTTGTATTTAGGCTGATTGTGCTTTTTAAGATGCTACTGTAGCTCATAAAGGATGTCCTCAGTGGCAGAAATAACCTCAGATTAACTTCAGATGTCCTTAACCGCAGTTATAGCCACCATAACAAGCATTCTTAAAAAAAATCTTCATAAGAACACACCCCATTTAACGTAACGCATGTTTTTTTAGTCCAAAAAACAACAAAACTTCCGCAGACTTTGGGTTAGACAAGGTTTGCATTAGATAAATATCTTTTAACGGTTCAAATCCGTTAAGGTTCAAGAATTTTCATAACCTTGGGTTCAGGTTCGGTTTACCTCCATTAAATAATAAAGGTTACGGTTAGGGTTCAGGGAAAGGAAGCAGTTAATACGGGTTCTCAGTTTGCGTTTCGGTTCGACGCCCTAATTTTTACAGCGTTAAGGAAGGTGAGAAGACTGCCAAACGAGCGTATGCTTTTCAAGTTAACAAATCATAACGGTAAATGTATAACATCCTTTCATTAACATCTTTCATTTGGGTTTAGGCAAAAGTTCAATTTTTTAATAAGTTAATTGTTTGAGCTAGACAACAACGATTGATCACAAAAGTTTCTAATGTGAAGAAGTGCTTTGCAAAGAAATTTTTAACCAACAATCGAAAGTTTTTGAAAACCAGATGAAATGCATGATCACATCTACAGCTCAGATGGCCGAGTGGTAAGATCGTCTGCCTCTGGAGCTGTAGACACGGGTTTGATTCCGAATCACGTCAGACCAATGACTATAAAATTTGTATTCTCAGCTTCCATGCTGAACACTCAGCATTGAAGGAATGTAAAAAACAAGCCGGCAACTTTACTTGTATTTTGGAAAAAGCACTAGACGGAATTCCCCATCTTGGTGTGGTGGACAAATGACTGGCAACTCCTAAGCGAGCTCATTATAGCGCTACGATCGCTTTCTCGCGATAGGAGGATAGGCCTAAATACAAAAATACATACTGAAAAAGCAAATGCAGCACAACTTCTAAAAAGTAAATTGAATGGTTGTAATGCATTTACCTCATTTGTTCCAGAACAGAGAATGATTTCGTTAACAGCAGATCTGAATTCAACAATTTTACACTTCTGATACCAACGATAAGACTCGGACATGCCATTCGTTTATGCTGATACAGCATATTAAAGTTGACGATAGGACTCTGCCATGCATTTCGTTTATGCTGATGCAGCATATTAAAGTAAATTCACAAAAACAAACTGCTGTTTTCTTAGTCCTTACTGAATAGACTGAGCAGTAGCACTGTAACATTGGAGGAGTTAAATGAATTCACTTAAAAAGCTAAGATTACTCTCAGAGACACAATACCACAATAATGTTCCAAATTCTCCTCACTTGTCATATCAATGATGTTCGAGGGTTCCAGCAAGCCATTATCTTTAGGCAAATCCATTCAATCTTTCATAGGAAAGTTGAGAACTTTCAATTCTAAAATAACAATATAAAGCAAATTAAACACAAAACCTAAACATACTGCGAAACCACTCAGTTCTGATGTTCAATGGAGTCATCCAGCCATCGCAAGCTGTCAAAAAGATGACACGACGAGACTCTCTGCATTGCATCTGCTTCATTTCCTTGGGCTGCTGTTAAGGAACGTTTCTTTCTCATATACGGTATAAAGGTTTCTGTGATTCTGTGATGTTCCGCCATTTTTTTTTGTCTTCTTCAGCCACAAACAATATTCAAGTCACAGGTATTTTAAAAAACATGACCAAGATTGACAAAAAAATAGTTTATACCATTTAACCAGGCAACATTAAATGCACATATACATTTATTTTTGTATAACAAACTACAGGTATCATCAGGGTTACTACCGGACCACACCAAAAAATAAGCACGCTGCAGTTAGGTTACCAAAAAGTCAATAGCTCTTTATTGTGAATCCACTAAAAACCGGTGAGGACTGAAAAAAAAGGTCTTCACGTCAACAAAGTCCTGTTTTTCCACTAAAAATCGGTGAAGACCAAAAAAAAAGATCTTCACGTCGGCAGTATCCTATTTTTTCCACTAAAAAATCAAAAATAAGCACGGGACTCAAAAATAAG
Organism: Trididemnum miniatum; assembly: GCA_964006365.1. Lineage (NCBI taxonomy): Eukaryota > Metazoa > Chordata > Ascidiacea > Aplousobranchia > Didemnidae > Trididemnum > Trididemnum miniatum. The sequence continues at coordinate 33,603,061 of OZ023232.1, forward strand.
CAAGTTTCTTAGAAATAAGCACATTCACGTTTTCTAAGACATTGCCCTTGAAAATAAGCACAAATCTTAGAAATAAGCACGAAATGGTAACCCTGGGTATGATACTAGAAATATTGAAAAAAAGAAATTTTTATGAAACAATAAATACAAAAATGGAATAATCTATATCATAACAAAGAGCTTCTCAATTTACTAATAGCACAGTGATACATGTTATGAATTACAAATGCAAAACAGATGTTAAAAAGCGGGTAAAATGGTACATATACCAGTATGTTACAGAAAAAAGCGTCAAAGCATAAATATACAGTATCGAAAAGAAAGAAGTTAACACTAACCATGACGTCCGTCCTGATTCTTCAACAATTTCTTTCCATCTAATCATTTCGCACTGTTAGCCAGTTCTAGTGATCAGGATGCTTGGGGTTAAACAAAAGTGGTTTGCATCTGACTAACTCCATAATTTTTTCACTTGCCAATTCAGTAGGTTATTTATGCTCTGGTATAAATTACCACAAATTGAAAGCTGTGAGAAGTAAGATTAATTGAGGGCTATGCCAAGCAAAAGAAAATCATTTCTATGACATTTCGCTCTTCTTAATTACTTCAATTTCTTTTGAAAAATGGTCTTCAACATGCTGCCTCTATCACATTGCCACAAGGAGGGCAACCCTGTTATGAACTGGGTGCCTCAAGAAAAAAAAAACACATCATTATTCACTAATTTCAAACTTTACATACATATTAACTTTTGCTGCCTTGAAGGTATTGAAATAAAGTTTGAACTACTGGAAGAAAAAGATGTAGGCCTATTAGGTAAATGTTGCATCAGAGAGCTCAAACCATCTGATGAACAACGTACTATGCTACGATACACACGACAGGTTCCCAAGAGTGCTCAAACCCTTGAGAGTGAGCACTATCATACAAGATAAAACCTAAGCCATCCTGTTTCGGAATTCCATCCCTCATCAGTAATAACAATCAGGAAGGACCATATCAAAAACCACACAACAAAATGACTCAATCTGGCATTTGGGCATTCAATACCGTGAAAAGAATAGCAGTTGCAAAAAAGAAAAAGTAAAGAACTAACAAATGTCCAAGAGAAACATAGACAACATTACAAACAATGTTGCTGCGGATAGAAATAGTAATCCATAATCAGTTTCGCTCTCATTATGAGCTCATCAGGTGAATATAGCTAATAGAAAATGGAAGTGTTCATTTCGTTGGAATTCGGCTTCCCTACTTTGATTTTCAAACTTCGGGAACCGTTTTCCGGTTACCGAACCATGATTTTTGCAATAGAGCAACCGGAAAATGGTTGCCGAAGTTTGAAAGTCAAAGCAGGGGCACTGAATGCAGTTCCTGAAGATTGAAAATCAAAGTAGGGGAACCGAAAGCATGGTTATGGTAGTTTGATAAAGCAAGTAGGCGAATCAAAAGCATGGGAATGGTAGTTTGACAATGAAATAAGGAAACTGTTGAGTAGCTTGGAACTTGGGTTGTTGGGGTGGGTGGGTCAGGGGGTTAGGGTCAAGGGGTTTGGGTCAGGGGGGGTCAGGTCGGGGGTTTGAAGTTGGGGGAGTTGGGGTCGATAAACGAAAAGAACCGTCTATTACGTTGTTGCATGTACAAGTTTCAAGTGATGGGAAATATGGTTCCGCTACTGCAAAACTCAAACTACAGTAATCACAAGTTATGCCCAAATATGGTAAATTTTCCGGTTACCGTAGTTTGAAAATCGTAGTTCAATAACCTTTTTCTGGTGAAATAGAAGCTTCCACAGAAAATTGAGCAAAAAGATACCGTACAGAAACATATCGAAGAAAGACAAAAGAAATAGATAAATAATATATAAAAGATAATTTATATCAGATGGCTAAGATAACATGTAAAATTTTACAGCGCCAGTACCAGTTCATCACTATCACTAGTTACATTGATATGCTGTGTAGGCTACTGGGGGTCTCATCTAGATTAAGCCGTCTGTGTCTTTCGTTGCCTTACACGAATGAGTTATTCTAGACGCGAATGGCTTACTCTAGACAAGACCCGGCTACTGGTACCACATGCGGGGTCGCACCCAAAATGTTTCAAGCCTGGGGATTTAAAAAAAAAACTACTGGTATCGTAGCTAAACAGCAATCTTAAATCACAATAGTTGAAAAGCCTAGGCGTATTTTAAGTTATGAATTATGTAGTGAATACGGGCAGGTTTAAATTTAGATTTTCTACACCAGCACTGTCTGCAAGTTGGAAAAATGTACCAGCACCGGTAGGTTCCTTAGTAGACTAGGCTATCATTGGCAAATAAAAAATTTTTCAAAACCTTCCATACAGTACCCGGTACATACAATATGATAGACTACCGGACGTACCAGTAGTCTATATACTACCCATAGGATAACGTCTAATATCAGCCCCCAGATTTGGTTAGGGTTAGCTGGTTACATTTGGTTAGGATTAGGTTCAGTTAGGGTTGTAACTGAATCGAACCTTAACCAAAATTAACCCTAACCAAACTTAATCCTAACCAAACCTAACCCTAACCGAACCTGGGGGCTGATAAAGACACTAGACGTTACCCCTAACTATATACTGGTACTAACCAGTAACCACTAACCAGTATCGGTAATCAGCCATTGGCACACTTTCTTCAAAACATGATTATACAAGTCCTAAAATGCTTATAACATGCCTAGAATAGATTACTAAACTGCAAATTCAACTCTAGGTTGAACTAAAGACGCTGTCCACAGCCCAGCAAAGTTTACCTAAATACAATACTGCTAGACCAGCCATCCAGTTTCTCAATTGACGCACGTAATTTGTCGCAAAAGTAGAACTCGGCTCTACTCGAAATCGCACTAAAATTGACGGAGCGTTTTGTCGTGCGTTTGCAAAAAAACACGTTGACGGATACTGTGTATATCAAAAAACGGATCAAAATAACGCTGCGTCTGACGCATTGCGTCAAAACGCGTAAAAACGCGCAAAAACGGATACTGTGTAAATCGACCTTAAATCGACCTTTACGCTTGCTTTCTTTGACTCGGCAGCCTCCCAGTATATCAATCGGCTCTAGCCGTGAAATGTCAATACACCATTGGCTTCAGCCGTGATTCAAACCGTTTCGTAGCAGGCCTATCAGTAACGTACGCGCTGTACCGGTTGATTAGGCCTTCTCCTGGCTGAAAGATATTCTGCAAAAATCTAAGCGATGACTGCTTTTACAATAACAACTTGTGAGCACTTGAAATTCTCCCTCTGTAGCCTACTTTCGTAGTTAAAACTCGACAATGCCTTTGGCTACAATATCCACTACTTAATTATGTTTATGGAAGTTTATTTTTCAATACGTTTGCAATTAACAATTACGATGAAGCATTGTCTTCACAACGTTGTATTGATTCTCTTTAATACTTGATGCAGGTGTGGTAACGGCTGTAAAACAAAAACAGTGTTAAAAAAATTTAGAAATAACACCACTTCTTTTATTGGTAAGCCGCTTAATAACGATCACGAAATGTTGGTTCCACCTTAAACTTGCTTCATCGTTGTGTCAACAATTAAATTGTTCGTCCTAAATTATTCTGCCGGGTTCTGACATTTAACCATGTAGCCCCAAAACACTGAAAACCCGAATTCTTTATATCGATATTGCATTTGGTTCGTGCAAAGCGCATCTGCTGTGTACTCGTGATATTAAATTTTTCGAATTCTCTTGAACGAAATCAACTAGCCCCGAATAAAAACAACGGCTACTTACTACCAGCAGGAGTATTGGTAGGTGTAGGTGGCATAAGTGGGCAAGCAGTACTTCCAGGAGTAGAAAGCACAGGTGGAGTAAGTGGGAACAAACTTGGCGGAAACAGTGCACTTGTAGCAGCAAGCGAAGTGCGTGACAAGTCTGGGGATCATGCTTCTCCAGAAAGCATCGAATTCAGCCATGACGGAGTTGACAGTTCCGCTGATGTGGCTAGAGTAGCAGGAAGACATGTAACGGACGTAATAGTACTTGTACCAGCAGCTTCCGTGGTAATGGATGATCATGTCGCAGAACTTGTTCCAGTGATCGTTTCTGGCCTGAAGCACAAATCATATAGTAATTAAAAAACACAGCATAATTCCAACTGGTAAGCGAAACACTTCCAACTTTGGTTTTAAACTTAATAACAGTGTTTACACTCAGCTAATGAAGAATATTGGGATTTTCAGATTTGAACTATTGAAATGTGGCTTTTAAATTTACTTGCAAAAATCAACCATAAAAGTTTTAACTACAATCGATACACACCTTCCAGAGCTTGGAGTAAAGAGCACTTCTTTGAGCGTTACGGCTGTCTTCAAGCTTCTTCTTGTATTCGGCGATCTTGGTAGCTCTGGTGCTCTTGCAAGCTTCGAACTTAGCCTTGAGTTGAGAGATGAGAGTGTTGAAAGCATCCTTGAACTTTTGTTGAGTTTCGGCATGGGTCTTGTCGGTACGGTTAAGGCTGGCAATGAGTTGTCCGTAGTAGGAAGCACATTCTCTGCTGGCTCTGACAAGAAGATCATTCTTCATTTGGTCAAGGGCAGCAAGTTGAACGGAAGAAAGGTATCCGCTGCTCAAGAAAATTGTATTCAGTTTCCACTTTAAGTGTTGTTCCAAAATGTTTCAATTTTACAATAACTGCTAAGTTCGTTCAAATCAATCAGCACTTACCAAGTGAAAATGTATTGTCTACGTCTCCAAGCGCAGAGGAAGTTGTGTCTGTCGATGACGATTCTCCAGAAAGCGTTCTTGTATTGGAAGAAATAACCGACCCAGGTTCTTCTCCAGGATTGGTACTTGGCATCGTTGGTGCTGATGATGCTGTCTCTTTGTCTTTCCAATTCACTGACGACTCCAGAAATGTCTCCGACAGCGGCATCTAGTGAACATAGTCGACATCAACATCAAAGATTTCGTTTGGAAGAGTATCATTATACCTGCGGTACTACGCAGAAGCGTGTAACGAATGGCGGGGCCCATCTCCGCGGCTTAGCGCTTGAGCAACGCAGTGCCGAAGAAACATCGCAGCGGAGACGAGTCGTTGGCGAGACTCTGTTCGATTTGACCGGACTGAGAATTGAACCTATGATCTCCTGCGCAGATAGCGACGATGTTAATTTCTACGTTAACCGGCCGGTTCAGGTCATCGATTTTCAATATCAGGTTTACGTGAGTAATTTTCGAACAAGGCACTTACTGACGTCACAGGTCTTCAAGGTCTTGTAAGTGCAGGGAGTGAACTTAATCTTGAAGGGAGCAAGGCAGTAACGGTCGTAACAGTAAGTGGACTTGTAGACGAACCACCTTCCGAGAGACTTGCTGCAAAAAACACGGAAATGTGCAAGAGCATGTCGAAATGGTGATGCGTTTACTAGCGTTTACTTACCAGTGGGAGTAGTAAGACTTGGAGGCAAAGTTAAGGCATCCGGTAGAGAAGTAGCACTTGTAGGCGCAAGCGTAGTAGGAGATGAGTTGGGATCTGTAGGATTCAAGCTTGCAACGGTAATCTCTGGCCAAGTAGTAGACCTTGCTCTTTTGACGGCTGTAGTAGTAGGAAACAGAGATGGAAGCCTTCCAGTTGACCCACCAGCTGCTGGAGTAACGGTCTGTTTCAAATAATTCACAAGATTACATTCACCCTCCCTACAATTGAGTTGCGCACGGATAAGTGATTGCACTGCATCGAGTTTTTTACCTACAAATGTGCAGTAGCGTTGAACTTAGTTTGGTTTCAATACTTACAGAAAAGATCTCTCAAGACTCCTCTGTAGTGGTCTCTGTTCTTTTGGGCAATAGAGCAGTGAAGTTGGTAGAACTTGCTGACGTATTCGTCAATCTTCTTTTGAAGAGAAACCTTGTAGGCGGCAATCTTGGAGAGACGGGTGTTCAAACAGTCGGTGATGCTGTCAAATAGTAAATGTCTTGATTCATACCGTAGAGCGAGACAGCGCTGTTTCTGGCTTTTAGCCTTTATCAGCCGCCCTCAGGTAAGAAACATTCATCTTCCAGGACGAATGATCTTGCCAGGATCACTCATCCCTTCGGATAAATATTTCTTACACGAGTGGATATGCGTACCACAAAAGTTAAATTCTTTAAGAAATATTTATGCGAAGGGATGAGTGATTCTGGCACGATCGTTTGTCCTGGAGATGAATGCATCTTACCTGAGGGCGGCTGATGAAGGCTACTAGACAGAAACAGCGCTGTCTCGCTCTACGGGGCGATTTACTGGAGTGCTTTTGCACTGTTGGTGATGGAGTGCTGATATACCCTCTGACCCAACAAGAGGAAGTCGTCATGACTTCCCGTCCGGTAGGCCAGGAAAAACATTTCTTCTTGGTTGTTGTTTTGATTCATGTTAATTGTGATTGTGATTCTCCATTTCTCAACCATGTGCTTCATATGTATGCTTGTAGGCTAATATGTTGACTGACCCGGAAAGAATATGAAATTTTTTGGCTTGGAATAACTGTACAATTCTTCAAAGGCTAATTCGTTTATAGACATAATTTTGAAGCTTTCATTTCAATCAAAGTTTATGTTGAAGTTTTTGAATGATGGAAGAACGAACGGTTCGGCATCTTGTTAGGTTTACGTACTTTGTAGGCTACTTACGCCTTGATAACCTTGTTATGGTAGTCGGTAAGAAGAGTGATCTTGGAGGCGATGGCAGCGTTGTACTTTCCAATGATGTCCTTCTTGGTAGCATCGAGCTTGCTGCAGTATTCAACGATTCTGTTGTCTCTGATGCTGATGTATCCAACGTATCCGCAGTAGCTGTTGCACATTATACAAACGTTGGAAATTAACTTACAACGATTTGGATGGAAATACATCTCATTACACGTTTTAACTTACCTGTATCTGTAGGTGTAGTACATGTAAAGGTACTTCTTGTACCAAGCCTTGAATTCACAGTGAATTTGGTCGATCTTACGAACGTAAGCATCTCTGGCTCTGTACATTTGACCGCACATGACGGAGCGTTGATATTTCAAGATGTTGGAGACTTCACTGGTGACATCAGAAACACTTCTTTCTGTTGTATCCATTCAGTATGTTAGACATCAGTAATTTTAGTGAAATAGTTAGCAAAGAGCGCGGAAGTATTAACGACATTTTGTTGTTTTGAATCAAATCAAACATGTTTTTATGAGCGAGTTTTGCAACACTTGATCTTGTATATTTCACATATTATTTACATGTGTAACCTGAGTGGAAAATCATTTGACCTACCCTTGCAGTCATCGGCGGGATAAGCCTTCAAGATGTTGGAATAATATCCGGAAGAGCACCAGGTGGTGGGGAAGTAGATGGTGTAGTGGTAGCACTTGGTAGGAGGGTAAACGTGGAATTGGTGAGCGCAGTAGTACTGGTAAGTGTAAGTACTGCTCACGTAGTAAGAGGCATTAGCGGCCTGAAAAAATAGCAAAATCTACTGATCACAATACACCGAATAGAAGTGTGCTACTTCGCGATTTAGAAGCTAAGAACTTTTACAAATCATTTCAGTAAAAATTGCAGACATAAAATTGCTTAAGTGCAATGTGAGGACTAACATTTAGTTTTATCCATCACGATACATTTGATTCGATTAGGCTATTTTTTAATTTTTAGTGCTAAAAGTTTGACAAAAACACCACTCAACAAAATTGACTTATGCTCAGCAAAAAGAGTGCTGCGTAGCGACATCATAACATGAAAGTTAGCTTACATTACGTTTTTGCACATAACTATTCACATAACCACAGACTGCTTAACTATAGATTAATGAAATAGTCTAGAAGGCTACTTACGGCGACGCACGCCAAAAGAACCAACAAAAACTTCATGTTTTCTTCTGTCAACTTTCCTTAGAAATGGCAGTCGAAGGTGATGACTAGTGCCAGGGTAGCCGTATATATATGATTTTTCATTCCCTAAAACAGCAACAGATTGCAAACATCCCGGTCTATTTTGTTTAGATAACTAATGCAGTTTTAATGGCGCCACTTGACCGCTTTGGTTCAAGTGCTTTGCAATGCCAACGTCAGGTCAACACATAATTTGCTGTAACAAGCGAGCACTTGAAGGCTGGTCAAAGAAAGGCTGAGGATTCTGCCTTACGAACAGCGGGCCGCATTAACTGCGTAACTTTTTTAAAATCACTGAAGCAGGCCTATTTATTTTTCACATTCCGCACGAAAATTACCCCATTTATCAAAATTTTATCGTGGCAAATTTTGTTTTACTATAAATCAAATGCCATTGCGCGATTTTATGTTTCAACATAGCAAACAGTCAAGTGTGCGACTGTGCGGTGGTGTTTCAGAGAGATTAACATTTTCAATACAGTTATGTTGTTCACTTTAACCCAGTGGTTCTCAATCTTTTGAGCCCATGGATTATTTCCCAGCTAGTCTACGTATATGCGGACTCAAATCCTAGGGCCTCGTAGAAAATGAGAGGCCTCACCACGAACAACAAAAACCTTTTTATGCTCTCCACCGATATTTTCAGTGTAAAAAAGACATTTGGTGATGTGTAGACCTTTTTTTTGCTCTTCCAATCAGTGTGATCAAATAGCCTAGGGCCTCTCTCATTGTTAAAATCCGGCTCTGCATATCCTATTTTGTAACACCCGGTATATTACTTTTTTTAACTCGTAAATGCAGACAATAAGCTCGCGAATGTTTTGTAGTACCCGGTAGGTCTACATCACTTTTAATTCGTAAACGCTGATAGTAAACTCGCGCATGCGTAGTCGTAGTCAGACGGAAGGATTACACGCTGCGATTGGTCACGCGGTCGTAAATTCGCTTTTTAACCCTTAAAAATTTGCTTTAACGCGTAAGGGCCAACGAAGGTTGAATTGTTTTGATGCACCACCTCCGCAGTTACACTAGTAGGTAGGGTAGGCTATACCATACCAGCATGGGAATCATTAAGATTTCTGACAAACTTTTTTATCAGAAGAATTGGGCTGCTAGAAAACAACAGTTTCACTACCGGTACGCGTTTCATGTAGAACCAATTCAATTTAACACCTTTAGATCGAATGTATTCACTACCCGTACGAGTAACGGGTAATCGACTATCTACTGTAAAATATAATTTTGCTGAAAAAAAAAGCATAGAAAATTTTTCGTTTAAAAAATATTAAAAATCAGTACCGTATTGTTATCGTAGTTGCTTTTTACAAAAATGTTACCGTTATCGGTATCGTCGTTACTTTTTATGCAAAATATCGATGTCGATATCGTCGTTACTTTTACACATAGACGCCTTGAATAGAAGGACTGGCGGCTGGCAAACTCGGGTTTTTAACTTGGGTCCCAAATTTTTAGCGTGGTTTGGTAGAAAATTATTAAGAGCAGATAAAGGCGTCAAACTTGGCATTTGACTTAAGCAATACATGAATGTTTCAAAATGGATACTGAGGGGGTAATGGCGTCACAGTAAAGGTGATGACGCCATCTTAAATGCAATTTTAGCGTAGTTTTCTCAAACCGAACTCGAACCGGAATTTTATAAACCGGTTTTACGCTATCTTTGTCAAACCTTAATCGGACCCAAACCGTATTTTTCAAAACCGCAAAGAGCGAACCGGAATTGAACCGAATAATGTGACTACATGTGAACCTTAACCGAACCCGAACCGATTGAAAAAGCGGCTCGGTCCGTGAAGTCACTCGCGTCACTTTGAAGCTGGTTCGAATTCAAAATAATAGTCACTTTTGCAAGTAATCAATGCATGGTGAAGAAGTCTTTTACGTTTGATATACCAGGTCACGCAGTACACGCGTAACAGAATAAACAAAGCGCTTTAACACGAATGTAACGCTACCTGTGGATTGAATAGGCCACCGGTGTTAGAGCATAGTAACAATTTAATTATCTCGAAATTGGCTTTTACTACAAGCACTTTATGCTTTTTATAGGCCAGTCAATGCAAAGAAAAATTGCCGTGTACGTTTTATTTTTTAAATGGTGTTTCTAGAATTATATCATTTTTTACTGCAAACCTTATAAACCCGTTTTGAAGTATTTTTTACTGGAGCGAACCCAAACCGAAGCGTTTCAATTTATCTGAACCTTAACCAGAACTGAACCGAAATTTGAGACCGCTGTTGAACCCAAACCGAACCTGAACCGGAAAAATTAAACGGTTCGACTTCCTGGTTAAAGCCTTCGTTACGCTTTTGATTTCCGGCCTGCCCAAATTAGTGTCGGCTTATGATCGCTACCACTGCAATGATTCTTCGGAGTCGTGTGGCCCAGGCTCTACGTCCCAGATGGGACTCGGACCTCGTTATACACCTCAGCTTACTAATTCAGAAAAGTGACCCTCAACATTCTTTGAGCTGCAAATGAAATCGATTAAAAAATCAGACCTTGATTGTACTTGCGGTAATACGTCGAAGCGTGTAACGAGTGGCGAAGCCCCATCTCCGAAGAAATGTCGCAGCGGTGGTGAGCCGTAATTGGCGACATTGTGTCTAATATTACCGGCCTGGGAATCGAACCCAGGCATCCAGCATTGATTACAATGGCTTTCACAACTGCGCCAATCGGCCGTTTAAAAATTAATGAATTTTTTAGATATACTGTAAATAAGTAACGGCCGATGTTAAATAATAACAGTAGGAATAGGCTATTCAGAATCTAAATATTCTCACCAGGGGTGTGCTTGGGAGGAAGCGAGCATTTGTTCCAATCATCACACTGTAGAGGGCAGCTGATAGTGGTGAAAAAAAATTTTTAGAGGGCACCTTTGGGATCATTCTTTGAAGCACTCTTTGAGCTGTCGAAAAATTAGGCACAGTCCTGTCCTTGACTCCTGCAAGTATTCACTCACAAAGTACTTTGTGTTGAGTTGACCGATTTCTTGAAGTATTTTGGCGGATCCTACAGGAGCTCGTGGAACCCAGGGTAAGAACTCCTGTTCTAGAATCAAGATCACCAATTATTGGCGTGTTTTGAAAAACACGTATTGCATACTTTGTCGGGCTTAACTTAAAACTTTCAAAGAGCATTAGTATTTGCAGTGAAGGAAAGAAAATCACTCTGGATATATAGATTAAATAAACGATTTTAGCGGTGGGTCGCTGTAATGGTTTATTGCTCTATGCTCGCAAGGTCTAGGATTCGATTCCCGGGCCGGTCAAATCGGACACTGTCAAATCGAATGCTCGCCACCGCTGTAATGCTACTTTGGAATTCGAAGCTGCGTTGCATAGGCGCTAATCCTCGTAGGTCATACATAGGTGTCAATGGGCCTAAGATATTGAGCCCGACCAGAACCGAATTTTTCAAGCCCAAATTCGACCCAAATCCTATTTTATCAGCCAGTTTTAGCCCAATTTAAACCCGAAATCAAAGTTATTTCTTCAACTTTTGAAGAAATTTTGATAAAAAAGAATTTAAGTTTTACCCATCCACAGGTAAATAGACGCGACAAGGTGTTCTCTTTGCTTTATTTCAGCAATCGCGAAAACCCGATCACTCACAGAAAATCTCTGTTTTGCTGCGGAGTCCGGCCTGATTGAAGCCCGACAATTTTTGAAAAGCTAACCGTGAGCCCGATTGACAACTCCGGGGAAGGTAAGCATTTAGGCTCCGTCATTCGCTATACGCTTCGGCGTAATACCGCGAAGATAATGAAGATCTTCGTAAAATCATTTTGCTTGAAAAAGATTCCTAATAATATTCATACCAACTTTAGCGCCAATTTCTACTTTTTTTACTGGCAAATATATCATTTTATACACACACAACTTTATATCAATAAACTATCTCCAAATTTATATTGCCCCTATACGTCCGTGGCTCTTAACCTCTAAGTAGTTACTCTCAAAAAGGTAATTTCGCATTATCAAATGGTTGATATTCTAGAAAAAAAAGAAACAACTTCTTCAGCAAACGTTCTGTGCGGTCGCTATAGTGTTAGCTCGTACACTTTCATTGTGCAGCAGCAGCACTATCAAAATGATTTGTTTTGACTCAGGAAAGTATGAAACCAAGCAAATTCAAGCAACATTTTGAGTCTTGCTATGGGTATATTATATTGAACTGAAAATTCAACAGTAATTGAGTGTGACTGCGTCAGCAGCCACCCAGTAAATATGTCAAATGCGATCGGCTCCAGCCGCGAATCGAACCCGTCACGTAAGATCTGTCACCTGCGCGCGGTATCGCTAGGCCATGTCGCTGATTTAAAACGTTCAGGATAAACGTTTAACGTTTTTGTATATAAAGTTAACATTCAATCTAATACAAAAATGTACCCCTTCGCCCAAATTTTCTGAGTCCGCTTCCGATAAAGGGGCAATTGGTATACATCAAATATTTTCAGGGGTAACAAGATAAAAAGGTCATAAAACCACTGCTCTAAGAGTTCGCATATCGCAGCAAATTATGTGTTGACCTGACGTTGGCATTGCAAAGCACTTGAACCAAAGCGGTCAAGTGGCGCCATTAAAACTGCATTAGTTACCTAAACAAAATAGACCGGGATGTTTGCAATCTGTTGCTGTTTTAGGGAATGAAAAATCATATATATACGGCTACCCTGGCACTAGTCATCACCTTCGACTGCCATTTCTAAGGAAAGTTGACAGAAGAAAACATGAAGTTTTTGTTGGTTCTTTTGGCGTGCGTCGCCGTAAGTAGCCTTCTAGACTATTTCATTAATCTATAGTTAAGCAGTCTGTGGTTATGTGAATAGTTATGTGCAAAAACGTAATGTAAGCTAACTTTCATGTTATGATGTCGCTACGCAGCACTCTTTTTGCTGAGCATAAGTCAATTTTGTTGAGTGGTGTTTTTGTCAAACTTTTAGCACTAAAAATTAAAAAAATAGCCTAATCGAATCAAATGTATCGTGATGGATAAAACTAAATGTTAGTCCTCACATTGCACTTAAGCAATTTTATGTCTGCAATTTTTACTGAAATGATTTGTAAAAGTTCTTAGCTTCTAAATCGCGAAGTAGCACACTTCTATTCGGTGTATTGTGATCAGTAGATTTTGCTATTTTTTCAGGCCGCTAATGCCTCTTACTACGTGAGCAGTACTTACACTTACCAGTACTACTGCGCTCACCAATTCCACGTTTACCCTCCTACCAAGTGCTACCACTACACCATCTACTTCCCCACCACCTGGTGCTCTTCCGGATATTATTCCAACATCTTGAAGGCTTATCCCGCCGATGACTGCAAGGGTAGGTCAAATGATTTTCCACTCAGGTTACACATGTAAATAATATGTGAAATATACAAGATCAAGTGTTGCAAAACTCGCTCATAAAAACATGTTTGATTTGATTCAAAACAACAAAATGTCGTTAATAATTCCGCGCTCTTTGCTAACTATTTCACTAAAATTACTGATGTCTAACATACTGAATGGATACAACAGAAAGAAGTGTTTCTGATGTCACCAGTGAAGTCTCCAACATCTTGAAATATCAACGCTCCGTCATGTGCGGTCAAATGTACAGAGCCAGAGATGCTTACGTTCGTAAGATCGACCAAATTCACTGTGAATTCAAGGCTTGGTACAAGAAGTACCTTTACATGTACTACACCTACAGATACAGGTAAGTTAAAACGTGTAATGAGATGTATTTCCATCCAAATCGTTGTAAGTTAATTTCCAACGTTTGTATATTGTGCAACAGCTACTGCGGATACGTTGGATACATCAGCATCAGAGACAACAGAATCGTTGAATACTGCAGCAAGCTCGATGCTACCAAGAAGGACATCATTGGAAAGTACAACGCTGCCATCGCCTCCAAGATCACTCTTCTTACCGACTACCATAACAAGGTTATCAAGGCGTAAGTAGCCTACAAAGTACGTAAACCTAGCAAGATGCCGAACCGTTCGTTCTTCCATCATTCAAAAACTTCAACATAAACTTTGATTGAAATGAAAGCTTCAAAATTATGTCTATAAACGAATTAGCCTTTGAAGAATTGTACAGTTATTCCAAGCCAAAAAATTTCATATTCTTTCCGGGTCAGTCAACATATTAGCCTACAAGCATACACATGAAGCACATGGTTGAGAAATGGAGAATCACAATCACAATTAACATGAATCAAAATAACAACTAAAGAGCAATGTTTTTCCTGGCCTACCGGACGGGAAGTCATGACGACTTCCTCTTGTTGGGTCAGAGGGTATATCAGCACTCCATCACCAACAATGCAAAAGCACTCCAGTAAATCGCCCCGTAGAGCGAGACAGCGCTGTTTCTGTCTAGTAGCCTTCATCAGCCGCCCCCAGGTACGAAACATTCATTTTCCAGGACAAACGATCGTGCCAGAATCACTCATTCCTTCGGATAAATATTTCTTAAAGAATTTAACTTTTGTGGTACGCATATCCACTCGTGTATGAAATATTTATCCGAAGGGATGAGTGATCCTGGCAAGATCATTCGTCCTGGAAGATGAATGTTTCTTACCTGAGGGCGGCTGATAAAGGCTAAAAGCCAGAAACAGCGCTGTCTCGCTCTACGGTATGAATCAAAACATTTACTATTTGACAGCATCACCGACTGTTTGAACACCCGTCTCTCCAAGATTGCCGCCTACAAGGTTTCTCTTCAAAAGAAGATTGACGAATACGTCAGCAAGTTCTACCAACTTCACTGCTCTATTGCCCAAAAGAACAGAGACCACTACAGAGGAGTCTTGAGAGATCTTTTCTGTAAGTATTGAAACCAAACTAAGTTCAACGCTACTGCACATTTGTAGGTAAAAAACTCGATGCAGTGCAATCACTTATCCGTGCGCAACTCAATTGTAGGGAGGGTGAATGTAATCTTGTGAATTATTTGAAACAGACCGTTACTCCAGCAGCTGGTGGGTCAACTGGAAGGCTTCCATCTCTGTCTCCTACTACTACAGCCGTCAAAAGAGCAAGGTCTACTACTTGGCCAGAGATTACCGTTGCAAGCTTGAATCCTACAGATCCCAACTCATCTCCTACTACGCTTGCGCCTACAAGTGCTACTTCTCTACCGGATGCCTTAACTTTGCCTCCAAGTCTTACTACTCCCACTGGTAAGTAAACGCTAGCAAACGCATCACCATTTCGACATGCTCTTGCACATTTCCGTGTTTTTTGCAGCAAGTCTCTCGGAAGGTGGTTCGTCTACAAGTCCACTTACTGTTACGACCGTTACTGCCTTGCTCCCTTCAAGATTAAGTTCACTCCCTGCACTTACAAGACCTTGAAGACCTGTGACGTCAGTAAGTGCCTTGTTCGAAAATTACTCACATAAACCTGATATTGAAAATCGATGACCTGAACCGGCCGGTTAACGTAGAAATTAACATCGTCGCTATCTGCGCAGGAGATCATAGGTTCGATTCTCAGTCCGGTCAAATCGAACAGAGTCTCGCCAACGACTCGTCTCCGCTGCGATGTTTCTTCGGTACTGCGTTGCTCAGGCGCTAAGCCGCGGAGATGGGCCCCGCCATTCGTTACACGCTTCTTTGTTGCACGTAGTACCGCGAGTATAATGATACTCTTCCAAACGAAATCTTTGATGTTGATGTCGACTATGTTCACTAGATGCCGCTGTCGGAGACATTTCTGGAGTCGTCAGTGAATTGGAAAGACAAAGAGACAGCATCATCAGCACCAACGATGCCAAGTACCAATCCTGGAGAAGAACCTGGGTCGGTTATTTCTTCCAATACAAGAACGCTTTCTGGAGAATCGTCATCGACAGACACAACTTCCTCTGCGCTTGGAGACGTAGACAATACATTTTCACTTGGTAAGTGCTGATTGATTTGAACGAACTTAGCAGTTATTGTAAAATTGAAACATTTTGGAACAACACTTAAAGTGGAAACTGAATACAATTTTCTTGAGCAGCGGATACCTTTCCTCCGTTCAACTTGCTGCTCTTGACCAAATGAAGAATGATCTTCTTGTCAGAGCCAGCAGAGAATGTGCTTCCTACTACGGACAACTCATTGCCAGCCTTAACCGTACCGACAAGACCCATGCCGAAACTCAACAAAAGTTCAAGGATGCTTTCAACACTCTCATCTCTCAACTCAAGGCTAAGTTCGAAGCTTGCAAGAGCACCAGAGCTACCAAGATCGCCGAATACAAGAAGAAGCTTGAAGACAGCCGTAACGCTCAAAGAAGTGCTCTTTACTCCAAGCTCTGGAAGGTGTGTATCGATTTTAGTTAAAACTTTTATGGTTGAATTTTACAAGTAAATTTAAAAGCCACATTTCAATAGTTCAAATCTGAAAATCCCAATATTCTTCATTAGCTGAGTATAAACACTGCTATTAAGTTTAAAACCAAAGTTGGAAGTGTTTCGCTTACCAGTTGGAATTATGCTGTGTTTTTTAATTACTATATGATTTGTGCTTCAGGCCAGAAACGATCACTGGAACAAGTTCTGCGACATGATCATCCATTACCACGGAAGCTGCTGGTACAAGTACTATTACGTCCGTTACATGTCTTCCTGCTACTCTAGCCACATCAGCGGAACTGTCAACTCCGTCATGGCTGAATTCGATGCTTTCTGGAGAAGCATGATCCCCAGACTTGTCACGCACTTCGCTTGCTGTTACAAGTGCACTGTTTCCGCCAAGTTTGTTCCCACTTACTCCACCTGTGCTTTCTACTCCTGGAAGTACTGCTTGCCCACTTATGCCACCTACACCTACCAATACTCCTGCTGGTAGTAAGTAGCCGTTGTTTTTATTCGGGGCTTGATGATTTCGTAGAAGATAATTCGAAAAGTTTAATATCACGAGTACACAGCAGATGCGCTTTGCATGAACCAAATGCAATATCGATATAAAGAATTCGGGTTTTCAGTGTTTTGGGGCTGCATGGTTTATTTGTTGGTTCTCAGAACCAAGCAGAAAAACTTTGGTGAAAGAAAATAACCGTTGACGCAAAAACAAAGTAGGTTTGGTGTGGAACCAACATTTCGTGGTTATTAAGCTGCTACAAATGCTTTCGTTTTGATAAAAAAGTTAAGTGTGATTAAATGAGGTGACAGCTGACTCAATGACCATTTGGTTTTTCTTTACCACCTCACCATGTAACCAAGTAACCAAATTGAATTCTACAACATTGTTGTTTCCTTAGCAGGGTGCATGGTAAATTAACCGAACTAAAACTGAAACTTCCCAAAAGAAAAAGTAGCGTTATTTCTGAATTTTTTAACACTTTTTTTGTTTTACAGCCGTTACCACACCTGCATCAAGTATTAAAGAGTATCAATACAACGTTGTGAAGACAATGCTTCATCGTAATTGTCAATTGCAGACGTTTTGAAAAATATACTTCTATACTCATAATAAAGTTGTGGATATTTTAAATTGATATTAAATTGATATTTAAATTGATATTGTGGATATTGTATCCAAAGGCATTGTCGAGTTTTAACTAAGCTAGTAGAAAGAGAAATAATTTGAGCCGTGGAATATTTCCTTGCTTGAACTCGTTGCTCGAAACGAGAATAGCAGTTAGCAATTATTTAACATACTAATTTTTGAATTAGAAAAGGTTGCAGTATAGACGCATAGAAGTTCACGAGAACCATTTCGGTACTGGTATTTAACAAATTGTCGGCTCAGTTACCGAAATTGTAAGAAACACGTTTATTAAATCCTATCTCAATCTTACTACAATCCTATAAAGGTTCTTACATTTTTCAGAAGGCCGTTGTTAGGCGCTTGACTCGGCCATCGGACACAACTTCTGTGATTGTTAACTTAAGTGTTTGACACATCAGAAGCTGATACGATTTCAATTTCGGTGTTTGCTTGAACTTTATATGAGTAATCCACTGCAGTTCAGTCTTAATTGCATTGATGGCCCATGTCTTTTCCGATGTGTTTTTAAACATGAAGATTATTGTTTTTTAAAATTGAGATTAGAATTTTATAATGGTGGGGTAGTCCTCATAGTGTGATTCCACTAACGCGTCAAATATGGGGTTGTTTTTTGACTTTTCTATGTTTTTCCTATTATGACTCGGCCATGCGTTTTAAATAGGAGACCTTATGACACAATGCTATTTTGGCATGGCAGGAAAGAACGTTTTGTTTTATGCGCATATTGAATCGTAGTCCCTTTGGATCAAGTCTTTATTATGTTCGCGGTTTACGCCGAAGCGCGTAGCGACTGACGAGGGCCATTCCCACGACTAAGCGTCTGGGTAACACAGCTCCGAAGAAAGATTGCAGGGGTAGCTAGCTGTTGGCGACACTGTGTCCGATTTATCAGACCGAGAATCGAACCCCAGACCACTCGCGTCGACAACAATAACTTTAACCACTAGACCGGTGGTTCTCAATCTTTTATGGGTTGCGGCTCCTTTCTAAAGACCCTCAAATCCAGTGGCCCCCTGCTCTTGGATGAAATTTTTGCCAGTATTGCATTCGTGTAGTAGCTACAGCTATCGGCTGGTCACAAGCGTTTAATTACTGTTAAAAAGTTGATAAATCTTGTGCTTGTGACCTCCTGGTTAATGTCCGTGGCCCGGGGTTGAGATACTCTGGTCTAGGTCAACAAGACGGTATGTGCTTGAACAGTTAGTTAAAAAATACTTTCAGGAAATGGTAGGCTTCTTATTGTAGGGCAAGAACTCACAAAACAGCTTTCCCCAGAGAAGGACACGAATGATAAAGAGTTCACAACACTTGTTTCACCTCTTTCTACAAAATTGGCAGATCATACGCGTTGCAATTACATCATAAAAGTTTAAATCAATATCGAAGCTTAGTAACCGGCCGATTGTCGCAGAGGTAACGACATGACTATCTAGTGTCTAGGGTCATATCCATCACAATGTCGCCAACGGGTCACTTACCGCTGCAACGTTTCTTTGGAGCTGTGTTGTCCAGGCGCTAAGCCGCGGAGGCGGGCCCGGCCACTTCTCGTTTTGGCGTAATACCGTGAGTATAATAAAGATTTGACTTGAATTTTTCGAAGCTTTTATATCGCAAGGCAGCAGTCCAGCACATTAGCCAACACAGCACATCACTTCTCTACTTTTCTTGCAGTAAAAGAATGCACTTTTCAACAACGCAATTTACCACAACTTTTAACCGAACTTATCTATTTTTATCGAATGCTACGACATTTATATCCATGCAGAAAGGGACGCAAATGAAAGCAATGAATGCGGTTCGGAACCTAAAAATGCTAGCTGCATTGCATCATGCAGGTCCTCAGCCATTTGAAGGCGGGTTTACCGATAAGCGGCAAGGGGCAACGCGACTACCTAATTTTTCTCTTTATTTCATTTTGACGTTGAACTTTGGTGCGACAACGCGGCAAAAACCACGCGACATCAAGAAATTGTACCCGTACAACTTTTATCACTTCATTGCCAGGCTAGCAAATTTTATATCGCCGTCATCGCAGGCCAGTACAGTTTGTAATGGTAGTAGCATTGCCGCTTGCCTTAATAAATCTGTAAACGCACCTCAATAGATTAACAAAATAATCACACACAGCAAGGCTGTTTGCTGAGAAGGCGCTATCGCATGAAACGACTGCAAAGTTTTCTCTGTGGTGATAAATTCAGTTTACTCGTTTGCTGATAAAGCTATATTGCGTTTTGGAATATTACGTTTCAAACATACGTAGCTTCGAAATTTGCGTCCCTCATAATCATGCGCTTTTATTTACATTTTTGTAATATTTTGTTTTGTTCTTATATTAACGCAATGAAATTTTCACGTATTAAACTAGTGCTATATTCATGAAAGTTTTATAAATAATTAGCTAATTATAGAACTGAGGTTATTTTCAAATTATATAGAACAGAAAATTCAACAGCAATTGAGGGAGACTGCGAAGTGAGCGTGCGCTCTTCAAGTCAGCAGCCACCCGGTATATATACATGTCAAATGCGATGCGCTCGGTACCGCTAGGCCATATCGCTGACCAAAAGATTTCAAATTTGATATAGTTTGATAAGTGTAATCAGTAAATTCAAAATTGTATGAAATTTGAGGGAGCGATACTCATATCACGAAGAGAAGCGGTGATGTGAAAAATTGAAAACTTTGTTTTGCATCCTTCCGCTTTAACCATTTCAGAAAAATTAATTACGGTAGATAAAGAAAAAATAAATGATAAGTAAATTAAATCAGATTCATATAATTATGACTCACGCGTTGCAACGTCTTACTTGTATCCCTGGTTCCAAAAACTTTCGATTAAATTTTTTGTCTGCACAGTCTTGCTTTTTTTAACGATTGAGACAACTATTTAGCGTGACATTTCTACTAAATATTTCCAATTTCAACTTTATTTGTCTTTATCTTTTGCAATTTTTAATTGATTTTTGCATAGTGTACCAAAATAATAGTTTAAACTTTTGTTTCGTAAAAACGTTTTTCGCAAGAGCCGTCGTAAATTTGAAATCTATTTCAAATGTGTCTCATGCTTGCCTTATATGACAACTGAAATTTGTGAGCGCCAAGTTTTGACGTCTAATTATAGTAAGACTTTATATTAAACTGTGGACTATAAAATGACTGCAAGCGTATTTTTCTTTATTTCTGCAAGATAAAATTACAAAGATCAAATGATAATGTTGAAAGCGTGTTACGTATTTTCGTTTCTGATTAGTGTATTTTTGCTGCCGTCAGTTTGCTCTCAAGGTAAGATAGTACGAATTTTAAAAACTCAACTTAGACTGTTTTTCAAATTGTTGTAAAAAAAATCAAAAGTAATTGAGGGAAACTGCGAAGTAAGCTCGGGCTTTTCGAGCCATCAGCTACGGGTAAACGTGTCGAATGCGATCGGCTTCAGCCTTGAACCAAACCCGTCACGCATGATCTGTAACCTGCGCGCGGTGCCGCTAGGTCATCTCGCGTATGTGCTTGGCAAAGCTGGAAATTCGGCCATCTTGTAGTTGTTGCTGTTTATTTTTTTCAGTGCTGACATAAAACAGGCAAACCGAAAACGAAAAAACGCAGTAAAGTTAAATAAAAGATTAAATAAAACCTTCACGTTCAAGGTCGGGTGGGGTCGTTTTTATTATTTTTTTTTGCAGTGCCGGCGATTCAACTTGATTTACTGGTTTTGGGCAGTAGAATTGCGCGATTGGAACAGTAGAATTGGGTAGAAATCGAAGGAGTGGGCGACTGCGCATGCACCTTTCAATTTCAAATAACTCTTTATCGCACTCGCTCTATTACGCCGAATCGTCTAACGAGTGGCGGGAGCTATCTCCGCGCTAAGCGTCTGGCCAACTCAGCTCGAAAGAAAAATCGCTCGGTGGCAAGCCATTGGCGTCAGTATGTCTGATTTGACGGGCTCGGGTATCGACCCATTGACCTACTGCACCGATGGCGATGTCTTTAATCATTACGACAACCGACAAGTTTACCCTACTTTTCTTTTTAGGAGAAAATCGTTGCCTAGAAGATCCATTTCCATGCCACATTAATGCACTCTGTTCTGGCGGTCCAAATTTCACTTTTACGTGCTCTTGTCGAGACTCTTACATAGGAGATGGTTTTACATTTTGCGCAAGTAATTATTATTGTTGATAATAATAAATTTATAATAAAAATATAAAACGTATTGATCTGAATGCTCAAAGGTAATTAAGGGAGACTGCGAAGTGAGCTTACGCTCTTCGAGTTAGCAGCCAACCGATACATGTTTCATATGCGATCGGCTCCAGCCGCGAATCGAACCCGTCACATCCGATCTGTAACCTGAGCACGTTACCGCTAAGCCATATCGATAATGAGACTCTTGTTTGTAGATCTTTAAGGTATTTTATGAAGTTTTTAGCTTCTCTATGGTTTGACCAGCTGCTAGATATTCGATCAGAAACTTGCTAGGCTATATGCTGAAGCATTCGCTTCGTAGTTCGTTGAGGTGGGTTCTTCCCTCGGTCTGTCATATCAACTTTCAAAATAATGCAGCGCTGTCGAAATTTTCTTCTTTGCATGGCTTTACCAGCTTGCAACCCATAAATCGTCTTAACATGAAAGCAAATGCCTTAAACCTTTTACCAAATTGTAATTTTCCCGCAATGAGCACTTTTCGTGGGCATGATCTTTTTTTCTTGACCAAGGCATCTGCTAATCGCTACTAGTTCATCAGAAAGCAAACTTTTTCTAAATTAGGCGTACTGTATTGTGTTTTTGGTTATGACTGAACTGGGCCAACTCGACAACCACTTCGCTGATTAAGTTTCATAGAGAAGCACTTCGCTGTTTCTGCCTATTCACTCTCATCAGCCGCACTGGGGAAGTAAAGTAGGCTATATGTAACTTAGCATGGTCAATCGGAGCAATGATCTTTCTCTATTTATGTACCTAAAAAAATTAAATGTTTGTGGTACGTTGTACACTTCATGCTCCAGACCAGTTTATGTGCAACATGACTTCCCTTGAATAGTTCGGGAAGGATATTTATTTTTAGTGCTCAACGGACTGGTATTTTTTGACAGAATTAGAAGATCCTTGCGACTCTGCTGAGTGCGATTTCGCTGCGACTTGCGAAGCGGTAAACGGAACCGCTGTCTGCACATGCGCCAGCGGATTTGAGGGAAACGGAACATTTTGTCAACGTAAGGAATGTTTGATATATCTTCAGAGTTTATTGGCAGATCCAGGTTGGGGAGCTAAAGGATTCATTGGCAGATCCAGGGGGGCTAAGGAGGCACAAGCCTTCCCGTAATTTTTAGTGATGTGCAAGTCTACATTGGAATTTCGATGCTTAGAGACGCATAAAAGTGCAAGATTAATATTTTTGGATTCTAAGACTCCCCTTAAAAAATTCTGGATTTGTCTCGGGTGTTAAAGGCCAACTGCACCCAAATTAATCGGTATTTGTAAAGGCGTGTTAATTATATTTAAACACTTTCGCGAAAATTCGATCACGATATCTCGTCTTGGTAACGGGAAAACCGGTAAAATATCGTTAAATTTCCAAACGTGCCTCTAGATGTATATTTCCTAAGCAGGGCTTACGCAGACATTTTGTGTAGAGGGGGAAAACGCGTAATAAAGATTTACCACAAAAAGGCATAACCTTTTTAAAAAGAGTCTAAGGAGTAATAGCTTTTAACGAGTATCAAAGTAGCCTTGAGGGGAAGACGCGTTCATGGACCCCCGCCCGATTGGGTAGGCCACTAGCACTCTATGTTGTCTAAATCGTGACAACTACCTACATGTAGTTTGATTGCATTCTTGTTTGCTTCGTGATAACAGTTCTTATGCGTTTTTAATGTTTCTTTTTTCCAGCCATCCCCTTTCCCAATGTGTGCACACCGTCTCCTTGTGTCCCCTTCGCCACGTGTAATGCTGTGAATGGCCAACCAGAGTGCCAGTGCCAAGATGGGTTCGAAGGAAATGGATTTATCAGCTGTGAAAGTAAGATTTTTCTAAAGCATAAAATCAGAGGACAGCTCAAGCACTAGCGTTGCCAGGGAAGGGCTTTGTGGCTTTATCGCTCCCGCTTTATGTGAAGTCTAATCTGAAGTGTGCGTAAATCACTCTTAAAAAAATAATGCAGTTTTGCAATTTTATCGGTAATTTGTAATTTGTCCCTCCTTAACTTTTTCTCTTGTTACACCCCTGAGCAGTGGGCATAAGTTCAGTGGCGTAACCAGGGGGGGCGGGGGCACTGTCGCCCTTTTTTAGAGATCGATTACAAGAGGAGATAAATCCGGCCCTGCGTTCCCCTAAAGTTTTTACGGGCCACACCTCTGCATAAGTGTGCTTTACAGTTACCCTGTCCTCATGTCCATTTTAAATGGACCCAAAGCCCACGAACTTTCTGCATCATAATCAAATTTTTGAGGCCATAATTGAAAAAGTGATTATGACATCAAATATTTGATCATGTTGCAGAAAACCTGTGGGCTTTAAGCCCACTTAAATTGGACATGTGGACAGGGTAACTGTGAATTAAAGGAAAAGACCCCCTGACATAAGCGTATTTAAGGGGGGCATTGTGCCATACCCTCCCCTTTTGACTTTGCGTTTCAGCGAAAAAGAACAACTGCAGCTAACATGCAAGACTCTTTTGATTGTTGTCTAGTTTATGTCCCCTTCTCGTCTTTTAAAATTTCACGCTACGCCACTTCCCACCGATTTATTTCTTTGTCCTTTAAAAAACTTTAAAAACGTGTTTTTTTACTGCGGTTATACATCAAGTAATAAATCGGTTTGTTTTTCCTGTTGTTTACATTCAGCACTTCCTGTTGTAAATGTAATGGCGTCGCATCGGAGCGAAGTAGGTGCTTCTCGGTTAATCGTTATGATTAAAGTCATTCGAACATGAGACAATAAAAAGAACTAAAACAATCATTTCTTTGCGCCGTGGCACGAGACCCAGCTCAACATAGGTTTATAGCGTTGACAATGACATTAGAAGTGAGCTGAAACGTCCGCCTAATCAACCAGTAATTGTACACTACAATGTGCCAAAGAACAACGCAGTTTCATAAAACACACTTTCCAAAATTAGTAAAGAACAAGAAAGTAGCATTACGTTTGATGTGAGAGATTTTACAGCCATAGGGTTGCCTAATTTTTCTCATTTCTTGCTACTTGACAAAAATCACGTGTATCGCGATCTGATAACTTTGCTGCAGTGTCACAAGTTTTGTTAAACCGCGTTCAATAATGGCAATTACGTAATGTTAGTTGGATGACGCAGAAAATTATTCGAAGATTCGAAGTACAGCACGCAGTAAAGTACGTACATGAAGAAGAGAATAAGTTGGGAATTCGTTTTGTTACTGCGAATAATCTGCATTATTAATACGCGACCATGACCAGCACGAACGCACGCGTCACAAGGATTGTATTGTTAGGACATAATTAAGTTTTGTTTCTGATATAACTTTGTATGACGTCATAAACAGCTGGTTGTCAATAAACCGAAAAATTGCGTTTGTATTTTTAAGCAAGCTAATCTTATGAACGAAATAAGTCAATCAAGGGCCTCTAAGAAGGCTAAAACCCCTCCAAGTTTTTATTCTAAATATGATCAGGGGCTTACATTGGTACTTCAATATTCTCTTCAAATTTTTAATAATCATTGGCGCTTTGATGTTGAACTAGAAGCACAAAACCGCAAAATAAGCAATGTTGATGTTTACGCACACATCCCCCTAAAAACATCAGCCCTTGTGCGTTTCTACCCAAATTTAAATTTAGTAAAAAGTTCCTTTATTGGGACACCGCTCACTTCACTATGTCTTTCAATCTGAAATTGACAGTCAAGAGTATTTTTCCAAAACTGCAGCAATTGGTAAAGATGCAAGCTGCTGATTACCGATTGTATTTAAAACAATTCAGTAAAAAAAATCACAACCTCGTGCGGACATTTTGGTTCACGTCTAGACTATGACGTGGCCTATAGTGTTGACTATAGCATCAGAAAAGAGCCCAAACGTTAGTCCCAGTGTTTTGAACTGTTTCTTGGATGAATTATTTGTTAAGGCACTGTCTTCGACAAATTTACCTCAAGATTTCATATATGATATCGTTGATGCAGCTGTTACAATCCTTGTTTTCTCTTCTTGAAAATTTCTAAATTGCTTAATGAACTGTTGACGACCCTAATGTCTAAGCAGGGTCTGTTTGCAGTCTATAAATATGTCTGCTTGTAGAAATAAAAACAGAATTACCGGAAGTTTTCAAGCCATAAGCCCATAACGTTACAATAACAAAAAATTATCAATGTTTAAAAAAAAAAACGAAACCGTCTGGTTAGCGTATAATGGTGAAAGACATCGCTAAGATGCGGAAAGTCGAAGGTTCGATTCCCGGGCCGGTAAAATCGGACGCAGTGCCGCTAACAGCTCGCCTCTGCTGCGACATTTTTTCGGAACAGCGTTGCCCAGGCACTGAGCGCTTTCTTGGTCCGCCACTCGTTACACGTTTCTGCGTGATACCGCAAGTATAGTGAAGAATTGATTTTGATTTTATAAGATCTCAGCTATAGCGTCAAGTTTTGATGTATCGGTCCCGAATTCAAGTCACATACCAAGCGGTCAACGCGACTGGACGTGTTTATCGAAGTTTTAAAATTACGACTAAAACGTGCAAATTGTTTGTACCGTCTACAAATAATGCACATTGTTGCTTCAGGCTTATTTTAGAAGTAAGATACAAAGCGTCGAACTAACTAATTGGCAGCGTAGGCTTATTTAAAAACTCCGACGGTCTATTTCACGCTTACACGATCACCAGAGAGCCTTATTCTAATTATAAAGTGAAGTGCGGCTGGAGAAATAGAAGAAAATTGAACTTTCAGTCGTTGCTATAATTTCGATGCTTTTCTGTGAAAAGGTTTTGCGAGGAGAAATTTGCTTGTTTTTGTTGGTAGGCCTATTTACGATCAAATTATTACCAAAATAAATTATGAAAATTGTGTTCTTTGCCAAGATTGATGAATATTCTTTAATTGCTAAATTTATGGTTTCGCAGTGGCTAAAGTTTTATATTTATCGTTTGTTTCAATGAATTAATCGCAGAATTCTTTGTTTGCCAAGCGTAACCCTTTGGCAATAAACTTGTCTAGTTATTATCATGTTGTCGAGTTTTTAAAATAACTTGAAGAAACAAAAACAGTTACAGTTTATATTTAAAATTAGATCATTGCTTTTTTTTATCTATTAAACATTTCGACATCACAATTTGAAATGTTATCACCAGTTATTTTTTATTTATTTAGTCGCATATTTATCCTCCTATCACGAGAAAGCGATCAATGCGCTATACGAGCTTGCTTAGGAGTTGCCAGCCATCTGTCTACCACACCAAGATGGGGGAATCCCGCTAAGTGCCTTTCCCAACGGCACAACAAGTAAACTTGCCGGCTTGTTCTCCACACTGTCCCTTTAATGCTGAGCGTCAAGCAGGGAAGCTGTGAATACCAATTTTTAAAGTCATTGGTTTGACCCGACTCGGAATCAAACCCGAGTCTACAGCTCAAGAGACAGACGCTCCATACCACTCGGCCATCTGAGCTGTTTAAAGTTTCGCACGATGAAAAAGAAACGTTTGTTATTTTCCTTGAAAATGAGCATCATTTAGCAGCTAAAAATCACAATCCACTTATACCAGACTGTGCCTATCCTATTTTGGTTGCTGTGTTATATTTTTTTGAAAAAAGACTAGTCTCATAGCGTCTTTTTTTAGTCTCACTTTTCTAAACACGGTTATCCTTGAGGATTGCGAATATCGAAGGGTGTAACGACTTAACGAGTGGCGGGGCCCGTCTCTCGGTTCAGCGCCTGGGCAACAGATCTCCGAAAAAATTTCGAAGCAGTGGCGAGTCGCTGACGACATTGCGTCCGATTTGACCTGGTCGGGAATCGAACCCTAGACCTAACGCATCGTTAAAGGTAACTTTAACCATCACGTCAAATGTCCAGCTTGCGTCTTTTTTCTCTTCTTTGATAATGTTCAGCTTATCAGCAGGTAATGTACGTACTTGAATGACGTGCATAAGCAACATGTGTAGTGTCTTTCTGTAGCGACCAGCCTCGCTTATCACTACACATGGCCTAGCGGTACCGTGCGCGAGTTACAGATTCTACTTGATGGATTCGATGCACGGTTGAAGCCGATCGCATTTGACATATATACCGGGTGGCTGTTGACTCGAAGAGTGAAGGCTCACTTCGCATTCTCCCTCAGTTACAGTCGAATTTTTTTATGCAATATAATTTGATTTTTATGCAGTCGGTTTGGTTTTTTTCCATTGCATTCACAAATTAATTTGTGGTATTTATATCGATGATCACGAGACATATAACTTGTTGGATTTGTTCTGACACGTCAAACAACGTCTGTTATTACTACTTTATCAAAAGTTGTTGAGTCATTTGCAGAGATCAAAACCTAACCCAACCAATCACTTCACGGTCTTTGCGTAAGTTTGGCAATTGCTTTAACAGAGAATCTTGAAATGAAGGCTTTTTTCTATAAATTATTATATAAGATTAGGCTTCTTTCAAAACTAATATTTTTATTGTAATTATAGTTTTTTTCGAAGAATTGAAATCATGTAGTTATAACTTTGACTTGATTTCAGTTTTTCAAAAGTCGTTTTTGCTTTTGTATTAGTGTGATTTAAATTCGAAAAAAAAACGCATATTTTGCCTTTTTTGTAACTTTAATACTGGCTAGTTGGCTTCGTGGGGAAAATACATCCCTATCGGCGCGGGAACCTTGAGTTCGATTCCCGGGTCAGTCAAAAATGACACGTTGTCGTTAACGGTTCGCCACCGCTGCTATGCATCTTCGGAGCTGTGTTGCCTGGTGCTAAGCCGCGGAGATGGGCCCCGTCACTCGTTACATGCTTCGGCGAAATGCCGCCAGACGCCAGTGTAATGAAGATTTGATTTGCAACTTTATTTATTAATAAATTGTTCAGGGATCGATCCTTGCCGGGATGTCGTCTGTCAGGAGAATGCTAAATGTGTAAATGGAACGTGTGAATGTGATGATGGATTCTTTCTTGATCAAGAAGTTTGTAAAAGTAGGTTGTTTTCTATTTTGCTGATTATCAAGTGAGCTCATAAGCTTTCATGAAATCAAAAAAATGTTTTCTGCGTTGAGGAAATTCATCGAAATGGGCTCTGGCGCTCTTCGAGTCAGAAGTCACCCGAAATGTTAGCGAAAAGTGATTGGCTCCCGCCGTGAATCGAACGCGTTTCAAAGACTTAAGTCAACATGCTTAACAAAAGGCCTACTCGGAATAAATTTTCAAAATTCGTAACTGATGTTGCTTCGACGACCGGTTGATTGACGCACTGGAAGGACATCGCGCCAGCGATTTTGGGTTCGACTGCGGGCCGGTCAAATCGGACACAATGTCGCCAACGACTCGCCACCGCTGTGATGTTTCACAGCTGCGTTGCCCAGGGGCTAAGCAGCGGAGATGGATCCAGCACTCATTACACACTTCGGCGTAATGCCTCAAGTATAATGAAGAATAGATTTTGTTTGTATGATCCGCAACCGATGTCTACATAGTGTTATAAATCACAAACAAAGTTTTATGACGATTTAACATTATTATGACGTAATAGCCGCTCCTCCTCCGGACCCCTGCTCTCCTAATCCTTGTGATGAAAACGCTGAATGCTCATCAAGGAACCTCCAGGCAATTTGCACCTGCTTGCTTGGCTTCAGTGGAAACGGATTCAATTGCGAACGTAAGTTTATGAAAGGTTGATTTTCGCAGCATCCGCACACATGTTTTCATACGTATACGTACGCGAAACTCAAGTGATGTTTAACCTGGTCAATAGTTTGTGAGTGCTTTTCTGTTTGTGTAAAAAAGCAAAGTAATCTTCGAATACTGTCACGTCAAAATTCTCATAAAAATGAGTTTACGTTCTTGTGTGTATCAAAATACAAACAAGAATGTTCAAATAGCCTACCGATGCTAATACGAACGACCTTATACGAAAAGAAATCAGTGCGACCACTGAAAAGGCAAAGTGCGACCATTAATATTTTCCTAAATTCCAAGGCAGTTTGAATTGATTTTTTACCATAATTTTGAAAATGTCGTTCTCTTCCTACAAGAGTGAGCCAACTTGAAAAAATGAAAACAGGCCTAATGTTTTTTTTATGAGTGAAGGAGTGTTTACTGATACGCAACAGGCGACATGCGACAAAAGTTACATTGTAGAGGGTTATCGCGTGATCGTTAAATAAAACAAACAAACAAGGTGCGATAAAAAATTGTCTCTTGTCGCGTGTTGGGTTGTCGCTTGTCGATAAACGCAGCGTTAGGCGTAAGCGCGAGCAACGCTTTTGCTTGCAGATATTTCTTGCAGCTTAGCATTCATTACACTATGGAAGTTCCTTAACTTAGCAGTTAATTGTTGAACTATTCAACTCGAGATCAGCAATTCTTGGTAAAACTAATAATTATTTTATTTGAATTTTTAAGAACTACCTACTTTAGTGAAGAGCTTATTTTCGGAAAATGATTCGTAGCCGTCTCGTTTTGGTTGAGACAATCAAAATTTAAAATGTTATTTGGGTTAAATTTAGGTTATTTTAGTTCATAGAGCTAGTACCAATTATTTATAGTATTATATTAAGTGAAATGAAGTTCTTTATGTTTATCGTGCCATATTTATGTTTTGATTTGTGTAAGCGAAATTACGATTACGCAATGGTATTGTGACGTCGATATTTGCAGTATGTATTGTATATTAGGCTGCATATTGATTCCTCTATCACGAGAAAGTGATTGAGGCGCTATAAGGAGCTCGCTTAGGAGTTGCCAGCCACCTGTCTACCGCTCTGAGATTGGAAAATTTTGTTAATCGTCTTTTTCAACGGCACAACTAGTAAACTTACTGGCTTGTTCTCCACACTGTCCCTTTATGCAGAGATTCAAGCAGGGAAGCTGTGAATACCAATGTTAAAGTAATTGGGTTTGACCGACTCAGAATCAAACACGAGTCTACAGCTCCAAAAGTAGACGCAGTTATCACACAGTCATCTGCGCTGCTAATTACTCAAATGGTAGAAATTTAGCTAAATGCAAAAAACGGTCAAAAAATACTGCCTGCACTTTATTATTGTATTTTTTTTTTCGTAAAATAGGTATCGACTTGTGCTCTGGAGTTTTCTGCAACCCTGACGCTTTGTGCGAAGAAGGAAACTGCATTTGTCAACCGGGATTCGAGGGAGACGGTGAAGTGTGTGAGCGTAAGTGCATTGTTTTTCAAGTTACTCATAAATTCATAAGTGTTACTATCCGGCAGGATGGCGTAGTAGTGAAAGACATCGCTGTCCGTGCGACACATTTCGATTCCTCGCCCGGTGAAATAAGGACACAATGTCGCCAACGGGTCGCCACCGTTGCAACGTTTATTGGAAGCTGTGTTGCCCAGGCGCTAACCAGCGGAATGAGCCCCGCTACCGTTAGTCGCTTCGACGTAATCCCGCGAGCATTGATTTGATCCTTTTCTTTATTTTCAATGCCTACGTGACATCCGGAATAGGAAACAACGCTTTTTGTAAAATTGGTTTTCAACATTTTTGAACCGTCAGCATACAGTGCTGATGATGATGATTGCTGAATCTGTGTTGTAGAAACGTTTAGCTACAAGAATTACGGTGATTTTATTTTCCCGTTAACTTTTTTTACCTCTAGGTATTCCCGATCCTTGCAACCCAAGTCCCTGTGACGAAAACGCTGATTGTATGAATGAGGACGACCAAGCAATTTGCACATGTAGAAGCGGATTTTTCGGAAATGGACTGGATTGTCAAAGTAAGTTGGCGGATAAAATCGTGCTCAATGTAGCCTATATAGAGAAGTGAAACCACGCAGTGCAATTTAATATAAACAAGTTTGCTTTAAGTTCAAGTTCTAATAAGGTAATAAAGCTTGCTCTAAATTGCTTGTAACGTAAAAACAAATTATGTAACTCAAAAATAACAACCCGTTATGCTAATTTCGCACTTACAGTCCTCTTTAAATAGATGAGCCAAAACTTACAAATATGCAATAGTAGCAGTAATTGCACATTTATTCTCCTATTACAAGAGTCATCTGTCTACCACTGTAAAATGTTGTACCCGTTAAGTGCCTTTCTCAGCGGCACAATAAGCAAACTTATAGGCGTTTTCCCCACGCTATTCATTTAATGTTAAGCGTCAAGCAGGGAAGCTACAGTATATGTGAATACCAACTTTGAAGCTATTGGTTTGACCCGACTCGGAATCAAACCCGAGTGAGCAGCTCCACAGGCAGACGCTCTATCCACGTGGCTATCAGAGCTATTGTCTAATCAAACCCGAGTCTGCAGCTCCACAGGCAGACGCTCTATCCACTTGGCTATCAGAGCTGTTGTCTAATGAAATACAGTGTGTATACATAGTTGGGTGTGTGATTATATTTTCTTCAACATCAGTTCCAACTTTGAGCACTCTTGAAGGCGACAAACTGCACGTTTACACAATGACGCAGTGATGATGCGCAAGCTTCGTTAAGAAAACATTTGGCTCTTAATTAACGCTTAACAGAAACCACAAATGTGCCTTTTCAATTGAAGTTACGCAATATTTAATTGTTTTGTTGATTTGTAAGGGCTTTTGCACTCAGCAGCTACTCTTACTCATCAACAAGCGACGGTACACCATAAAAAAAAAAATTTTTTTGCCTCTTTTATATTTTCACCACACTCTCCCTTTAATGCTGAGGGGTACACTATAAAGATAAAACGTTATTTATGGGATTATTTCTTCGTGAACAAAAAATCCAATATTTTGTCCGCAATGAATTTCAAAATCAAATCTTCATGATACTCACGGTATTACGCCGAAGCGTGTAATGAGTGGTGGGGCGCCATCTCCGAGGCTTTGCGCCTGTGCAACACTGATCTGAACTAATATCGCAACGGTGGCGAGCCGTTGGCAACACTGCGTACGAATTGATCGTCCCGACTATAGCACACCAGAATTGCCGCACCGATAGCGATGTCTTTAACAACAGTACTGCGCTATCCCGCTGCGTCCCACAAAAATGCTAATTGTTGAATTTGTCAACGATAAAAAACTGTAAGCTCAAAGCCGTATAGGCTTACTGTCGAATAATTCTGGATCAACAGATATAGAAGCCTAAAAATCATCGATTTTTAATCAAATTTACAAATATAGTTTTTGTTTTCTTGACATTTATTGACCAATTTACATTTCTGATCGCCTAGAAAGCTTCTTTACTTTGGTACTCGTTGACTAGTCGCAATTAGATGTATTAAAAAAGTTCAAAGCAAGCTTAAACCAAGCAACTACCGTGGTAGTTTATTTACCCTATACGCAACTATACTTCAACAACTTAAATGGCCGAATGGTAATAGCGTCCACCTTTGGAGATCTGGAATCGGGTTTGATTCCAAGTCGGATCAAACCAATCGCTTTAACATTGGTATTCACAGCTTACCTACTTGACGCTCAGCAATAATGGGATAGTGTGGAGAACATGCCGGCAAGCAGAGATGGGCAATATCGAGATACTTGTATCGGCGATACGTACCGCACGATACCTTTGTATCGATATCGGTATCGATTAAGTGTTTCACTACAGTATCGCGTATCGGTATCGATTAAGCATGTTTTTTTGCATCGCCGATACAAGTATCTCGATACTGTTTTTGAGCACGATCAAACTTATGAGGTGTTGACTGCGTGTTCATTTACGGTTTCTGAAGAATATGAAATGAAGCTAACTTCCCTCATTGATTCAAAGCGACTTACTGTCCGCAAATTTCTCTTATCACTAGCCTATTTGCAGTTGTTTCGTAACGCCATTGAACGACGTTAATTGTGAAATTATAACATGTCCCAATTAACAGCTCATTTGGCCGAGTGGGAAGAGCGTCTGTCTCGGGAGCTGCACATTGGGTTTTGATTCCGAGTCGGGTCAAACCAATGACTTTAACATTTGGTATTCACAGCTTCCCTGCTTGATGCTCAGCATCAAAGGAACAGTGTGGAGAACAAGCCGGCAAGTTCACTTGTTGTGCCATTGGGAAAGGCACTTAGCGGGATTCCTCCATCTTGGTGGGGTAGACAGATGGCTGGCAACTCCTAAGCGAGCTCGTATAGCGCATTGATCGCTTTCTCGTGATAGGAGGATACATGTGCTACAAAATATGAAAAAAAGACGTGATATTCTTACGTTTTGCAATTGTCCGCAGATTGCAAACTTGTAGCAGTTTTTTAATTCATTTGTAAACCAATTTTTTTAATTGATATTTTCCTAATATTGTATCGAGATACTTGTGTCGGCGATACGAGTATCGATATCGGTATCGATTTAACACCCCTTTAAAGTATCGCGTATTGGTATCGATAACTCTGTTTTCAAGTATCGTGTATCGATATCGATTAACTCAAAAATTGAGCATCGCGCCCATCTCTGCCGGCAAGTTTACCTAGTAAACTTGCCGGCAGAGATGGGCGCGATGCTCAATTTTTGAGTGTTTTCTTTTACACAAGCGGACGCCATTTAACTGCAGTTTTTAAGTTTTTCGCGTCCCTAACTTGGGGACCCCTATCATGGTAGCCCCGAAGCTATAGACCCTCTTCATCCAACCTTAAGTTGAGGTTCTGTATTAGTGAATTACATGAATCATGAAATATGACCTAGTTGAGCCTCGAACCCGCTAAACACTCTCCGGGGCCCCATGTTCCAACAACTATTCCGAATCATAGTTCAAGACTGCCATCTTGCGGCCTCATAGATGGCAATTTCTTTGATATTACGACACAATCTAAACTGTGGCTGTTTACATATCATTCGCTGAGTTTTTTTTGTTAGTTGCATATTTATCCTCCTATCACGAGAAAGCGATCAATGCGCTATACGAGCTCGCTTAGGAGTTGCCGGCCATCTGTCTACCACACCAAGATGGAGGAATCCCGCTAAGTGCCTTTCCCAACGGCACAACAAGTAAACTTGCCGGCTTGTTCTCCGCACTGTCCCTTTAATGCTGAGCGTCAAGCAGGGAAGCTGTGAATACCAATTTTCAAGT
This sequence comes from Trididemnum miniatum, assembly GCA_964006365.1. Lineage (NCBI taxonomy): Eukaryota > Metazoa > Chordata > Ascidiacea > Aplousobranchia > Didemnidae > Trididemnum > Trididemnum miniatum. The sequence continues at coordinate 33,637,649 of OZ023232.1, forward strand.
CATTGGTTTGACCCGACTCGTAATCAAACCCGAGTCTACAGCTCAAGAGACAGACGCTCAATACCACTCGGCCATCTGAGCAGTTAGAATTAAGTACAACTGTGATTCACAGTTTTATACGACGGTGAACCCCCAAGAGGCTTAACTGAATACTGATTATTTGTTATCAGCACTTTTTAGTCTTTGATTCTTTTTTAGTTGAAGATCCTTGCAACTTCATTGACTGCATTGAGAACGCATTTTGCGAAAATGGAACTTGTTTGTGTTTGCCAGGATTCACTGGAACAGGAGAGAATTGTGACCGTATGTGTTCAGAACTATTTTACAGTATTTAGCTAACTTTGCTCAGTATCGGCTGTTTGGTGTTGTTGTAACGACATCGCTATCGGTACGGAAGATACTGGGTTGAATTACCCGGCAGATCATATCGTACTCAAAGTAGCCAACGGCTCATCACCGCTACGCCGTTTCTTCGGAGCTGCTGCTTGTGCTGCCCAGGCGCTAAGCCACGGCGATGAGCCCCAACACTCGTTATACGCTTCAGCACATTGCCGTGAGTATGATAAAAGTTTGATTTTTGAACTTATCTCAGTGGCGCGCAAGGTGCTCAAACTGCTCAAACACTACTTGGCCAAGCGACTCTAAAATTCTACTTTCGAAACAGCAAGGCTTAATTTCAACTGTTTCACAGCAATCGACTCATGTTCTGGGGTAGTTTGCGGCGATAACGCAAATTGCGTCAACGGAGCGTGCGTCTGTGCGTTTGGATTTCAAGGGGACGGCAACGTCTGTACACGTAAGTTACAAGAATCCAGGTTTATCAAATCAAACTAAACCGTGGGCTCAATTCTCCCCACAATAACACGGCGGTGTTTGTAGCTCTGATTTTTCTGTCGTCTTTTTCGTCTAACCGTCATTTTTATCGCCATTTTTTAAAAACAATTTTCTGCTTCCGTCCAGGATGTTGCAACCATACCTCCTCTTGTTTTTTTAACTGCTATTCTCCTACCTGCACGCCATAACGTTAATTCTTTTGTTGCCTCTTCTCTTTTCTTGTAGCGTTGTTATATTTTCTACATCTTATTCTTTATGGTGTTTAGGTGCGGAAATAAAAAACGCTACTACAATAGGCCCACTACTATCTTTTGATTGTATTAAGTTAAGTTTTTGATTGTATGTATTAACACATTAGTACTTTGGCACTTCTGTAGACGCACGAAAGTGGAAGGTATGCAAATTTTTGTTACTAAAGCTCCCCTTAAAAAAATTGTTAGCTCCACCCTTATGTTGAGTAACTGTTTAATGCAATTTTGTGTTTGGGGGAAACGAAGTTTTTTCATGAAGGTATAGCCTAAGCGGTTGATAATGGCAACTTTTTGTTTCAGCAATCCCAACCCCAGACCCTTGCAGCACTAACCCGTGTAGCGAATTGGCAGTGTGCACGAGTAGCAACGGCATAGGTACTTGTACGTGTCGCAGCGGGTTTACTGGAAATGGATTTGAATGCGAACGTAAGTGCAGAAAACGGTACGCAACACGACGACTTGAAAAGCGTTCACATTTTTGTGAGTGCAGTAAAAAAATCAAATCTTCAATATATTCGCACTTCGCAGCATTACGTCGATGCGTGCAACGAATGGTGAAGCCCATCTCCGCAGCTTGGTGGCTGGGCAACTTTGCTCGGAAGAAAACATCGCAGCTTTAGCGAGCCATTGGCGACTTTGTGTTCGATTTGACCGGCTAGGAAACAAACTTTGATTTCCTACGCCAGATGCGAGTCTTTCACCACCACGGCAAGAATTTCACCACCTCTCATGAAGATAAAAATTTTAACTTGTTTTTGCAGCAATCGATCCTTGTTCTAATGTAATTTGTGACGATAACGCGAATTGCGTCAACGGAACGTGCGTCTGTGTGTCAGGTTTTGAAGGAGACGGCAACGTTTGTACACGTAAGTGATTGGTCATTGGTTCTTATTCTTGTACTTTCAGTAAGTTTCAATTATCTCCTCTTATAGCTATCCCCCCAACCGACCCCTGCACCCCCAACCCCTGCGACCAAAATGCAGATTGCATGAATGAGAACGGCCAAGCAATTTGCATATGTCGGAACGGATTTACAGGGAATGGATTGGAGTGCGAAAGTATGTTTTACGGATATTGTGTCATTAGCGATATGATTAGAGCTTAACCAGAACATGGATTGCGATTACTTTGCTCTTTTTTTGTCGGTTGTTGTAGTGGTAACGACATCGCTAACGGAGCGGGACGTTTATAGTTCAATTCCAGGGCCGGTCAAATCAATCAAAGTTTTACCAACGACTCGCCACCGCCGTAACGTTTCTTCAAAGATGTATGGCCCCAGCGACAAGGAGCGGAGACGGGTTCCATCACTCGTTACACGCTTCGGCGTATATAATACCGCTAATATAATGAAGAATTGATTTTGATTCGTGATTTACTAAAAGCAGTTTGGTTGCTTCAAAAGTGCGTTATTTTGTTGGACGTTTAATGAGCGGCCGAGTTGTACCAGTTGATTGTTGGGATTATCGAAGTGCAGCAGTGTTTACGCTCGAACCTACCGGTAGGTTCGCGCAACTGCTAAAGACATCGCTATCGGTGCTGCAAGTCTAATGTTCAATTTTTGGGCCTATTTAATCGGACACAGTGTTGTAACGGCTCGCCACCGCTGCAATATTTCGTCGGAGCTGTTTGTCAAGGCGCTAAGCCGCGGAGATGGCCCCACCCAGTGGCTGCAGAGATGGCCCCATCCAGTCGCTGCACGCGTTTCTGCGTAACACCGCGAGCGCAATGAAGATTTAATTTTTTTTTGTTACTCGTGTCTTTCAAAAATTCAATGACTAGCTTGGGTTTTGAACCTACGTCAAGAAGCTTTTACTAAGTAGAGAAAATGCGAATAGATCAAGTAATTAAATTTTTCTATTGCTGTTTTTTTCATATAGGAATCGACCCGTGTTCTGGAGTGTTTTGCGGCGATAACGCAAATTGCGTCAACGGAACGTGCGTTTGTGAATTTGGTTTTGAAGGAGACGGCAACGTCTGTACACGTAAGTGATTTGTTATTGCTTCAACCCTTATTTTTACTCAAGCAAATTTAACAAGGAGGAAAAGTAAAGTCGCAGTAATTCTTGACACTCGACATTTCGACATCATAGATTCAGCTGTCATCAGCAGCGTAAGCAAGACAGTACAAAACTGAAAAAGTTGTAGTGCCTTCCTTACACTGCTGCAGCAGATGTTGTCCAAACGTCCAGTTTCAAGAACTACCTTGGCTCTACTTTTCCTCCTTAAACTATTTTCGTCCCATATTTATTGTATTCCAAATTTAATGTTTAGCGCCACGACTATATTTTGTCGAAAATTCACTGACGTATTTTTATACTTTGTTCATTTCATCCTCCACGCTACACTTAATTGCTGAGCGTTTAGCAAGTGTAACAACAAATACCAGCACTGGTCCGGTCCCTTTATTCAAAAAGTCATTATGCTCGCAGGTTAACCCGAAGCGTGAAACGTGCGGCTTGGCGCCTGGGCAACACAAAAACGTCGCAGCGGTGGCGAGCCGAGCTGTGGGTTGACCGCCCGGGGATCGAACCCATGACGTCCCGCACCAACAGCGATGTCTTTAACCATTACGTCAATAATGTAAACATATCATCATGTTTCACAAACAGTGGAGAAGGTTTCAATATTTTTTTTGTAGCAATCGATCCATGTTCAGGGGTGGTTTGCGGCGACAACGCAAACTGCGTTAACGGAACGTGTGTCTGTGAGTCAGGTTTTGAAGGTGACGGCAACGTCTGTACACGTAAGTAATTATCAATGGGTTTCTATTTTTGCATTCAAAAAAAACAATGAAATCTTGATTGCACTCGCAGAATTACACCGAAGCGCGTAAGCAGTGGCGGGACCCATTTTTTCGTCTTAGCGTCTGGGTAACGCTAAACGGCGCTGCGGAGGCGAGCCGCGTTGGTGATAGTGTCCGAATCGACTGGCCCGGTAATTGAACCCAGATCTACCGCGCCCAGATCATTGTCTATAACCGCTATGCCGACCGGCCAGTTGCATTCTGTGTAGTCTTAATTTGTTTATTTAAAACTATCTATGCTGGCAAATTTTAACCAATTAATCATCTTTCAAAAGCGCAACGACGTTATGTTCGGCCATGGTCTAAACACGGGTCAAACAGCTATTTCATTATCACAGGATCCAGAGTTGTAAGCCGTTCCTGACTTTTCGGGTCGGGTTTGGTCTAAATTCAAGAAAAAGCAGGTTTAATCTGTACCTAGTGCGAAGCTGTTAGATAACTGACCACCTTTATTCAGAACCAAATAATTTGGCTAGCTCTCTTGGCTCAGCTAACGCGAACCCATTTTCACGTGTATTCGATTGATTCTGAATAATTTTAGCGCCTCGCTCAGCCTCAGGGTAGACCAGTCTTTATCCGCACCGTACGTTTGCTTCAGCGCACCTCGAAATTTGTTTGAAGAAACACCAGTTTAGCACATAAGTGTTAAGCCTAATTATCGTGCTTTTTTGAGCTTCATATCAACTTCAGCTCCGGGCCTAGTTCGGGCTTGAACTAGTCGGTTCGACTGAAGTGTCAAGCCCTTACAAAGTGGATCGTTATTAAAAGGTTTTAGTTTTGTTATTACTTTCATATAGGAATCGACCCATGTTCTGGGGTGGTTTGCGGCGACAACGCGAATTGCGTCAACGGAACATGCATCTGTGCGTCAGGTTTCGAAGGAGATGGCAACGTCTGTACACGTAAGTAATCAGTCAGTAGTCCCATTATCTCTAATTCAATCAAATTTCAATAATTGTTTTCTTTTAGCTATTCCCCCATCCAACCCATGCGCCCCTAGCCCCTGTAACGAAAACGCAGATTGTGTGAATCAAAACGGCCAAGCAATTTGTACCTGTCGAAGCGGATTTTTTGGAAATGGATTGGAGTGTGAAAGTAAGTCCCACGGATTTTTCACAGAAAATTATTGTAGCAAGATTCAAATGGATCATAAATACGATTTTCATTACGCAGTTGCAATGATTTCAATTCTTAAAGTTTTTTTTCTGATAAGTGTTTTGATAAATTGGCTGAAGTTTACTTGAAAAATTTATGGTATTTCGTTCCAGGTTGAATGAGCGGATTACTGTTTTTGATCACATTGATCTTTTGTGTTACTTAAATTTCGTTTATTTGCTTAAAACTAAAAAATTGGGTCATCATTATACCTGCGGTATTTGGGCGAAGCGTGTAACGAATGAAAGGACCCGTCTACGCGGCTGAGCTCCTGGGCAACGCAGCTCCGAAAAGATGTCGCAATGGTGGCGAGCTGTTGGCGACAAGTGTCCGATTTGACCTAACAAGAAATCGAACTTCAGACCTTCGCACCGGCAGCGATGTCTACAACACGTAACATTACTGGAACTACGCTGCGCTTTCAAGAAAAAAAAAACCCGCAGTTTTGATGATTTCCAAAAAATAATTCAACTAATGTTTCACAAATACTTTTTCCGTCCAGGAACCGACCCATGTTCTGGGGTGGTTTGCGGCGATAACGCTAATTGCGTCAACGGAACATGCATCTGTGCGTCAGGTTTTGAAGGAGACGGCAACGTTTGTACACGTAAGTGATTGATCATTAGTCCTATTGTTTCTAATTCAATCAAAATTTGATTATTTTTTATTGTTTTAGCTATCCCTCCACCCAACCCATGCACTTCCAACCCCTGTGACCAAAACGCAGATTGCATGAATGACAACGGCCGAGCAATTTGCACATGTCGAAGCGGATTTACCGGAGATGGAATGGAGTGTCAGCGTAAGTACAACATCGGCAGGAGCTTCGCTTCTTAAAATTTAACCCCCAGCCTTTCTTTTCAATGGCATCAGTGAATTACGGCTTCTGCGCATCTTGCATTTTGATTTGAAAATTAAACAACTTTGATTTATTGTATCGTTTGTACATAACTTCAGGGCCTAAGCCGGGTAAGGGGTGGGGGCACCGTGGTGCAGCCCTTCCTATTTTGACAAACTCTAAACCGAAGTATATTTGAAACATTCTTATAAATTGAGCAAATCAATATAATTATGAATTCTTCATTATACCTATACCGTATTACGCAGAAGCGCATAAAATACAGTAACATCGTTTTGATTTGGCGATATTTTCTTTTTTTTTGTTTTGCTGTTCTTTCATGTTTAGTTGCGTGAAATTGTGCACATTATAAAAAAATAGACTAATGCAAAACCTTTTTCGAGAAAATCAAACTGCATGATATTGGTTATAACGGTCAAGTATGACCTTAACAAACCACAAGCAATATCTTGATAAATTTTGATGGTATTCCTTCAAGATATCGGGGTTGATAAGTTTCTTCTTGCGATGTTCCGAAAAAAATCTGTTCTGACATCGAGAAGAAAAGTTTGAACTAAATTTCGTTTTGAGCTTTTTTAGTTAAAAATGCGTTGCTGCTTTTTTTCGTCATGACGATGGCAAGATAGAAAGCCGAAACGTTTGAAACTTTTAATAAATGTGATGCTGCAGCACTTGCGTTTTGTCAAGTCAGAGAAACACAATAGAAAGGCAGAATGTTCAAGGACTTTACGTCAGTGTATTCCAATCAGAATAATAAATAATTCTTGAGTTGTTACTACAGTGCAATAGGATTTTCGAAACAAAAAGTGTTTTAAAACGACTTTATCTTTAAAAATTATTTATTTTTTATTTAATTGCATTTTCATTCTCTTATCGCAAAAAAGCGATCTAAAGCGCAATTACGAGCTTGCTCAGGAGTTGTCAGCTATCAGTCTGTCTATCTCTTTAAGGTGGTGGAATCTCGCTAAGTGCACACCCATCGGCACAACGAGGAGTTTTGCCGATTTGTTCTCCACTCTGTCTGTTTATTGCTAAGCGTCTAGCAGGGAAGCTGTGAATACCAACGTTGAAGTTATTGGTTTGACCCGACTCGTAATCAAACCAGAGTCACAGCTCCAGAGGCCAACATTATTGCTACTCCGCCAGCTGAAATCATAAATAAATTCACAAAAAAAAAAAAACGCAACAACTGTAGCAGACTAAACCACTTGCTGTTTTTCAAAGAAATCAAACATTGGCTTACAGTCAACAGTTTTCGAGCAGCATTTCCAAAAGCTGCGAAGATGTTATGGTAAAGAAAAAGTCAAAACATTGCGAGATACATGATATTACAAAATTATCGTCCGAGAAAGCAGCAGAAAAAGTGTTGAAAAACCGGCCATTTTGAAATGACAGTAAACTTGGTTTGTTGCGGAAGGTCTCTACAGTTTGATTGAGTATTTACTGCAGAAGCAAGAGATTAATAATTTCAATTGCTCATTCGCCACTGAAACGACCAAATACTCCCGTTGATAACTTTTCTAGAACTAAAACCGTTTAGCAAGTTTACTATAATGGTAAAAGCCATTCATTTTACAAAAATCGTTGAGTGATGAAACATGGGTCTAATAATAAAGTTTGTTGTCATAAATTAATAACGTTTTTTTAATTTAAGCTATCCCTCCACCCGACCCATGCACTCCCAGCCCCTGCAACGAAAACGCAGATTGTATGAATGAGAATGGAGAAGCAATTTGCACGTGTCGAAGCGGATTTATAGGAAATGGATTAGAATGTGAAAGTAAGTTGGGCGAATTTTATATCAAACGTAGGCAGGGGCGCAGCCGGAGAGGGGGCAAAAGGGGCAATTGCCCCCCCTCCCCGAAAAATTTTCAGTGACAACTAGCATACAAACAAAGATACCAATGCTATAACGTAAATCTACTAACAACGCTCGCTGGGGCGGATTAAGACCACTTTTCGACAAAAAGCTACGCTAAAATGAGTACTTTTCTTGCAAAAACCCTAAAAATCCGTGGCGGCTGGGGGCAGAGCCCCCAGACCCCCTGAGCATCCGGCGGCTGGGGGTTTCGCCTTCACACCCCCGGTGAGGGCACCCTCTTTACCGAATCGTGGGTGCGCCACTAGAAAAGCCTATGAAGTTTTGTCCCCCTCCCCCGAAGCTTTGGGCTGGTTACGCCACTGAACGAAGGCCTAATACATCAAAATATCAACTAAGAAAGCGGCAGGAAGAGTGTTGAAAAACCGGACATTGTAAGAAGGCAGTAGACTTGGCATGTTTTGTAAGGTATCTACACTTTACAGTTTTACTTAGAAGCAAGAGGTTATTAGTTTAAATTCCTCAGTGATTACTCATGCCGCCAAACACCCTAATTTTTGATAGCTTTGCTATAACTGAAAGTGTTTAGCAAGTTTACTAAGATGGTGAAAGCACCTTTATCAGCCATTTACTCTACAAAAACTCTGAGTGATGAAGCGAAGGTCTACCTTATGAGTGTATTGTTTTATTTTGATTGATTTTTCTAAATTTAAGGTGTTCCCCCACCCGACCCATGCACCCGTAATCCCTGTGACGAAAACGCAGATTGTATGAATGAGAATGGAGAAGCAATTTGTACATGTCGAAGCGGATTTACAGGAAATGGATTGGAGTGTGAAAGTATGTTAGCGGAGTTGATGACGCAGAAAAATTTGATATTGTACCGCTAGCAAAGGAGTAGACCTACCGGTATAATTTAATTTGTTGCGCTAAAGCTGAATGTCTTGGAGATAAGTGTTTAACTGTCTTGGTGAATATTGTTCTTTACTGTGATTATGAAGAAATGTGATTTGAAGAAAGACCATGGCTTATGACATCACCGTCATCATTTAATTTCAATCCGGTGTGTTCCTTGTGACCGGGGGTGGCCGGATGCACTCCATTCCTTCAGCGGTCGCCCTCACTCCCTCTCTCCATCTTGTCCGATTTGCAATTTTTTCCACCTCCAACCCAATTCTTTTTGCATTCTCTTCGACTTAATTGTCTCATCCATGTATGGTTTGGCTTTCCTCGCTTTCGCTTCCTATTTACTTCAAGCCTCTAAGTCCTTTTTAAAACGTCATCATCATCGCTCTTAACCACATGTCCATACCAGCTTACTCCATTTAATTTTGCCATTTCATCAAATGTTTCATTTTAACTCAGGTTGACCTGTTAGTTTTAATCAAGACTTCAATTACAGCAGATTAAAAATATTTTTGACAATTTCAGTGCTTGATCCTTGCTCTCGCATTGTGTGCTCTAAAAATGCAGAATGTATAAATGGGAGCTGCCGTTGTTTGGATGGTTTCGAAGTTAAAGGCTCCAGATGCATAAGTAAGTAAAACTTGAAAAATTATGTTTGTTATTCATGTAGTAGAATTGTTATCCTGCTACACTTAGAGAAAGTGATCAAAGCGCTATAACAAGCTCACTTGGGAGTTGTTGTCCATCTGTCTCTTACTCTAAGGTAAAGGAATCTTGTTAAGTGCCTTTTCAAATGTCATAAAAAGTAAATTAGACGGACTTGTCACCACACTGTTCCTTTGATGCTGAACATCAAGCGGGGAAGCTGTGAATACCAATTTTTGAATCCTTGAGTTGTCCCTATTCGGAATCGAACCCCAGTAATGATGCTGTAAGTTACAGAAAGACTCTCTATCCTTTCAGCATAACTTTACGGTGCAAAAACAAGGTCCAAGTTACAACTCAAATAGCGAAAATATGTATACATAATTGCAAACAGTGAACACTGTTTCGATCTTTCAGGTCTCATCAGTACACTTGGTGTGACCGACATTTTTATCCGATTAACTAACTTCGTATTTTTCAGGGATTAATCCTTGCCGGAAAAATCACTGCGGTCCGAATTCATCTTGCTTTCCATTCCAATCAACCTACAAATGCGTTTGTAATCAAGGATACGTCCGGAAAAATCGACAATGCGCAAGTAATTAGCTTAGGCAACGTTTTTTTTTTCTGCAATGTTTTTGTAGCCGAAATTAGAACCAACATTATAGCGGTGCTGGCCCATTCTTTTTTTCGAATCCCTATTACTTCATTGGTTTGATGAAGCCAGTCTTGCAACCCTTGCTGTATTCATGTCATTGGAGGTTTCAGGGAGAAGGCTGAGGGAGCACAAGCCCCCCCCCCTTTAATTTTTTTTATGTACATTCAAAGTTTTGTTAAGGCGTTTTAAAGAACCGAAATAGTGTCTCAAACTGTTCAGCGGTCTCTCAGAATCGGCTTTTGCAATACTGTAGAAATCTGTGTTTCAAATGATCAATTGCTTGATAGTTCCTCAATCCAAACTTTAAAAAATCACTGCGTACATTAGTACTTCAACATTTTTAGAGGAAAAAAACCGGCAGGGTACGCCTTTTTTGTTACTTGGCTTCCCTAAATTTTTTTTGAATCCGCCCCTGTATGTGCACTTTTAAATCTTCCGTTTTTGCATGCTTGCATATCGCATACCCTTTCACATCATTTATTATTCTTTCACTCCCAACAATGCTACTTGCTCTCTGGGAGGTGAGGACCCTCCAAACCTTAGCAATGACTCAAATCGTCCGATGAAAGAAGGGGGCCAATGCAGCCACTGTCCTTCCTTTGGACCCGCCCGTATGATTAAGTAAACTTATTTTTCTGATCCTAGAATTGGATCCTTGCCGTAACATTCGATGTCACCAACACGCTCGCTGCATCCCCTTCCACGACAAAGGAAGATGTGTTTGTAATCATGGATACAGTGGAAATGGATACAACTGCAGAAGTATGAGTTCAGTTGAAATCGAAAACAGCTTGTCGTGAAGGAAATGTCTAAAAAGCTGGAGGCTTTTCTTTCAAAATTGCGTTTTGTACCCTCCAACCTCAAAGTAACCTTAAGGTTAGGTCTGTAACACTGTCTGCAAACCCTTCCCCTATTCTGAACCTTCTCGTGTTTCTTTAACTCAATTTGCAAGCTCAAAAATCAAATCTTGATTATACTCTCGGTATCACGCCAAAGCGTGTAACGAGTGGCGGAGTCCATCTCCGCAGTTCATCGCCTGGTAAACACTACAAGGAAACGTCGCTGCGATGATGAGTTGTTGGCGACACTGTGTTAGATTAGATCGGCCCGGAAATTGAAACCCAGACCTCGGGCACCAATAGCGAATTGTTACGTCCTTGCCACTCGGCAAAAGACGCAAGACAAGAGTAATGCCTTTTCTTGACCCCTGCATGCTAGCCTAGTATTCAGATTTGGTTCGCTTGTTGTAATTTTCTTCAATCGTATTTCAGCTAACCGCAGTCCTTGCTCATCGTACCCCTGCCATGCTCATGCTACTTGCAAAGTAACAGGAAGCCGATATACTTGCACTTGCAACAAAGGATACGTTGGTAATGGACGTTATTGCACAGGTAAAAAAAATCAGAAAACAAACGCATTCACGTTGTCTATAAATATTTTTATCAGAAGTAATATCATTTTTTTTAATCACACGTTGATCCGACTTAGAGCCGAACCAGAGTCTGCCGCTTTAGAAGAAAACTACACTCAGCAATCTAATCGTGCGCGGAGTTATAAAACTATACCTTTTCTTTACTTTAGCATGCTGACACCTATACCTTGCAATCTACCTGTAGTTATCGATTTTGTGTTTTAGCACACCGCAACCCTTGTTCATCGAACCCCTGCCATGCTCATGCTACTTGCAAAGTAACAGGAAGTCGATATACCTGCACTTGCAAGCAAGGATACATTGGTAATGGACGGTCTTGCACAGGTAAAAAATACTTTTAATAAAGCATGGGCCTAAACTTACTATTTGACAGGTTCGAGCTATGCCTGCTGCTCAAAAGGTTTAAAGGCGTCTCAAAAACGTTGGAAAAATACAAATTGAAAAAATCTAAATCAAATCTTGATTATACTGGAGATGTTACACCGACGCGTGTTACGAGTGGCGGGGTCCATCTTTGCCGTTTAGCGCATGAGCAACTCAGAAGGTCGAGGCGGTGGCCAGCCGCTGGCGACACTGTATCCGATTTGACCGGTCCAGAAATCAAATCTAAGTTTACAAGTTTATTTATTTTGTCACTACACATAGCAAATACCACTACACGTAGACAGGCGAAAATTGAAATGTATTTTAAGTATGGTAGTGATAGGGTGAGTGCGAAGGGACCGCAAGGTCTTCAAGTCAGCAGCCACCCTTAGACCACCTGGATCAATGGCGACGTTTTTAACCGCCCACCGACCAACCGCTGAGCGAATTGTGCTTACTAACTGTATTCTCGAAAATCCAAATTCTTTCATGCTCAACAAAGACTTTGACCACTAACCACAGGATGATCTAATAAATACGTAATTGAAGGAAAAGCCCCCTTTTTTATTCTACCGAATAATTTGCCTTTACCGCAGGGGTTTTTAATCTAGGGTCCAAGATACCCTGGGGGCCTTAAAGGGTGCCGTAAACCCAAATACAGATGCGGTATACCTGTAAATGTTTACCTATGTTGGCCGTTAGACTTTTTTTATATGAAGACCACATAGGTTACTACGTTACTTAAAAGAATGTTAAGAGTGTACAGCCACTGGTAGAATTCAAGCGATTCGCACCGGTTCTGCAGAACCCTGTCTTGGAACTTTATTAGATCAGCAAACCGGCCAGCATTGTTGTTTACACTTGTACCATTACTTGAAATAAAACCTGCTGACAAATATTTGAATCCTACCGCAGTGTGCAGCCCGAAAAAGATTGAGAAGCTTTATGATTCGCTGGGTTTGGTTGCTAATTTTTTCCGTAAAACTTTTCTGCATTTGCCAGAAATTTTAAAAGGAGGAGGGCGGGGCGCATGAACTACAGCAGCCATCAAAACATTCTGGCATATTTCAGTAACTTGGCAGAATCTGATCATTTTTTACCAAAAGGCAAAGTCAAAAGGGAAGCATGCAACAATGTCCTCCCCCCAAACACGCCCCTGATCGAGGGCGTTGGAAGGTGAGGGCTGAAGCCCCCCTATATTTTTTCAGCCCCCCCATAGAAATTTTCAGCCTCCTCTTTCAAAAATTTATAACTACAGTACACCCTATTGCACTTCTACGATGGCTTATGGCGTCACTTGTTATTCGTTTCTTTTCTTCATTGATACCATCAAACCAACGCAAGCCTACTAACTTTTGCAACTTTGTGACAAAAGTGAACAAAATCGCAAAAACTGTTGGATTTCCTGGTACCTTCGTGCACAAAGCTTTTAGAGCTTTGCTATGATATCACAGTAAAATTTTCTCTAATTTTAGTAGAAACGTCTGGGCAAATAACAGCGAAACGACAAAATATCAAATTAGAATTAGCTAGCCTATCCTAGTAGCAGTGGCGTAGCGAAAAATTTTGAATGAGGGTGGGGAGCCATAATTTCCACAAAATTTTCAAGCGTATTTTTTTTCGGCAGAACAAATTTGAAGCTGATTGAGAAACAAAAAAAGCTCTATCCGGGGGCATGCTCCCCCGAAAATTTTTTGAAAGTTCACATGCTCTGAGTGACCATCTTAGCGCTTTTTGAATAATTTTTGGGCAAATTTTGTTTAAAATTTTGACCCTAATATTGAGTGCTTCGCCAAATTATTATCCTAAGCGAGGTCGTACAGTGCATTGATCGCTTTCTCGTGATAGGAGCATAAATATGCATTCAAATACAAAAAAATACGATGCATTTTGTTCGCACATTTTCGATTATGCGTGCTTAAGGCCAGGAGCTTATTTGGGAGGTGGGGAGCATTGAGCCATGCCCCCCCTTTTGACTCTGCTTTTTAGTAAAAAAGAACAAAATTAATGGTGCCAAGTAACTGAAATATGCCAGACTCTTTTGATGGTTTCTGTAGCTTATGGCCAGGGGCGGATCCAGGGGGGTAGGATGAGGAGTATGCATCTTCCCATCTGCCATTTTCAAAAATGCTTTTGATGTATACAATTTTTCCATAATTTCGAACTTCTTTGACAGCAATAAGCCTTACGCCTAGCACGCACAACCGAAAATGTGCGGACAAAATGCATCATATTTCGCGAAGCACTCAGAAATAGGATCAAAAAATTTAAACAAAATTTGCGTGAAAATTATTCAAAAAGCACTAAAATAGCCATTACAGCATGTAAATTTTCAAAAATTTTTTGGGGGAGCATGCCTCCGCATCCCCCCAAAGCCTTTCCTGTTTCTCAATCAGCTTTGAATTTGTTCTGCCGAAAAAAAATACGCCGCCTAAAAACGTGGAAATTATGTCCCCTCCTCCTTTTAATATTTCTCGCTACGCCACGGCTTAAGGCGTAAGGCTTATCGCTATCGAAGAGGTTCAAAACTACAGAAAATTTTATACATTAAAAACATTTTTGAAAATGGCAGGTGGGAGGGTTCATACCTCTCATCCTAGTCCTACCTTCTTGGATCCGCCTCTCAGCCCTGACCATAAGCCACAGTAACCATCAAAAGAGTTTGGCATATTTCAGTCACCTGGCACTATTAGTTTTGATCTTTTTTATTAAAAGGCTGATTCAAAAAAAGCAGGAGGAATGGCAAAATGCCTCCTTTCTAAATATACGCTCCTGCCTAGGAGCCCGAGACTAGGAGCTGGTGAACAGATAATAAGTTCATTTAAAGGAGGTTTACGCGTTTACAAACGTCAATCTGGCTACTGTGTGCTATGCTAGCTAGAGGAAAGCTTGAGCTCATCAAGCTGTCTCCAAGTGACTTTTACTGAATTTGTGTGCATGGTACGCTTCACGTAAGTTGCGATAACAAGGAGGGAGTCAGACGTTGGTATGGTAACACAAATTTCAGCCCCCCCTACTTAAAAGTTCTTCCAACGCCCTTGCCCCTGGTGTTTGCAATGATCAATGCTTTATTTTAGTTTATAATCGCTGCATCCACAACAACCCATGTCCTTCCAATTCCCGTTGTATTTCTACCCGGGGAAATGGTTTTGTTTGCCAATGTCACTCTGGCTTCAAAATGTCCGGAAATCAATGCAAAAGTAAGTTTAAAGAAGATATGAAAAAGCAGCTTAATCACTGAAATCAAACCAAATTTCTTCAGAAGATCTTCATCAGCTCAAAAGATCAATGTTTTTAGGTCATCATCAGCAATATAACAAATTTTTGATTCGGGTTGTTATTGTGGTTGGATGTGAATAGTTTTACTCCTCCTTCTAACAATTCAATCGAAAGAAAAAATTGAATCTTCATGAGGCCTATACTCGTGGTATTGCGCCAAAGCAAATAACGAGTGGTGGGGCCCATCTCCGCGGCTTTGCCCCGGCAACACAGTCCCGAAGAAACGTCGCGGAGGTGGCTAGCCTTGGGCGACTGTGTCCGATTTGAAAGGCTCGAGAGTCGAACCCAGACCTCTCGCACCGTCAGCTGTGTCCCTAACTACTACGCCAACCTGTCTTACTGCACCTTAACTGAACAAAATTTTTGAAGATATAATTGAAACAGTTTTTCAACTTTTTTTGGTAAACTACTTATTTTTACAACCGTTTTGCCTATCAAACAAACCACTCGTTTTTTTTTTCAGAATTTGGATCTTCACTTTGTGGTGGAGCTGTTTGCCACAAGAACGCTTATTGTTGGAGACATTTCTTCTTTGGAAGTCGATGTCGGTGCCACCGCGGTTACTATGGAAACGGACGAGTTTGTGCTGGTAAGCTTTATGATTCACTTTTTTTCATTGCCAATCTGCATTTTACCTATGGACTTAGATCAGGGCATTATTAAAACCCTGGGGGAGCTGGGGCTAATTTTACTGGGCCCCATGCTTTTTTAAAACCTAATTTTGAAGTTAGTAGCAAATTTTGATTTAGAAGACGCAAGATACCGCGGGTCCAGGCATAAGAGACCTGTCGCCCTCCCCCTTATCCGGTCCTGATTTGGAATAATACAAAGTGAAGTTTGTGAATTAAACTTTGATGCCGAGACCTTTACGCCCACACCCAGTTGTTATGTTGTTGAACGGTGCCTTTTTAAAAGGTTAAAGCGCTTATTCCTGATTGTAATAAAAGAAGTATAACCTGCTATAGGACTTGCACTTGGGCTTTACACAAATACTGTTGCTCCGGCTTAAGTTGTCCAAAATCCAATGAATAAACATATCACATTCGAGGGCGTACGCAGAAATTTTCTGATGCGGGAAGGAGGACGTTTGCTTTCCGAAATAAAAAAAAAATTTTTTTAGGTGAATCTATGGGCTAAAAATTAACCAGCATTGTAGTTTTAGCTATACTGTATTTATAATATTTTAACTCCGTTTTTTAGATCTACGAAGCTGCGAACATCGCTGTGGTCGTTTCAATTTTGGGTATCCTTGCCAATGTCACTCTTCATGCAGAAAACACGGGAACTGCTGCAAAGATTATCGTATACGATGTTAGTTTTTTCAAAAGTTTTTTGCGCATTAGGTCATTTTTATTTGTTTTTTTTTAGTCTTTTTTGAATTTTATCTTTAACGAGTAAAAATTGAACTATTAAAATTTTGATTCTAAAAAATTTATATTTTTGCTTCATTATAGTAGTGCGATCACATTGACTGAGAAGTCTTAACGTTGAGGAGACATTTTATTTGTTTCATTGTTACGTCATCACGCAATATACGTGATGCAATAATGAAGCAAACTCGAAAATTCTCAAAGACATTGAGAAGTCTCAGTTAGTGTGATTGCGTCTTCACTGTAAAAACAATAAAACGTAAAAAAAAATTAAGGCCTGGTTTGAGAGAATCATGCACGCTTGGAAAACGTTAGAACTGCATCGAGAACCAGTAGCTGGAGTAGGTTTTTAGACAAGAATGTTGCCTTTTGGGGTTGTAACTTTTTAGAGCGAAGTTAGGCTATTTGACATTAGTAATTCCATCGAGGCTCTTAATATCTACGCACGAGGTTGAAAACTGGAAAAGAAACAATCGATTCTATACATTTTTTCCATCAGTAAGCTTATAGGTTATTCATAGTCTGGGGTGTAAGTGGGGTGTTAGTTTGGCATATGTGCGTTTTAGAATCTACTTTTCTGTTTTAGCAAAGTTTTTGGGGGAGGAATAAAAACTGCTTTCGGTAACGCCTGCTCCTAACTTTACCTCCTTTTTACGCCACATTTTCCAGACCTCTTATAGAAGCTTAGTGTGCTTTTATTTACAGGTTTAAAGCGATATCGCTACCTGAGCATGAGATACAGACACTAAACAAGGTAATTTGAAAACACTCATTTTTTGTTCATATCAAACTGAATTACTGCGACCACATAACAACAGTTGCACTATGTTATAAAATCAATTTCTTGCTAAAAGCATAAAAATTACGGAATGTAAATACTTTAAAATGGTTTTACATAGATAGTTTTTATTGTATTTTTATATATACAGTATTTTTTTGAAGCTCATTTATTCTTTATGCACTTTTTGTTGTTTAATAAACAACTACTATTGCCGATATTTCCTTGTTTTTATTTTTTCGATTAGAATGAGTAACAGTTTCGACCCAGTGCAGCGAAACGCAGCTCAGATTAGCTTTAAGCCGCGTAAGATCGCTCACACGCGGCGTAAACAAGCTCGTTATTGCTTTTTACACTGTAGAATCGGCTTGTGATTTTTAAAGGTCAGACCAGTGCAGTTAGGATCACAGGTCTTTCTTTGAGCAGTTTAATCAAAGATCGGATTTTACCTACCAACTTTTTCGTAACAGTTCAGTATCAGACTGACACGTTGCCGGTTAATGTAGTGGTTGAAAACACAGCTGTGGGTGCGGCAAGTCCTGGGTTCGATTTCCGAGCCGGCCGAATCGGACACAGTTATCCTGTCCACATGTCCAGTTTAAGCGGGACAAAAGCCCATGGACTTCCTGCATTACAATTGAATTTTTGATGTCATTATCACTTTTTTCAATTGTGATGCCAAAAATTTGATTATGATGAAAAAACTCTGTGGGCCTATAATGAAATATATAATGAAAAAAAAAAAAGTAATGAAACAATGTGAAAAAAGCTGTGTTGCCCAGGCGCTAAGTTGCGGAAATAGGCTCCGCCACTCGTTGCACGCTTCGACGTGATCCCGCGAGTATAATTAAGATTTGATTTCTGATTTGAAAAGCAACAAACAAACGAAATTGTCTCGGAAACAGATTAAAGAACCAATGAAAAATCGCATCAAATGTTGCTCAAGTTAGCGCACGAGTTCTCAACAATCTCAAGCTTTGAAATTATTTCAGCAGAAGCAGAAAATGTTGACTACGGATTATGGTTGATTTCAAACCAACTATAAGGGGTAGGCGTAAAACGGTAATAGCTTGGATTTCCTAAAAAATATTGTTCCATATTGTGAAAAAGTCCTTTCTACGAGCTCCCACTTCAAAAAAATTTTGAGTAGGCACTCCTGGTCCCGGTCCGAACAAATGCTCATTTGATGGAAGGACTATATTGCACACTGCAGTAGCACAAATGACGCGGCGATGCCGCATTCGCATAATATTTAATTCAATGAAGTAATACATGATAGATGGAGATTTTGAAAATTTAATTGCGAACAGAATTCCCATGACAAAGTAAATCAAGTTGTAAAAGCAAAAAAGTCAACCTACCGATGTGACGAAGCACTTACAGGACAACCCTGGGCATACGATCAACTTTAATCGACCTAAAATAATAACTACAGCTTACAACATAAAACAGTTTCTGCAGTACTTAAATGAAACAGAAATTGCAGTCGCATTTCTCCCGCAACTGTTTCAGCAAATAACCACATCCGCCTCAAAAAAGTAATAACGAATCAAGCCAATAAACTGACCTGATAGACTCACTTGAGTGACCTAATATAGAATATTAGATAGGGTCAGCAAAAACTGTTCAAATTGGAAAACATTATTCTAAATAAAGCACAAATAATGTAGTGTTGAATTGCTTGCGTAAATTTTCTATAAAAAGATGTGATTAATAATGCTTTGTCACACATCTTCGCAACTAATATCGTTTGCAGGTTATGAGTAGATATTGCGTAAACCGGCTGCTTCGCTCAGTTGCTATTAAGCACATTCCATTGGTGCAGGTGGTCTTGGGTTTCATACCTGGGTCGGTCAAATCGACACAATGTCGCCAACGGCTCACCACCGCTGCTACGTTTCTTCGGAGCTGTGTTGCCCACGTGCTAAACCGCGGAGATGGGCCCCGCCACTCGTTATACGCTTCGGCGTAATACCGCGAGTGTAATGAAGACTTGATTTGATGTTGCGTAAAGTTGGTTTAGATCAGTGGTTTTTAGCCTTTTAGTCTCTGAGACTTGAAATATATTGGCTATGGGTAAGGCCCTCGTCTGCGAAACCTCGGAATCCGTAGTTGTTAAAACAGTTTCCCTCGAGAGACCACCCGATTTTTCATTGGGTACCCCCCCCAGGGGTACGTGATACCAAGTTTTGAACCACTCGTTTAGATAAAAGTTTCAAAATATTTTATGCGTTGGGAATAATTTTTAGCCGGTTTGGCGAAGTGGCTAAAGACCTAACTATCGACTGGGTTTGATTCCTGGGCCAGTCAAATCAGAATCAGTATCGCCGTCGCTGCGGCTTTTCTTCGGGGTTTGAAGCTGAGTCGCAGAGATGGACCCCTCCGCTTTTACGCGCTTTGGCATAAAGCCACGATTATTTTGATTTTTAGAAAATTTGATTTTTGATTTGACAAATTTATAGTAATGGTAATGCAGTGAAAGTATTTAAAACACGCCAAGGTTGACCAGGCTTTACCTTTCAAACTTTGTTTCCGCACACTGCTTTGCCGTGAGCAGGGGGAATACGCATGATACCATGATAAAGTAACAACTGAAGTCATTTGCAAATTATACTGAACAGAAAATTCAACAGTAATTGAGGGAGATTGCGAGGTAAGCTTGCGCTTTTCGAATCAGCAGCCACCCGGTATAATATGTGAAATACGATGGGCTCCAGCCATGAATCGAACCCGTCACGTAGGATCTGTGACCTGCGCGCGGTACCGCTAGCCCATGTCGTTGATAGAATTGAAACATGTTTGGAAAATTTACAATAAAGCAAAATCACCAAATGATAAAACCAATTCAGCCCGTTTCGCCGTTGTTAAATCTTCAGGTGGTGATTTTAGTTTGTTTTGTATATACAAACTGTAGCAACCAGTATTGACAGTTATCGAGCACTCTGCCAAAGGAAGTTGAGGTTTGCTTAAACTTGCATTTACACACTATGCAGAAATTTTTTGAGGTGATGATGGCGCTTGAAGAAATTGACTACAAAAAAGAATAATTTTTCTTTAAGAATTTGAGCAATGACGGTTTTTAACGTGTGATGAAGGAGGAAACCTGAGGACAAGAAAGGATTTTTTTATCGAAAATTAATATAGTTATAGAATTTAGATCAATAGATGTAAAATCAAATCTTGATGCTTGAAGCAAAATCAGGAGCCAAGTTTTCGTAACGTTTTTCAATATCCTCATACACGTGTTGACTCTAAACAAAATTTAAATCTTCATTACACTCGTGATATTACGCCGAGGCGTGAAGCGAGTGGCTTGAGCCTGGGCAACACAGCTCCGAAGAAACATCGCAGCGGTGTGAGCCGTTTGCGACACTGTATCTGATTTTATCGGCCTGGGAATCGAACTCACTACCTATCGCACGATTAACAAAGCCGTTAACCATCCGGGCAGTAGATGCTGCTGATATTTTTCATCATTCACGAGAACATAGGCTTTGCAGCAAAAGTGCCGAGGTTTCATGGGCGCGAAATCGCGGGTCGCGACGTGCTAACGCTCACAAAGCGAAATAAAAACATTGAATTTCGGGGGGAACGACCGATTTTCAACTGTTGTTGCATAAACTTTGATGTTACTTTAAAGCGCTCGAAAAATAAACGTAAAATAAATTTAAGATCGTGAATATGTAAATGAATAAGTCATAAAATGCGTAATAGTCGATGACAATTCAATTTCTCGCGTTCGCTCATTCACGGGTCATCGAATTGAAAATACTGCAGACTAAACGTTTGAAATTTAAGTTTTTAAATTTTTGTAAAAAATTTTGCCGATCCAACTCTTGATCGTAGTGACGTCATAAGTGGATCGGAATTACTCCGCTTCTCGCGATTTATCCATATTTGACTTTTAATTGATGAGGCGATTTTTGCATTTAATTAGGATTAAGAAAACTTGGCTTACCCAATTATTTTGGCTTTTTTTTTATTGGCGTATCAGCGGGTTTAAAGGATGCGTTTTTATTTATTTATTTTTTCAGCAAGTTCATAAAAGCAGTAAGTGCGTAACATATTTCGTCTACCCTCTCAATACAGTGTAAAATTTGTTCAAATACAAGAGCATTGATCAAATCGAATCATCATTATACAATACGTGCAGAATTGAAGCATGTAACAAGCTGTTGTTTGTTTTTTCTAGCAGTAAATTCCAGACCAACTCATCGAAAACTCTAAAAACTGAATTAATTTTGCTCACAAAGTTTTCCAAAAATTCTGAGAAGTAGGCCTATGTTAATTTTACAAAGCGCTTAATTACAAAAATCCAATTGGTTCAGATTCATGCAGACAACTAAGTATTTTTAGACTATAAATCTCTATAGAATGTAAAGCGCGAAATCTCGAAATATCGCGCGATTTAACTTATATCCGATAAACATTAAAAAATTTCCAAACACCGTAAATTACAATCATTATTGGTGCGAAAGAAATCTCTCGACTTTTGCACACTGTTGCTCTACTTATGCATTCAGTTTTGCTAACAGTTCGGCAATGGATCTTTTTCCTAAGCTTTTCTTATGATAATGTCTTTAGACTTTATTTGTCCTTTTATACGCTTACTTGAAACTAGTACGCAAGTTGGCGTATTGGTTCAAGACCGCTAACGGTACGGGAGGTCTTGGCTTCGATTTCCGGGCAGGTCGAATCAGACGCAACGTCGCCGACGGTTTGCTACCGCTTCTGAGTTTCTTTGGAACTGTGTTTCTCAACACCCAGGCGCTCCGCCGCAGAGATGCCCCACCACTTGTTACACGCTTCGGCGTTACTGCGAGGCCAACGAACACTTGATTTCCTGGATTGAATTAGTCGAGCAAATGCAATGATACACTTGAAATATAATTTTCGATCCAGTCTAGCTTACGGCGCGGAGTGACTCACATAATTTACAAGCTAATGATTAGGTACGAATCAATTTGTTGCACGATTTTGGACGAATACTTGGATCGAGCAATTCGAGATTACAATGTTGTTACTTACACTTTCCCTGCCTGCGAAAAATCTACGTCATAATAACGCACCACTATGACGTCATAAAAGATGCAAAATAATGTTCCTGCAGAATTAAGCCGAGTCACAACGTGTATAGTTCTTCCTGTTAAGGCCCACAGCTATTATTGCATAACAAATCAAGTTGCTTTTTCAAATATATCAAATCTTCGTTCTACTCGCTACTACAGTAGAGTGTGTAATGAGTTGCAGGCCCATCTTCGCGGATAATAGGACCTGGGCAACACAGATCCGAAGAAACGTCACAGTGATGTTGTTGACGACAATTACCCTGTCCACGAGTCCATTTTCAGTGAGCTTTAGACCCTTGGTTCTTGCTTCTAGTTTCTGCATCAATATCAAATTTTTGATGTCATAATAAACAAAGGTGATTATGACATCAAAAATTTGGCTCTGATGCAGAAATTTGGACCAAGAACTGCGGGCTGAAAGACATGTGGACAGGGTAAATGTGTTCTTGTGGACAGGGTAAATGTGTTCTATTGACCGGCCCAAAAACGAACACAGAACCTCTTACGCTGAAAACAATGTCTTTTACCACTGCTCAAACCAACATTTTTGACGTTACATTCTGGTTCTCTGCTTTCCGCAAAAAATGCGCATTTAAAAATACTTCATTTGCATCAATCATCGTTCATTTGCTATCTGCAATTAAATAAATTGACGAAAAAGTTTTGTCACCATCTTTTCCAGAAAATTATTGTTTACTTCAGAAATTGAATAATCCGCGTTTCTTTTTTCGGGAAATATTTGTAAAATAAATTTGTGTTTACATTGCAAAAACGTTTGCGTTAACTGCATTTTGACTCAAATAATCTTATATTCCGCAAAAACATACCGACATGTTCAAATTAGTTGTTTAAATCACATTTTAAAATTGGTAAATTTCTATTGCGGAAATGCATTGATTCGTTAACATTAGGGACATCATCTATTGCGGAATTGGGGACAAAAAATAAGGACAAGAAGTTCGGAATGGGGACGAGTTTTTTGTGGCCTTATTTCCGCTATCAAATGTGGGGAAAATGGGCATTGACGTAATGCCTTTGTTAACACTGATTTTTAAAAACATTTCAGGGGGAGAGCAATTGTCCTCTTTGCTCCCAATACAGCTCCAAAAAAACATCGCAGCGGAGGGGAGCCTTTGGCGACACTGTGTCCGATTTGATGGGGCAGGAAATCGGACCCCATGACTTCACTTGCCGAAACCGATGTCTTTAACAACATTTATGCGGTAAAGGTGCGATAATTTATATTTTATTTATTTCAAGCAGAATGAATGATACGAACCAGTTACTATTTTGTCGCTCATTAACACCGGATAAAAAACAAAAATCACCCGCAAAGAAAATTAAATACAGATTTTTACTGTAAAAATGCGATAATTGATCAAAAATCAAATCTTCATTATACTCGTGCTCAGGGTTGGTAATCGACACCCAAAAAAGTAAAGAAATAATCGATTTCGATAGTAGTTTAAAAAAGTATAGAATAAAGAATATTGTAATCGATATTCGATATTACACTGAGCATTTAGCGGTGTACGCCAAGCATTTTTTGTGATGTCCTCACATTCATACCGTATACCGTAACTTACTGACAAACCACGGACTTATAGCGAAGCAACTTTGCTATTAAAAATCTTTTTTTTGTTTATTTTTTGCCACAAAAAAAATTTACCAGCAAAAAAAAAGGTAATGACATACCAACGATTATTTTAAATTTGCTTAAGTGAGATACAGTAACCTGGACAAAAAGAATCGAATATGGAATATCGAATTGCGCCGAAAAAAAGTAAGGACAAGGCCATATTCGATACTCATTTAAAAAAGTAAAGGCCCAAGTGCATTCGATGAACAAAAAGTAAAGAATATCGCAATCGAATATCGATTACAATCGATTTTTCCGAACCCTGCTCGAGCTGATATTACGTCGAAGCGTGTAACAAGTGGCGGGGCCCATCCCCCCGGCTTATATAGCGCTAGGCAACACAGCTTCGAAAAACGACGCAGCGATGGCAAGCCGTTGACGACTCTTTAACCGATTTGACCAAGCTGCGAATCGAACTCCATGACTTCCGCACCGGTACCGATACCTTTAACCGCATTCCTAAGGTAAAAAGACGATAATCGATAAATGGGATAATTGATGAATTGATATATTTTATTTGAATTATTCATCGAATGTAGAATGTTTTTACATGCAATAAAGAAAGCAGACATCATTTTGTTCCTAAACACCGGGTAAAAAATCAAAATAGTAACGGTAAAAAATCAAAGAAAATTAAAAAGCTTAGTCAGCGGCGCGCGTGCGGGTCGTCATTGCTATAGTTCGGAAACAAGAACGAAAACGATTGGATCAAAAACTTATCAACTTCAGACATGATTGACGCATATGACAGAGAAAGCGATCAGCAAAAACAATAAAATAGAAAACACTTAGTTTCAATCATTTGGGCGCAAGAATTAAGTGATTCATTAGGAACGAGCAGGGAAAGTTTTCGTTCAATCTCAATATAAGTTAATTGTATTTCTGGGCTCGTGGCCAAGTCAAAAATCATATAAATAAGGCCCAGAATTAAAATGAAATCATAACTCAATTAAGTTTGAGAACTAAAACGAGAAGCAAAAATGTTTTCTACAGCGATCTGTTTGGGGCTGGCTCTCTGCTTTGCCGCTGTCCACAGCCAAGGAAATTCACGTAAGTAAAACCAATAACAGCGCATTTCCATGCTCTTTTCTAACGGAAATTCAGATCAGCAGCGCAAAGAACGCAATACATTTGTACAACCTAGCTTCGCCGTTTGACCGCTCATCTAGTACTCTCAGATTCAATCCCAGGACCTTGTGATTGAAAGTCAATCTCTCCAACCACTCGGTCACCAAGCTTACACATCTGGATTATTGTTTCATAAATAACCTCATAGTTTTTGTTTGCGTTATTTTTATTTTATCAGTTTATTGGACATGCTTCTGCATGCAAGAATAGCAAATGTTTTTTAATTACGTCGTATTTTTTGAACATTTTTTACATTCGTAAAAAGTTTTATAAATTATTACTCTATGCTACACAAATCTTTTAGATTACTATATAATTTATTATAATTTTACGTAAATCTCTTGCATTATGGTAAAACTTACGCTACAATTATAATTACTATTACCCGATAAATTCTAACATTAGGTGGGTAAAATTTCGAATAAAAAAGAAAAGCTCACAAACTTCCGAAAAATACAAAATAAGGCTAAATGGACCAATTTTTGAATCTTGTTTAAATAAACTACTCGAAAACTCTTCAATTATTATTTTTATGTTAGGCACTTCAACTCTGGGCGAATACCGTGACCCTTGCTACAATAAACGATGCGGTGACCACGGGTGCTGCGTTCGACGAGATCCTTATTATGTTGGAAAATTTATCCGATACAACCAATATGTGTGCGCTTGTGATGAACATTATTATTTCCACAGACAAGATGACGTGTGCCGACGTAAGTATATGCACGTATCTTCATAGTTTTTCTAGATCTGGGCTCGATTCTGACCCTGATGGCTGTTTCGTAAAAAAGCATGTCTTCAAGTAACGTGTTAAGGCGGCGGCAATGACACTGCAATCGGAGCTGCAGTTTCGGTTTCGGTTCCCTTCTTGATAAAGTTGAACACAGTGTCGCCAACGGTTCGTTACCGCTGCGACATTTCTTCGCACCTCTGTTGTTCAGGCGCTAAGCCGCGGAGATGGGCCCCGCCACTCGTTACACGCTTAGGCGTAATGCTTTGAGTATAATGAAGATTTGATAGAGTATCTTTTCATTATGACTCAAGTGGGGATGTTCTATTTGAAGTTTACAAGACACATTTGAATTAAAAAAATTATTTGTAAAGTCAAAGGAAGGCAAATGGCAACTAATATTACGTTCGCAATATGTATGAAATATTGCCAACCTTGCACTTAAATAGCCAGAAAGATTAGTGTATTGGATCAAGACAAAGCTCTCGAGGTGGGAGATTTTTGGTTCGTTTCTCGGGCCGTTCTAATTAGCCACAGTGTGGCAAACGGCTCGATACCGCTGCGACGTGAGCTGTGTTGCCCAGGTGTTAAGTTGCGAAGATGAACCCTGTCACTCGTTGCGCGCTTAAGCGTAGTACCGCGAGTATAACAAAAATTTGATTTTTTTAAAGTGCAGTTTTTTTCACCAAACGAACTGGTACGTACAAGGCGTTATGACAAAACCATATCATGAGAGTAAGCATGCCTGCTTCTTGCGCATCAATAATCGTATCACAAAATGCAATTATTGTAAATAAGAAACTTTTTTACAGATGGATGTTATCAAAACAATTGCCATAAATACGCCGGATGTTACGCAAAACGACGTTACGCAGAATACCCAGGATTCAATCAGTGGAATATTTATTTGAATGACACTTATTATTGCCAATGTAACAACGGTTACCGGGGCAACGGACGATACTGTGAACGAATCAGTGAGTTTGATTAGTTTTTCTTTCGACTTGGTTCAGATGCATCAGTTTTTATGCTTTTAATTTGAGAATTTTATTTCGGCCACTTGGCGCAGTAATTAAAGCCATCGGCGCAGGCGGTAGGTTCAAGGCTCGCTTTTCGGGTCGTTCGAATCGAACGCAGTGCTTTTTCGGAATTGTTTTGCCCAGGCGCTGAGCCGAGTAATATCACGAGTTAATAAAATTTTGATTTTTTATTTGAATTTCGTAAAAAAGACAATTATATTTGGAATTACTTCGTGATTTAGATCCATGTGATTTCGCCGATTGCCACAACCACGCCACTTGCCACGCAAAACCACAAGGTTCTATTGATTACTACAATTACGCTACATACAAACGCTATGTGCAAAATTCCTACTACTGCAGATGTAATGACAATTATTACGGAAATGGAAGACAATGTACCCGTAAGTTTATTATTTTTAATGTTTTGTGTGAGAAGACAGAACACACAACTTTTTTATTTTGTTTTTTGGCAGTATTTTGTACATTCTTATTAGTATCGGTAAGCTAATACGCACGGCTTTGTATTTTGTTAACTCACATTGGCAAGAAAGGTAACGGGTTCGTTTCTCGATCCGGTCAAATCGGACACAGTATCGCCAATGGTTCGCCACCGCTGCGACGTTTCTTCGGAGCTGTGTTGCCCAGGCGCTAAGCCGCGGAGATGGGCCCCACCATTTGTTTTACGCTTTGGTGTAATAGCGCCGATATACGGTAATAAAGATTTGATTTTGATTCGAAGTAGTGATCGTATGACTATTTTTTCGCAGATAAATGCTTCCAGAACACTTGCCATCAACACGCCACTTGTTACCCTAAAAACTTGGGCCTTCATTATCCCGGATCTAGAACTTACCCCATTTACAACAGCAATTATTATTACTGTCAATGCAACCCTGGGTATCAAGGAAATGGCAGAGGATGCCAGAAAATTGGTAAGTTGGCCCAAAACAGAACTTGAAGCAAGACGTTTCAAGTGGGCTATTCCTGTGATGGTTTAAGATGACGCAGGTACAAGTGACATGGAGTTGGAACCCCTTGGTTCGATGCTCAACTAGGTCATCCTTCATCATGCATTTACTTTACTAATATAAAAACCTAAGCTGCAATTATATGAAAAAGGGAAAAAAAGACTAAATTTTACCAAAAAAATAATTTGCATTTTAATTATTTCGTCAAATTAAAGCTAGGCAGTTTGCTTTTTTTCCAAATTTTGATTTAGGGGCAAGATTATGCCACATTTTTTATTTTTGCTTTGGAGTCATCCGTGGCGCAAATGGCCGAGTAGTAAGAGCGTCCGCCTCGGGAGCTGTCGACTTGGGCTTAATTCTGAGTCGGTCAAAACAATGAGTTTTACATTGGTATTCACAGCTTCTAGCTTGACGCTCAGCATTAAAAACACAGTGTAAAGAACAAGCCGGCAAGTTTACTTGTTATACCTTTGCAAAAGGCACTTAGCGGAATTTCGTCATCTTGGTGTGGTAGACAGATGGTCGGCAACTCCTAAGCAAGCTCGTTATAGCGCATTGATCGCTTTCTCGTGATAGGATGATAAAGTATGCAACTAAATACTAAAAATACAACAAAATATATAGTAGCTCTAGCTATATTTTGAATTTTTTTAGCTCTAGCTATTTTTTAGCTCTAGCTATATTTTGAAATGCATCCAGCGGCATTTCAAGCAATTTTTAAGTGGGTTAAATCTCACTTACAGCGTGAAGAAAACCTCACCGCTAATGAAGAACAAATTAAGAATTTGTTTTAGTTTTGCAGTAAAAGCCACTCCAACGCATATACGTAAGCGAGGCCACTGGGCCACTGTTAGGCTACTTTCACTGCAAAACTAAAACAAATTCTTAAAGAAGAAAAATAGAGCCGCAATAAATCCTAAAACTGAACGTTTCAAACAGTGATTCAGCTGTCATCATCAGCAAAGTAAGCAAGGCAGCGCATTAGTGCGGTTTTATTTTTCCTCCTAAAGCTATTTTCGTTCCATATTCATTGAATTCTAAAATAAATTTGAAAAGCTGCAAATTTTTTTTGCTTTGGATTTGCTTTGGACGGCTCGTTTTGATAACCTTTCAGGAAATCTTTCGAGGAAGTTAAAATAACTTTTTTAATTTCAGATCCTTGCAGCAATGCCAACTGCCATCAATGGGCTACCTGCCACTCCAAGCCGGTAGGTTCCATCAGCTACTACAACTACGCTACATACAAAGGCTATGTTCAAAATGCCTACTACTGTAGATGTAGAAGCAATTATTTTGGAAACGGAAGGCAATGTACTCGTAAGTTTGTTGAATAAATTCTAAGCAAATTTAATGATGAAAATCAAAAAAATAAATCAAATCTTTGTTATACCCGCGGTATTACATTGAAGCCTGTAGCGAGTGGCGGGGACCTTCTCCGCCGCTGAAGCGCTTAGGCAACATATAAACGTCGCAGGCGTGGCGCGCCCTCGGCGGCAAAGTCAGATTTGACTGGCCTGGTAATCAAACTCATAACCTTCTGCAGCGATGCCTTTAGTAGTTTTGAAATTTCATAATTAACGATGAAAAATTGTTGAAGCGTTTAATCTTAAAGTAATCTTTTTTAGCAAATAACGATGAATCATAGATAGAGCAATCCAAAAAACTAGAAAAAAACACGAATTATTAATTTTTTCGTAACGGATTTAGATAAATGCCAGGGGATTACTTGCGGTCAGTACTCAACCTGTGTTCCAAAGACGTATGGACAAAGTTACTTTGGTTCCTCTTCATGCAGTCGCTACATTAACAGCCGTTACCAATGCAGGTGTGACGAGGGTTACCGGTACGAATCCCACGGCTGTAGATGCATCCCAATAAGTAAGTGAGATTGAGATAAAAAATAGAAAAATTTTCAACATTGATTTTTCGAGAAATCGCTTAGCTGTGGCCGAGCCATGCTATGCGAAGATGATAAATCCTGAGCGACTGCCAACTGAGCTTGCGCTTTTCGAGACAAAATCCACCCAAAATTCATTGCACCGATTACATTTGACATGAATTTTGTGAGGTTGTTGGCTTGTAGAGTGTAGGCACGGCTAGCGGTGTCTCCTTTGATGTTTTGTTAAATTTTTTGTTCAATGCTTTGAAAATAAATCTTGAAAAAATATTTTTAAAGATCGGGTGAAGATACCGCTCAGTCGCTAATGATGCGGAAGGATCTGGGTTCGATTACCGGGGCCGGTCACATCGCTCACAGTGTGACCAACAGGTTTCTTCGAAGCAGTGTTGCTCAAGTGCTTAGCCGCTGAGGTGTTACACACTTTGGTATATACCGCTAGTATATAGAAGATTTGATTTTGATTTGATGAATTTTAGACCCGTGCGATTCCGCCAACTGTCATCCTCATGCATCTTGCCACGTAAAAGCTGTGGGATCCAAGGATTATTACAACTACGCAACTTACAAAGGTTACCTTCAGAACGCCTACTTCTGTAAATGTAATGATAATTACTATGGAAATGGAAGACAATGCACAGGTAAAGGCAGTTCGTATGATACAAGTGTAGATGTCTGTTTAGTTTATGAAGTAACATAATTGACGTAAGTGAAAGCGGTACCGCTCCACGCAGATTGTGACGTGTTCGATTCACGGCTCGATTCGGTCTCATTTGACATTGTAGATTATGCTGCTGACTTGAAGAGAGTAAGCTTGCTTCGGGGTCTCCTTCAATCGCAATAAATTTTTCGCCTTGAAAATTTCAAAATAACCTCATTCATTTGTTAGTGTAGAACCGCGCTTACCTTACATGCGTAGTAAAATACATCATCACTGCTGAGTACTAATACAACTACCGGTACTGTAAACTGTCAAGACTGATGCTACAGGGTTTGGGTTCTGGATTTAAGCTTTTAAACTTTGTTGCTGCTGTATGAGCAAAAAGAAATGGTTAATCCTGATTAAACAATCACTGAAAGTTTGATCTTCTTTGCAAAATTATAATAATTTGTCTATTTTTCTCTCCACAGCTCACTGCCAATCTGATTCCTGCCACTCATCCGCTCAATGCGTTCCCAAACCCTACGGCTCCACAAATTATCCAACTTATAACTTGTATCCCAGATTCAGAAACGAGTACTTCTACTGCCACTGTCAAAACGGTTATTGGAATGGTTCGCGATGCGGTAAGCAGGAATTTTAGAGTAACAGCCTAACGGTAGAGTCGTAGCCACCAAAAAATTCAGAAGGGTAGAGCCAGATTTAGGCAATCGGAAGGACCGTTTTTATTCGACTTTAGTGACCGAATTTTATAACTGCAGTTCTTGCTAGGTAATTTTTATTATTACTTACATACCCCTGACAAACCCTACCGGGTGAAACATTCTGTCGGGCTTTAACTTTTTAATTTTAATACTATAAAATTAATCAATGTACTGAAGTGAATGTGATCGAATTTTGGAAAAAAATCGTAATGCGTTAAAAAGTGGAGCTAGTGTCATGATTCTCCCCTTCCTTCGACCCTGCGTAGCAGGCCTTATTGTCGGCTGGATCAACGTTTCTACAGCGATGCTTCAAAACAGCATTTTTGCCCCGATTTCAAATCTGAAGCTAGTTGTACAAACGTAGGTTGACATTACTCAACGGAAAACTTTAAACGCACACCAAATAGTCAGCGGCATGGCCGAGCGGTACCGCGCGCAGGTGACAGATCCTACATGACGGGTTCGATTTGCGGCTAGAGCCGATCGCATTTGACATATATAACGGGTGACTGCTGACTCGAAGAGCGCAAGCTCACTTTGCAGTCTCCCTCAATTACTGTTGAATTTTCAGTTCAATATAATTTGAAAATATCCTCAGGTATTTATTATTTATAAATAGGATTAATATTAACCACACTTTCGCAAAACTCCGGATAAACTCATGCAGTACATCACTGGAAACTTAAATGAGCACAAAGTTTTAGTTAAAAACTTATCAATACTAAGTTTTAACAACAAAATTTATTTTCCAGTAACTTGCTCCCAATGCCACCGGAATGCAAGATGTATTCCCAAACGATGTGGATCTACTGACTACCCTGGGTACAGGAACGACCGATATTATGCGGAATATTGCTACTACTGCCAGTGCAATCAACATTTCTTCGGGAACGGACGAAGGTGCTTGGCTCGTTCCGGATAAAAATCACAAAGAAGAACTCCAATTATTATCACGCATATCTGGACTGCTCAAATATGCAAAAAATTACTTAAAAAGTTAATAAGTTTACCATGTTATTGTACTTAGCCTATTGATCAACAAAGTTTAGAATAGAGTATATATAGGACAAAAAATAGCTTAAGGAGTAAAAATATAGCCAAAGTATTTTGTAAAACAAGACGTTTTGACAACATACATTCAACTGCTGTCATCACCAGCAGTATGTGCAGGCAGTATAAAACCGGAAGATTATTGTCGCTTTCAGAGCTGATGGATGATGACAGCTGAATCTGTGTGTCAAAACGTTCTGTTTTACGCATTACTTTGACCGTAATTTTCTTTCTTAATACAATGGGCTGTCACGATTATATGCAAACCGAAACATAGCGTATTTTTATGCCATTTATTGCTTGTCAATGCCAAACGTTTCGGCAACATCAACGCAACAGTCTTCTTCAGAGGGTTGAATAAAAGTTGCAATGAAATTTGTTGGTTTAAAACCATGCGATTACCGATAAATGGTCGCCTGATGATGATAGTTGTATGTGAGTATGTTGCTGAAATGTTAGCAATGGTAAATAACACCACTTTCGCTCATGTTTTATTTTTTTTCATTCGTTTGTGATACACCGCTTATTACGTTGTGCCTTATTGATTCGTAGATCAGTGCATGCTCCTTGTTTATGGTTGTATAATACCAGACATGCAATTTTTTTTCCAATTCTGCGAATAAACTGAAATGTGTCAATATTGTTTGAGATAAACGGTTGCCTACAATTGGGAGTTGTTAGCAATTTAATTACAAATGTCACAGCCAAAAAACAGCTAAAAAATACTTGGACGAATAATTTCGGGTCACTTCTGGCGCCATTGTCATCGCCATAAGCGTACTCTGGGCTGGGTGTCATGTTGTGATATTTCCGTCGTTTGTAAAACATTGATGCACACAGTCAAGACATAAAATGAGCTTGCTATCTCTTCCCATTCCCTCTAGTACTGAGTGTGCTCAATGGCGCCGTATCGTGAGAATAAATTCATGATTATCCTGTCCATATGGCCAGTTTAAGTGGTGGTTACGAAAGCCCGTTTTTTCTGCTTCATACTCCATTTTTTGATGTCATTGAAAACAAGTGATTATATAACATCTCAAATCTAATTATGATGCAGAAAGCGCCTAGGCCTTCGGAACCACTCAAACTGGACAAGTGAACAGGGTGAAAATAGAAACTTGCGATAGCGCGGTAAATAGCGACAGCTATAAATCAGATGTCGTGAAGGATTGTGGTTGGCTGTTGTTTGACAAATTGAATTGCGGAACTAAATGAAATGAAATGTTGTATGGTTTTATGGCCCTTTATAACTACTAACGTCCTTTGGCGCCAGGACTAAATTTATGTCAAGAATTCTCTGACGTACTTTATTCTCTGTTCATTTCATCCTCCGCGCTACACTTAATTGCTGAGCGTTTAGCATGTGTAACAGCAGATACCAGTTTTAAAGTTTTTAGTTTGACCGGACTGAGAATAGAACCCAGTCTACCAGCTTCCAAGGCGAACGCTCTAACCACTAGGAGTTTCGCAGGGTCCATGCTCAACCATGATCCATCAAAAATCCATTTGCTCGGACTTCATCATATTTGCGACATTATATGGGGCGCCGTTTGGAAAAAAACTATTCGTTTTGTGAACCATGTTTTTTGAGCTTATTTAGACCATAGTTTGTCCGATATATAAGTCGGATATTTCCGATGTATATATCGGACTAATTATAGTCCAAATAAGCTCGAAAAACAGGGGTCACAAAATCGTTTTTTTTCCAAAAGGCGTGTCACGCGCCGTTTGGAAAAAAAACATTTTGTCCGACTTATTTTGCGCGTGTATTTTGGTCCGACTTAGAGTACATTTTGTCCGATATATAAGTAGGATATTTCCAATATACATATCGGACAAACTATGGTCTAAATAAGTTCAAAAACTCATGGTTCACAAAACGAATAGTTTTTTTCCAAACGGCGCCCCATAACATTACGCTGAAGCGTGTAACGAGTGGCTGTGTGCATCTCCGCGGTTTAGCGTCTGGGTAGTATAGCTCCGAAGAAACGTCGCAGCGATGGCGAACCATTGGCGATACTGTGTCGGATTTGACCACTCGGGATTTGAACCACATGCCTCCTGCTCCGATAGCAATGTCTCGACAACTAAACTAACCGGCCCGTACCTTGAAGCATGTGTTTCACTGACATAAAAGCAGCAATTTTACGTGGTCTAAAAGTAAAAAAAGCCATGGGTCGAGAACGTCTCGAGCCTTACTATTATGTAGTGGATCATTTCTTTGAAGCATGTGCTTTTTTTGTGTGCAGTGCACAAATATCGCGAAAACACAATTTACGGAATTTTTTAATACTTTAATTACAAAAATAGGAGCCAGTATTATTTGAAACATTTGAAATTTTAGAGACGTTTCGATTTATATTTGTATCATTGTCAATCTTGTTCAAATTGAATCATTCTCAATCTTATTTTTATTTCAATAGTTATTCTTATTGTTCAATCTTATTCAAATAGACTCATCATTTTTATTCTTATCAAAATAAATATTCTTATTATTCAATCTTATTCAAATAGAATCATTCTCAATTTTATTTTTATTTGAATAGTTATTCTTATTATTCAATCTCATTTAATAAAATCATCATTTTTATTTTTATTCGAATAGTTATTTTTTTATTCAATCTTATTTAAATACGGTAGAATTTGCCTAAGTCGACTTCGGCTAAGTCGCCAGTTCGCCTAAGTCGCCACATATCGCTTGGTCCCGGCTGAGAGCCTATTGTTTTCTGTGTTATCAAGTTCGGCTAAGTTGTCTTCGCCTAACTCGTCAATTCGCCTAACTCGCACTGTTTTTGCTCACCATGAGCAAAAAAATTTGCCTAAGTTGTCAGACTGATGTAACACAACCCCACTGTGCGTCACAAACTCCCTTGATAACCCCATTATTTCATCATTTTAGATTGTTTTCACCAGGTTTAGTTTCCGTTCAGTTAGCCATCTTATTGCCATATGAAGCAGCCTGGCTATGACAGTTAGAAAAGCTATCAGCTTATTTGCAATAAATTACAGTACTTAGTGACTAGGGAATGGGCAAAAAATAAGGTTACAGCAGAGAACAGATTAATAAGACAAAAAGAGCACAGAGCAAGAAGAATAAGCGCATAGAGAAGATTGTACTGTATTGAGAGACAAATGTTCTTTAACGGCATTCTCGCCTCTGCCAATAAATAAAGCTTTTTGTAGCGCAGTTTTGCTTTTTTCTGCGCAGTGCTGTGTACAGCAATCCAAAAAGTCCTTTCTGTTTGTGTTCTTCATTTCTCAAATGTTCAGCTTCTGCAGGAACAAAGGGATCTAAAGTCTGTGTAGGCCTAAGCATATTAATCTGTTGTTTGCCTAAGTCGCCACTTTTTCTGTTCCCCTTGAGGTGGCGACTTAGGCAAATTCTAGTGTAGAATAATCATTGTCAATCTTATTCTATTTGAATAAGATTGACAATGATTTAAGTATAAATCAAAACGTCTCAAAAATTTTAAACGTTTCAAAATTACTGTCTTTTATTTTTGTAATTAAAAAAATTCTATTACTGTTTTAGGTTCCTGTACTTGAAATTGACCGAATAAAAATCTGTCAAACTGGAGCTATTATGAGATATTTGGCTGGTAAGGGAAATATGTACGGGTCAAACATGAACTTAGAACTTAGATTTGTTGAAAGAAAGTAATTTTCGTGCTAAAATTTTTGGACGTATTTATTGCAATTTAATGTGCATTGTTTTGGAATAGTTCCACACATTTTTTTGGGTTACTCTCAAACCATTGAGTATGACGAGAATAGAATGAAAACTTCGAGCAGCATCGAACCTCGGATCCTGTGAGTAGTATGGTTAACAGCTCAGATGGCCGAGTGGATTGATCGTTGGTCTCTGGAGCTGCAGACTCGGGTTTGATTCCGAGCTGGGTCAAACCATAAAAGGGCATTCATAGCTTCTCGGCTAGACGCTCGGGCTCAAAGGGGCGGTGTGGAGAACAAACCGACAAGTTTACTTGTTGGAAAAGGCACTTGGTGGGATTCACCTTCTTACAGTGGTAGACAGATGGCTGGTAACCAAGGGTGAAAACCTGGCTACTTGGCGTTAGGGTGTCAGTTTCGGTGTGTTGAAACTCAGATGTCAGGTTTCAGTTTTGGTTTAGTTTCACGGCTGTTGAGAAATAGGTTTCGGTTTCAGTTTTACTTACGTACAACTTCGGTTTCTGGGTTTCAGTTTCGGTTTAAGTTTCATCCAAAAAAGCTATTTTATTTTGAATACGGATTTTTAAATGCTCTACTTTTTAGCGTTTTTGTTGTACTGCGATGATAAGTAGCAGCTCAGGATCGTCGACCCAAGTGTTCGATTTATGAAGGTGACTTTCATACAGATCATTTACCAATGATTTGTAAACGAGCTCAAATTACACATCGTTTTCCTTCCGGCATTTTGCTTGCATAATCTAAATTTTCTTGGCAATTCAATTTCCGAAAACATATACACGTAGCTGTAAGCGCATGTTGTAAATTTAATAAAAAAATGATAATAAGCGTTGACAGCCAAAGAAATATTATTTTATTTAAATCAACTGCCCCAAATTGCATTTTTTGCTCTGAAAATCAAAGCCCTCTTTCAACCAGCAGTCATCATTGTAGGAAATGCGATCGGCTTCTGCCGTGAATCGAGCCCGTTGCTAAGAAGCTGTAATCCCAGCGCGCTATATACCACAAGCCATGAACAGGCGTTTTAGGCGGTAGCTGCTACGAATCGTTTGTTTTGTGCAGGATTGACATGTACACAGACGGCATTCACGACATGTATCAACCTCTACTTTGTACACCTTTTCAACCAAAAGACGATCAAAAAAAGTACCTAAATGATGCCAAAGTAAAGGTTTTCCGACGATATTTCTGCGTTTTTGAAAAGGTTTGATTCTAATTCATGCACCTTTAACAGTTTTAAATAAATGACGTATACTTCTTGTTACAAATGCATTATTGTGTTTTTCGGTACATGATTTTCTATGAACCTCAACAGGCCTGTTAATTTTGAAAAAAACTAACGAAAAACTGCTTGCACAAAAAAAAATTTGGTAAGTGTATTTGATTATTAAACCGGCCGTTAGCTCAGTTGCTAAGCGCACGCTATCGGTGCGGGAGGTCTGGGATTCGATTCCCGGACCGGTCAAATTGGCACAGTGTCGCCAACGGCTCGCCACCGCTGCGACGTTTCTTCGGAGTTGTGTCGCTAAGCTGCGGGCATGGGCCCCGCCACTCGTTTCACGCTTTGGCGTAATACGGCGAGTATAATGAAGATTTGATTATTATCGATTCTCGCCCATTTTGAACTTGACCCCTGGGACCATCGGTTTTGGTTGGACTACAGTTTGCTATACAACATTTTGAAATTTGAAAATAGCGAAGTTTAAGGTTTTTGTCGCACGTTCAGCAATGGTTTTTTAACATTTATCAAAACTGCAGCGAAATCGATAGACATAAAACAATCATTCTAAATTTTCATTACACTCGCGGTACAACGTCGAAACGTTTGACGAATTGCTGGGTCACTTCGAGGCTTAGCGCCTGAGCAAATCAGCTCCGAAGAAATATGGCGGCGGTAGGGAGCTGTTGGCAACACTGTGCCCGATTTGAACCGCCCGGGAATCGAACCCCGGATATACCGCACGTGTAACAATGCCGTTACCACTACACCAACTGGCTATAATGACGATAGATATTTTCGAAGTTATTAATCATCAGCCAGTAATTGAATGACTGATTGTCGCTACAGAATTTAAGAATAGCTTTGAAAAAAGCTGTTTTCGCATTGGGTTTGAAGAAACGTGTTATCGCAACTCTGTAATTAATATTTGATGCTGGGTTATTTGTGTGTTTATTTAGTTACTTGCGGAATCAGCAACGTCGTACTTGGCAAACACAGAGTCAGCCAATATGGCCGATGTAATGCTGATGCTGACGTTCTTAAGCTATCTTGAAACTGATGAAAACATCCTCAATGATTACCCTGTGTGTAAAGTAAGTTAATCAGGTGCTTTTTTCGTGGGTAGGTAGAAAGCTGTCGAAAAGACGCCACAGTCCTATTTCTGTTGCATATTCACAATTCCATTCCTAAGAAATATGGCTTCTTTTTACGTTTTGTTGCTGCTCGGCTGGGTTTGAAAGACATCGCTGCTGGTGCGGGAAGTTTTGGGTTTGTTTCCTGGGCTGGTCAAATTGGACACTGTGTCGCTGACTGCTCGCTACCGCGGCGACATTTCTTCGGAGTTGTGTTGTCCAGGCGCTAATCCGCGAAGATGGATCCCGTCACTTGTTACACGTTTCAGCATAATACCGCGAGCATGATGAAAATGTGATTTGATTCTTGCTGCATATCAAAAATCTCCAATAGACAGTGTGGAGTTATATATAAGCATCTATGATAACACCCATGGAGTTAATACGTTCTTTGAGTCAGTAGCCGCCCGGTGCACAAGTCAAATGCGATCGGCTCCAGCCGTGAAGCAAACCGGTCACGACAGTTCTGCAGCAGCGCGGTAATGCTAGGCATGACGATGCGATGGTAACTTCCAAAACTTTTAGACACCACAGGAGCGCACCTAGGGGAGGAGCCGCCCCCCCCGCAGACAAATGCACAAAGTAAAGATGATATTCGTATAAAGGACAGTCTGAGGGCGTGACGACCTTTTTTTTTTGCTCTTCACTATATTCGGCCCCGCTGGCTTGGCTATGAATTGCGCCCGCCCCCCCTTTTTTTCAAATTTCTGGGCACGCCACTGCACCGGTTACAAATCATATGACCATAACACATCAAATTCACAGTAGACTTTTGTTTGATTCCGAGTCGGGTTAAATTAATGACTTTAGAATAGCTATTTACAGCTTGATGCTCTGCATTAAAGGGAGAGTGTGGAAAACAAGCCGGCAAGTTTACCTGTTGTGCCGTTGGTAAAAGCTTGCAACTCCTGGCGAGCTCGTTATAAGAAAATAAATAATTATGAAACTTAACTATAAAATACAACTGGCCGTTAGCTCAGTTGCTAAGCGCACGCTTTCGGTGCGGGAGGTATGGGGTTCAAACCCCGGGTCTCACAGTGTGGCCAACGGCTCGCCACCGCTGCGACGTTCCTTCGAAGCTGTGTAGCACAGGCGCTCAGTCGCGGAGATGGGCCCCGCCACTCGTTACACGCTTCGGCGTAATACCTCGAGTATAATGAAGATTTGATTTTATATAAAATACAACTAAACTTTTTCTATGTTTAGAAATGGGTGGATGATCAGAAAAAACTGCCATGGGTCTCCAAATTTCTTGAACGTGGCAGCAAACGTAAGCCACCTGCTAATGACGAGTATGTGATGACTATCAGAAGTGTCATTTATCCACAAAAATAACTGAATTTCTTAACCTCTTCTATCTTCTGATGGGATAAGGCTGCATTTTTCCATAGCGCTATACTAATTCCAATTATCTAATCGGCTGATTTTCAATAATAATTCATCGTTACAGTTCTGGAAAAAAGTTTAGAAAGATTTTTTCAAAAGCCGAAAAAACGCAAAAATGGCACGTTTTTATGCGTTTTCTTTTATTGAACGTAACAAAAGTTGAAGCAAACACCAGGCAATCTCAGCATCTCCAACATGGTTCAAATTATAGTAGCTGCACTTGTATTGGTGTGGTAATCCTTGTTTTTACTAACTTTCTGAATGCGGCTAAGCATGGAATCTGTGAGGTTTTTGCAGAGATTTGATCAATACCTTTGCTCCAAATCTCTTTAATGGTCCGCTTTAGCTCATCCAAAGTTGTCGAATTCCATGTTGAAACTTTCTTTTTGGTCAGTGTCCATAAATTTTCAATGGGATTAAGATCAGGAGAATTTCTGGCCGTTTAAGCACTCTGACATTTTTGGTTTGAAACCAATTGGTAACTGATTTGGTCTTATGACATGGTGTGCAGAGTCTTGTTGGAATGTTGTCAGAGATGGGCATTTATCGCGATAATTTTTCGGCGATAGTTATCGGCGATAATTTATTACCGATTATCGTTATCGCTCAAAATGGTTTTGATTTACCGATTACCGATATCGCTTTTGTAATATATTTTGTTATCGCCTATAAATTGTCGCGATAAAAGATTCTTTTTGCACACGGTGTTTAAACTTCAAAGTTAGTAAGTTGGAGCTTGGGAAAAAATACACGGTGTCAATCAAATCTTGTTACAGTTTTAAAAAAATATCTCCTTGTTTTGTTGAATGCCACGACAGAATCCGTGAACTGCTCTCTTTTCTTGAAAAATCTAGAAAAAAATTTTTGCAATTTGACTTACAAAAAAAAGCTTCGCCAAACACATTAAAATTTACCGCAACATTTATCGGAGAAATTTACCGGCGATAATTTATCGATTACCGATATCACTTCAAAAAATTGAGATTTATCGATTATCGGTATCGCCCAGGGCTTTTTTGAAATTATCGATTATCGTTATCGCTTTAGTACAGAAAGGTTTATCGTGCCCATCACTGAATGTTGTGTATCCGTGAATGTTCATGAAATTCAGTAGATAACCATCTAGGATGCTAATGTACCGTAAGGCATTGATTGTTTTCCTTGTGGCAGGAAGTAAAGGCCACCTCAGCCTTGGCTAATAAAACACCCTCACACCATGTCAGAGCGCTCAAATGGCCAGAAATTCTCCTGACCTTAATCCCATTGAAAGTTTCAATGGTTTCTGCATCGAATCCGACCACTTCGGATGAGCTAAAGCGAACCATTAAAGAGATTTGGAGCAAAGATATTGATCAAAATGTCTGCAAAAACCTTACAGATTCCATGCCTAGCCACATTCAGAAAGTTAGTAAAAACAAGGATTACCACACCAATGCTAGTGCAACTACTGTAATTTGAACCATGTCAGAGATGCCTGGATTGCCTAATGTTAATTTCAAGTTTTGTTACGTTCAATAAAGGAAAAACATAAAAACGTGCCATTTTTGCGTTTTTTTCGGCTTTTGAAAAAATCTTTCTAAACTTTTCCAGTACTTTTCATCATCAGCATAATAAAAAGTAGTTTTTTTGTTCGAGAGAGTTAACTTATATTTTTAGTTTATTTCGTCTAACGTTTTCTTCGGTTAACTGGT
Source organism: Trididemnum miniatum (assembly GCA_964006365.1). Taxonomy (NCBI): domain Eukaryota; kingdom Metazoa; phylum Chordata; class Ascidiacea; order Aplousobranchia; family Didemnidae; genus Trididemnum; species Trididemnum miniatum. The sequence goes on from OZ023232.1 coordinate 33,678,785, forward strand.
TGTGGTTTTGTAAAACTGTTGCGTCATTTTACATTGTTTTAGAGTTTCCCTTTTTCTCGACTTTTTAACTTGGCGGGAAACGGGAAATTTCAAGCCCAAAATTTTTCGTACCGAAATGCAATATGGACTATAGCAAACACCAATCTAGAGCCCATTCGCGAATTCTTAGGTAAGGACATAAAGCCCATGCATTTACTAATACTCTGATGTTCAAACATAAATTTTGATTAGAGACGTCGCTAGCAGTGTGGGAGGTCTGGGGTTCGATTCATTGGTAAAATTGGACACAGTACCGCCGACGGCTCGCCACTGCTGCTATGTTTCTTCGGCGCTGTGTTATCCAGGCGCTCAGCCGCGGAGATGGGCTCCGCTATTCGTTACAGGTTTAAGCGTAATACCGCGAGTACGATTAAGATTTTTGTTTGTGGACATTACCATAAAATTGCAAATAAAACTTACAGTTGTTAACTCATGTCAAGTTCTTAAGTGATGGTTATTTCAAGTTTAGGTTTAAGTTGTCGTTTATTTCTTCGTACATGCATTATATTATATAGTAATCCAATTCCCGCTTGCATTGTTACTCTACTATAGTTTAGAAATATATAGAGCAGGTCTAAGTCCATGGAGCCGATCCAAGTTTATTGCCTAATAGGCAGAAACGGAAAAAGGTTTGTTTGCGTAACCAAAAAAGAGCTCATGCAGTGTACCTTATAGGTCCAGAGCTAATTAACAACTTTGCCAATTGTTTATTTGTTATATAAAGAGTTACAGTATAATCATAGGTGGGCACAGCTAACGTAGAAATTAGCTCCGCTAACAGCCAGTCTGATAATCAAAAAGATTAATTTTGCTAACGCTAATCCGATAACACCAATTTTTCGTTAGCGGAAGCTAACGCTAGTTCGCTAATTAATCGAAAGATTATGATTTGAGATAGATTGAACAACAAAAAATCAACTTTGCAACTTGTAGCAATCATTTTAATATCGCGTTTTTCAGTTGATCTGCCAAATCTAAACAATATCGTATCAACGCAATTTCTAAACGTTTATTTAATAGCACGGTAGGGGAAAGGTGGGGCAAAACGGGTCACAAAAAACGACAAGTCTCTATCAGCTGCAACAAGCTCTTAATTTCTGTAACTAAAATGGTTTTGTATGCACTCAGGTTGCCGCTACTTATAAATGGAGTCTCAATGTCAAGTCTGCTTAAATAAGCATACAACTTTGAAATAACGAAAAAATTAAAACGGGACACACGTCGGGGCTACACATATAGCCTAGCCAAAATGCCTTTTTAGTGCTGAATAAACTGAGCTGACCATACCAAGTCAAAATTGACATCTTAAGTCTATATTTCTCAACCTTTCTAATTACCAATCATCTAGCTACATTTCTCAACCTTTCTGAAAACCAATGTCCCGTTTTGCCCCAAGCACACTCTTTGATGAAATTCTGCTGGTGGTGCTTATCAGCTCTACCCATACCAATTCTGTTTTCGTTTTTTTTTTTTACCAACATACCAATGTACCTTTCGAAATACTTATTGAAAATAAATAGTTCAGTTATGTTTTTAAACTTCATAAAAATTTTTACTACAACTTATCTTAAAACACTAAATCAGTTCTGACTGCTTCCACACATGAGCTACCGAAACTTATTTCTAGCTGTTGCAAGAACCTATAGTAACCTCTTTCCAAAATCGATTTACTAGAGGTTGCTAAATATTTTACTTTTTTTAAAAATCAAATGTCCCGTTTTGCCCCATCTTCCCCTATTGTCAAGGTTTCGGGCACACGCTGCAAGAACTTACAGCATTGAAATAAACTCGGCAGTGAAATTAGCAGTACTGAAATAAGCACTTCGCCGAAATAAGTATAGAGCAGGGAAATAAGCACAGTACTAGGGCTACTAAAATAAGCGTCGGTCTGACCGTGTCTGATTATCGCGCCTTTGCGAAATGCAAGGTTGATAGACCGGCAGCTAAGAGAGGTTAGCATACCGTTTCTAGGTGTCAATAACCAAGTATTGGGTACCATAGAACGGAACAGCGCTGTTTCGGGCTGTATTGCGACCTGCTACGTCAAAAACCATCAACGAAAAGTAGTTTCTGCCGGGTCAGATTGGATGCGTTTGGCCGTGATAACGGGGACCCAAAAAGACCTCCGAAAAACCCGCTAGCCTACCTTTTCTAGGTATCACTTGAAACCTAGAGGAAACGAAAGCTTACATTGACCAGATCACGAAATGGTATGTGACAGAAAATTTTTCGGCTGCTTTATCCCCGACAGATCTAAGCGCCTAGCTAGAGGAGTACCAGTAGGTATTTCTCTCGCACAAAAAAACGGGAAAATATGGCAATTTAAAAGCTTTTCTTCGTTGAAATCGCGATTGCAACTATTCTTATTCTAGCAGATTAGCGGATCGGCTGAAAAAATTAGCTTCGATAACCAGCCCGCTAACATTTTTGAACGTTTTACAGTGATTATTTAGTAAGTCGTCCTTGGTCTACCATGATATCTCTTTATTACGTTCTACCTTTACAAGATGGGGAATCCATGGCGGTCTGGGGGCATGCTTCCCCCGAAAAAGTTTTGAAATTTACACACTGTAACGGCTACACCAAGCCCTTCACCAAATATGATGCATTGTGTTCGCACATTTTTGACTCTGCGTACTCAAAGCGTAGGCCTATGCCTAAGGCTTATTGTTATCGAAAAGGATTAAAATTGTGGAAAAATTGCATTCATCAAAAACATTTGTAATAAAGGCTGGTGGGGGGGCATTCACCCCCACATCTTCCCTGGATCCGCCCTTGGCTTTGTAGACTCTGGTTTGCCTAGTCGAGTTAAACCTACGATTTCAAATTTATGTTTCCTGCTTGACGCTCAGCATTAAAGGACAGGTATGGAGAATATGCCGGTAAGTTGTGCCGTTAAGAACAGCGCTTAGCGGGATTCCCCATCTTGTAAAGGTAGGCAGGTGGCTGGCAACTTCTAAGCAAGCTCGTTATAACGTTTTGGTGGCTTTCTCGTGATAGGAGAATGTAATACAGGCGGTTTTACGAAAACAAGACTTGTATTACAGTACAGTTGTAGCTTCGTTTCCGAAGGCAAAATGCACTTGCAGTACAGCACATGTAAGTTCTTTGTGCCAAACGCTTCTCAATAGTCAAGTGTATTCTCATTGTGGTAAATATTCTCCACATTGTTGTATCCTGCAATCATAAATTGGTCTTTCATTGCGTGTGACAGCTTGTTCAATGGTTTTAAGCAGTTCTGCTCCTTCGACCAACACTCTGAAATTTGTAGCAAAGAACTAAAGTGTTTGTAACATCTTTATTTTCGGTCACAAGAAGCGGCGGTGCCACTACAATTATTAACTAGTTCGCTTAGGATTTACTACCAGTTTTCCACTTGATCTCCACATGTCCTTTGGTGAACGTCAAGCCGGGAAGCTTTTCAACGACTACCAATTTTTAAGTGGTTGTTTGAACCGCCTAAAAATCGAACCTCTAGTTACCATCTTTACCGATCCAAAAACAGGTTATATCTGATTGGTGCGAAATTCAAAAAATGGGTGGTGATAAAAATAATTAGAAACTAGATTAGCTGTTCACCGTCAAGCGTAGGCTATAGCGCCGACTATAAAAAATTGCTGCTGCCAATTCGGAAGCGATAACTCTAGTCTATGTAGTATTTGCTGCTACTTGCTCCCAAACTAAAAGAAGTAGCCAGGACGCTTTTTTTTTTTAATTTTAATTTTCAATAAACTTAAAAAAGAAGAGTTATACAAAATTGCTGAGACAGGAGCAGATTATTCAAATACTTTATGAATAATTCAAACACCCAGAAGCTCTGTGGTTACACCAAAACAGACGAATATAAATTTCGCATCACCAGCAAAAGCAACTATCTCCCAGTTGGTTGCGAAAAAAAAAATTACAACGACCTGACGTAAAAATGTAGTAGCCTAGTTCCACGTGTAGTTTGTATTTAACAGCATATTTATCCTCCTATCACGAGAAAGCAATCAAAGCGCTATTACGAGCTCGCTTAGGAGTTGCCGGCCACCTGTCTACCACACCAAGATGGGGAATTCCGTTAAGTGCCCTTCCCAACGGCACAACGAGTAAAACTTGCCGGCTTGTTCTCTTAATTGTACCTTTAATGCTGAGCGTCAAGCAGGGAAACTATGAATATTAATTTTAAAGTTATTGGTTTGCCCCAATTCAGAATCAAACCAGAGTCTATAGTTTCAAAGGCAAAAGCTAGTCTAGTGGAAAATTAAAATTAATAAACCCCTTTCAAAAGCAAGTGATGTGAGAAAATACTGTAGAAGGGATTTATTTCTCTTAAATTGTCATCGTTATAAATTACCAGCCGCCCGTCAGCTCTTCCAGCAACTTCTATCAACATCAAGTTATCACAGCCGTGCAAAAATAAGCAAGTTGTGAATTTGTTTGCAACGTTATTTGAAATCAATGCTCAACATTTTTGACAAATATGAGGATAATATTTTGATGCTGTCAACTCACCTAATGTCATTTTTCAACAGAAAATAATTAAATGAAAATGATAATCAACAATTACAAAGTTTGTTATTGCTTATAAGTGCATATGTGTGTCACTGTGTGTGAGTGTGTGTGTGTGTGTGTGTGTGTGTGTGTGTGTGTGTGTGTGGTAATATTCAAGCAAGTTGTTGAAATGTAAATAATTTTTTGTTTGTTTAAACAAAATCATAAAAACAACTCCAAAGGCTATACGACTCCAATCAAACAATCCTAATATGAGACAAATGAATAAAATGTGTAACAAGACGTTTTGACAATATAAATTCAGCTGTCATCATCAGCAGGATAAAAGTGTCCCAAAGGAATTGTCATCGATAAGGCGCAGCATCACCCACGCAACACAATAAAATTACAATGCCCAGACCAAAAACTGGCCAAGAAGATTATGGAGTAAAATTAAAAATAAAATAAGAGCAGTGAGGATTGGGATTTGATATTAAGCAGCTCAAATCTTCTCCGTTTATATTTTGAAAGAGTTTATTTTGCCGTTTACGGCAGAATAGGCCTACCGATAATTAGCTAATTTTCTCAAAACCGGACGCAACCCAATCAACAGTCATGTGTAAACATGCCTATATTTTGTAGCTAATTATAAGTCAGATAAGACAGTGGCTATTGCCTTATAATTTCGGATAAAATATGCTTCCAAGATCAACAAATACAAAGTATCGCCAGCAGTGCTGGATGTAATCCACGGAGGTTGACTTTAGGTCTTTTTAGGTACAATTTTTCTACTTGCGGAGTTGATTTTACATACAATTTTTCTACTTATAGTCATCACGGAGTTGATTTTAGGCACAATTTTTCTACTTGTAGTCATCTCGATCGAGCCCTGTCTTTTTCTGCAGAACCATTCCGAAATTTGTAACCCGGACGCATGTTTCGGTATTGTTCTACAGAATATTTTTTGTTTAATCTATTGTCACCACTCTATACCCCATCCCGAATTACCCATAAGAAGACAAAGTCCGTTGAAAATAAAATCAAAACCTAGAGTAGCATTGAACCCACACGCTATGAGTAGCAGTCCAGCATACTGGCCGCTACACCACGTCGCTGTTTTGAGTACAATTTCTCTACTTGTTATAGTCATCTCGATCGAGCTCTATCTTTTTCTGTTGAACCATTCCAAAATATGCGTCCAGAACGACACCAATCTTACTGACGCAGTAAATTTTACCCAAATGCCACAAATTTTTTGTCCATCCACGGAGTTGGTTTTAGGGTGATGTAAAATTGAGATCCGTTCGTATGTCTTCCAGTGTTGGCCATTCCTAGAACTCCTCTTCTGTCATGAGGGATGGAAAAATTTTCATCTTCAAAATATTTTCCAAATATCGATTCCCCAGCGTCACCTCTGCTATGGAAGATGTCTACAAGCAATCACAAAATTTCTCTTAAGTAAACAGTTCAAAAAAAATATAGCTGAAGATAAAACTTAAGGAAAGGTTTAAGTAGCTTTAAGTAGGCTTTATTTGCTTTTTGGTTAAGACTGCCTTACCCTGTCTATACGATACGTTAAATTTTCTTGGGCTTTAGGCCCGTGGTTCGTGGTTCTAATTTCCTCTTTATAATCGATTGTTTGATGTCGTAACTATAAAATTGATTATGATGCAGAATCTAGAAGAAAAACCCGCGACTTAAAAACTAACTAAAATTGGACATAAGGGCGGCGTAAATTCTGTACGTACGGCTTAATCTAAGCCCAATAATTATAAGAAACAGTTCATAGTAGTTCTGATAAGAGTTTCTACTTTTGATGAGGAGATAGTCTACTTGGGGAAGAGGTTGGAGGCTACTTCGGTATTTTTATCGTAAATGATACGGTAATAATACATAAGTATAGTACATCTCAGTTCATAAGGTGGTATCGAAAAAACACATGCAGATGCTGCCGTTGCAGACGTTTTAGCGGTGCAATCCTTTTCTGGATCCATCTCTACATTTGGCCTTTAGCTGCATATTTATCCTCCTATTGCGCCATCAAAGCGCTGTAACAAGTTCGCTCAGGAGTTGATGGCCATCTGTCTACCACGATGAGATGGGGAATCCCGCTAAGTGCCTTTCCCAACGGCACAACAAGTAAACTTGCAGGCTTGCCCTCGACACTGTCTCTTTAATGCTGAGCGTCAAGCAAAAAAGCCGTGAATACTAATTTTAAAGCCATTGGTTTGACCTGACTCGGAATCAGACCCAAGTCTACAGCTCCAGAGGCAGACGCTCTTACCACTCGACCATCTAAGCTGTCTCAAGCTCTGATTTTATGGTTGTCAGTATAACATCAGAAAAGCTACATACATTAGTTGGAGTTTTACCTCCGCCCTGAATCCAGCCATTGGGCACAATTCTATGAAATAGAGAATGAAGATAATGCAAAGTGATTCCTCCATTTGTTTTTCCTTTTTCTCCCGTGCAAAGCGCTCGGAAATTTTCGCATGTTTTTGGACAAATGTCATCATATAACTTAAATACGAACCTTCCTGAAGGCTTAGCGCTGATGGAAATATCCATGAAAACAAAAATATTCTGAAACGTATTACATAAAATAAGAAAAATTTGTTGATATTGGTGCACGTTTCTACACTAGGATGAAGCATCTTAATGGGTCGTAAAATGTTCATGGAAGATTTGAAAAGAACCGCCATCGTGGTTATAATGAAGAAATACGTTCGAGAAGTTGTCGGACCGAAGATAAAATTAGTCAAGAAAACAAATAACTTTGCTGGGCCAATATTTCAATCATCTTGAAAATATGAGCAATGCCGTAATTTCCGGGGTATAAGTCTATCGGGGAGATAAGTCGACCTAAATTTCTGCGCCTAAAAGCTAGAATTTCAAACTATACTCGCTATATAAGTCGACCTCTTTTCTTCTAGACTGCCGGTAACAGTGTTTCAAGATTTATCGCATTATTGCATGTATTTTCAAGTAAGGAGTTGCTAAATATTGTTGCTAAATACTAAATATTAAAATACAGATGCGGAAACGTTAATTACAAATTTTTAAATTAGACGATGAGGAAGATGAATTTGATAGATTTTAATTGTAGTGTAAATATATAGTGTAGCCTACTTTATATGTATAAATATTTCTTAATAAAAATAATTTTTCAATGTAGGCTATACCTTGAAAATCTACTCGGCGTATAAGTCGACCCTGATATTTAAACCAAATTTTAGGGCTCAACAATTCGACTTATACCCCGGAAAATACGGTCTTTACTTTTATGAAAGTCCTTGTTTGTGAAAACATCTTTTTTCTGTAAGAAAGAAAAACTCTGAGTAAGTTTGAATTAGCCTACTATCTCCAGTCCCGCGTCTTTTTTTGGAATCTTGGAATCAAATCATGTTTATCTTGTCTGAAGAGGGGCTAGCAAAAGCGGAATAGCCAGGGGAGGGCGCTGGGGCATTGCACCTTTTTGACACAGCCTATGTGAAGTAGGCCTAGGCTATGTTTAAATCATTCTTAAGGAATAGGCCTGCAGTCATTTTTTAGTAAGTTTAGAAGTAGCAGTGTCTTTTATTTCCTTGCTGCTGTGAAGTGTCAAAACGATAAAAAATGCAATAAGATGAAGGAAACATAACAGTACAAGAAAAGGGAAGAAGCAACAAAACGGTTAATACAAGGACCCTCAGGCACTTCTTCGCAGAAGCAATGTTGTATATCGGCTAAGCTGTTCATGTAGCAGTTCGTATATCGGTCAAACCAGAAGTAACCTTGCATCCCGTTTGCAAGAACATGATCCAAGCAGCAAAAAATGCAGTAACACAGACGTAACCAAGCACCTACTGGAAAATCCTTCTCATACCATTGACTTCAGGACCCCAGAAATACTAGCAACAGGACATAATGCAGAAGACCTTTTGATTAAAGAAACCTAGGTAATTCAAGAGAACAGTCCCTCCATTAATGTACATGAATCGTCAATTCCTTTGCATGAGTTTAACAATTAGTTGGCTTAATTGTGTTTGTTATGAACATAACTTACAGGTAGTTTAGTCTTGTTATTATTTTATTAGTTTGTTTTTTTTTTTTATCCCCCTCTTCCCCCTTTTTTTTCTACCTATTGTTAGCTCAGACTTCCTCATTTTTTCGATACTTTGGTACCTGCGTTGTCTTCGTATTACTACAGGTGGCTATACGTATAATGCTATTTGTTGTGTCATAATGTCTAATATTTTGTTTTCACTACTACGTGTAATTTCAATTCAAACGCAAACAACAAGTAGATAAGCACCAGCGTAATTTACATAGGATTCGCAGTTTTTTTGTCTTTTATACCCAGAATTAGTCTTTCTATCCCTCCATGTTTTTTGTTTAAGTAGTAAGTGTGAGGATAAGAACTCGTCAGACAAATGAAAACTTGACTTTTGTTTCTTGATCTGTAAGGTATGTTTTATAAAGGTTTCTTTTTGACGGGTGGCTAATTTCTATTAAACAGACGCAAGCTCTTTCAGTTTTTAATTGCATCCTTATGTTCATGATTTGTTTCGAGCTTGTCGTATAGTAACTTTTTCTCTTTTTTCGCAATGACATTTTTTTTAGATTGATAATGGTTTAAGTTTAAATCGAAACGTCTCTAACATTCAAATGTTTCAAATTATTTGGGCTCTTATTTTTGTTATTAAAAACGGTTAAGGTTGTGGCATATGCAGGTAGAAGGAGACGAGTTAAAAAAAAAAAATACAGAGTGGGCTTGGGTTGAAACATCCAGGCCGGAAGTAGAAATTTGCTTCAAAAAGAAAACACGATGGAAACGGCGACCAGACAAATTTTTATCCCACTGGTTTTATAATTTTCCCCGCCTTTTAAATTTTTTGATGACTTTGTTCCAGGCTAACAATGTATTTGAATTAGGCCTACACAGTTTAACCATGAACCAACCGACAAGCCTTTATCAAACCTTATTTTTCAAAAAGTAGTCTTTGTAGGCTTCTTCAGCAATAGCGTCATACAGAGCAACGGAACGAAAATTGTCGTACTGAAAGTTTTTCTGAGCCCATGCTAGAAACTCTTCATGATTTCCGATGAAAATCTCTCCGTTAAAGCATAAACAGTTTATCGGATCTGTACGTCTTTTCACATATTTCTCGATTTTCTGTACACAACATAAATAGCAAGATTTTATCGCAATAAAGAATAAAAATTGTTTACTTTACAGCAGGGACGTTTTCAGGGGGCAATGTGCCATGCCTCCCCTTTTGGCTTTAAATCGCCTTTCAGTGAAAAAGAACAAATGTTTTGGAGGGACTGAAATATGCCAGACTCTTTTGATTGCTTTTGTAGTGTAAGCCGCGCCCAACCCTTTAAAATTTCTCGCTACGCTACTGGCTGCAACGAACGTTAAAGCTGCTGCGAAAGTCACTGACTGCACAGCGCTTGCATCACCCAGAATCAAACCTGATCTCCCGACCACAATGCACTTCTAGCCTCTTGACAAATCACTTGCAGGTGCAGTGAATTTTTTGTTGTATCAGTTAGGATTGTTCATCGTTGTGAGCGAGAAACCGGGGTTTTGCTCCCGGTCAAGTCATACTAAAGGGTTTTGAAGCGCTTTCGCAGATTCTTTTCCAGCTGTTCGGCGTTCGACACAAGGGTGAAGTGATGATCATGTTCATCTTCGAGTCTGGTACCGTACCCCAACAATATAGAAATTTTGTAATGAACCAACTCACATGGGACCAAATGATGTTAAATTTTTAGTTTCCCGTTGTCTCATGCTTGTGCCAATCCGGCACGTGGGCTGCCTTCACGAGCAGATCCAAAATTTTCTTAGGGAGTGGATACTTGTACGGGCCCGTAAAAACAACCCTTTGTTTACTTTATTATCCCTTCACGCTCTTGAACGAAATCATGACGAAGTAGTAAATTAAATCAAAATAACAAATGTCACGGGGACGTAAAAATACTTGTTTTTTGAGAGAGCTACTAACCAAAAAATGGTTATCCTGCTGTTTTGTACGCTTAACAGTAAGTTATTGGAAACCAATGCATTACTGGCTAACTAAAACTTTAGGCAACTGAAGCCCCCTACCTTCTGAATCCGCCGGTAACCTTTTAGGTCGTAATAATTGAACGAAAAGTATCTCGCTTAATCAAACTTACACTTAATCTTTTTGTGATGACGTCACACCATTCACAATCTAGCATCGACTTTACAATCGTAGGAGCAAATTTCGGTGGATAATTTTTTTCAAGATCCTAAAGATCAAATAAAAAAGAATCAAATCTTCATATTAGACTCGGGGTATTACGCCGAAGAGTGCAATTATGGTGGGGCCCACCCCCGCGGTTTAGCGCCAGGGCAATACCGCCAGAAGAAACGTCAGAGCGGTAGCTAGTTGACGACACTGAGCCGGGTTTGACCCAGACCGGTAATCAAACCCAAACCTCCGCACCTGCAGCTATGCCTTTAACCTCAACGCTGATTGGCTCGTCAGCATCCCAAAGATAGTAAAAATATTATTACATTTTCAGACCTTCTTTTGTTTTTAAACTGCATGGATAAACATGGCAGCCTAAAAACGTTAATGCAAACTAAAAGTTTATTTAAATAATGATGAAAAAACACAATATTTGATACTGGTAGCCTCCTTTAAAATTTGAAAAACTATAGTGCTAAATTAAGCGCACGATAAAGATCTAGTGATGCTTAGAATTTGAAAAACTAGAATCAAGTTTTTGATTAGTAAATCACATAAGTTAATCATTTTTAATTTGACTTTGGCATGACAAAACCAAAAACATTTGCTTTACTGTCTCTTTACCACAAAACTTGCTGACAAAAAAAGATGATAACTGTTTTTTGCTCTTTGAAGCCACTTTATTTCAATTATTGGCCTACTATAGAGATTTTTTTGCTGTACGCGACTCTACCTCAGCACAGGCAAGTGCAATATGAAATTCCTTGCTTTGCAAAAGTCCATAAATTTCCAAGCAGATTTTATTAGTAGACATTTTAAAATTCCCACTCTCACAGTTGGTAATATTGTTTGCAGAAAACAATGACATTGCCAGGCTTAATTTATTGAGCTGATTAAAATTATTCCTGATATTATTGCATCATAATTCATACGTTTTAGTTGGTGGAGGTATTATGATTGATAGATTGACAATCAATACAGTTATACCGTTGCCTACATTTCACTGGGATTGGTAGCAGCATGAAACGACTTGATATTTTTTTCGATTGAGTTGTTTTTTGTATTAGGTTGCATGTTCATCCTCCTATTACGAAAGCGAAAATCAGGTTAGAATCCCATGGATTAGCGGATCAGCGTTTTTAGCCTTTTTAGGTTGCGGACCGGCAAAATTTCAAAATAAATTTTGTGCATCGGTGGACCATAATAAACAAACCTAAAACTTCATGTTACAGTAAAACTAAGTGCTAAAACCGCCAACTTGACTTTCCTTAATGGTAAATTTTAACAGAAACAGAAAATACTTGGCTGTTTGTTAGTTTCCATTTTATCATCAAATTCCGGTAATCATACTGCTGAGTGCTGAATTTCAGTTTAAGCATGGTTAAACATATTCTTAGATTTTGCATCAGCTCAGATGGCCGAGTGGTAAGAGTGTCTGCTTCGGGAGCTGCAGACTTGGGTTTGATTCCAAGTCGGGTCAAACCAATAACTTTTAAAATTGGTATTCACAGCTTCCCTGCTTGACGCTGAGCATTAAAGGGACAGTGTGGAGAACAAGCTGGCAAGTTTACTTGTTGGGCCACGAGTGGCTAAATACGCAAAAAATCATTTTCTACAAAACCGCTACAGCAATTTTGTGCTTACTGGCGGCAGTTTTTAACAATAATAACAAACCGATCCAGCCCAGAAATGCCTGGTGGGCTAACAGAGAATTTTTTGTATATTCTATTACCCCCACTTTTCTCCATCCCGAGTGAACAAAAACTTTTCTGTTAGCCCACAAAAAATGAACAAATTACGCAGAGAAAAATAACCTAGTGCTAAGTCTAACCCATGTCGTGCCTCAGACAGTCCAGCGCACTATCCCCTGCCCCATGTCGCTGTTGCCAACTCATTGCAAAACTTTTGTATATATATATTAGTGGTCGCCCGTCAGAAGTGGATACGAAGCAGGCGCCTGGCTTGTGCTAAAACTGTCGCCGTATGTGCACTACCAGTTTACTGCAAATTTTGCAATAACGTCATGTTCAAGTAATGGATAACTTTGATTATATGTCGGGTGATACTGCTTGCTTGAAAAAGAAGTCTCATTCTGCATAATTATGCTAAACAAAGCTTGATATTTACAATTATTTTAGTGGGCTGGTGCAGGGATGGGCAACCCCTGGCACGCGAGCCGAACTTGGCACTCGAGCTCGTTTTTCTGGCACGCGAGCGAGGCCACGAAAACGAGTCAACGGTCAAGCAGCAGCAGAAGTCTCGCTGATCTACATACGGCCCTTTTATTCTTTTTTTTTCCTTTATTTTTTGTAGGACATCTGAGTAGTCCACGTTTAGTCCTTTTTTTGTTCTTCACCGATATTTTCAGTGGAAAACAGGACATCTGAGGATGTGAAGACCTTTTTTTTGCTCTTCACCGATTTTTTCAGCGAAAGACACGGACTGTTGGTTGGCACGCGGAAGAATTTGGCCAATTATTCTGGCCGATTTTGGCACCCAGACCGAAAAAGGTTGCCCATCCCTGGGCTAGTGCAAATAAAAACGTATTAAAGGTGCTACGTTTACAATTAATATGCTTTTCTATTTTCTAAGGAAATTATGGCATTTTATAAAATCAATTCTTGCTCACACAACAGTATGAGTTTACATCAATGCAAATAAGAAAGTGATATAATGCCCTTTTACTCTTTTTCGAAACTCGTTAATTTTTTCTCATTTTGTGCTAACAGCTGCAGCGAATTATTTGCAGTGAGAATCAGTTTAAATACAAATACGGAGATCTTCGACCAAGGGTTCCTGCCCTGCAGCCTGCATGAATGCAACAAGCTGAGGGTCTGTTCCAATTTGATTTTAGTCTACAAGGGTATGAAAATTTAATCGTCAATTTAGTAAATGTCAGCCACTTCCTGCGCAGTACCTCTAATTATGCTCCGTACAAAAGCTATATATTCGCTCTCTGTAAGCATCAAGACTCTGTACTTTGTACCCAGCGATGGCGGAAGCATTTTCCAAAGTGAGAGGGCCAAAAGCAATGACCAGATTTTCTTTGCCTACAACCCATATTTAGCTTGTCCACATGTGACATGTCCAACTTATGCAGGCTTCAGACCCACGATTCTTGCTTCTAGTTTCTGCATCACAATTAAAGTTTTGAATTTTGAACTATAACATCAAAAATTTAATTGTGATGCAGAAACTAGAATCAAGAACCGTGGGTCTGAAGCAAGGGTGGAAACCTGGCTACTTGGCGTTAGGGTGTCAGTTTCAGTTTCGGTGTGTTGAAACACAGATGTCAGGTTTCAGTTTTGGTTTGGTTTCACGGCTGTTGAAAAATTGGTTCCAGTTTTGCTTACGCGCAGCTTCGGTTTCTGGGTTTCAGTTTAAGTTTCATCCAAGAAAGTTATTTTACTGTGAATACGAATTATTTAAATCCTCCACTTCTCGGGGTTTTTGTTTTATTACGATGATAAGTAGCTGCTCACATGGCCGAGTGAGGAGAGCAATTGCTTCAGAAGTTGTCGACTTGGCTATGATTCCGAGTCCGGTGAAACCAAAGACTCAAAAATTAGTATTCACAGCTCTCTAATCGACGCTTAGCGTTAAAGGAACTGTGCTGGTAAGGATGGTGATGACAATTTTCAAAACCTAAAACCTTAGAAAATTTTGAACAAGTTTTAGTTTTAGTTTTGGTTTTGACGTTTCAAGAAAAAACGGTTTTGGTTCAAGTTTAGGTTTTCAAAATTTTGGCTAAGTAGGTGTCAGTTTCAGTTTGGGTTTCCCAAATTTCCTTTAAAACCGGGTTTTCAGGTTTCGGTTTAGGTTTGAGTTTCCACCCTTGGTCTGAAGCCCACATAAATTGGGCATATGGACAGGGTAATTGTGTAGCCAAAGTTTATAGTTTTAGCAACCCCAACAGCTACCAGTATCTACCATATAACCGTCCGTAAAACCTCTATTTGAGCGCCACGATAGGGGAAGGATTAAAAAATAGAGCGCCACCCTCTAATTGAACACCACCTGTAACGCCATTCCGACTCCAGGGGAAGGTATTGAAAATGACTAGGACGGCTGCACACTACACAGGGACGTGTCACCTGATTTTCCGCATTGAATTTTTGATTAAGCCTACTTATCAGTAACTGTGTTACATTAGATGCTTTTTTTTCTTCAAAGGTTAATGTTAACTCTGCTATAAGTTTTTTCTTTCCATTAATTAAATTTATGTAACCAAAATTCTGATCAGCTAATCAAAATGGCCCAGTGGGATAGAGCGTCTGCTTTTGGATCGGTAGACATGGGATAGAGCAGTGGGCGGCAATCTTTTTCACACAGCGGACCGGTTTGAAACTGAATTTCTTTTTGTGGACCGGCCTTTAAAAAATCACAAATGTTTTAGCTATAAAACAACTCGAATTAATTCAGCTTGCAAATCTCTGCCAAGTTTTTTTCGGGTTTCTGTCTCTTCTCCCCCCAAAGAAAAATCTTTATCCGGGGATGGAGCTTGGTAAAGCTACGGGACAGCTTGTGCTAAGCACACATTGTGCAGGCCCCTCTTAATTGGCGGCCCATTGCAAATATCAATCATGAATGATTGAACGCTATTAGAGGACGCACAAAAAAGATGAATAACACACATATACACTTAACCCTTCTCACTTCCGGTTGTGCCGAGCGCCTGGCGGGAGGCTGCGAATACTACTTTTAAAGTCTTTAGTATGACCAGACCGGGAATAAAACCTCAGTTTCCCGGCTACCAAACGGACACTCTTACCGATACACCAAGCGTCGGTTGCAATGGCGCTAACTCCGCCAAATGTTTCAAATTTAAAGCATTTAATGTGAAAACGCAGACGGACCGGTTACAAACTTCACCGGTGTTTGCCGACCACCGTTTTAATGCATTAAATCTGGAAAAGTACGCGGCCCGGTACCAAACCCCTCACGGACCGGTGTTTGCCAACCACTGGGACAGAGCGTCTGCTTTAGAACCGATCAGATGGCCCAGTGGAATAGAGCGTCTGCTTCTGGATCGGTGGGCGGAGGGTTCGATTCCTAGTCGGGTCAAACCAATGACTTTAAAATTGGTATTCACAGCTTCCCTGCTTGACGATCAGCATTGAAGGGACAGTGAAGAGAAAGCCGGTAAGTTTACTTGTTGTGCCGTTGGGAAAGGCACTTAATGGGATTCCCCCATCTTAGTATGGTAGATAGATGGCCGGCGACTGCTAAGTGAGCTTGTACAGCGCTTCGTCGTTTTCTTGCGATAGAAGGATAAATATGCCAATAATAATAAATACAGCACCATCTTCTAAGTTCTAACTGAACACCACCTTTAATATAGAACGCCATAATAGGAGAAAAAAAGGTTGAAAAATAGAGCGCTTTGGCCGCGTGACGCTCAAATGAAGTTTCACGGTATGTCACGTATACGGTCACGGAAACAATGCGAGCAATAAGCTTTTTTGGAGCATACAAAAAGATAAAGTTGGGATGATCAACTCCAATTACCGTTATTTCTTACACCGATAAGGTGATGTGTAGAGAAATAGTAGAACTGTATAAATCGCATCGCCACATGTATAACTAGAATCGAAACGTTTTAATTGTTTTGTCTCACTAGAAAAAGCAATGTTGTTGGCAAAGTAATTGCTAGGGTTAGCACTCCTGGCTTAGATGAGACCAGTATTGCTGGTTTACCTTTTGTATGTTAAGATGCTCAATTTGACATTTACAAGCCGCAAGTTAATTTTTTTTGCTATAAGAAGATTACACTTTTTCTGTTCCCCCACCCATAAACAAAATGTTAAAGAAAACATCTCTAGATTTAAGCTCTTTCCTGGGTTTGAATTTCGATGGTAAGCCTATTAAGTTTCAAATACATTCATGCAGAGGTATTGTTGTAGAAACAAACTCGTAAATTAGGTCCCCCCAGCCCCCTCAAAAATGTGGGGGTAGGCTCCCCTACGGTCCCCCGCTTCCGCCACCTATACTGACGGAGATCGCTAAGCAGCGGATGTAAAGCAGCTGATAAACAAAGCAAATTAAACCAGGAACAATTTACACCTAGCAAGGTACATTACCACAAGATAAATATCTAGGTACATCCAAAGTTCGAAATATGCCCTATCTTCTTTTCTTTGAGTAACCTCCTCAAGGTATCACGCCTACCATCAGACACCCATGCAAAGTCCGAAGAAAATCTTTGCAAAATAAATGCTAGCGTAAGGAAAGGATTTCAAAGTAGTGCTCAGCACCAAATTTGAGTGCGATTTTAACTTTTACTTGAATAGCTTGAGCCCGCGTACGAAGCGCTTGAGTCGTGCTTGAGCTTGAGTCCGTACTGTACACATCAAGGCTGTTCTCCGTGTCTGCAACATTTGAGCTCGAATCTGAAAATTTCAAGCTAGAATAGTGGCCATACTTCATATCTGAGTTTTCACTTTCACTGCTAGCATCCAAGACTGGACGCAGACGGAAAACTTGTGATATCTTTTTACTTTCAAGCGTGGGTAGTTTGCCTTTGATGATCGTCAAAGATTGATTCATTTGAAGTGTAGTTGCATTGCCATGTTTTTTTACTGCGACGTCACAACAATTAATGCAAATCTGATTTCCTTTTTTTCTGGAATATCTTCTTAAGCTTTTCCAAGTTCTTTTTCTCCATATCCCGAATCGCAATTTTGGCGTAAAAATTTTCTTTTTTTTTCTTCGATTCTTTATCCGTGAGTTTGAATTCCTGGTAATTCAACAAGAGCAACAACGTTACCTGCCCAGGAACAATAAAAATTATAGCCAGAACGAGCACCACATCAAACCAAAATCTTGAATCATGAATTCTTGATGACGTAATTTAATACCATCTTTTATTCCAAGTTTTACCACATCATATGCAAGTTCCCTTTTTAGCCTTTCTTTGTATACTTTTTCCATAATGACATCCGACTCATTTAAAAAAAAGATTATAACCGGTACTACGGCGATTTTTTGAGACCTAAAAACCTTAAAAATGTTTCTGCAAAAATGATTTTGTTTTTGCAAAAATGATTGATTGATTTCTTCATCTTTATCCTCTTATCACGAGAAAGTGGCGGAGGCGCAATGCGTAGGATGAATCCAGACTCGCTTAGGAGTTGCCTTTGTTTCCAAGTTTTCCGCTTGAATTTTCTTTTGACTTCTTTAATTTGCTGCTTGCCAGATTCCACCAAGCAGAGATAATCATCGTGAAGCATCTTATCCAAGGACGCAACAACGAGACTAGGTTGGGAGTTGAACCATTAACCTTGCGATCATGGTCGTCGTAAAAACGACGCTCCAAACACTGCGCCACGCTGCCGTAAAAATGTAACCAAAATTCGATTTTATTTAAAAATACTCAAGACAACAAAAAAAACAGCAGCAATTCATGCTAAAAACCAATAAAATAGTCTTAAAAAGGTGCTCAAATTATGGTGCACACGCATAATAGTATTTAACATTCCTGGGTTAAAAAGTATCTGTTCTACAGTAACTCCCAAGAAAGTTTCTTCAACAGAGAAAAACTGCTTACTACCGCAGCTTGTGCCATTGACAAGGCACAAGGGGGAAGCCGGTGCAAATGCCCAGAGGCCAACGCCGGGATAGGTGATTTTTTTTGTACCTTATGTGACCAAAACTCGCCTTATTACGCAAAATGTTTTCTAAACATAAAAAGCATTTGCAATGTTCTAGAGAGAGTGGCAAACTCAGGCAGGAGCGAATCCAGAAAGTTTTGGTGGGGGTGGGATGTAATTTTGAACTAGGTTGAATATTAACTACATACAAAGACGTTAAGACCCAGAAACGGGCGTAAATAAGCCCTTTGAAAATGCTTTATGTTAGGGGCGTATTCAAAAATTTTTTCAGGGAGGGAACACCAAATTTCGTCACTTTTTCGAGCGAATATTTTCCCGGCAGAGTTAATTTTAAGCAACTTAAGTAACAAAGACTACTCTAGGGGGGTTCGGGGGCATAGTCCCCAGAAAATTTTTGAAAATTTGCATATTGTAACGGCCATTTTAGTGATTTTTGAACCATTTTCAGGCAAAGTTTGTTCATAATTTTGGCTTGTAGCTTTGATTGCTTCACCAAATGATATGATGCATTTTGTTCGAGCGACTAAGGCATATTGTTATGAGGTTCGAAATTATAAAAAAATTCATTCATTCAAAGCATTGTTGAAAATAGTTGGTAGGGGAGTAAACTCGGAGATATACGCCTAAACAGAGCTTCCGTGGGTACGTCGGTGGTTGACAAGTGACGACCTTGCGCTAAGACTAGTTAAGGTTGGCCGCGCAAAAACAGCAACTTCAATACAAAAATCTAATTAGTATATTCGCCGTATTACGCGGATACGTTTAATGATAATGAGTGACAAAACTCGAACTTAAAACTCGATCCCGAAAACAGTTCATTGAGTTTTGAATTTACCCTAAACTTGACAACAAATTGCTTAAACTTAGCCTGATCCCGAACTTGCAAAATTAAAAGAAAAAAAGTTGAACTCGGCTAGCAAATTCTCAGTGAACTCAAACTCGATTAAAACTGCGCGTGAGGTCGCAGCTCTGCTCTTTACCATGATAACGTTTTGCGGCAGAGAAATTTTTGTGTGAAAATAAAATCACGAGTTCGCAGATTACATAGCTGGCTAAGCTGAACAGCACGCGGCTACAACTTCACCATAAAAAGTGAGGTATGGCGGTGATAAAGAAACAAGTTTAGGCACGTTATTCGTAACAATTCACAATCAAAATTATGACGAAGGTGCAAAACCGCGTTTGCTCGAAGGATGTACGAAAAAGATTACCATCAATCACACTTGGAGCCATAAAAAGCGCACGAAATAAAATCCCTGCAACAGCCAATGAACCATATCTGTGGATAGATTAACCTGAACCAAAAGTGAACCGACTTAAAAATTAAGATACAGGTTTTTTTGTGATGATGCCTACTGCCTAACATAACGTTTGATCATGGTGCAATAATAACTATTTGGTTCACAAAATTCTGCTATGGTTGCCATGCAACAGATGGTTTAGCCGCGCGAACGCTTTGCATGATTCATTTTCGTAACCAATTTTTTTAGTTTACTTTTCCTTCCCTGCGATTAACTTTAGTAGTCACGCAAGGACACGTGCATAGGCGCGGGAAGTAGGGGGCCAGGGGGGGCTCAAGCCCCCCCTGGATTTTTTTTAGCCCCCCCTGGACCATTTGAGCCCCCCCTGGCAATTAGACTCATTATGCACTGAATGCGACAGGATTAAATCTCGCAACGAACGTACATAATGAGGCAAGTACCGGTATTTTTTTAGCGCTTTTAACCAAACAAGAATCACTATTTTTCTAAAAATCACTCAGTTATTTCACTACCGGTCAACGTAAAATTCAATACAAATTTGCAATGTTTGAAATTCATTTTAAGCAGTGTTTCGTATCAGCGCTCGCGAACCTTTACAAGGTCATGGACAACTTAAAGTAAAATTGATTATTTGACGGACGACCAAAATGATTTTTAGAAAGAAGGTGTTGTAGTATGTGTACAAAGAACAATCAAAAAAGTATCGTACAGGTTTTGCCACTAACGAAAATCGTTAAGACAAATTACAAATAAGATTGTGCATTGTTACGTCATAACTCATTATTATTAACAAACTTCCTTTCTTTCGCGTCGAACAGAGTTGAAATGGATCTCGATGTCATTTCCTAATTCTGTAAGCGCCGAGAAGAGTTGTTATATTGTAATCGTAGATACCGTATAGCATATGGATAAGTTTGTGGTCCGAAAGCGAAAGCGAGTTGAGGAAGGGGAAGTCACGGATAGTGAAGTCGTTACGTCGGAGAAAAATAGCTTAACACAAAAAGAAGTCATTCATGTGGATGCGACAGGCGTCGACAATGAGGCCTGTTCTTCCACTTCCAGCACCAGAGTAGCAAAAGTGCATCAACGTCAGAAAAGGAGCTTCCAGAACACATGGACAAAGCGTTGGGCATGGGTTAAATATGTACCAGAAAAAGATTCTGTGTTGTGTAATGTGTGCACTAAAGCAATAGAAGATAATTTAATCCATGACTATGAACGTTTATCAAAAGATAGTCCGTTTGTTTATGAGGGTTTCTCTAATTGGAAAAAAGCAGTTGAAAAATTTTCCAAGCACGAATTATCTAGTTTGCATTATGAATCAACACGTGGATTAGCTAGTGTTGCCAAGAATCCGATTACATCCATGTTATCTGAATCAGCAGTTCAAAATCAAGCAATTGCGAAGTCGGTATTGGGGCTTTTTTTTCGTTCCATTAGATACTTAGGAAGGCAAGGACTCCCTCTCAGAGGTCACCGTCATCACGATGGTAATCTTTGGCAATTAATGATGGAAAGAACGGAATCGTTACCGAAAGCCAGAGAATGGATACTGCGACGAGACAACTGGATGTCTGATACCATTCAGAATGAAATATTACAAATGTTTGGGCATGAAATTCAACGACACATTATTTCCAAAGTGGTTGAAAGTAATTTTTTTGGTCTTACTGCAGATGACACAACAGACACAAGCGGTGCGGAACAGTTTTCTTGCTGTTTGCAATTTGCTGATAGTAACTTACAAACACAAAACGTGTTTCTCGGGTTCTATAATCCGCCAGATGCAACTTCACAGTCTCTTTTTTTATGTATTAAAGATATTTTTACCCGTTTTAACTTGCCTCTCAAAAATCTTCAAGGATATTGCTTTGACGGAGCTGCCAATATGTCTGGCCGTCTGAATGGAGTCCAAGCTAAACTGAAAGCAGAGTGCCCCGAGTCCCTTTACGTTCACTGCAGCAACCATGCGTTGGATCTTGTGTTGCAAGAGCTAGCAAAAGAGGTTGATCTTATAGCAGATGCGTTATCTTTTGTTAAAGATGTTTCCGTGTTGATAAATGAATCACACAAACGAAAGAGCTTGTTTCAATCTTTGTTTGGCTCAAATGAAGTTGTGCGTAATCTTCTAGGTCTTTGTCCAACACGCTGGTGCATTCGTGCTGCTGCTCTTTCCAGAGTTTTACGCGCGTATCCTACTTTGCTAGAGACATTGAGCCAGTTAGAAAATGATAAGTCGTTGAGAGGCGAAACCAGAGCCAAAATATCCGGATTATACAGACAAAGTAAGCAACAGCGGTTATATTTTGGACTTTTGTGCAGTGAAGCTATTTTTCAACCTTGTGAGAGTGTAGCGCAAAGCTTGCAATCCAAAGACTCTACTGCTCGTGGTACGTTGCAGTGTGTTCAAATTCTTCAAGAAAGACTTCAAGGATTACGGGCGGAAAGCTCAGTGCAGCGCCTCATGACAAAAGTTGGAAGTTGTGTATCTGCTGATTTGCTACAGCCACTTTCAAGTTCAAGAGCTGCTAAAACGCCTGCACGCTTGCGTGACACTTTAGTACCAGAAAGCTCACCACCTCATGAACACGTGAAATGGAGACGTCAATTTTTCGAAGCATTGGACTTAGTTGAAGAAGAGCTAAAGAGAAGATTCAACCAATCCGATATGCAGAAAGCCGCTGACAGGGAAAATGTTATTATTGATTCTGCCAACTGCAACTTTTCTAGTACTGAGATGGAGGCTCTGGAGATTCCTTCTATTATTGATATGTCACGTCTTACCTTGCAGTTGGCCTTGCTTGGTGATTTGACAACTGGAAATCGTTTTACATCTATGCAGGCAGTGGCGGAATTTTTATTGACATTAGAGGTACAAACTAGAAGTTTATTTAGAGAAGTTGAAAAATTGGTTGAATTATGTTTGTGCTTACCAATTTCTGCTGCCTCTGCCGAAAGGTCTTTCTCCGCTCTCAAGCGCTTGAAAACATGGCTGCGTTGCAACATGAGTCAAGGAAGATTGACACACACTGCTTTAATGCACGTCCATTCGACTGTCTTGGATGAAATTGATCTATCAAATCTTCTACAAAAATTTATCAGTAAAACTGCGGAAAGGAAAGCTACGTTCGGTGTTTAGTTTTAACTGTATTGTTTAAAGCGATAAGCCAAACCAACAGCTACAGCATAAAAGCCAATATTTGCTTTCATGCTAAGGATAGTCATCTAGTTCTAGCTGTTGTAAGCTTATGCAAGTTCTTTTTCCTGGTAGAGTTTTTAAGTGGTTTTTAAAGTTTTTTCTGCCTACCAGATAAAGCAGCTAAATCACTTTGCAGTGTTACTGTAGACCAAGATGAAGTCTAGATGTAGCTTCACAAATAAGCGAAAGCCAGTTTGTAATTCAGTGAAATAAATGATTGTAATAAAGTGGATCTACCTATATCTACGCATTCATTAGGTTAGAAATGGTGAAGTGCTTTATTTTGGTCGCGTGTTTTTCGTTATTTTGATACCTCTATCAGTGCCATCGTTATGTGTAATTTTGATCCGTGAAACAAAAAGTTAGATCGGAAAAATTTCGTTTACTTGTTTTTTGGTTTTGTCATTGAGGTATGTGCATTTTGCAAATATATTCAAAAATGTTTAATTCGTGCATGAAGCATAGATAGAATAGCCTAAACCAGGGGTTCCCAATCGGGTGCCGATGGCCCCCTCGGGGGGGCTACGGGACGTTATCCGGGGGCCACAAGTAGGCTACCAGAACTAACCCACTTTGAATTTTTGCTAAGCAGGGGGTCACGAGTATTGAGAGTTTTGAAAGGAGATTACAAACAATAAAGGTTGGAAACCACTGACCTAAACCAAATTATACTGAAAATATTCCGGTCACTTGAGCAGGCATCCAATTAATGTATTTCAATTTTCAAGGCAAATCTGCTGTGCTACTGAAAAAGTAAATTTGAAAAAAGAGGGGTCTGGGGGGCGAAGTCCCCCAGACGTTAATACGATCTTATCATTTTGAGACCCCATATCGAAAAAACGTTCCCGCGCCACTGCTGCCGTGAGTCCTGAAAACGTAAGTTCGAAAAAACGATCTTACTATTTTGAAGTTAACACTATCTTACTATTTTGAGCCCCCCCTGGCCAAAAAACGTTCCCGCGCCACTACACGTGGCAAAAACACACCCAATTTGACTTATTGATCACTAAGGGCGAATGAAAACGAGCCCCTCTCTGTCTAAATCCGGGGCAATTGCCCCCCCAGATATTTTCAGTTATCACCAGCCTACAAACAGAGATACTAATGCTATAACGTAAATATACTAACAAAGCAAACAGGGGGGATTAAGACCACTCGGGGGTATCCGTGTGTCGTTTGTTGACAGAAAAACTACGGTACGCTAAAACGAGTGTTTTTCTTGTAAAAACTCTAAAAAAGACTCTGCCCCCAGCCATCGTGAACTTAAAGTTCAGTTTTGTAAAATGATTTGTTATATTTTGAGGAGACAACTACAGCTTGGATTGTCTATAATACGGGTCATAGGCGTAGCCAAGATTTTTAATTGTGGGGAGGCTAAAGTTTAAAAAATCTTACCCAACAGCTGGAACGGATCCAGAAAATTTTAGTGGGGGATGCAGATTTGAATTAGGTTGAGTGTTAACTACAGGGTGTTCCAAAAGAAACAGTGCAGTAGAAATGTGCTAATAACCCAAAGAAACAAAACTCACACTCACACAGAATACTTGATGTGAGTTTCCAATTGTGTGGGAATTGTTTTTCAGATTAGTGTTATTTAGGTTACCGTGGAACTCTGTATGATGACATCATAAAGTGAATGAAAGTACTCAGTGCACTGTTCCTTTTGGAACACCCTGTAGATACAAAAACGTCAGACGTTTAGACCCGGAACAGGGCGTCAATGTTTCATGTCAGAAGCGTATTCAAAGTTATTTTAGGGAGGGCACCAAATTGTGACATCTTTTAGCCCATAAGGGTATGTTTTCCGGCAGAGTAAATTTGAAGCAAATTGAGGAAAAAACGACTCTAGGAGGTCCGGGGGCAGAGATGGGCATTTATTGAAATAATTTATCGGCGATAATCTATTGCCGATCATCGCTATCGCTCCAAGTAGTTTTGATTTCTCGATTACCGATAGGCCTATCGCTTTTGTTATTTATTTTGTTATCGCCGATAAACTATCGCGATAAGCGATTCTTTATCCACGCGGTGTTCAAACTGAACTTCAAAGTTAGTAAGTTGGCGCTATAAAAAAAATACACAGTGTCCCCTAAGTCTTGTTGTAATTTTAAAAATTCTCTCTTTATGTTGTTCAATGTCACGTCAGAGTCCATGAACTGCTCTATTATCCTGAAAAATCCAGAAAAACATTTTTGCAATTCGACTAACAAAAAAATATCCGTCAAACACATTGAAAATTTACCGCAAACATTTATCGGAAATATTTATCGGCAATAACTTATCGATTACCGATATCGCTTTAAGAAATTGAGATTTATCGATAATCGGTATCTCCCAGGGCTTTTTTGAAATTATCGATTATCGTTATCGCTTTAATACAGAACGGTTTATTGTGCTCATCACTGTCGGGGACATGCTCTCCCGGAAAATTTTTCAAATTTTACATGGTGTAATGGCCTTTTTAGTGCTTTTTGAACAAATTTTGATCAAACTTTTTGCCTCTCATTCGGAGTCCGTCACCAAATATGATGCATTTTGTTCGCACATTTTTGATTTATGCGTGCTTAGCCTATTTCAAACCAGGAGTGGATCCAGAAAATTTTGGTGGGGGGGGGGTGCAATTTTGAATTAGGTTGAATGTTTACTATTGTAAACGCAAAAACAGTAATAGACGCGGAAAAGAGCGTAAATAAGCCCTTTGAAAATGTTTGAAAATGTCCGAGGCGTAATCAGAAATATTTTTTAAAGAAGGGACACCAAATTTCAACATTTTTTAAAGGGTAGTTTTTCCGGCAGAATTAATTTGAAACAAGTTGAGGAACAAAAAACAGGCTCCAAGTCCGGGGGCATGCTCCCCGGATTATTTTTGAAAATTCACCTAGGCCTTACTGTAATGGCCATTTTAGTGCATTTCGAACAGATTTCGGGCAAACTTTATTGAAATTCAACAGCTCAGATGGCCGAGTGGTAAGAGCGTCTGCCTTGGGAGCTGTAGACATGGCTTTGATTCCGAGTCGGGTCAAACCAATGACTTTAAAAATGGTATTCACAGCTTCCCTGCTTGACGCTCAGCATCAGAGGGACAGTGTGGAGGACAAGCCGGCAAGTTCACTTGTTGCACCGTTGGGAAAGACACTTAGCGGGATTATCCCATCTTGGTCTGGTAGAAAGATGGCACGCAACTCCTAAACGAGCTCGTATAGCACATTGATCGCTTTCTCGCGATAAGAGGATAAATACGCAACAAATTTTTTGTCCTTAATTTTGTGTGCTTCACCGCCTCACCGATACATGGCGTTCTACAAACCGGGTTTCACATAAGCCGACAAGATAACGTTTTGTTTCTCCTTGACTAGAGACATCTTCTTTGATGCAGGACTTCAACAACGCTGTTTTCTTCGCACTGGTCTTAAGCATTTTAACCACTTTTCGTGCAACGTTTTTAGCTTATTGTATTGCTGAAACTTTTACAGCTGCAGAAGCGCTCAAATTTAGGCAATGCGTAGCACAGAAAAAAATAATATGCCAACGGTCATTCATATTGAACAATTGAATTGACGCCTGATCGTTCGCTGGCCATTGCGGCTGCGCCATCACAACTTTGGTCAACACAAAAAAAAAATTACATTTCTCCTTTGTAAGCCCACTTATTAAAAGCCCACTAAGAAAACAATCACCCAATGGCAAATGTTTATCATAATTACCAAGAACCTTGTTTTCGTCCAGGATGAATTTGGGGGGGGGTGGCATGGCCCCCCCTGGCTACGCCCATGCTACGGGGGTAATCTCACCCAGGACTTAAAAATTAACGATTACAGTTTCCATAATTATTTGATATACAGGTACACTGACTGGAAGTTCGGTGGGGAAAACAACGAAAAATTGATAACTTTCCACTTTCTGTGTTTGCCGTGCAAAAAGGCATTTCGCAGTTTTCGCTTATAGTGGCAGACAGTTGGCCAACAGTTATCCTTAACGTCACTTATTCACCGGCAGGGGCGTGCCCAGAAATTGGAAAAGGGGGGGGCCGCAATTTTATGTTTCCGTTTCCACTGAAAATATCGGTGAAGACCAAAAAAAAAATGGTTTTCAAGTCTTTCGACGTCCAATTTACCCCCCAAAATCAGGTGAAGACCAAAAAAAAGGTCATCGCGTCCTCAGATGTCCTGTTTCCACTGTTTCGCTGACTGGAGATATATATCAGCTTATATATCAGCGAGGGGGAGGGGGGACCGCTACCCCAGCGGCCCCCCCCCTGGATACGCCCCTGACCGGTATTTGCTTACAACAGAAGCAAAATTATTCATCTCTATGTAAAAGTACTTGGTACAAAAACAACCGCAATATTGAATCAAATTAATCATTCGCACTAATTGAACGCAACTAAGCGAACAAATTGTGAAAATAATTCAACAACAAAATGCAACGAGTGCTGACAAGAACGTCAAGTTAAGTGAATTTACAAAGGCTAAACATAACACTCAAAATCGTGGATCCAAAAATATGCAAACTCTTTTTCTTCTCTCACCAGAACGGAAGAATGCTACTACTGTAGTGAGCTGGAAAATACAGCGCAAAAACTTCACAAAATAAACTGGCGTTATAGACCACTATATGTGCTTAGGCCTCCGAATTCCATCTTACAAGTTGTGTAGGTTAATATGACAACAACTTTGTTTGCTTAATATGTCAGTAACTATGTTAACATATAAACTACGATGATGCTGTAATTTTAACAGAAAACACTCTAAAGGTTGTTACACTCGCAGTTGTTATTGCTTGGTCAAGTTTTCTGTATATTTTCTAAGCTTAGCCTGGTGGTTTCAACCTTTCTGGCGGAGCGGAACCCCAATTAAACATTTCAGAGACTCGAGGAACTCCTGCGCAATAATTTAACTTACTGATTCACTTGAACCCAACTCTAATGTAAATTGCGGAACACCTGGACTATGCTCTCGAAACCCTAGGGTTCCGTGAAACCCCGGTCGTTAACCACTAGCTTATCCTAATACTTATTCACCCGCATGTCTTTCCGTTCATTGCGAAAATAAAATTATGAATAACAGACACAAAAAAAAACAGAATAAATGTATTCCCCTTTTGAAATCGCTCCCACAGATGAAGTGGCAATGGTCAAGTGGGATGGAGCGTCTCTTCTGAAGCTATGATCAACTCAAAGACCCAAAATTTGGTATTCACAGATTTTCTGATTGACGTACCGGTACTGCAATGAAAGAAAAGTGTGGAAAACCATTTGTAACTTCATTTGCTGCACCCTTGCGAAAGACACTTTACGGGAGTTTTATAAAACTGAGTGACAGACAGGTGGCATGTGGCCGACAAATCCTACAAGCGATCTTACAGTATAGTTGCTTTGCTACGATAACACAAAAATGCAGCAAAGCTAACTTAACAGTCATGCGGACTTGCTTTCCTCGGCATCTTCAAACGAGTTTTCTTGTATATAAAGTAGGACAGTACTTTGGATGTTTTTTAAAAACTGCAAGTCGACTTCAGTCAGAGTTAAGTGCTGAACAAGAATCACTTGAATGGCATTGCCCAAGTTTTTCACATCGACGGAATTCCAGTCAATGTAGTTTTGGATTGCTTCTTTTTTTATCAAATCTTTAAGCCTAGTGAAGCTTTCATACTCCATTTCTGGGTAAGCAAACTCTGCGGTAAAAGTCACAATTTTATGCTGTTTGTGTTTTTGCACTGTTTTGGCTTTCTTACTTTTCGGGCCCTTTTTATCCTTTTTCCATAGTTCGTACCAGTTCCCGCAGATATACAAGATGAATAGTAAAGTATTATGGGGCGCCGTTTGGAAAAATATTATTTATTTTGTTACACCTCTTTTTTGAGCTAATTTACGATGAAATTTGACCGATATACATATACGACCAAATACAGTTCTAAGTTGAAAATAAAATAAGTTCGAAATATCCAAAATATATATTCGATATATAGTACGATAAATTGGAAATAAAATAAGTCGAAAATATACCACGTATAAATTGGATATATATATACGACCAAATACAGCCCTAAAATAAGTTCGAAATATTCGAAATATATATTCGATATATAGTACGATAAATTGGAAATAAAATAAGTCGAAAATATACCACGTATAAATTGGATATATATATACGACCAAATACAGCCCTAAAATAAGTTCGAAATATTCGAAATATATATTCGATATATAGTACGATAAATTGGAAATAAAATAAGTCGAAAATATACCACGTATAAATTGGATATATATATACGACCAAATACAGCCCTAAAATAAGTTCGAAATATTCGAAATATATATTCGATATATAGTACGATAAATTGGAAATAAAATAAGTCGAAAATATACCATGTATAAATTGGATATATATATACGACCAAATACAGCCCTAAAATAAGTTCGAAATACATATTCGATATATAGTACGATAAATTGGAAATAAAATAAGTCGAAAATATTATTCGTACTTCATTATGAGCTAACTCATCGCGTGAATTTCGTGATGCCCATTGCCCAACGGTTGCACGACGCACGTGGCTAGTCAAGAAGCGACGCTGAGAGAAAGATTAAGTTTTTAGTTTTGTACACGGCCTACTAGGCCGTGGTTTGGAAAAATATTATGGTTTGGAAAAATATTTTGTAGAATAAAAATATTTTGTAGGAGAAAACTAGTTTCCAGGCTGCTGAAGGAAGAGAGGTAAGAAGGTTAAAGAACAGCTTTTTCTGAACACGAGGAACCAGCAATCGCTAAAGTTATCATTTTAACCTCAAACTCTATCCTGAACAATTACATTTTTCACCCAATCCTACAAAACCACGGCCTAGTAGGCCGTGTACAAAACTAAAGCGGGCTTCACACAGAATCCGGTTAACGTTACGGTACGGTTACGGAAACGGCAACAATACGGTAACGGCACGCGTCTACGTTGCGGAATTTACGGCGAGCGTTCTCACAGAAAATGAACGGAAATGTAACCGTAGGCTAGGCTAGAAAACAAAGAAACTGAATCAAAAAATAGGTAGCAAAATAAAATGTTAATTAGCGGTAGATAAAAGCAGCATGTAGCGCTTCAAATTGGCAAAATAGATAGACTTATTTGCTGTTTATGTCAAAGTTTAAAATAAAAATTATAAAAGACGCCCAGGTATTTGGGTTCAGATAGACCATATAGAGCAAGATACCATTATCTTACAGCCATATATCTTCTTATATTTCTCGTTCTGTTTATTTTCGAAGCGTAGATCGAATTACTGTAATAAGTAGCATAGGTGCAAATGGAATTGGCCGAAGTCGCTTTGTCACTTTTGAAGGAGCAGGAGCAACCGCTTTCCATGCTATAGTTTTCGCCTATTCTGAATTTGGCCAACGAGTGCTAACACAAAGCTTGGACTTTCCTCCACTCGAAGATCTGGGAACAGGCGACGTTGTTCCCTTTTGTATTGTAGCCGACGCCGCATTTCCGATGAAACTGAACATCAAACGCCTTATCCTGGCAAAAATTTACCAGAAAACAAGAGAATCTTCAACTATCGTCTATCTCGTACCAGGAGAGTAATCGAAAATACATTCGGAATTGTGTCTAGCCGATGGCGTATATTTAAAGGCCGATAATTGGTACACCGGAGAAAGCAGCGTTGGTAACAAAGGCCGCATGTTGTTTGCGTAATTTTTTACAAATGAAAAATAGATCGCTACAACCTCAACATCACAGTACTACTGCTCTCCTGGCTTTAGAGATAATGAAGTTTGAAGAGAAAACACAGCATCAGAAAATTGGCGTTCCAGCATTGATGCTAATATTTCAGGTCTTCGCCAGATTAGTCGCGCTGAAACTAATACTTATACCAAAGAAGCTACGATGATTAAGGAGAAGTGTAAAAGCTATTTTATGTCGAGGCAGGGCCGATTGCCCTAGCAGAACGATGTTGATAACCGCTCATAAGCAAAACATTATATTTGCCTTTCTTTTAAAACATCAGAATTTGTGCGCCGTTGCTTTACAGTAGGCCTATGGGCTATCAAACTTCGTATATTCAGCAATAAATTCAATCAATACCACATTCTATTGGCATCTCATCTCCTGTCACCAGAAGGCGACTGAAGCGTTGTGCATGTCAATAGGAGTTCCCGGCTGCATCTTTTGCAATGGTTTTACAGAACGTTTTTGGTTTATTCTATTACCACCACTCTACCCCATCGGAAATAGACATAAGAAAGAGCATGAAATCATAACCTAGAGCAGCGTCGAATTCCAACCCCATGCGTCGCAGTCCATCACAGTGACCGATACATCACGCCGCCGTTGCGGAAATCGGTGCAATTTTTCTATTCATACTCATTTCGATCGAGCTCTATCTTTTTCTGTAGAATCATTCCGAAATATGCGTCCCGGCTGTCTACTATTCAAAAACGGGGAAGTTTCATTAAGTGCACTTCCCAACGGCGGGATTACCTATACTACACGCCAAGTGGACAGTGAACGCTCTACTTAGCTACGCAAAATAAAAGATATCACGTTTCATACAGCGCTGGGCTGGGTTTCGGTTCTCTTGCCAGTCTTAATTTCATACGAGTATTTGAAAATTAATGCCGATAGTGGTATTACCAGTAACTTACATGACAAAGAAATAACATGCTGAAAATTTTGAGGTCCTATGAAATGCACAAAACATTCAGGCCTATTACTGTGTCTAGGCTATATCCTCAACAGCTCAGATAGTCTAGTGGTAAGAGCAGAATCAGTTTTGTTTACGACGCAAAAACACAATGCTGATAGAACAATTGGTCTGCGACAACATCCAGAGCGTCCGCTTCTGGAGCTGTATACACTTTGGTTTGATTTAGTCTAGTCAAAATATAACCGTAAAACTGGTATGCACAGCTTTCCTGCTTGACGCGCAACATTTGAGGGACAGTGTAAAGAACAAGCCGGCAAGTTTATTTGTGTCGTTGGGGAAAAGCAATCAGCGGGATTCCCCATGTTGGTGAGGTAGACAGATAGCTAGCAACTTTTAAGCGAGCGCGTTACGCAACATCGCTTTCTTGTGGCAGGAGCATATGAAATACCGGTATGCTACTAATTACAAATATAATATAGGCTATATTCGGGCCCAGTCAGCACTGAGCGGTGGCATAAGTAACTAAGTATTCATCACTGCATTTCGAATATCAAAAGAGGAGGCAGTAAATTGCCTTCATTTCAATACCCTATGACATGAAATACCAGACAACTTAAACAGAAAAATTTAATGTTGAACGAATATGAAAAGCGCGGATCGGTTTGCAACAAATACGCACCAAACAAACATGTTTAATAACATGAAAGCTAAAGCAAAGCCAAAAAAATATTAAACACCTTCAAATAATACGGCGCTTATCCTAGCCATTACACTTTCCGCTTTTTCTGCCGGCATAGCCTGAAGCCTGGCTGCTACCATCTGGCCAAACGCCTGGCATTGCGTCATTTCTCTTCTGGATAGCATACCTGCTATCGCCTCGCTGCTCCTCCCAACTTCAGCCACTGTTTTCAATATGTTATCCTAATAGAAATACCATATTTCACTTTCAACTCATACGAAAATAATTTTCGTGTCCTAAATTGGTGAGCAATATCTGTAGAATCTCCTCGTTAACAGCAAAATGGCAATTCGGCGTACTTACAGACTCGACATCATTTTGTTAAATGAAGATTTGATTTTTTTTTTGGCTAGCTAATAGCAATGTGGCTGAAACTTCTCTGCCACAGCGGACTAGTCTTACTATAATGCAATTTTATAATCACTACACCCAAAGCATACATGTTACATTTAAACTCTGAAGGAGCACTTAAAATGAAGCTATTCTGATGCTCAAGTATATACTTTCTCAAAATTACTGACGCAATGTAAACAATATAAATTACACTCAAACTTCTACGTTTTATGTTAACAGAATCATTATTCTCACTGTAAGATCTCCCATCGACTGTTTCTTTCGCTTTATGGTGGGCGTATCTGAACATACAAACGACTTTTTATGCACTGACAACCAGCAGTCATCATTAACTGTTTTGTCACCTGAACCTGAAGCACATAAGTTTAGTACACTGGTGCTCGCGCTGCAAACATCGGGCGAGGGTTCGATAACTGATGACGATGATGACTGGCCATCATTTTGTTCCAGAACGCTCTCGCTGTCATCCATTTCCACATGGATAATTGCACCTTCTGGAGTAGAAAAGTTTGTTGAAGTGCTGTAACACAAAATATACAGTAAAACAAACAAAAATTATAAGCAAAGTATTGCTGTAGCTTAGCACGTTGAGGCGGCGTAGAGCACTACCGCAGGTTATACTTTTACCTTAGCGTGCTAACGTTTTTCGCGACCTTTACGATAAAGGAAAGTGCGGGATTTCAAAGGAGGAAGACATATGCAGTGCGCTGTTGTTTTAAAAAAAGAGAGGAAGAACCAGGGTTGGGAATCGATACCCAAAGAAGTAAAGAAATAATTGATATTCGAGAGTTCACCAAAAAGTAAAGAAATACTCGATTTCGATGGTAGTTTAAAAGAGTAAAGAATATTGTAATCGATATTACACTGAGCATTTAGCGATGTACGCCAAGCATTTTTACGATGTCATCACATTCTCGCGGTAACTTACAGACAATCGACGGACATAGTATATACGAAGCAACTTTACTGTTAAATTTTTTTTTTTTTGAAAAAAAAATTATCACCAAAAACAAGGTAATGACATACCGACGATTATTTTAAATTTGCTTAAGTGAGACAAAGTAACCTGGACGAAAAGAATCGATAATGGAATATCGAATTGCGACGAAAAAAAGTAAAGACAAGGCCATATTCACTACTCATTCAAAAAAGTCAAAGCTCCAGTGCATTCGATGAACAAAAAGTAAAGAATATCGCAATCGAACATCGATTACAATCGATTTTTCCCAACCCTGGAAAGAACATTGTAGAAATTAGCATTGCCATTCCACAAGCAATTTTACATACAAGCCATTAGTAGTAATACAAAACTGGGCTAAACACTGTTGATCACAATAGCTCACATTCGATGTTTAATGTGGTCTTTTAAAAACTCCATCGACTGGAAGTGCTCCCAATAAGAATAACGAGTAGCACCAGATCCACTCCGAACCGACTCCATCTTTCTCTTTTCTTTTGCAAAGCGATCTCTCAAAATGGTCCATCGCTTCATACAAAATTCCACTGTAATGTTAAAAAGCAAATAGTTGAACCTATCATATCGCGTATTCATTTGCATGAATTTTAGATGTGCTTATACTGATTGCAGCAAAATTGAAACTATTAAATTAATGAGTCTAATGTGCAACCAATGACATCAATATTTATTAGCAATTATCAGGCACTAAACTGTGAAAAGTCACAAGAGGATGAATTCGAATTCAACGTGGTAATAAAGATACTCGCAAATCAATATCTTAAAGCAAATAGCTCAGTTGCTACGCGCACGCTTTCGGTGCGGGAGATTTGGGGTTCGATTCCCAGACCGGTCAATCGGCACAGTGTCGCCAACGACTCGCCACCGTTGCGACGTTCCTTCGGAGCTGTGTAGCCCAGACGCTAAACCGCAGAGATGGGCCCGCCACTCGTTACACGCTTCAGCGTACTACCGCGAGTATAATGAAGATTCGATTTTTATTTAAAGGCATATGTGCTTAGTAGAAATTGAGGATACTCCCTCCTTTTCTGTTGTCTCGTAACTTATATAATCTAATGTCAATTTTTCATCTTAAATCCATGCAACTACTCTGCATTCCAGTGCCGTTTGCAATTACACAAATCTGTAACAAGTATG
This sequence comes from Trididemnum miniatum, assembly GCA_964006365.1. Classification (NCBI taxonomy): domain Eukaryota; kingdom Metazoa; phylum Chordata; class Ascidiacea; order Aplousobranchia; family Didemnidae; genus Trididemnum; species Trididemnum miniatum. The sequence continues at coordinate 33,713,415 of OZ023232.1, forward strand.
GGCAGTAAGTCGGCTGATATCTAGTAAATTAATCAATCGTGGAGTAAAGAATGGCGCCACATACTAGGATGGGAGGTTCAATGGTAACACAAACCAAGGTACCATAGAGTGCGACAGCGCTGTTTAGGGCTGTTAGCCGTCATCAGCCACACTCAGGTGAAGATACAATCATTCTTCGGATTTACTGACTCTATGTGAGACAATCACCCCTGTGAAAAATTCAATCTTTGTGGTATGTCGCAGAGCCACGCAGCATTTCAAGAAAATTTTCCATGCGGCCAAGGTACAAACCGTAAAACGACCAAAGTCCTTCCTGGAGAGCTAAATGGCTGTACCATGTGCCACAAAGGTTAAACTTTTGTGGGTAAATAAATCGAGATAGGTGATTGTCATAGGCGCGGGAATTAGAGTGCCAGGGAGGGCTAAAGCCCCCCTGGACTTTTTTAGCCCCCCATGACAATTGAACAAATAATGCACCCAGTGCCACGGGATTAATGCTCGCAACGTACATACCTAATGAAGCAAATGTTTTTATAGCGTTTTTAACCAACGAAGAATCACCATTCTCTCAAAAATCACTCAGTTATTATTCACTAGGTCAACGTAAAATTTTCAGTGTTTGAAGTTCATTTTTAACAGTGTTTTACAACAGAGTTCACAAACCTTTACAGCAGTCATGGACGATGGACCAGTAAAAGTGTAATGGCTGCCAATTATTGTAACTGCCAAACACTTCAGGCAAAACTACTCTGAATGCTCATGAAAGTCGCTACTGATCATGGGAATCACGCAAATCGTAAACGAAAATGCGGTGAAGTACAAAAAACGGTCCTCAATTCTTCAGATGTTCTGAATTCCACCACAATTCATGCAAAGAGCTAAAAAAAGGTTTTCACGGCCCAGACGCGTTACATGAACTGGAAATGTTGGTGGCCAACCTGATGTGTGTACATGCCAAATCGGCCCGCAATCGATAGCTAAGCATCCAAAGATCGACTGGTTGGGCAACCCTGATCAAGCTTTTATGAGTTTGTGCAAGTTCTCTTTTTTGGTGGAGTTATTTACTGGTTTTGAATTTTTTCTACCTACTTAATGAAGCGACGAAATCACTACTAAAGTGGCACCGTTGATTGTTACTAAAATTAAGCTAGTACGCCTGCCTAAATACGTATATCTACACGTTTCATTATGTTAAAAAATGGTTCAGTGCTTTATTTTGATGGTGTGTGTTTTGTTATTTTTAAACCTTAGTGTAGTGGGGCATTGTTTGTTAGCCATGTAACTCTGATCAGTAAAGCAAAAGTTAGATCAGACAAATTTTGTTTGCCTACTTTTCGGATTTGTGATTGGAGGTATTTACATTTTACAAATATATACAGCATGGATTACATGCACTGACAAACTGCTTAGTACTACTTCCAGCATATATAGTTAGAAAAGCCAAATGGCAGTAAGCAATCTTGTTTTCCATGATAAAAAATTAGTCCTGAAAAAATTACGGTCACTTGAGTGAGCATGCAATTGAGCGTCTATCAAGACAGGTCTGCTGTGCGTACTGTTCCTAAAAACGTAGATTCGACGGAAGGGGGGAAAAGCCCCCCAGACGTTGACACGATCTTACTATTTTGAGCCCCACCCCCCATCCAAAAAATGTTTCTGCGCCACTGATGATTGTCTCGCATAGGGTCAATCATTCTGAAGGATGAATGCACTTTTTACCAGAGTGCGACTGATGAGAGCTGATACCCAAAACAGCAATGTCTGTCCGCTCTATGGCACCCTATTGCTGGAGTTGCTTTGGAAGAGTTGGTGATGGAGGATGACAAATCCTCTAACCCAGCATGTGGAAGTCAAATTGACATCCCTTTCAGCAGACCAGAAAGGACTTGTTATGAAGTTGAATAAGCAGATTAAGACAATAATTAAAAGTGCAAGTTATATTAAAACAAAAATATAAAATTAAAATGTTACTGATCGTGGCACATAAGCACAATGCTTAACATATCTGTGCATAATTTGGAAGATTCACATCACTACAAAAACTTAGTTCAACCACACAAGCCCAAAAGTCATGCAAGAAATACTGACATATGATATGGTGTTGGTTTGAAGCCCAAAACATTACATATTTGTATGGCATATGCTGCAAGTTGCCAACAAATGGATTAAAGAAATAGGCAGTGTCTATTTTGCTGTTGACGGCAAAATAGTTTCTACGTTTATTTTTCCTGCAGTAGCTAAAATCAGCATCTACCTCCACAAAATAGATTTAGAAGCTATTTTGCCGGCACTCAAAAACAGTCATGAGTATCCACACAAATGGATTGCACTATATCCAGCAAAATAGACTTATGTAAACTAGTTTGTCGTTAGTGGCAAAAAAGACACTTCCAAAGACATATTTATAAACTTTGTTGTGAAATGCATTGCAAACCAATTTTGTGAGGCATCGTGAACATCAACGATGTATAGACATTCATGATGTTTTTGCATCAATGCAAAAAATAGCACGCAAAATACAATCAAAGATAGAACATCTAAATTATCACAGCATAAAAAGAAAGGCATTCATGACCTACAACTAACCTGGTTGATTCAGTTTAGAAGAAATATCCTTCCATGAATTCTCTTATCTTAGTTTGTCCCTATAATCCTTAATTTGCGAATTGTATAGGCAGGGGTGCTCTTTTACAATATCTATTAGAAGTTCGTTAAAAGCCATCACCAGATATTTGCAAACTGACTGTGACTAAGCAAACTAGTGATCAAATGTAAATATTAACTAAACTGCAAATACAGCAAATCAGCACATGGGGTGCCACAGTGAAAAATTATTAAAATTAAAAAAACAAAAATACCAATCACAAAATACATAACCACACCACCATAATTATTATTACCGCTGTACCGTACATCAGTAACATCACCCAACAATATTCGGGGCTTGTGTGAATTAAACCGTGGTTCAGAGTTTGGTTAGGGGGTTGTCCTTGTGCACGTGATATCGGTATATGTTATAAGATGCGACTTAATTGAAACAAGCTCCCAATATCCATCAAGCAAGAGAAGTTATCCATGCAGTTGTTCAAAAAAATATATAGACCAAAGAAAAATATCAATATGTTGACCTAGCCTACAGGTATCAGTATGCAGTGAAATATATACCGGTATGGTACGGTACACACCTACTGGTATATCACTGGTGAGCTATAGGAAGTGGTGGGATTCAAATTTTTTTGTCAAACGATTCAGTGACAAAAGCCAAATTTTCAGCAGGTTCTGTTTCAACTAATGGTTAGATGGTACTGGTATACCGGTACGAGCATAAACAGCAATGCTGGCTGGTTCTGTTTCAACTAATGGCATTAGCTGATTAGTATAGCCTAAACAGCAACGCTGGCCAATTCACTGATCTCATAAAATTTCACAAAACACAAGATGCAAGATCTTAAAGTCTATAGAACCGGTACAAACTTGCTGAATTCCACCACTGGCTACATCTGCATATAGGTTCATCTTTACCAGTATATATACTCACTAGTTGTTAAGCAAATTTAACTGCCCTGTACCACAGTACCATACCACACCTACCGTACTTTATAGGCTACCAGTACCATATCTTGGTACCGAGTCAGGATTATGCACTCATACGTCTAGACCAGGGCTTCCCAAACTGGGGGTCGCGACCCCGCGAGGGGTCGCCTAACAAACTTCAGGGGTCGCAGGAAGTATACAAATTTTACTCAAAGTATTGCGTATTATGCATAGTATGCTGTTGTGCTTTTTAATTTTTAAAAAGTGGTGTAATTGCGCAAACATCATTCTTAACTTAGCCGTAGATTCTGGCCTATCTCTAGGCTAGTACGAAATTGTGAGGCAGCAGATGAGTGCTGTAGTTCTATGTATAAACTGTTTCGTTTCGTCACATCGGTATCGCGTGACGCAGCTGGAAGCATCTTTTTGTTTCATCGCTTCGGTTTGCGATGCCACGCAAAACTCTGCTGGCGCGAGGCTATAGCACCGGTATCTAAAAACTATTTTAAGCAATGGATAGCTGGTTAATCAAAGGTTAGCATTAAAGCCGAATATCCATTAGTATGGGACTCGGTAGCAGTGTTCCCTCTGAGCTGTGCGCGTGTGCGCGCGCACACGGCTTTCAGAGGCTGCGCACACGCGTAAATATACTGCGCGCAGACATATCATGATGAAGCAATGTTCTCGGTTAGCAAGTTGAGGAAAATTGTTCTTGGACCTGCTAACAGAATGCATTTCTCCGCAAATTGTACCGTCTACCGTGAGCGAAAAATGTACCAGCAGTAACATAACCAAGAGAAGTTGCGCTATTTGTTTTCAATAGCTGCCATATTCAATTTAATCATGGGTTTTTGCACAAACGTTAGTCATTTCTAAAAAGTGCGCACTCGCCAAAGTTTGAGCGCACACAGACTACAAAAAATTAGAGGGAACATTGCTCGGTAGTAATCGCACTCCGGCCGTTTGTCTCGACGTGTGTGTCTGTGCGAGTCAGCATGTTCAACGTTGATGGCAAAACATCGTTCCTGCATAAGCAACATTGAAACCGTCTTGAGACCAGCATTAACAAATATTGAGCCGCGGCTGGATTTGCTTTGTAGGAGAAAGCAATTGCACCAATCACATTACATAAATGTGTTTGCTTTTTTGTTTTTAATAGGCTACTTAAGTGTAAACTAGTAGGCACTGCAAGCATGAACAGCTCAGGTGGCCTGGTGGTACGAGCGTCTGCTTTGGTAGCTGTAGACTTGGGTTTTATTTCGAGTCGAGTCAAACCAATGAGTTTAAATTTGGTATTCATAGCTTCCCTGCTTCACGCTCAGCATTAAAGCGACAGTATGTAGAGCAAGCCGGCAAGTTTACTTGTTGTGCCGTTGGGAAGGGCGCTTAGCGGAATCCCCAAATCTTATTAGTGTGATAGACAGATAGCTGGCGACTCCTAGGTGAGCTCGTATTGTGCATTGATCGCTTCTGGTGATAGGAGGATAAATATGCTACAAAAATAAATAAACAAAATAATTGAGTAACGGTAGCTTGTTTTTGATTTTCGCCTTTCAATAATCATCACAAACGCATATTTCGCAAATGGATATTACTTATTTTATCCGTGAAGGGTCGCGAATAATTTTAGGAGATTAATAGGGGTCGCGAGCGAAAAAGTTTGGGAAGTCCTGGTCTAGACTAAGCATTAGCTGGTTAAGTGGATCAGTGGATTACAGTTGCCCTTCATCCTAGGCTAGACCTACCAACACAACCGCACATAACTGACCCAGGCCTATCTTCCAAGCAAAGTCTAGACTACACTAGTCTCGACTCATGGTAGCTGCTACATATACTTAGCCAAAATGATTCAAATTCCAAAATTCCTGCCAATGCCATGCTTTTTTCATTAAAACAGCATCTGCCACAACTTCCAGTACCATACACTGTGCTTCTTCGATGAACAGCGTCGTCGTGCAACCGTTGGGCAATGGGCATCACGAAATTCACGCGATGAGTTAGCTCATAATGAAGTACGAATAATATTTTCGACGTATTTTATTTCCAATTTATCGTACTATATATCGAATATATATTTCGAATATTTCGAACTTATTTTAGGGCTGTATTTGGTCGTATATATATATCCAATTTATACGTGGTATATTTTCGACTTATTTTATTTCCAATTTATCGTACTATATTATATATCGAATATATATTTCGAATATTTCGAACTTATTTTAGGGCTGTATTTGGTCGTATATATTGATGAGTTGCATTGACGTCACGGAATTTTCCCGCCAAAAGCACTGGACGGCAGAAAGGTCTTTTCTGTCTCCTTTCATAGTGTACGCTGCATGCGCTTACTTTGAAAAGGTGTGGGGTGTATGGAGGAAGGGATGGGAGAGTGTGGGAGATGGGTGCGGAGAAGTGTGGGGAAGTGTGTGGGGGGGATGGGACGTGTGGGAAAATGTGGGGTAGGTGTGGAAAAGTGTGTTGGGGTGTGGGTAAGGGGAGATGTGGGGAAGTGTGTTGGAGTGTGGGGGAGATGTAGGGAATTGTTGGGGGAGGTGTGGGGAAGTGTGTGCTGGAGGTGTGGGGAAGTATGTTGGGGTGTGGGGGGAAATGTAAGGAAGTGTTGGGGGAGATGTGGGGGTGTGGGAAAGTGTGTTGGGGTGCGGGGGGAGGTGTGGAAAAGTGTTGGGGAAGGTGTGGGGAAAAGATAAGGGAGGTGTGGGAAAGTGTGTTGGGGGTGTGGGGGGAGGTGTGGAGAAGGTAAGGGAGAAATGTGGGGAGAAGTGTAGGGGGTGTGGGGAAGTGTGCTGGGGTATAGGAAAGTGTGTTGAGGGTATGGGGAAGTGTGTTGGGGTGTGGATGGAGGTGTAGGTAAGTGTTGGGGAGGTGTGGGAAAGTGTGTTGGGGTGTGGGGGGTATGAAAAACTTTTGGGGGAAGTGTGGGAAAGTGTGTTGCGGTGTGGGGAAGGTAAGGGAGAAATGTGGGGGGAAGTGTAGGGGTGTGGGGAAGTGTGTTGGGGTATAGGAAAGTGTGTTGAGGGTATGGGGAAGTATGTTGGGGTGTGGATGGGGGTGTAGGGAAGTGTTGGGGGAGGTGTGGGAAAGTGTATTGGGGTGCGGGGGGTATGAAAAACTTTTGGGGGAAGTGTGGGAAAGTGTGTTGCGGTGTGGGGAAGGTAAGGGAGAAATGTGGGGAGAAGTGTAGGGGGTGTGGGGAAGTGTGTTGGGGTATAGGAAAGTGTGTTGAGGGTATGGGAAAGTGTGTTGGGGTGTGGAGGTAGGTGTAGGTAAGTGTTGGGGAGATGTGGGGAAGTGTATTGGGGTGTGGGGGGAGGTGTGGAAACGTGTTGGGGAGGTGTGGGGAAATGTTGGGGGAGGTGTGGGAAAGTGTGTTGAGGTGTGGAGAAAGTAGGGGGAGATGTGGGGAGAAGTGTAGGGGGTGTGGGGAAGTGTGTTGAGGTGTGGGGGAGGTGTAGGAAAGTGTGTGGGAGAGGTGACGGGGTGTGGGAATTAAAGTGTGGGGGAGGTGTGGGAAAGTGTTGGGGTGTGAGAAAGTTTTGAGGGAGGAATGGAAAAGGGTGTTGAAGTGTGGGTAAAGGGAGATGTGGGGAGAAGTGTAGGGGGTGTGGGGAAGTGTGTTGGGGTGTGGGGGAGGTGTAGGAAAGTGTCGGGGGAGGTTTGGAGGGTGTGGGAAAGCGTGTTGGGATGTGGGGGGAGATGTTGGGAAGTGTTGGGGAGGTGTAGGGGCTGTGTAGAAGTGTTAGGGGAGGTGTGGAGGCTGTGGAAAAATTTTGTGATAGGTGTTGGGGTTTCCCATGCCTCCGCCACGCTTCCCCGCATCCTTTTTCACCACTCCCACACCCCAACACACTTTTCCACACCTCCCCCAACACACTTTCCCACAACTTTCCCCACACCCTAACACACTTCCTCACACACCCCACACCTCCCCTAACACTTTTCCCACACCTCAACACACTTCCCTACACACCCCACACCTCCTCTAACACTTCCCACACCCTATCACACTTCCCTACACCTCTCCCCCATTACTTCCCCACACCCCAAAACACTTTCCCACACCTCTTTTCAGTTTCTCCCACACCCAAAACACTTTCTCACACCTCCCCCATATTTTCCCACCCCTCCAAACCTTCCCCCACACCTGCAACACACTTTCCCACACCTCCCCCACATTTTTCCACACACTCCACCTTCCCCACATTTTTCCACACACCCCACCTCCCCCCACACCCCAACACACTTTCTCACACCTCCCCCACACTTCTCCACACTCACCCCCTACACTCTTCCATCCCTTCCTCCACTCACCCCACATCTTTTCATATTAAGCGCATGTACACTATAAAAGAATGAAGCTCTTTTTGCCGTCCAATGCTTTTGGCAGGAAAATGATGACGTCAGCTGCAACTCATCAATATATCCAATTTATACGTGGTATATTTTCGACTTATTTTATTTCCAATTTATCGTACTATATATCGAATATATATTTCGAATATTTCGAACTTATTTTAGGGCTGTATTTGGTCGTATATATATATCCAATTTATACGTGGTATATTTTCGACTTATTTTATTTCCAATTTATCGTACTATGTATCGAATATATATTTCGAATATTTCGAACTTATTTTAGGGCTGTATTTGGTCGTATATATATATCCAATTTATACGTGGTATATTTTCGACTTATTTTATTTCCAATTTATCGTACTATATATCGAATATGTATTTCGAATATTTCGAACTTATTTTAGGGCTGTATTTGGTCGTATATATATATCCAATTTATACGTAGTATATTTTCGACTTATTTTATTTCCAATTTATCGTACTATATATCGAATATATATTTCGAATATTTCGAACTTATTTTAGGACTGTATTTGGTCGTATATATATATCCAATTTATACGTGGTATATTTTCGACTTATTTTATTTCCAATTTATCGTACTATATATCGAATATATATTTTGGATATTTCGAACTTATTTTATTTTCAACTTAGAACTGTATTTGGTCGTATATGTATATCGGTCAAATTTCATCGTAAATTAGCTCAAAAAAGAGGTGTAACAAAATAAATAATATTTTTCCAAACGGCGCCCCATAAAGTATCAAGTGCCGTTGTAACTTTAAGAGAAGCACCAATGTCAAATCCACAGAAATGCAAACAAAGCAACGTGATCACAGATCCTGCTGCGAATCCAAACACGAGGGAGCTTATTTTTTGTCGGAGAAATAAATCGACGACGAAGCCTACTGTTTTGTCGATAAATTGTACTGCAAATTCACCACGTTTTTTATCGCGGTAGTTCTTCAGAATGCCAGGCCTTTGGTCAGATAAATCAGGGCTTCCCATTTTTCTACAAAAAAGCTTTTAACAAATTCAATTTTCTGAAAAGTCAAAAGAAATAATTATTGGAAAACCTTTTCATTATATTCGCGGGATTGACACTGACGCGTGTTACGACCGGCGGAATCCATTTCTCCGGCTAAAGCGCCTGATCAGCGCAGTTCCGAAGAAACGTCGCAGCGGTGGCGAGCTGTGGTGGCACAGTGTGCGATTTGACCGGCTAGGCAATCAAACCCAGATCTCCTGCGTCGATACCGATGGCTTTGTGCACTTCGCGACCGACCGGTGCTGAACACTGTGTATATTTAATATCGATTGTCGTGGGACAAGATATAGTAGCCTATATCATCGACTTCGTTATCGCACATCCAAGCCTCTCTTCTCTCCTTGATTCCCAATGAACTTTAGCCACAACCCGATGCGGTTATAAAACTGTTATCAAAATCAAATCTTCATTACATTCGCGGTAGTGTGCCAAAGCGTGTAACGAGTGGCGGGAACCATCTCCGAGGTTTAGCATCTGGGCAACACAGCTTCGAAGAATCCTCGTAGCGGTGGCAAGCCGCTGGCGACACTGTGCCCATTTGACCGGCTTGGTAATCGAACCCTAAACCTCCCGCACCGATAGCGTGCGCTTAGCAACTGAGCTAACCAGCCGGTTTATACACTGGAGTTTATAAAACTGTAATGATTACTTTAAAAATGTATTAGCAAAGAAAAACGTCAGAATCCTTGTAATGTGATATTTTTTATGCTTCGCCAAGCATAGTGGTTATGAGCTGAATCTAGGTAATTTAAGCTTTACTATTTGCTCAGTATTTTCATTGTATTCTTTCCATTGTTCAAATACTGTACTCGCCATAAGCTTAGGCTATACCATTCAGCGCTTGCTATAGAGACAATTTCAATAGAAACTCTTGCAACATTTCAATCTTCGCTCTGCTTACTGGCGCTTTTTTAACACAATGCAAATACCAGCGTTCTTTGATTTCAAAATGAAAGGTATTGCAAAAGAAATTATAATTTTCCAAATTTGTAGCTTTTTTCATATCCAAACCAGTCATAATGAAGCATACTTTAGTATTTTGCTACTTTAATGGGTGGCCAAGCAAAATTATTCATCGTCATACATCTTTCGTTGATGAGAAAACGAAGCTAAATCGAGAATGGAATCCTTAACCTTAAGACGTATCATAGACATGCGGGTACTGAGACTAGCAATCTTAGGTAAATCTCAATGTTTTTACCTCAGAATATGGAGTCGCAATTGCAAGAAATCTTCCAAAAGGCTACTAATTAAGGAGGCAGGTATCCTAGCACGCTTTGGGTATAACTGGTAACACGCTAATGGTGCAAAGTTTCACAGTTTCTTTCAGCTTTTATCCAAGACTTTTAATTAACTCAAACATGTACGTAATGGTTTATTAGCCTGCTATATTCAGCTTCCAAAGCGATATAGGAAGTTCCATTTGGTTGTTCTAACTAAAGTTTGATTTGAAAAATAATGGTATCAGGTAGGCTATTTGGTTTGGATTAATGAACTGATATTCTCGGTAATGACATGTTCTTTTACTTTAATAAACTTTTTTTTCTTATGCAATCACTCTACTACGCAGTGGTGTTTTTCGCACTAAACTGAAGTCTGGAGTAAAGTTTTGCCAGTCGGCTACAAATTTTGAATAATCTACACTCAGGTTAAGTAATTTCGCAGCAAAACGAACTCTTCTACCTCAAGAAATCTCTGGGAAAAATCCTTGTTTTGTAAGATACACGTATCAACTCAGAAATCATTTTTTAAATTTTATGAAAGGGTTGATTCTGTTTTTTTGCAATTATGTCTTATTGTTCTAAATTCTATGCGCTACATCGTGCTTATTTCACCTCGTCTCTCGCTGTCTCCAATCCCTAAGCTCCCTTAGAAGCACATATTTGTTTGTAGGCCTGTATGTTGCATGTTTATCCTCCTATCACGAGAAAGCGATCAATGCGCTATATGAGCTCGCTTAGGAGTTGCCAGTCATCTGTCTACCACACCAAGTTGGGAGAATCCCGCTAAGGCGATAATTGCTTTTCCCAACGACACAACAAGTAAACTTGCCGGCTTATTCTCCACACTGTCCCTTTAATGCTGAGCCTCCCGCAAGGAAGCTGTGAATACCAATCTTAAAGTCGTTGGTTTGAGCCGACTCGGAATCAAACCCAAGTCTACAGCTCCCGAGGCGGACGCTCTCACAACTCGGCCATCTGAGCTGTTAAAATGTGTGTTTGTTACATCGTGTTTTATCTTTCTAGTGCGGAATTATTCACGTTCCAAAATTGAATTTTTGCGTTCATCGATCCACAGACCGACCGGTTAGTGCGGTTGTTAAGTGCATCGGTGCGGAAGGTCATGGGTTTGATTTACGGCCCGTGTGTTTAATACATCTAGTGATAAAGTTAGTGTAAACTACAGTTTGTCATTAGGTATATTAAACACTGAACACAGGGCCGGCGCCAAGGAGGGGCCAGGCTCAATTGACATGCTTGGACCTTCCGCTTAACAAGGTTACTTTTTTGAAGACAGCGGCTTTTGTGCTTAATTTTAAACTTTGGCTCCCCCTGATAAACTCTTGGACCCCTAAGTCGACTGTTTTGGCGTCGGCTCTGACTGAACATAAACCTTCAGTAAAAGAAGAAACTGTCGACCGGCCGGTCAGTTGGTAACCGGCGTAGATCTTCAATTGTCAACCGGCGTAGATTTTTGATTTTACTGGTCGGGTTGGGTCGAGAAAATCCTAATCGGTTCCATCTCTGATCGCGAGTACAATTAAGATTTGATTTTGACATTGCTGCAGTTCAAAAAAACTTCCGAGACGGCCTTTACACGTGAAAAAAATTCTCGCGGGACACCGTTAGGTTTGGCGAGCAGTGTGATTGGGAGATAGTCAGCAATTTAATAAGAAATAACACGAGAAAAAACAGCTAACACTTGGGCGGATACTTCGTCTCATTTCTGGTGCCATTGTCAGTTCTGGTGGTGCTGGTGTTTCTGGTGGTCATCCTGGTGCCGTAGGTTTATTGCGTTGACAGTAGCACCAGAAGGCGCCAGAAGTGAGCAGAAATAGCCCAAGTGTTTTTACGCTGTTTCATAGCTTCAATATTTATAATTAAACCGCTGACCATGTTGTGCCAGAATCTATGGAGATGTCCTCCTTACTCATAAAAAGCAGCTACTCCTGCAATAAACGTTGCGTAGTGTTGTAAGTCAAAAACTATAACGAGTCGTTTTTTTTACAAAAAAACGTGTTTTTTATTCTTTGGTTATTTGTTATACTCGTACAGATATAGGTCTAATTTTAATAACGTGCTACGTAATTTTGCTGCGTATTGCTGTTGCAAACATTTGGGGTTGAGCAAAAACTACACACAAGTTACACAACAAAGAAAGCTTCAAAAATCAAAAAAATCTTCATTATACTCGCGGTATTACGCCGAAGCGTGTAACGAATGACGGGGCCCATCTCCGCGGCTAAGCGCCTGGGCTACACAGCTCCAAAGGAACGTTGCAGCGGTGGCAAGCCGTTGGCGACACTGTGCCGATTTGACCGACCCGGGATTTGAACCCCAACCTCCCGCACCAATAGCGTGTGCGCTTAGCAACTGAGATAATGGCCCGTTCAAGAAAACTTTAGTTTGCAAAATTAAATCGCTTGAGCGTATCATTACAAATAAATAAATTTAAAGGGTTTTTGATAACAGTCTTGCGGCTCGTTGGCGGCCCAATACTGGAAAAAAGCAATAGAACTGAACCGTTAGCGGACCGACAAAAAGTCCTGCTAGCGGCTAGGCTTTGGGCTTTCATTTTTCTCGGATTTGGAACTACACGAGAAACGGGAAAATTTTCAAAAAATTTCTCGGCAATACCGGGAAACTCCCGAAATCTCGAAAATCCTCGGGATTTCTGGGATTCGGAGAATTTCCGGGAAATTTTCGCGGGACATTTTTTCAAGCTTGATTATTTGGACATTTTTTCTGATTTTCAGCATTTCAGATTTAGTTTTTAGCATTTTGTTATGTTGTTTTGACAAACTTAGCTGGAGTTTATATATTTTTTCGACAAATTGAAAAAAAAAATTGATCTCACAAACATTTCGTCTTAAAAAAATTTGCGAATTTTGAAAAATAATTTTTAGTAAGCAAAAACAAGTTTTAATTTTAACACTAGCTAGGTTAGTCAAACTAGCACTTAAGGCAACCAAAATGGCTCATAGCCATGCCATAAATGCCATCTTTAGCATCGAGCAATGTGTGCAGGCTATATTTCTGTTGTTAATGGTAACTTACAGTACAGTTACAACTTGACTTGACAAAAACAAAGAAACTATAAAAAAAAAAAATCGAAGCAAAAAAAAAACGGTTTTTAACCACACTAATGTTGTGTAAAAACCAGCCACTTCGCGTAGTGTGGCAACATCGCTTTCGGTTCGATTCCCGAGCTGTTAAAATTGGACACAGTGTCGCCAACGGCTCGCCACCGCTGCGACTTTTCTTCAGAACTGTGTTGGCCAGGCGTTGGGCTGCGAAGGTGGGCCTCATCTCTCGTTACATGCTTCAGGTATGATGAAGATTTGATTTTTTTTTTTGAAATTTAGCGCACGTTTCTTGCTTTTATATCAGAAATGCAAGTTACCAACCTCTACCCGGTGCATCCCAGAAACTGATTAAGACCATCAGGCTAATAGTAACAAACAGAGCCAGTCCATTAATAACACACTACGCATTGTAACTGGAGCCTTCCAACACCAATTAACGGATTACCAAACGGTTCTCGCTGGCATCCTACCAACAGAGCTCAGCGATGGCGGAAGCATTTCTAAAGTGGGAGTTCCGCTTTTTCCGAGCGATTGGTGGTTGCATAGCTGGCTACTAGGCTAAGCGGCACGTGGCTCTAACTTCACAATTAAAAGTGAGGTAAGGCGGTGATAAAGAAACAAGTTTAAGCTCGTTATTCGTAACAATTCGCAATCAAAGTCATGACGAAGGTGCAAAACCGCGTTTGCTCGAAGGATGTACGAAAAAGATTACCATCGGTCACATTTGGAGCCATAGAAAGCGCGCAAATTTAAATCCTTGCAACAGCCAATGAACCATATCTGTGGATAGATTAACCTGAACCAGGAGTGAACCTACTTAAAAATTAAGATACAGGTTTTTTTGTGATGATGCCTACTGCCTAACATAACGTTTGATCATGGTGCACTGATAACTATTTGGTTCACAGAATTCCGCTATGGTTGTTATGCAACAGATGGCTTGACCGCGCGAACGCTTTGCATGATTCATTTTTATAACCAATTTTTTTTAGTTTACTTTTCCTTCTTTGCGATTAACTTAAGTAGTCACACAAGGACACGTGGCAAAGACACGCCCAATTTGACTCATTGATCACCAAGGGCGAATGAAAACAAGCCCCTCCCTGTCTAAATCCGGCCCTGGCCCTCCCCAAATTTTTCGCTAGCCACTACCCTGGGCAGGGGCGTACCCAGGGGAGAGCAATTGACCTCCCCAAAATATTTACAGTTACCACCAGCCTACAAACAAAGATACTAATGCTATAATCAAGATAATCAATCATTCTCACATTAGAAATAAAACAAAACTGAAATTGAAATTACTAACTGTTTTAATGATCATTTTTCTACAATAGCTGAAAAACTAAATGATAAGCTACCCCCATCTCCAACTAAATTTACTGATTATTTACCTCCGTCAAATCCCTCCTCAATGTTTTTCACCCCTACAAATATAGTCGAAGTGAAAAGATTGATATCTGTACTTAAACCTAAGCTGAGTGCTGGAGTTGACCATATACCTCCAATCGTTCTGAGATATCTTCCAGATAATGCACTTAATGCCCTGACCTACATATTCAATCAGTCTTTGGGTCAAGGAAAATTTCTTTCTGAGTTTAAAAAGGCCAAGGTCATACCAGTATTCAAAAAAGGAAATCCTAAAAACGTTTTCAATTACAGACCTATTAGTTTACTTTCGTCCCTGACAAAGATTCTCGAAAAAATTGTTTACACTAGATTGCATTCGTTTATTAACATGAACAATAATATCTCGCAACAGCAGTTTGGATTTCGGCATAAGCATTCAACTAATCACGCAACAACTTTGCTCATCAGTAACATAGTTGATGCTTTTGAAAGAAAACAACTAGTACTTGGAATCTTTCTTGATATATCAAAAGCATTTGACACAATTGACCATTCCATTTTACTGCATAAACTTAATAATTACGGTGTAAGAGGAGTATCATTAAATTGGTTTGAAAGTTATCTCTCCAATCGCTCTCAAATTGTTGAATACGCTGGTGCTATTTCTTCGAACCAGAGAAATACCTTCTGCTCCGTGCCGCAAGGCTCAATTCTTGCCCCTTTACTTTTTGTCATCTATGTAAACGACTTCAAAAATTGCTTGCGGTTTAGCACAAATATATCTTTTGCAGACGATACCAATGTTTTCATTGTTGATAAACACTTGCAAGCGCTTTATGAAAAAGGAAACACAGAACTTGAAAACATAGATAACTGGATGATAGCAAATAAACTGTCCATAAACGCTAACTTAAATTTGGAGCGTGTAGTTCTTTTGAAGGTTAGAATTTTTTTTTTTTTTTTCAGGAAGGTGGGAAGTTGCTATGCTGCACTGATGAGACCATAATAAGGTCGAAACGCGTCTGCAGCTGCAAATGAGTGGGTTACCATAGGGGCTTCTAGTGATGTGGGCTAGTTAGGCTACCGGGAACTTAGTTGTGGGTTAGTGGTTATAGGTTCTTTCAATGGGTATCGTTGTTTGGGGCCAAAAACTTGAGTTTGATATAGAAGTAACCTTTAAAGGTGCTAGGTAGAATGCATTGTATGTTGATGGATTTACTTCATGGATTTGAAGTTTTAAGCACCACTGAAGAGACTTTATTTAATAGTCGAAACTAATTATATAATTTTCCTAACTCCAAAATCTCATTCAGTTAAAAGTTTTCAACTGAAATTAAGAAATAACAAGGTTGAAAAAGTGTCTTCAACACGATTCTTGGGGGTGATAATAAATGAAAATTTGTCTTGGAAGTACCATATGGATATGATAAAGCAAAAAATGAGAGCTGCTCTTGGTGCTGTTATGCGCATCCGCTCATATCTATCATCTAAAGCCATGCTTAGTCTTTATCACTCGTTGCTACTCAGCCATGTCCGCTATTGTATAAGTAATTGGTGTTTTGGAAACGAAACTAAAATTCAACAATTACAGCGCATATGTAATAAATTTATCAGATTAGTATTTGGCTTAAAGAGACGTGAAAGTGTCAAAAAAGCGATGAAACAAAATGGCCTTCTAACTATCAAACAAATTTATCAAGTTGAAATAGCTATATTCATGTATAAAACTGTAAAAAAAAGTAATCCAGTAGCGTTACAGAATTTATTTGAATTAAAATCCAGTCGAATGTCTACCAGAAGTAATAGTCTGCATATTTCTCCGGCGTACAGATTAACTTTATGCCAACAATCAATTAAATTTTGCGGGCCTAAATTATGGAGTAAATTACCAAATGCGATTAAAGAGTGTCAAAGTTTAAAATCTTTCTCTGACAAAGTTAAAACTCATTTTTTAAACATAGACTAACAAAGTAGATGCAAACTTGATCGATTAGCTTCACAGTTGTTTGATTATTCTATTTCTTACGAGTTAATCTGCTGTGGTGCTGCTGTACATTTTTGTTGCAGATATCCTTAGAGAAAGCTGAAGACGTTAAGTGAAAATTCTTCGGAGACTGAGCCTAGCAAAGAAACCTGCTGACCAACTGCATTACCAACCACAATGAAGCAAAAGGAAAAATTTTCAGTGTTTTACTTCGAGGAGATTGTTAATTGCCTCATCATGACTCTTCATTTACGCTATGTTAAATCTTCATAAATCATCCGTATGTTTATTTGTTCTCAAACCGCAGTCACCGCCATTTAATGTCATAGTAAAAAATCAATAGGCTAATGAAAAAAAGAAAAAAAATAAATATTGCGATTCAACTCCTGGTTATGAGTAAAAACTACATCCGGTTGTGAACTTGCTAACTAGCAAGGGTGGATGAATGAGGGTACCCAATCACAACTCCCTCCAGGTAACCCTTGGGCAAGGTTTAGAGCCTGTTAGCCTCTCTTAGCAGGGGTCACAAAGCTACTCCATTGTTCTTATCACTAGTAGGCCTGCCATGCTACTCATCTTTTTTTTTGTTTATTGTTTTGTAATTCGTTTGATGTGTTGTTTATAATTTCCTGTTTACGAAGTAGCCTATATCTTGACTGTTAAGGTCATGCAGCCATGCCAAGTCAGCTTTCGACTGGCATGCTTCAACCATAGACTTTTTATTACATAGACTGGAAACTTAGAATTATGCCTTTTTTCTCTCACGCTTCAGTTGTTCTGGGTCGACAGCAATGTCTGGACGATCTCGCACAATAAAAGCTATGCAGCTATAGCCTTTTGTGAGCGATTGCAAATGGGCAGCAGGAATTGTACATAAAATAGTATCGTAAAATCAAACATATGAAATTCTATTCAAGAATTTTGCGTCTGATAAACACAATACGCTTTATAAAAAAGTGAAAGTAATTAGCCTAAATAGCACGCAATATGACGGTTTTAAAAGATATAAAGGGCGTATGCATGCGGATTGTGAGTTGCCCGTCGCTTCTTCGTAATTTTCTTGAAACGGAAGCGTTTTTCTTTTTCAGTGGTATTGACCTCCACACAATTTTTTTGTACTGCGATATGATATAAGCATTTAAACCGCAAAATTCAGAAATTCAAGAATATATCGCCAGTTTCCGCTACGTACTTTTATCAAAAGTTCCTTTGGCAATAAAGCAAGCGCTTTTATTATAAGCCACATTTTGCACGAAAATGAAAACATAAAGCGTCCATTCGATTGCATATGGTGTACAAAACTTTCAGCGTCAACTGAAAAGTTAAATTGCTACTGTAAAGAAAACTTTTTATGCCTTAGTCGGGGTTGTCTTCTTGTCGATATTATTAAAGTTTTAGTGATGAGGCCATCACACCTTTATTTGGTAGCCAACAACACATGCCTTGTTACATAAGAACTATAACTGAGCTTTAGTAGTTTTGATTCAGCATATTTTAACTTGTAGTAATAGTAAATCTACGATATTGCTATTTCTGAAGTGGTCATAATCATTGTAATACGATTAATTATTATCTCCACTCATAATAATTATTTATAGGCTGTCGTTGTTGGCACACCAGGTAAGGTATTGCGGACTGAAGCATATGGCTTAAGCTACAATGTTCAGAAAACAATTAATAATAATTTATTTTCCCCAAGTTTTGTTGTAGCAGGTTTGGATATAATTTTCCCAATGGCTTGACAGAGTTACTGAAATGATATGAACATATGAACTTTATTAGAAGTTTGTCAGCGACATGGCTTTATTAGAAGTTTGTCGACGACAAGATATTTGTCAGCGACATAGCCGAGCGGTACCGCGCGCAGGTGACAGATCCTACGTGACGGGTTTGATTCGCGGCTGGAGCCGATTGCATTTGACATATATAGTGGGTGGCTGCTGACTCAAAGAGCACAAGCTCACTTCGCAGTCTCCCTCAATAGTTACTGTTGAATTTTCAGTTCAACTTTATTAGAAAGCTTGAATATGACAGAAACTTCTAGCAAGTCTGAATTCGTTCCATACACACAACGACAATGTTACCACTGATTTTTTGTCTCTACAATAAAAAGTAATAAAAAAAAAATGATCACCGTCCTCTTAGCTACAAAATTTATCTATACTGTAAATTCGTGATAGCAGGGCGGTCCCAAAAGGGGGCCAGGAGAGGCTTGCCTCCCCCTAATCGACATGCTTGCCCCCCCCAATCGACGTGCTTGCCCCCCAAATAACAAGCGTACTCTTTTAAAGACAGCGGCTTTCGTGCTTAATTTCAAACTTTAGCTCCCCTAAGTCGACTGCTCTCGCGTCGCGTCTGCATGACAGCATTCGCAATCGCAGTGCTAAGCATATCCTCAAATTGCTTAGCATATCGTATGAATAAATCAGTCTACGCAAAATGTTGAAAATCTATAGGTTTTATTTATTTGCATACTTATCCTTCTATCACGAGAAAGCGTCAAGGCGCTATACAGTTCAAAATACGTCATGCGATCATGACCGTCCTAAATACGTCAATCCACTAGTAGCCTACACCTAGTCCTAATCAATTTTCTTTTCGGCGTATTTAAGAAGGAACAAAGTCGTCCCGATTTGTAGCAGTTTTTTCAACACTACGACAGAGTTTTATGAAATGCTTGATTTTGAAATTGTACAATCGCATTGGCAGTACTTAATCCCAGGGCAGAAACTAGGCAACGCGCTCCCCCCCCCCCCGAAATTATCTTTTGGGGCCTTCTAAAATTTTTTTCTAGGATAGTGATACAAAAGAGCGAGCCCCGAAGGGGCGATGCCAAGCTAGGGGCGTCTAGGGGCATGTCCCCCAAAACATTTTGCGGAATTTGACCTTATTTTGGAGGCTTTTTGAGCCTTTAAAGTTGCTCAGTTTTAACAAGGTTTAATAGTCTGATTTACTAGGTCCCTTCGAAACCCACTAAAATAATGCTGCAGGCAAACCCTACTCTAACATTTCGCTACCTATGCGAAGAAAAAACGTTTTTAAGGCTTATTTTTGCGCCTTCCACTTGAGGATGAGGGGGCCTTGGTATGCTACTAAACGTTTGTTTGCTAGTTTGGCGACTGCTATCGTTCGAAAAATTTGCAGGCCCCCCCCCATGGCCAAAAGCATAAATATGGTATGGGGGTCTCACATCGCGCGAGTTAGGACAAAAAGCATATTGAATCTTAGAATAGGCCTATTTAAGGCACCTTTATCATACGTTGAGTAAATAGTAATACGTACTGACTACTTACTGGGCCCCCTTTTTGTGCGTGACCCCCCCGGTCGGGGGGTTCGGGGGGCGATAGTTTCGGCACAGCTTAATCCCCGGTCTCCACATTATTTCTAAAAGCAAGAGCTTTTTCATGTAGAAATAAATGTACAGTATCTAAATTAAACAATTTGCCAAGGCTTATAGGCCTACTTCATGAAATTTTGTGATAGATGAAGAGGTTTGTGAAATCTTTTCGGATATGTGTCACCAAATACGCGAAAAAGTTGTCAGTGACATTTTAGATCGCATAGTTTAAACAGTTCACCACAACATGAAATAGTTCAAGCAAATTTAAAAAAAAATTCCATACTTGCTTGAATTCGCCAAAGAAATCGAAACCTTTTGTATTTACGTTGCAGTTAAAGTTTTCTTACAAACCCCTACCAAGGGTTATACAACAAATGTGCTAAAACAAGTTTTCAATTTCAAACTTAAGTTTCTGCAAAACTCTTAAAATTTTTAAATGTAAACATAAAGTTGCCTTTACTTAAAAATTTTTGTTTTCGAATGAAACAGAAATTAACGTTATATTTTTTGATCAACTAAACAACATCGATCTGTTTGCAGCACTATCACACTTTTTCCACTCACCAGTCATCACAAATACTAAATACTAACATTATCAGTTAAAATTTAATCGTTATTTTTGTACATGATACAGTATAACTTATTGTTTTATAGAGCTTATTCAGCGCTAGCGAATTAAGTATACAGAATAAACCGGGCGTGCAAAAAAAAGGCTCCGTCTGGGAGCAAAGTTTGTTTCTTCTATTAGACATGCCTTTTTCTCTCGCGCTGAGTTTCCAGTCTATATAATAGAAAGTCTATGCTTCAACGCTTACTCGTTTTTGCTGCATGTGCCTTTTTCCGTTATTATGCCAATATTTGTAAATTGTTAATGATTGTGCGTGTTGCGGAAATAAAACTTTGATTGATTGATTGATTGAAAAACTCAAAACCAATGAAAAATTTTTGCTTTGAAATTCGTGCCGGTGCGGATTTGGATGAGGTAACGGTACCGCGCGGTACAAAAAAAGCACCCTAAACCGATTTAGATTAAATTTCGGCACGTGTTACGATTGCGTTATCTGTTTGCATTCTCGCACAATTTTATTTTCCTGAGTTGAGCTAGAACACACAAATCGGTATCAAACACTTTTAAATTGCAATAAATAACGAACAACGCATAACAAGCACATTATAGGCGCTTACGCAATTCTTTTCTTCATTTCACGATACCTTACACCGACCGCTTACATCTCTATAGCCTTTCAAAGTTAGTTTACAATAATAATTTTTGCATTCTATTGTTATTTTCACCGATCACCCCCCCCCCCCACACCCTCCGATACTCTATTGTAACACAGTTCCACAATAGCTTTCAAATATATCTAAGTTACATTTATTTTCGCTCGTTTTTAATTTTTTTGCAAGGTTGTTTGGGGTAGGGCCATCGCCCTTTATCTCCTCCCCTACATACGTTAGTGATTGTGACGTGTGTCCACAAAAAATCCTCTCTCGAATCTGCTGGAGCTCTTTATAAGCGTAGACGCTATAGCGACTTCAAAAATTCTTTTTTTTACTTTTTGCGGTTTAACAGCATAATAAAAGCTGAAACAGAAAAAAAACGTCTCTAAATCTTTTAAATTCTGAACTTTTCTTACATGTTTTCGCAACAGTTCTTATGCTATGGTAGGTAAAGCTGTGGCACAACGCAGCTACCACATCGAATTCCGGTATGTGTGTTCTCGATGATAGAATGAAGCCTATACTTATAGCATGCTGCGAAATACAAGCAGGTTGACTTCATCAGTTTATTTTAAGTAAGTGCAAATTGCAAATTTTTGAAAGGTTGCTAATGATAGACGTTACTGCATTGGGTTTAGGCTGCTTGCCATTTGAGTTAGGCTCAGTTCAGTAACCTAAAAAGGTTACAATAACCTAAAAAGGTAGTTGTAGAATAACTACCGGTACCGGTAGTCTGGTAGTAGTCTATTGTGAGTGATTTTACAATTTTTTTCGCCTTGATTTTTAGTGTCGTCTAGTCACACCGGAGTGTGGACATTAGGCTTAGTACCATACACAGTCAGGCAATGGTAGTCAGATTAGTCGGTGTCTTTTATAGCTGTATTTACAATTCATACCAGTACTGGTACTGGTATACCGGTATGTCTACTGTACAATACAGAATACTGGTTCCAGTAGGCCTACCCGTATAACAATACTGAGTGTAACTGTGTGGGCTAAGTTTTCTAAACTGTGAAATTGGCCAGTGGGTCAGCTGGTCAGTTGCCACTGCTCAGTGCTGTACGGTTTATCAAGTAAGCTAGGCCCATCACTAGGTTAACAGGTTTAGTAAAACAGTTTCACTAGTCTTAAGCATGATAGATTCAGAATTAGAACAATCTAGACAACTTTACAAGAAGACAGCTAGTGCTACTGGCAGACTGATATAGTCTAGTTGATGTGTTCAGCTTGCTTCTTTATGAAAAGTTGTCCAGTATTTCTGAGAAATTATTTATAGCTAGACTAGCCTTTGGCAGTGTGCTGTAGTGTAATCTAGTCTGCATTGGTACCCTGTCCACACACCCAATTTTTGTAAAAAGCCAAAAGCCTTCAAGCTTTCCAGTTTGCATCATTATCACTGATCAAATGTTTGGCATCATAACTGAAAAAAGGGGTTGTAGCATCAAAAGTTTATTTATGATGCAGCAAGCCCGTGGGCTTTTAAACATTTGGCCCACTAATTTTGGACAAGTGGATAGCTGGATAGGGTAAGTCATAAGTGTGTTGAAGGACTAAACTGCTAAACTACACTGTACACAAAGCTTTGTGGAAGTCAAAGACCTTGACCTGTTGGCCCTGCACTAACTTGGTGCACCTGCTGCACTTTCTGTTCATCACAGTCTCAGCTCTGAGTTTATTGCTGTTACAAAACAATGCCCCAAACCTTTATGATGTCTCTTAGTGTAATCTACCGGTCGTCCAGTTAGGAGCAGTGTGATTATGATAAAGTGCAGTACCGGTAATAAAAAATGGGCAGTGTCTAGAGCACCAGCCCAGTTTCCATTTCCAAAAGCTGCATCACTGGCAGTTTACAATCTTTCTATAATTGCGTCGCTGTCTTGTGGGTTCAATTTTCTCGCTCTGCAGCGGACCGCTTGTTTGTTTCTATAAACTGATAAAAGTCTGCTGGTGCTCTAGACACTTCCTAAAAAACACACAGTGCATGATGACAAATCATTGAACAGGTGATGGTAGGATATAAACATGCAACAACTGAAATATCTGCTTGTGTTTTGTATTGGTATAGCAGGCCTTGCTCTGACTGATGAATAAAGAACCATATATACTTGTTAGACGTGAATTTACTGGATTTGGCATTGCGTTTCTTGTTACATTGCAAAGAAATTGAAATTTTTTCTATGAAACTTCATAAAAGTGTTTACCGGTATTTAGCCGTTAATGACAAAATACTGATTGGCTGATTTTTTCAAAACCGGGTGTGCATATAGGTGCAAGCCAATTAACAATCATCATGTCATGTGTATACAGTATGCACGCCTATATTTTTAGCCAATCAGTATTTTGCCATTAATGGCAAAATAGACACTGCCAAATTTAATCATAATTTTGAAATATGGAATAACATAAAAACAAAGATAGACTCTAACCTCTATAATATAATTTTAAAATAATCATAATTTTGAAAAAAAAGAATAACATATAAACAAAGATAGACTCTAAACTCTAACCTCTATAAGATAGACAGATAGACTCTAACCTCTCACACTTCCACGAGACTCACTGTTCCCTGCTTCTTCCAACCTATGAGGTTAGTACATTATTTTTACTTTTAGCCCGCTTCATAGACGTTAGACTTTTTTTAGCTTAGGATTTTTACTTACTATTGTTAGTGCTGGTTATATGTTCTGCAGCCACTTGATGAAGCCAGCGTTACACTGGCGAAAGCTCGTGTCTATTAATAAATGAATGTTAGTCAAAGAGTGTCATCATTTTTAACTGTTCACCATTTCAATTATGACTAACGCGGCTAACCCCCCTGTTGATAAAAACAAAGATAAGAAATCAGGCTTAGTCATTGTAGTGAAATTATTGGTTTTTGGTGGTTTATAAGAAACTGCTGTCTATCTCCAAAGTAAATTTAGGCACACATCAAGTTATACATTACAATATTCAGTGCTAATTGATTCTGTCAATGATTTTTGAAAATAGTTTGCTTTGACAGTTGAAGTTATATAATTAAAAATATATAACTCATGTTTTCTAACATCATAATTGCACTAAATTTGGGAGTTTAAAGCAATTGAAGTAGCCTAGTGGTTTGTGTGGGGTCTCATCTAGAGTAAGTCGTTCGCGTCTAGAATAACCCGTTCGGGTAAGGAGACGAAAGACACGGATGGCTTATTGTGATCAGGAAGTTTGTTTGTTTTATTATGTTCAGATCGCGATCGGCAATTTCTACTATGCACAACTTTGTTGAAAGTTGTGCGTGTGCGCGCAGGCAATTCGATCTGCACTATGCAAAAATCGCTCTAGGAGCGAGTTGCGATTGAGTTTCGCTGTGCTGCGGCTCAAATATTGCGATCTGTGTGTAAACGCGCCTTTACTCTAGGTGAGACCCATTTGTGTGTTAATTAACTCTGTGCATAATGTGTTTGGCATAAGGCCAAGGTATGCAGCAAAGAAAAAACCTATGAAAAACTGGGAGGTGCTGTAAAGGCTATTTTGTTACTGGACTAAGAGATTTCTTAGTCTTTTTGGTGTGTTTCTTTGTTTGTGGCTTTTGTGTTTTTAAAAGTTTTTAAAGAATCAAGAAATAGGTAAAAACCACTGGTTTCCTTTTTACATTTAACACTCAATTTAAGTTTTGGGCAAGTTTATAGAAGATTTTTGAATTTGGGCGATTTCTCACTTGCTAAAAATTCAGGGACATCGCGAGTGCACACTGGCTAGGTGTACTTGTATGCTGTATAAAGTTTTTCCTAATAGTTTACGCTGACTTTTAAATGAAAAATTTTGCTTTGCAGTTGTAATTGTACTGGCAATAGATTTCATGCTTATTTTGTATTGTGTACCTCGTTGCTTTAACCACTTTTGAATTATTTAAGTGTGTGTGAGAATGGATGATTTTTCTGATATTGATCCTAACTTTGAGCCTCAATCAAGACCTCGTTCTTGCACGTGGCCAACAAAAAGACCTAATATTGGTAGAAAGCAAGAAACTTCTCCTGAAGATGATGGTCCTATGATGTTGGAGACTACGCTTGAAGAATCAAGTTTTTCAGAGCAAGTGATGCCTGATGACATGATGAATCTTACAGCTCTATCTGGGGTCAAACGGGAAGACCAAGATGACTTGTCTTTTCCAAAATTTTCAAGTTTTTTGGACAGCGGCAATGAACTTCTAGATTCAGCGTATGTATTTGATCAGATTACTGATTTTGGAAGTATGTTATCTGCACAGCCTGCTTCATCTCTTACTGAAGGTTCATCACAGCAATTGTCATTTACCAAGCTAGAAACTATTCCACAAGGAAGTGCTTTTTCTGGAAGTAGCTATATCAGCAAATTAGCTGGAACAAGTCAAGATACACTTGCCGGCACAGGCAATTTAGAATTTGCGAAAAAGATCGACTCTGGTGCTGAAAAACAGCTTCAAACCCAATGTATTGGCAACAGTTTAAATTCCACAGCTAATGTTGTGTCAAAAGTTAAAACATCTTCTAGGAAAAATGCTTGGGGAAATCAGTCTTATGCAGATCTTATAACCCAAGCTATTGAAAGTGCACCTGACAAGCGTCTAACTCTAGCTCAAATCTATGATTGGATAGTCAAGAATATTGAGCACTTTAAGGATAAGGGAGATAGTAATTCATCTGCTGGTTGGAAGGTGAGTTGGATTACTGGTACTTCTATTTTAACTTTATTAGCTGTGAACACATATGTTATGCGCTGCATAACCAAGCTACATTTACAGACCACTTTCCCTTTTTCCCTTTACCTGTCTTTTCTAAGGTTATAGAAAAATTAATTAAAACCGGAATTCTTAGTTTTATTATTGGGTATGATGTACTATATGACCGCCAAAGTGGATTTCGAAAGAAACGCTGCACCATATATCCTCTCAATGATGTAATTACTGAATGCTATGACAATATTAACAGTGGAAACCTTTCGTGTGTAAAGCGTTAGATATAGAAAAAACATTTGATACGTTTAATTTTGACATACTGCTTTACAAATTAGACTATTATGGTATACGTGGTCCATGTTACAAACTCTTTAATAGTTACTTAAACAATAGAAAGCTGATGGTTTGTTTGTCTGGATACAAATCTGGCTTGGTTGACGTAAAATGCGATGTTCCTCTGGGATCAGTCCTTGGCCCATTACTTTTCATCCTTTATGTTAATGATATGAGAAATGCGTTACAAACTATACCAAGACTGTTCGCTGACGACACTTGTTTATTCCTGACTGTTAAAAACATAGTTGATCTTGAAATAATTGGTAATTCTGAATTAAGTTCGTTAAAAAACTGGATGGATACAAATAGGTTGACAGTAAAGCCGACAAACTCAAAACTTATAATCGTAAACCCCAAGCTCCGAGCCCCTCAAATACAATTCTCTCTGTTATACGATGATACATGCATCAGAAATGATAAATCGTTAAAATATGTAGGAGTTAAACTAGATCAAGAATTGAACTTTTTACCCCATCTTACCAACTTTGAAAATAAAAATGTGGGTATAAAAAATGTAGGTATAATAACTAAATTGAAATATTATTTACCCAATTCCGCTCTTTTAATGCTCAACTACTTGGTAGTTTATTCTCATATTTTGTACGGAATTATTCTTTGGTGCTCAACGTATACATCGCACCTTAAAAAGCTGCAATTACTACAAAACAAAGCTGTGCGTGCGATTTATTCTTTAAATTGGCGCGAGCATGTGACACCGTGTTTTGATCGTCTAAGCATTCTAACAGTAAGAGATGTAGCCAAAATGGAAATGGCAAAATTTGTCCACAAATCTGTTAACCATTCCCTACCAAAATATTTTCAAACCTATTTTCGCAAGGTGTCATTGGCACACAAACGTTCTACTAGGCCTTCCTCTAGTTATAATTTAGCAATCCCTCTGTTTCGAACAAGCCGTGCACTAGGGTTTATTAAGTATCCGGGATCGAAGGTTTGGAATTCGATACCAACTGCTATTCAACGTTTAAAAGTTAAAAAGTTTACGCAAACATATCGCGAGCAGATATTGGTTGCATATAAAAATTAACTCTCTAGATTTTACTTGTAGTTCTTTCTCTTAGGACCGGCCGTTAGCTCAGTTGCTAAGCGGACGTTATCGGTGCGGGAGGTCTGGGGTTTGATTCCCGGGCCGGTCAAATCCACACAGTGTCGCCAACGACTTGCCACCGTTGCGACGTTTCTTCGGAGCTGTGTTGCCCAGGCGCTAAGCCGCGGAGATGGGCTCCGCAACTCGTTACCGGCGAGTATAATGAAGATTTGATTTTTGATTTTCTTTCTCTTAATTAGCCACACGCTAAAAGATGTGGCTATCTTATTGCTGCTGCAAGGAGAATTAAATGTGAGCATCACTCTGCTCATGAAAGCAAACATAAGGTAGTCGTTTGACTCGAAGATTTCACGTCCCTTCATGGCTTCCTCATATTGCAGTCAATGAGCTTCAGTTGCATGTTTACATTAAATCTACTGTTTTTTTTCCTTTTTAAAGATTTTTTGAGTGCTTATAGTTGTAATATGAAAATAAACTTGTCTGTCTGTCTATCTCCTGTGCAAATGCCAGGAGTGTTGGATCCATCCAGGTCTGCAAAATTTAGGTTAAAACAAAGATAGGAAGAGAGGAAATATAATTGACGATATTCTGAATCGTCAGCCTAGAATGCAGTTTGTGGAATGTAAAACGTTATTGTGTGAAGTTGATAAAAATAAATTGGTATTGGTCAAGGCTATCTTAAAATCTTTTGTTTCACCCAAAATCTGCATTTCGAAAGTATTCTGGTGACTAAACAAGGTACGGCATCAGATATGCACAGTATGATATCTATACTGTGCTTTTGATTTGCATCAACTGCCTCCCAGAATATGATTAAATGCGATCAGCTGTAGCTGAGAATGGAGCCCTTCACAAAGGATCTTCATTCACGCATGGTGCCGTTAGGCCAAGGGATGATTGCATTTGGTCTTTATGTTGGCTATTTTGTTCTTATCTACAGTCATTAACCGCTTTTAAATATTCATTAAGTATATAAGCAATGTTTCCAACTAGTATATATCCAATTTGCTGATTGGTTATTGAAAAACATACTGTTGAAGAACAGGGGGTTAGTTTTGAAAACGATATATTTTTTGTTTTGAAAGTCTAAAATCCACAAAATTTTGAATAAACATTGTTTTGGAACTCTGCGTTTTACTGTATTATTTGTGACTATTATGTGGGACTATTTCATGGTGTTTGTTTCTTTTTTTATTTAAGTCATAGTATGACTAAGTTGTTTGTTTCAGCTGGTTTAGTTGAAGTGTTTTCCAGTTTCTTTCCATTTCGAAGTTTTACTATATTGTTGTCCAAAAATGTGTTGTGAATTGTGTTAGAGATTGCTGAAGTTGATAATCAAATCTTCAATATGAAAAACAAACATTTTTCGTTGTAATTCTTCTATGATTCATCCTTGGTAGCTGTATGACATTTCAAAATCAACTTCAGTCGTAAAACGGAACTAAATTGTTTTATTTTTGGCTTGCCCCTTCGCGTAAAGAAACAGTGTTATTAGGAAATCGTATGCCGTATTTCATCGGGTTAAACAAGTTTCTCTGCTGGTTAAACGATACCTAGCAATTAAACGTTGCATGCTGGAAATAAACGGGATACTTGGTACAGTTTCTAGCAGTTGATCGTTTCTGTTTCATAGAACGAAGTGGGTGTACTAAGGAATACCGATACTATTCCAGCTTTGATTGTCTGTGCATTTGAACTGCATTACTGATTAATTTATTGATTGTTGAAAGAACGCCTTGGATTTAATTTTCAGTTTGGTTGTTTGAATTTAGCTTCTATCTTTGGTTACCGTGGAACTTTTCTTTCGAAGATACTTCGTTGCGTGTGCCGTGTGATATGAATTTGCTTCCCTGGGTAGAGGCTTTGGTTCAACCTGGATTATTATGCCATTTTTTGCACCATATAAAAAAATTATAGCATATATATATACATTTAATTAATAAAATGTGGTAGAACAAAATGTTATAAGAGTGCTTGGCATAACCAGAAAAGTGCTCAATGTACCTGCCAGGTCTAGAGCTAAATAATAAATAAAAATTATTTAGGGCGAACCCGGCGAAATACCCCTACAGGCTGTATAAGAACTATTTGAATTTTGTTTGAATAAGAAGCCCAGAAGAGCACAGTTGTGTGAAACAGTCTGTAGGGTTATTTTGTCTTAAATAATGTTTGTGTGTTAAAATAACGTAGTTATAGCTCAAACGATCTATTTTTGGTATTATCAAATGATTCAATTACATCTTTTCTAATATTGAAATATATTTTATTGTCACATTGCTCATCTCTTTCCTGATTGACTGACACCGAGAATATTTCTTTTTCCGGTATGTTTTATAATTGCAGTTGTAGCTAATCTTCCTACAAACATACAGAGGTAATTATGCTTGGAACACAGGTGCGCGATTGTTATAACGTAGAAAATAGTATTTTCATTACATCAGGTTGAAGATTAACTGATAAATCAGCACCTGAGTTGAAGTGAAAGAACTTAAATAGGTTTCAATGCTTCAATTTCATGCGAAATTGGTCCAATTATGATGATTTACATACAACCTAATTTTATTTTTGCTGATTTGGCAATTTTAACTGTTTGGTTAACGGCTACATGTGACACAAATGAATTTTAGTTTAAGTGTTTTATAATAATTATGAGTTGCTTGTAGGCACTGTTGGTATTTCATTTGTCATGCTTGTTCTTTCTTGATCTCCTGTATTTTGTTTATTTGATGTTGGATAATGAAGAGCCAGAGGTTTTATTTCATTGGTTGCCAAATACTGATTGATCGCATAAGTTTTTGAAACATTGGCCAGCAATTTTCAACCAGGCTTCTGCACGTACATACCTTAAACCGAGAATCTATGTTATTATTTTGTGCTCACTATATCTTATTGAAAACAATCCGTAATGATGCACTACTCCGCATAATCTTAATTCTGTTTTTTGTGGTAAGTAAATCTTAAGGTGATTTTGATTTTATTTATAAATTCCATGCTTTTTTTCATGAGACAATTAAATTATTTCACAGCGGTTCCTGTAGCCTCTGGAATGTTTCATTAGTGTTCCGCTCCACAAAAAGGTTGCAAGCCACTGCAATAGACGGTCAAGCATAATCAGTTTTTCACAGTGTAATTTTTAGAACGCATTCCCAAGAAAGGTTTGTGGAAAACTATTTTGTTTTCACCAAATTAATTAGATTTTAACAGGTGTTCGCGTTATGTGTTGTTGATCCTCGCATTGTTTTGTGCGTGGTGTTCGGTTATCAGAAAGCTAGAAAGTACAAGTATCATTAGCATTTTTAAGCATTCTTCCATTTTGCTGCTTCATTGCAGCAATATTACCTTGTTTTATAGTGTCTTTGTATCGCAAAAATGAGCTATTAAATATAAAATGTTGAATTAACATATTTCGAAGCATTTCAATCACTTGTGCTGTTATTGGTGTGTCAGTCGTTGTGGTTTGTAGATAGGAGAAAAGGTTTAAAATTCTCTTCGAGTTGCAACAACACCATATACGGTTGAGATAATTGAGCAGATCCATCATGACCACAATGGTGTGGAGGTCTCACACTAAGCAGGCTACCCTTGTTTTGACACATTTGTTGTGAACGTTATTTTTGTGTGGTGTGGATCGCTAAGCTTGTAATTGGAATGACGTAATCGATCCAAGTTTCCCTGCTCAGAATCAACTTACAAAGTAGGCGATGGTTCGAAGTTCGCCTGTTATTTTCGATGCCATTATGACGTCATCGATGATTCATCCACGTGGCAATGTTGTTTACAATTTTGGCCAGCTAAATCTCGCTCGTAATTTGAAATAAGAGAGACCGCTTTCCGGTTCGTCGTTAGTATAAACCACAACTCGATTGGTCAAGCGGTCACGTGACTAGCTGTTGACTCCGCTATACCTTGTTATGTAACACACAATATGAAAATTTTTTTATGAAGTAATGCAGATACAATAGTAACACTATTTATAGGCACACCATTGTCACTGCATTAATTATGCATAAAAAACCAAAGGCAAACTCGTAACCACGTTTGCAGCTTAGATGGCCTAATAGTAAGAGCGTTCGCCTGCAGAGCGGTATACTTGGGTTTGATTTCGAGTTTGGTCAAACCAATGACTTTAAAATTATTATTAGCAGTTTTTCTGCATAATGTTCAGCATTAAAGAGACAGTGTGGAGAATAAGCTGAGTTGTTGAGTCGTTGGGAAAGGCACTTAACGGGATCACCCCGTCTTGGTGTGGTATACAAGTGGCCGCAACTTTTAACCGAGCTCGTTACATCGCTTTCTCGTGATAGGAGGATAAATGTGCAAACAAATACAAAATGACACAAATTACGTTGCCTGTTCTTTTTTAATGGCTTATTGTCCACAAATGTAGCTGCGAATATTGACATTTTTGTATGGTTTTATTTCAGCCTTTGCCTCGCGAAAGCAAACTCTGCCCTAACCCCTAACGGTGTGCAGTTAAAACTCAAGGGAATTGTTTTGCCAAAGATTCAGTATAAACTTTACAGCTATTTTTAGTTCATTTTGTTTACTTTAATTCTGGCAACCCTTACAAAGCCACGAGTTATCGATTTTTTGCTTGCTTTCTGTTCTTTATTGCGGTTTTGGCACCTACACAATTTTAAAGTATCAAATCAAATCTTCATTACACTCGCGTATTACGCCAAATTGTGTAGAGTGGCAGGGACCATTTCCGTAGCTTAGCGCCTTGGCAACACAGTTTCAGAGAACGTCGCAGCGGTGGCGAGCCGTTGGCAACTCTGCATCCTATTTGATCGGCCCCAGAATCGAACCCAGACTTTCTGCGTTAATAGTATAATGTCTTTCGTCACTCTACGTTATCCGGCCGGTTTTGTTCGAATGTTTGTTTGAAATATACTTTGCGAAAGAGATTTTCGTTTGAATAAATTGTTTCACCATCAAGCCAGATCGGATTAGTGCGATTTCTGTTTCATTAAGATGTTTTGCTAGCTTTTAGGGTAAAGCTGATTCATCAAATTTCGTTGAACAAATCTTAATGGCTACCACAACTGCCACCGATGTATTGAAATACGCCTACAGGCTTGGCTGTTTTGTAGCTCGCTGTGTTGAGATCGTTTTACGATGTGTTTACATTGACAATGACTCAGTTTTCGCAAAACCAAGCAGCGATATTAAGTAATGCACCCTTGCGGCTTATGAAAGATTTCATGTTTCGGATCGTGAATTGCTTTCCAAGATGACAGCGGGTTGAAAAATTGTGATACTTCGAACACAGTGTACAGGAGTTATGAAGCTGTGCTTGCATTTTTGTGCGTAAACTTTTGATATAATTTTGACTTTGGTGTTTTGTTGACGTGTACCTGGCTTGATAGTTTTACTACTGGTAAATATTACGCGACGATTTCACCAGTGGTTGAAGACCCCGCTGATGGCACGGTAGGTCTAGGTGCGATTTTCGGGCAGGTCGAATTGATGAGTGGCTAATCAACGGTTCGCCACCGCTGAGACGTTTCTTCGAAGCTGGATTGCCCAGGCGCTGAGCTGCGAAGTTGACCCCGCCATTCGTTACGCGCTTCGACGAATTACCACGAGTATGGTGAAGATTTGATTTACAGTAATTTTAAGCCGATTTTATGGGAAGATACACAACATGGTGACAGTTTTCAATTTTTTTGTTGCAATTTAAGTTTGATTAGTCTTTGTCTTTAGCTAAAAATAGTTATGTTTACTTGAATAATTACGAAATATCAGCTATTTTCTGATTCATCTAGTAGTTTTAGGAGCAGTATTCCGAGTTTGTTTCACTTCAAAGCAACAGTCCTTCATTTTGTCATACCGCAATTTGTCTCATGTCAATGTTATCAAACACATAACAATGTAAGTTATGGAAATATTGATTAGTCAGTATTAATATTACCGTTACGGACATGGAGATTGTAGATAATCCTAAACTGTATTTACAATGCGGTTTCTTGAACATAGAGTAATTCTTATCTGTATAAATTATTCTATACTTTGAATTGGCATAAACAGTAATTTCTTTGAAATATGAAGAAAGCTACCTGTGCGTCGGTGAAAAACAGAAGGTAGTTGCCGTGAATAAACTTGTTTTTGACCAGAACTCTGTTCACAATGATGTTATTGTGAGTGTTCCTTGATATTGTAAAACCTATTTGCGTCCTCAATCGACCCTTTTACGTTGAAAGGCTCTCCAAGGTTTGTGTACTTTCTACTAGCGATGTCACTGTCAGGTATGGCGGCGTAAGCACAGCATTGTGTTTATACTAGTTTGTTACACCATACAACGAGCGAATATTGAGCTAGTCCAGGCTAATGTGCGATGTAAACTGGAGATAATCGTGCGCAAATTCGCTTTGTGTACTCAACTTCTCAGTACGCGTTCCATTGTCATTGTACAAAAGCACTGAACCATAACCGGCAAAAGGAGCATTTGCTCTTGGCGATATGCGTCAATTCTTTATGATAATAAACTTTGAAATGCACTTGGCAAAGAAAATGCACTGTTTTTTGCACAGGCAAATTGCTGCTATTAGTTTGCGC
Source organism: Trididemnum miniatum (assembly GCA_964006365.1). Lineage (NCBI taxonomy): Eukaryota > Metazoa > Chordata > Ascidiacea > Aplousobranchia > Didemnidae > Trididemnum > Trididemnum miniatum. The sequence goes on from OZ023232.1 coordinate 33,747,219, forward strand.
CAGTATGCTTCATCTAGTTATAAAGTTATGTTGCGTTTCAAACTCAAAATATAAAAGCGATAGAGACATAAATTTTTGTGAACTTGAACTGCAGAAAAGAGGTTGACTTTTGGTTTAACAATTGTTATGCCAAGTAATCAATTTTTAAAAAATCGTTTACAAAGTTAGCCGAAACTGTTGCGAGTTCGCTTGTTTTAGTAAATCGGTATCTGAGATGCATTATATCACTAGTAGTGTTAATTAAGCTACTATATAACGGTTGCGGACACGCCCACCGAATTTGACCAATTGAAAAGTGTAGTGTTTCTCCCTTGATGGTGAGATTGTACGCTGTAGAATATACATTTTGTTGATTAAAAGCTCCATCCAGTGTTTTTGTGATGTTGTTTTTCACCTATTATTAACTTCGACTGGTCAATGACTGCATAATATAACGCGGTATGTTAATGGTTTCCTTTAGTCTCCACTGACCACAGAGGCCTGTCCTCAACAATTTTAAAAGAATCTATGCTTAGCTAGTCTTGTTAATCAATTTAAGGTCTCAAAATTATAAAAGATCGTATGGAATCGCCTGAAGAACACAAGACTCTGGTAGATCGATGTGTCATACTGAAATTTGGAGCCTTCGTTGTAGATAACTTGAGTCAAAAAATTATGTGAATGGATAGATGAATCATGGTGTTGTTTGTCACTAAGCTGACGTAATGTTCGATTGATAAGTGGATTGCTAGTGAAGACTTCTGGATCATTACTTAATATTGCTCTCGCGGAAACGTTAAGGTTGCAATAAACCTAAATTTAGCCTTGGGCTACACTTTAAACAAAAACGATGATTCTAACTTTGTTATCACTGTGACGCGATCCATTTTGCTGAAAGAAATCATCATTTACACGAATCTAAAATGGTATTATATTCGCTGAATTTTCTTGCATGCAAGAAATTGAAATTTTTTTAACTGTTAGATGCTGATTTTGCCATCAGTATTTTAACAGCCGTTTAGCGTTATGTTCAAAAACATCGATTGAACTTTTAGCGTTGTGTTCAGCTGTTTCGCGTTCAGCCGTTTAGCGGTGTGTTCAAAAACATCAATTACACATAAATTGAAATTTTTTTAACTGTTAGATACTGATTTTGCCAGCAGTATTTTATCAGCCGTTAAGCGTTGTGTTCAAAGACATCGCTACCGGCGCTGGAAGTATGAGTTCGATACTCGGGTCGGTCAAATCCGACGCAGTGTCGCCACCGGCTCGCCACCGCTGCGACGTTTCTTTGAAGCTGTGTTGCCCAGGCGCTACTTCGCGAAAATAGGCCCCGCCACTCGTTACACGCTTCAGCGTAGGCTAATTAATGTGGCGAGTATGAGGAAGATTTTTGAGAGCTAGACTGTTCTTTGTCGCAAAGTGCGTTCGTTTCTGCTTGAAAATTCGATTATTTAGCTTCAGTCCTAACCTAAATGACTCGGTGTCAAACAGTCACTTTGACGAAATATCGCATGTGTCTTGTGCGATGAAATATTGATTTCTTCCAAGTTTAATTTAAAATCGATGTCAGAAAACCATCCGAGCTGATTCCATTTTCATTTTTTCATTAATTTTTCTTTTCTTAGAATTCAGTACGTCACAATCTCTCCTTGCACAACAAGTTCAAGCGAGTTCAAAATGAGGGGACTGGTAAATCATCGTGGTGGATGATCAACTATGAAGCTAAACCCAACAAGCCAAACCGAAGACGAACTGCTAGCGCGGAAGCTTCTAACTCCAAGCTCAAGCTTGCCAAGGCAAGAGCAGTCAGCAAAAAGGTGAGGCGGTGCAGCGCTCGTCAAAAAGGCAACAGATCAGATGGCCTAGTTATGAGAGCGTGTGCCTCTGGAGCTGTAGACTCGAGTTTCGTTTCGAGTCGGGTCAAACCATTGACTGTAAAGTTGGTTTTCACAACTTAACGCTATGATTAAAGGGATCCTCTTCTTAACGCTATAATTAAAGGGCTAGTGTGTAGAACAAGTCGGCAAGTTCGCTAGTTGTGGCGTTGGGAAAGGCACCTCACTTAGCGTGATTCCCTTATCTTGGTGTGGTAGAGAGATGGCCATTAACTCTTGAGCTCATTATAGCGTTTTGACCGCTTTCTCGTGATAAAAAGATAATTATGCAACTACATAGAAATACAGTTTCCTATTGATTTTGAGCCCTAAAATATCTTGCCTGCGAGAAACAATAGAAGCTTGCGCCAGGCTAGTTGGGTTTCGTCATTGTTCCTTTTATGAAACGTAAGCTCTATTTATTAGGTGAAAGACCAGGTAATGCTTTTAAGGTTGCATAAGCATGGTGCAATTATATTGTAGTAGTATTTATTGCATATTTATTCTCCTATCACGAGCTTGCGATCAAAGCGCTGAGTTCGCTTAGGAGTTTTCGACCGTCTGTCTACCACTCCTAAGATGGGGAATCGCGCTATGTGTCTTTCCCAACAGCACAGCGAGTAAACTTACCTGGTTGCTCTCCACACTGTCCCTTTTTGATGCAGTGCCTCAAGCAGAGAAGCTGCGAGTACTAATTTTAAAGTCATTGGTTTGACCCGACTCGGAATTAAACCCGAGTTTACAGCTCCAGAGGCAGACTCTGTATCCACTCGGCCATATGAGCTTTTAAACGTCTATTATTACGAGTGTTTTGCTTTGTTATGTGCACGATGCACGCATCTTCTAAATTTCTCGTAGCTTAGGAATGTGATAGTATTAGAAAAGCTGCTGGCCGATATCATCACCTAATGTTCTTATGTTTGGCGCTCATGAGTTATGCCTTATTTTTGTTTACTTTTTGGTAATTGCATTTTTGCTAAACGAGTGTAAAAAATCCATACTTCAATATACAGTGTATCAGTTTCAATTTACCCAAGCGAATGTGTAATAAAGTTTATTAATGGCTTGTTACCGTAAGTATCAACTGTTTCCTACCAAATGGCTCTCATCAGTAGCGTGGTTCGACTGAAAAAGCTGTTAAGCAAAAAAACAATAGTTAACATTGTTGTTTTGCGCCCAAGTGCATTTTAGCTATGTGAGCTACTTTCTTTGCTCAGATGGTTTAGTTTTTGCACTTGATTCTTCTGATCTTGTTTTTATTTCCAGAATGAGCTTAAAAAACAGAAAAGTTTGACGAAAAAAGACCCCTCTAGCTGGGTGAGAAGCCCGAATCCCACTGAGGGAATGGGAGACTATCAAACATACAATACGACTGATTTCAGGTGAGGTTTTGAGAGCACAATCTTAAGGCATACTGGACGTCGCTTATCACATTAAAAATGGATCAATTTGATCGAATACTTTGGTCGGAAAGTGTCATAGCAAGAAACACTAGGTTAAATTGAGACTGTGCTGTACGCAAAAATGACATTTGTGTTTGAGAGATTATTTTTTAGCTGTGAGAGGTCAGACAACGTTCAGGGTATTATTGATGGGTTTCGATTTTTCAAATATAGCGCATGGTTACTCATGCATTTGAAGTTGTGAAAGCTCTTATCTGTTATCATTTTCTTTGACTTTTGAAGGCGGCATGTTTTTGACTTTTGTCTCGTAAATATGTAATATCGTCCTGTAATCAGTAAAAAGAGACCTGTTCTGTATTACTTGTGAAAATTTCCAGCTCAATATTGCGGACTGGCAAGAAACTGTTAGTCCGGTTTGTTTCTTCATATGAGCAACAGGGTCTCCTAGTATCAAAACGTTTTTCTGAACAGGTTTTGTTGTATTCATTACTCTGATTATTTCAAATTATAATACTGCATATTGATCAGAAAATATAACGGTAATTGAGGGAGATTGCGAAGTGAGCTAGCACTCTTCTAGTCAGCAACCACCGAGTATATATTAGGGTGTCTCGTTTTTTTCACGATTTTTGAAATTAGAAATGCTTGTGGTCGCATGTGATAGAGTTTTGGGCACTGAGTCCAAAATTTAAAAAAGAAATTAAAATGACGTCATTTAGGGAGGGCTGGCCGCGCTTTGAGCTTTTTTCGGGGGGATTTCCCTAACTCGAGAACAGAAGGAAATAGCGCTTCGACATTGGCATCAAAATGCGCAGAATGGTTGATTTCCTATACCCTTCTAAGAGACTCCGTAGCTCTAACTTTATCCAAAAACAAGTTATTTTGAAAAAATAAATTTTGCGTTATTTTAAGTTATAAATTAATTATTAATGTCAAAAATAACGCTAAATTTATTTTTTCAAAATAACTTGTTTTTGGATAAAGTTAGAGCTCGGGAGTCTCTTAGAAGGGTATAGGAAATCAACAATTCTGCGCATTTTGATGCCAATATCGAAGCGCTATCTTCTTCCGTTCTCGAGTTAGGGAAATCCCCCCGTAAAAAGCTCAAAGCGCGGCCTGCCCCCCTAAATGACGTCATTTTAATTTTTTTTTTAATTTTAGAATCAGCGCCCAAAACTCTATCACATGCGACCCCAAGCATTTTAATTTCAAAAATGGTGAAAAAACGAAACACCCTCTTGTCAAAGTGCGATCGTCTCCAGTCGTGAATCAAATCCGTCCCGTAAGATCTGCAAACTGCGTGCGGTAAAGCTATACCTTGTCGCTGACATAAGGTTAAGTCATCTGTAAGCTTAACAATACTTGGTCTGAGACAGAAATTAATTAGATTACGAGTAGGGTGTGCAAATGTTTATTGCATTTTGGTGCCATTTAACAAGTTTCTTGCGTACAGTCGACCTCGGACGAGTTCAAATGCAAGTAGTTTGGGCGGTCGCATGTCTCCACAACTAGGAGTGCTCAGTCAGGACTTGGAAGCTGAAGGTCCTCCCCCGCTGTCTCCTACCTATCATTCTTCGACGAGTAAGAACCTGTTTTCGGTTTTTGAAGTTATTTGCCATTTAAGTAGACCGCTATGGGTAAAAATTGTCACCTATTTACCTTAAAGCGGTTTCGGGCAGCGAAACACGATAAGTCAGTTGGCATATTTCGTATTACACCTTGATGTTTCATCATAGTTTTTAAAAGTATCGAGAAAATCAAATCAAAAATCTTCGTCATAATCACGATATTACGCCAAAGCGTGTAACGAGTGGCGGGACCCATTTCTCCGGCTTAGCGCCTGGGCAACACAACTTCAAAGTAAAGTCGCAGCGGTAGCGAGCCGTTGGCGATAGTGTGTCCGGTTCGACCGATTCATAAGTTGAACCCCAGACCTACCACCCCGATAGCGATGTCTTTAATTAGTGAGTTAACCCACCGATTTGTGAAATTATGCCGATGTGTATTGGGGATTCATTGATGAGTGCCTGGTGTCATAGCTTTGCTGAAAGCTCAATTTTTACAATGTTGAATAAGAAGAAAAGGATGCCAGGTTTTGGTTTGCTTAGTTTGGTGTTTTAAGCAAACCTATTAATCATCACATGATGGTAAGCAAGAGATATTAGCTTTTAGAAATATACATAATTGCTTTAATACAACCAAGAATCACAGATAACTACTACTCCTTAACTGTGTAACACGCCTATACAACTATAAATAGGTATTAGAAATATCTTGATCAAATCTTTACACTCTCCCATTTTAATTTGCTTGTGGTTACTACTTATATGGCCTAGTGGATTAAGCCTATGCCTCTGGAGTCGTTAACTCCATTTTCAATCAATCCAAGTTGGGTCACATCTATGATTTCAAAATTGGTATCCACAGCTTTCCTGCTTGACGCTCAGCGTTAAAGGGACAGTGTGGAGAACAAGCCGTCAAGTTACTTGTTATGCAGTTGGGAAAAGCACGCAAAGGGACTGTCCTATCTTAAAAAGTGGCAGACAGGTGTCCGGCAACTCAAGCTGGCTTGTTATAGCGCATTGATCACTTTCTCTGATAAGAAGATAAATAAATATTCAGCTGAATACAAACGTACCTAGCATCTGAAAATTTGCATAATGCAATTTATTTGCAGGAAGCTTTGACTACTTGGGAACAATGAATGCAGTGATGCCATTACCTTGTGTTGACTCACAGTCGAAAGTTTTAGAAGGTTTAGAAAGTAAGTCTATGTTTGGTCAATAAAAAGCTTTAGAACTATCTCGTTTTCGTGTATTATGAGCATTGTATCTTGTCTGGTTTGCAGAGTTCAGTTCTTGTAATTGCTTAACCTTGAACAGTGAAGTTCACCCTTGTGACTGGCTGTGTGATTTTGGTTGTGTGTTTTCAGATTCTACCGGTTTTTAGATTGTAGGCGTGTTTTTAAAATCAAATCATCGTTGGACTGGCGATATTATACGCCGAAGCCTGTAACGAGTGGCAGGCCGCATATTTCGGAATGGTTCTACAGAAAATTTTTTGTTTATTCTATTACCACCACTCTGTACCATCCCGAAACAGACATAAGGAAGTGCATAAAATCAAAACTTAGAGCAGCATCAAACCTCTATCCTTTGCGTCGCAGTCCAGCATACTTACCGATACACCACGCCGCTGATGCAGAAATCAGTGTAATTTTTCTATTTGTAGTATACTCATTTCGGTCGAGCCCTATCTTTTTCTGTAGAACTATTCCGAAATATCTTGGCGGGCCCCATCTCCGCAGCTCAACACCTGGGCAACACAGCTCCGAAGAAACGTCGCAGCAGTAGCGAGCCGTTGGACGTCACCGGCCCTGAAATCAAACCCAAAACCTCCCGCGCCCATAGCGATGTCTTAAGCGCTATCCCAACCAGCCGACAAATTTGAGTATGATTAGAAATATATTAACCACGTGGAGTCTCTACAATTTACAAAAAAAGCCACTTCGCTTCGTTTAGTAATTTTGTACACATTGACATTTCTGGGAAATTTTATGGCGCGCCTTCTTCCATTTCGTTTCGTGTTTGCTTTTCATTTTCAATTTAATCGCGAAATTCACGGCGTACGTTTGCGAAGAAATCAATCATGAAGCAATTTAATGTTCAATTATGTCTTATTTTTATACTGTGCTTTTTGATGCCACGCTGCTGCCTTATATGCTGTTTGTAAAACAAAACATAATATAGGATTTTATAGTAGAGACTGAAGCTAGCTTGCTAGTTTGTTTTTGGCAGTAATCGAAATTTGAAAGAAGCTGCAACTCTTTCAGAATAAAAAAATTCAAACCAATTTTTCATGATGCTAGCGTTATTATGGATTGGCGAATCCTATTTCCGCGGCTTAGTTCGTGGGTAACACTGATCTGAAGAAACGTCGCAGCGGTGGCGAGACGTGGGCGACACTTTGTTCAACTTTGACAGGCTTGGGAGCGTATTTCGGAATGGTTCTACAGAATATTTTTTGTTTATTTTATTGCCACCACTCTGCCCCATCCCGAATTACACATTAAAAGCTAAGCACGTTGAGAATAAAACCTAAACCAGCATCGAACCCAGACCCTATTAGTAGCAGTCCAGCATACTGGCCACTACACCACGTCGCTGTTGTCAAATTTGAATACTATTTGAATACAATTTCTACTTAGAGTCATCTCGATCGAGCCCTATCGTTTTCTGTGAACCATTTCGTGATATACGGCCCGGGAATCGAACCCCAAAACTATCACGCCAATAGCGGTGTCTTTAACTACTGCGCTATCTAGCAGTTCAACTATTATATGCAGTTTATCTGTCGTAAATAGCTTTAACTGCTGCCCCACAAAAGTAACTTAAGTGCTATGGCGTAGCTGGGTGAAATCGGTAAATTGGCCAACTTAACGTGTTGCTTCCCTTAAGATCTCTGTTTTACGTTTTTATGAAACAAATTGGTTGGTTGCGTTCAATTGAGATTGATCTTGATTTTGTGACGTCGAGTTGATCTTGTTTAGACATGGACATTCTGAACCCTGCGTCACCGATGACGCAAGGCAGCAATGGTGACGCAACGAGCATGTACTTGAACATGCCACCATCTGGCAATCAACAAGTAAGCTATTCATCAATATTCGCCATTAAAATTTTTTAGCTCACGGGAATTCTTCCTATTTATGTAGCACTGACTATCTTGATTTAAAATACAAATATTTGGAACGAAAATAGCTTATGGAGGAAAAATAATCCCCAGTAATTCTTATAACTGTATGTTTCGACAACATAGATTCAGCTCTTATCAGCTGTTTGAGCAAGGCAAACTGAAAAAGTTATACTGCTTTTTAGTTTGGTACTGCCTTGCTTACTCTGCTGATGATAACTGAATCTATGTTGTCGAAACGTTCAGTTTTAAGAGCCATTGTGGCTTTAATTTTCCTTAAGCTATCTTTGTTTAGTTTTTCAATTTTGTAGAAACAACTCCTACAATTCTAAACTTTTGTCTTCTGATATGCGTTTGTGCTGACTGCAGTTTCGTTGCACTTTTAGTTGTGTATTTTAATAAGCATTTGCATCAAACTGCTTTTGCATTTCATAGCAGTTTTAAAGCCTTTTTGGTTCGTTATTACAAGAAGCGAAGACAATACATCGTCGATGTTTAAACTAAGCTTTGCGTTAGCATAAATTTTCTACCCTTACATCGATATAGCTGAGTCGGTTTATCAGTTTCTGTTTAGTATTTACGTTGCTTGGTTATTACCGAATATTCCGAATGCTGTTGCTTAATAGTTAATTAGTTATCAATAGTGCGTTGGACAGGCCAAATCATCAATGAAATGGCTTGTGTCTTTGAGTTTTGCTGTGCGTCAGTTGGATTTGATTTATATTAGTGCAATATTAGCTGGCTGTATGTCTGAACTAGATGCCAACTTTTTCGATCTAGCACTTCCGTTTCCGTTTGCTATGTTTTTCACATATGCGCTTCCTCTAAACTTTTACATCGAACTTAGGTTGGCGAATTGAATTCTTTGCCAAATTGTGCTGGTGCATGTAAGTGTACCACGGCGTAAGACCCAACCCAGCGTATCCATATGGCGTTGACAATGGCACCAGAAGTAAATCGAAACATCAGCCCAAGTGTTTTATCTGTTTCTTGACTGGCGTTATTTGTTTTTAAATATGGATTTTAAGTATAATGCATTTTTGCGCCAGTTATCAGTAGGGTTGGATCCATTCATTTTTTTTCTGATTTTGAAATTCAAAATCATTGACTTTGAAAAAACAAAATTCAAATTCAAATTCATGAAGAATTTGTGAGCGGATTCAAATTCAAAATTCAAATTCAATCCAACTTACCAGTCACCAGTATATTCACCACTGTCGCCACTCATCAGCCACCTCTACTAATTCGATACTTGGTCAGCCAGATTTATTTAAATATATTTAAAACAAGAAATATTTTTAAGTACTGTAGGTTTGGCGAGTAGCAACTTGTTCAAAATATTTTCACTGAAGAAATGCGTAAAATAAAGTAGAAGTGCAGCTAACTGCAAAAATGACAGTACAACATGCAAAAAACAACTTTTATTAGAAAACACGAAGAACACTTAACGAAGCCAAAGAGATAAAGCAAGCACACGAACAAATTTTTAACGGCTACAAAACATTTTTATTGCATTTTATAAGCAACAGCCTCTGAAACGTCTTCGCGCCTAGTGAAACCACTACTTTTGAAACCATTGATCAAACGCAGCTATTTCACATTCAAGATCGCTGCGCATAAATGTGCATTCTAGTCTATATGAGAGGAGAAAGCATTGTCCGACCATCCGACCTTTATATTAATAAGCTGCAGTAAATCGTTCTTATATTGCACTTATAATTAATTTTACAAAAACAGTTTGAAGTTAAAACTTCGTATTTTTTCTTTCGCTCGCCTGTTGGTGAAATATATAAGCTTTTTACTGATCTCATGTGGAAAATTGCTGACGTAAAGACGAATTTCATTCTCCGCAACTTCTCTTCAAATTAAAATGCTATTAAAACCTTTGAAGATATGAAATCCGAGCGATTGAGTGCGAAGTCCATTCTCCAGCAGGTGCTCTAGGGAGGTTACTGTGGCCAAAAACAACTTCAAAACAGAGATGTGGCCAAAAACAACTTGGTTACTGTGGCCAAAAACAACTTCAAAACAGAGATGGCCGGAGTCGCTTTTTTTTAGACTCCGACTCCAATCCTGCTCCTGTTTACGCCAAAAATCAAAACTCCGACTCCTGTTTTCACTCCTGTTACTCGGAGTATTTTTGCAAACTTTACAATCACAATACTATCCAAACTTTCGGCTTATATTAAATCTCATGCTATTGAGATTACCGGTGTTTAGAGACTGTGCGCGAACCCATGCCTCACAGCGAGCATAACTTGTTCAGTTTACATTACAGTAGTAACTTCAACAAATGGTCTCTCCGGCTTCAACTCTTAAACTCCAGTTTTGACGTTAAACGTAACTCCGAGTCCAGTCCGGCTCGGGAAAAATTGGCTTGACTACGGCTCCTGTACATCTCTGCTTCAAAGCGCCTTGCAGCGTCATATTTGCCATCATAAACTTTCTAGTTACAAACTGCTACATTTGCTTTGTAAGGTTTAAATCGAAAAACTGATAAGTTCGTCAAATGTTTAATCAAAATATTCAAATACATTGACGTTGAAAAAACGAAATTCAAATTCATTGACTTTGAAAAAACAAAATTCAAATTCATTGACTTGGAAAAAACGAAATTCATCAACAACTCGTGAACGGATTCATATTCAAAATTCAAATTCAATTTAACCCTAGTCATCAGTCCTCTGCTGCTTTTATTTGAAATAGCAGCTCGCATAGCAGCCCAGGTTGCAGACAAGAAAAAAAAAAGTTTGCTGTCGAATCTATCTGTGCAAAATTATCACGATTTAATTATTTTAACAGATTTCGAACTCTACCAAGCCTGCGCAGAACCCTGTAACAATTCCAATGACAAACCCCAATTACACAGCTTTGTACCAGCAAGGCAGACCTAGTCATGGCTCGGCTAACCAGGTAAGTTACGGAGATTTACTAACAACAGTTCGGGAAGTCATAGGTTTGATTGCCGGGACGCTCAAATCGGAAAGAGTGTTGCGAACATCTTGCGGTCCCTGCCTTGTTTCTTGGGAGCTGTGTTGCCCAGGTGCTAAACCGACGAAATGGGCCGCTCGTTACACGCTTAGACGTAACACCGAGAGTTTAATGAAGATTTATGAGAACTCTTTTCAGGTTTTGTAGCATTGTAAATTTGTGATGTTGAGTCACTATTTTAAAGCTAAGTGGCGTGATTGAATTTTCACTCATGCATTTCTATGATCGGCGCTCTCGAAATGACATTGTGTTTGTATATTCTGCTCGTTTAACGCTTGTCGCCAGCTAGACGTTGTATTTGCAAGACAGTGGCTGTATATTCAAGGATTTTGGCATTGCAGTTAGTTGTGTAGTTAAGCTTATCAGCGGTTTTGGTGTAATTGTATCGATCTGGTAGTACTAGCTAGCTGCCATGGGTTGGAAGATTTTGATAATTCTCGGAAAGTGTATTTTGCAAAAGTTGCTCAGTTTTGTTACTTTGGTAGACTCTGTAGCAAGCATAACACGACTGTCTGTTAAACTTATTACTTATTATTACTTATGAAGTAGAGGGTGTGGAGTGGTTAAGTCTATGAATTACCTTTTCCTTCATAAAAAAGATAAAAAATAAAAATAAAGAAATCTTTTTTACACTCGCAGTATTACCCCTAAGAGTGTAACGAGTGGCGGCTGAGCGCCAGGGCAACGCAGCTCTGAAGTAAAGTCGTAGCTGTGGCAAGCCGTCTGCGACACTGTGTCCAATTTGACCGACCTGGCAAACGAACCCAGAACCTCCCGCGCGGAAAGCGATGTCTCACTGCGCCAACCCGCCGGTTCTCATAAGTCTAGCAAATTTACACAGTCTACGACTGATTCTAGTTGAAGTAGTTAGTAATAAATGTGAGATATTGCGGGCTGTGCAAGCAGCAGCAAATGTTTTTAAGTTAAGGTTGTATAGTTGCTTATTAAAATCTTCATAACCTCTCATTGCCAACCATTGTTGATTAATTTGAAAGCTAGAGTGTGTTTTATTTTGCTTTATTGAAAATCTTCCACTTTCGTGGTGTTTTTAATCTGCCCTTGGGCAAATTTTAGCAATTGTGAGCTTAGCTCGCGACCGCAGCGTGATTGATCTTTTTTAAATGCTACGTTGGTTTTTATGAAAATTTAACCACGTCCGTAACCTATTTATAAACTCAATTTGAGCTATTCATATGTTGTTTTTTTTTCTGTGAATTGACATGCATCGATATTGTAATTCGATACAGCCACTGCATTTGGTCCAAACAATAGGATTTTTAATCCTTTTGCATCGAAAATTTGCTACTTTTAGCTTTTCTACGATCGTTTTTACATTCAATATATTGTATATCAAGCACATATTGTTATTTAACCAGTTCAAGACGTTGCTACCTTTGTGATAGGTTTTGGTTCGATTCCCGAGCCGGTTAAATCGGACACAGTGTCGTCGACGACTTGCCACCGCTGCGACGTTTTTTCGCAGCTACATTGGACAGGCGCTAAGCCGCGAAGTTGGAGCTCGCCGCTTGTACGCGTTTCGGCGTAATACCACGAGTCTAATGAAGATTTTTTTACAAACCACCATTATTAATACAGAAGACGGCGAAATTACTTTCCTAACCGGTTAAATGCCATCAGATAACCGATATTTGGGCAAAATTGATGGAAAGTTTCATTTGTAATGGAAGTTCACTTGTAATGTTGTGTTGATAATTTTTCATGTTTCGGAAAAACTGTTTAAGGAGGCAGCTAGTTATGCCAGCTGAGTCTCCGCATTCGAAACATCGAGAAGTGTAACTATGCTTTTAGAGTAACTGTAAGCATTCTTGTCATGCTATTTAAATGAATACCGGCAACTATTTTTTCTTGAAACCTATCATAACATTATAATTGTATTACCATTGCAAGCTTCGTATTTTTTATCTATGTTTCCACTGTTACGGTTTTGTTGTTTGTATTAAGCGCAAAGAGCACTATACAAATGTGTTATTATTGTTATTATTTTCTTTCTAGCTTCATCTTGTCGTGGGTTCAAGCCCTCCCCAGAACAAGCATCTGTCTAACGTCAGTGTGAGTTCGGTGTTGCCGAGACAGCGGGCAAACACAATGCCCAAGCTCGCCCCACAACCAGATTACAACGTATCTGACCGCGCTAACCGACAACAGGTAATATTTGGATTAGCAAATCTTGTTACTCTTTGCTACTTTTCCTTCCCGGATTCTTGTGTTGTAGAAGCAATGCTCTTCCTCTTCTGCAGAGCCACATTGCTAAAAGTCCAAGTTGTGAGATTAACGAATGTAAGTTTTGCGTAGTAATTAAGACATCGCCTTCGCCGCATGAGGTCGCTGTCGTCGTGGGTTCAATTTTCGGTTCCGTCAAATCGGACCGCTGCCTTGCTTCTTTAGAGCTGTGGTGCCAGGCGCTAAGCCGTTGAGATGGGCCCCATCACTAGTTACACGGTTCTGTGGTAGCAACGCCAGTATAGTGAAGATTTCATTTTTAATTTTTTTGAAGTCACAATTGGAAAATCCATAGCAACCTGTTTGGTTTAAGGTACCAATTTTGGGTCAGCAACTACTTTTTTATTGACCAATAACGAAAAAATCAGATCTTCATTATACTCGCGGTATTACGCCGAAGCGTGTAACGAAGGGCCGACCCATCTGCGCGGCTTAGCGTTGGGGCAGCACAGTTCTGAAAAAACGTCGCAGTGGTGATGAGTTGTGGCGACACTTTGTCCAATTTGAATGGCTAGGAATCGAACCCGTAACCTCCAGCGTCGACAGCAATGTCTTTGACCACTTTGCCAACCTAATTTCGATTTTCTTCCAGAATGGAGACAACTTAATGCGGCATACCATATTATTTACAAGTAACAACGCAACACATTCACCGTCTGGACAACCGTCGTTTGTAAGTGCGAAGTTTTATGTTTTAAACATCTTGTAATGTCTTATAATTGTCTGAAACTTAAGTTGTGTGTAGAATGTTTGTGAACTGCTTCATTACGACCACCAAGAATGTAAGCTTGCTAGCCAAATCTTCATTGTACTCGCGGTATTACACCGAAGCGTGTAACCAATGGCGGGAGCCATCTCCGCGGCTTAGCGCCCGGGCAACGCTATTCCGAAGGAACATCGCAGCGGTGGCAAACCGCTGACGACACTCTGTCTGAGTTAAGCAGCCCGCGAATCGAACCCCAGACCTCCCGCGCCAATGGCGATGTCTTCAACTGGTGCACCAACCAGTCATTGATTAATTGATATTGCGATAGTTATACACAACAATACTAATGTGTGAAAAAGATGCGTAGTATTTTAATGAAAAATACGAGCATTTTTAGAGTAATTCTAGAATAATTGTTAATGTTCGTAGATAAATAGCACTGAAACTACTGGAGCAAACTACTTTGTTTTAGTAACTTACGTTCTTTTCTTATTGTAGCAAAATCAATACCAGTATAGTCAAGTTCAAAACCAGCCTCCGCAGCAGTTGCAGCAACAGCAAACTCAAGAGGTAGCTAGAGGTTGACTATGTTGGCTAGTAAAGCTTCTATGACAAAAAATTAAATCTTCGTTATACTCGTGGTATTACGCCAAAGCGTATAACTAGTACTGGGGCCCATCTCTGTGACTTAACGCCTGGGCAACACGGCTCTGAAGAGAAATCGCAGCGGTGCCGAGCCGTTGGCGACACTGTGTCCGTTTTTTGACCTGCCGGGGAATCGAAACCAGAAACTCTCCTGTCGAGAGCGATGTCTTGAACCACTTCGCCTACTGAGCGGTATGAATTCCTTTTTTATTAAATTTTTCAGTATGAAACACTTTGTGGCTCGGAATATCGTTGCTTGCGTCAGGAATAATGTTTTCCAAATCAAATCAAATCTTCATTATACTTGGGGTATTACGCTGAAGCGTGTAACGAGTGGCGAGGCTCATCTCCGCAGCTTGGCGCTTGGGCTACGCACTACACAGCTTCGAAGAAACGTAGCAGCGGTGGCGAGCCGTTGACGACACTGTACCGATTTGACCTACCCGAGAATCGAACTACAGATCTCCCGCACCGATAGCGTGTGCGCTAAGCAACTGAGCTAACGGCCTGTATAGTGTTTGCCAAGCATCTCTAATTTTTGCTCATTATATTCCAGGGTTACAACCCGCAGCAGCCGGAAGGTTTTTATTCCCCAGTGGGTCAGCCATTAGATATCAGCGGGCAGCAGCAGCAGGTACTGATTTAAAATTTGTGCTAAAATAATTGATCAGTGATTGAGAAAGTACAATGTGATTAACATTATAAGAAGCAGAATCTTTTGTAACTAACCGACATTTCAAATCTTCGTTATACTCGCGGTATTACGTCGAAGCGTGTAAAGAGCGGCGGGATCCATCTCCCCGGCTACGCAACACAGCTTCGAAGAAACATCGCAGCGGTGGTGGGCTGTTGACGACACGGTGTCCGTTTTTACCGTCCCGGGACTCGAACCCAGATTTCCCGCACCGATTGGGGTAATCACTATGCCGACTTGCCTGCCCAAATTTATTTTGCCACAGTAATTCTTCAATCAAAACCGACTTAAACTGCTTTGCAGCAGGTTTTTGCGGAGTTACTGGAGATACTTGACTGTGTTTACTGTTTACGTTTAGTGTCTATTATTCTCCAGGCTTCTGCCCAGCCACAAAATCCTCCCTTGCCTAACAGCCAGTATCCAGCGGACTTGAACAACATCGACAACAGCGATATATTTGATCCTGGAGCTGTGGACTTTGAACAAATGATCAGAGAAAATCCGCCGGATATCGATTTTGAATCTTTTTCACAAGAAAGTCAGTATTAATCCGTTTTTACCGGCAAAAAGATACAACGTGGTCATGCGGCAAGCCACTCGCGATTACAGTGCAAGAAATCGTAACATTGTTTCGAGTTGTCGATAAACGGTTAATGCAACCACCGCGGTACCAAAACGATTTTCCGCTTGCCACGCGTCTCATTGCCGCCTGTTGGTGAAAGTGCATTAGTTGTTTACCATATTTCCGGTTGAAGGTCTAACGCAATGCGAATGCTTTCGGAAGTTTTGATTTCTTTCTGAGACTATCGTCGTTACGATTGCATACTGCGCACTATGTTTTTCTTCAGTATGCACAACTGACAAACCACAACGGTTGTATCTGGTCCTAAATTTAGGCCAGAAAATAAATTTTATGCTGTTGTTTAATACGATATGAATTGATTAGCTAAATCAAACAATCTGAAAGCTCGTACATTAAATACAAAGAACCGATAAATTAGTTATTTTTAAGTTAGTACTTAGTAAAAATTCCTTGAAATCTAATTCCTCTAATCAGACAAGCTGTATGGGCCTGGGTCTATACCTTTTTGTGAGGCATTACTTGGATGGAAATGGTAATAGAGATACCTTTCCAAATTTGCAAGTATGTGGTCATTGCTCTGCAGTATTACGCACTCGGAATAATTTTAGCCATTTCCATAAATACCGCTCATTTCAATGACGTTAGTGACATGGTCTAGCGGAACCGCGCGCAGATTGCCCATCGCTCTTGACATATGGTGGCTGTTGACTCGAAGAGTGTAAGCTCACTTCGCAGTCTCCCTCAAATGCTGTGGAGTTTTCCATTTAAAATGATTTGAATTTTTTTTTCAGATTTCGATTTGGTGGATATGGAAAGTGGAATGGAGGTAGGAAAAATTGACGCCGCCGCCGCACAGCCTCCTCCCTATTCGTACCCAAATGACCAGGTGACCTCTAATCAGCCCGCCAATGACCAACAGCAAGTTTATGTCCAGGGTAATGGGATCACTCCCCAAGTGATGACCGTACTGACTTCTCCGCCTAATGGGACCGTTTTAAACTGTGGGGCGAATGGGGCTGTGGTTATGGGAAACGGAGACGTACATTTTGCTCAAACTCGAGAGCTTTTATCGGACCAAAACTCAAATTGGAGTAGGTAGTAACATCGCTTTTACATTTACCAGCGGTAAAGTTTGCAGTTGAGGCTGCTCTCATGCTCTGATATCGAAAATACTGAGTTGCCCAAAGTGGATGTGGTGCTGAACGGACACTGTCACTAGTAGTTTCAAAAGCAAAGATTTCAGTATCGTCCAATATGTTTGCATTCGAACAAAAATACGGATTTTTTGCACAATTTTTACGCGTTAGACAAAGCAATTGGCTGGCTTCAGTAACCTGTAGTGTATAGTTAAGTCTCGCAAAATCAGAACGGGTCTTGTGATGAATTGCAACGCTGACAGCTGCCAAATGCTTAAATTTGAGTCGGTTTTTTGAGACCATTTCTGGAGGTATTATCAGCTCTCGACTACGTTACGTTGTGGAATTATTCGATGGTAGCTTTGGTTATGAATAATAATAAGTCTTTTTTACAACTAGTAATGTTCCAGCAAGACTGGCAAGATAACCTGTCATTTTTGCGGATATTGTTTGAGCTTGTATTGTTTACTTCTCGGCGTTTTTTGATTTTTTTGGGACTGCTGTAATTTGTGTTCAGTATGTATTTTTAAGGTGTACTTACTACTTAGTGTGGAAACCTCATACAGTTGTGTGGCTCCACTGCGTTTTTGCGTCCTCTACACTTAATTACTTTTATCGTTACCAAAGTCGCTCTGAGCGCGCTACAACATTTAAAAAATCTCTGCAAATCATTTTGCCAAGGAATTTTGGGTAAAAATGGAGTAACATCTGTATGAATATATCTTTTCCGCGGTTTAAACTATACTAAAAATTACTTATAAACGTTGAATATGATAAACAATAACATGGCACGAAAATAATTTAAGGAGGAAATAAAGCCACGGTCATTCGTGAAACTGGACGTTTCGACAACATAGATTCTGCTGTCATCATCAGCAGTGAAGGCAAGGCAGAACTGATGATGATAACCGCTGAATCTATGTTGTCGAAACGTCCACTTTTAGGAATTATTGCGGCTAAACTTCCTCCTTAAACTTGGAAATCTTTTTTCCAATACATAATATTTTCCACGTGTTGGACATGGCTTACATTAACAAGCCAACGATTTGGAATTATTGTGGTGTTTTACGATAGTGGTCTGATATGTCGGTGCCCATCTTCGGCGTAATAAAGCGTGCTCCGTTATTCTAAGCTAATTTTTTTTACCCATCAACGCTGTAGCAATGCGTGCGTAACTTTTTTTATTTCCAGTTAAGTTCTCTATAACGCTGCTAGTAGAGCTCGTTTGTGCTACTCCAGTGGTTTTCAACCGGGGTTGTGCCAGTACAGTCCAGAGGTTCCGCAAGTGTATAAATTATAGCTGGGTTTAAGTAACTTATGTTAATGCACATGCGTTCCTCGAGTGTACAGAATGTTTTTTTCGGGTTTCGCTCTACTGGAAAGGTTGAAAACCTCTGTGCTACGCTGTTGGTAGAAGGACAGGGTTGCCAAATTATTTTTATTTTGTCTTAATTCTCTGAACTGTTGTTTGTTTGTACGATCGCACTTAATTTCATAAGTTCGTCTGTGTTTTTGACAGGCAGTGACGCCATCTTGACGTCAGATTAAGCTATTGTTTCCTTGGGTTGTATCATGAATTGCTACCGTGTAATTGTTCGATTAAGTTGTCTGAGATCTTAATGTTTTAAATCGGTGCTTCTCAACTCTTTAAAATATTTACTTCGCGGTCCCCTTCGCAATTTTTTTGACCACTCACGGCCCCCCCAAATTTCAACTTTAATTCTGGTTCAGCAGCAGAAAAAAGTTCGCTTATAGCTGTAAGGCTGTTTAACATAAAAAGTTAAGTGTACTAGACCAGGTGCAGCCAGGTGCTGCATGCAGAAACAAAAAAGCAAATCCGTTTATCAAGTTACCATGCACAGTTCAATGCGATGGATGCATTTGCTAGGCATCCATTTGACATGGGCTGTATCAATACCAAATCAGAGTTTCACAACCTTTTCGTGGTTCCCAGCTCGAGAACCATAGTTCTGAATAACATCGAGTGCGTAACGCAAAAAGTATAGCCTATATAATAGATATTTTAATAACTTCATTTCTATTCTCATGATATCAGTCAATTTAATATGATGTATTAACATTTAATTTCCACATATAAAACAGCTTGCTCGATCTACTGTTGGCAAATTTGTGTTATAGTTTGATTGGGAAATAGCAGCCTTTGACAACTGTAGCGACTGGCTTTGCTCTAACAGTTTTCTAATAACGTCGTGGTATCTTAATGTTTTTGTATTGGTTGAGCCAGCTCAGTTGTCTGAATAATAAGTTTCTTTCTCGTTACCCCAGTGACAAAATATTATCAACAAAAGCTTCGCGCGTGCTATATCTAGGCATAATTTTTCGTAATTACATGTATCTATCAAATTTATTCTTTTTGTGACAATGGTAATGACTAGTTTTATCGCTTCCGTTATATGGCTACCAAAATTGGTCCTTCGATGGGACTAAAAGTCGCCTAGCTGACCCTGGGGCCCAATCGTTTTAAAAAGATGGCATCGTTTTCATTTCCAACGATTATTTTGCGATTAGGCCAAATTGTATTCGGGTTACAAATACATTGGCCTCGCAGTAGCCTATGACTTGAAGACATTTAATGCTACACTTGTACATTTGCAAGTGCGCACAAGCAATAATATTTGATAAAACTCTGCTAATAAATGGATAGTGGCACATCGAAACCAGAGCTACACGAAAATTGAACTGGATTTTTTAACTTTTCACCCTTGTTATTTGAACTATTTTCGCCCTCGGTGCCCTCGAATCTCTTCATATTTATGTATTGGTTCTGTTGTGATGTATTTATTGGCTGTATTACTGTTTACGAGATGGTTGCTAATCATGTGTCCGTTTTATAATCACCGTATGAAATAATTTTGTATCGTATATAGTTGTAAATGTAATCGTGTGTACCTATTCGACGCCGTGTTTTTTTCATATACAAACCACACATAATCGAAATCAGATTAACCTATCGTTTTTAACTTTTTTACGCCCAAATAATGTACTTTTATGATCTATATTTCATTGAGTGAACGTTGAACTCTAATCTTTGGCGTGGGTTTGGGCCTCTATATACTGTAATTGTCGAGTAAACTGATAATTTGGCCCACCTTTCTCAATCCAATTTTTACGTAGAAACAGGTCTTTTTTGCCGAACTCGAACTAAATCTCGAAACAAGTTGATTGATTTTTGAACTTATTCTAAACTTGGCAAAACTACTTGAACTCAGCGTGAATGCGGTAAAAATAACCTTGTTTAAAAAATTTTGCGAGTTTGCCGCTGCTCAGAAACCACTTTTCTATCAA
This sequence comes from Trididemnum miniatum, assembly GCA_964006365.1. Taxonomy (NCBI): domain Eukaryota; kingdom Metazoa; phylum Chordata; class Ascidiacea; order Aplousobranchia; family Didemnidae; genus Trididemnum; species Trididemnum miniatum. The sequence goes on from OZ023232.1 coordinate 33,767,472, forward strand.
ATAATCCTCGTTTGTAGGGCTGTTATCAAACAAGGTTTTTTAAACTTATCAAATAACAAATAATTTTTGACGATTCAAATCAAATAATCAAACAATTGTTTATTGCTGCAAATGCGAGCGCATGAAGCACAAAATACCAATCGTGGAATCACTTAGGAAAGATCGCAACTTAGTAATAAACAGTCCAGCAGCACTGAAGCATCTTTACGCTTCCACTGAAGATGATGGAAAGGTGCTCAGACAAATTTTTAGTTTTTTGAGCACTTGGCTCAGCATGTGGAATGGTGCATGGATGCGCAATGCACACTCACACAAGTGCTGTTGTTATGCTCTTTGCTCATGCTTGCATCACAAGACGTGTTTTGACATCTTAAAGTTGTAAATTTTAAGTGAATAAAATTGTTTGAAATTAGGCAAAAAAATTATTTGATAATTTTTCGAACAATTCAAATTTTCAAATCAAATATTTGATTGTTTGATAACAGCTCCACTCGTTTGCTTTTGTATGTTGCATGCTGTATTAAAGGTTTGGTAGCAATCTTGCAGGTGCCAGTTACTTTGCGTTGAACTCTGATTTGGTTCTCAATGTTTTTATGAGGCGTCAATCTTATTATTTTGCGACGAATTATGTGCTGATGTTATTTTGACTAATTAAATAACAAGTTCAAATGTAGTGTGCGAGTCTTCCTAGGGTCGCATATAGACTTAAAGGAACTTACGGCCTAATTTTCCGGACGTGATGTTAATGGTAGAAGCAGACGTTTTATTCGAGGAAGCGATTTATAGCCCGGGGCTGTATCTGGCGCTGAGTCTTGGTTAAATTATAAGAAAAAAATATTTTATGTTGCCGCTGATGTGAACTCAGTACATTTCGAATCCAAACATAAAATTTAATATAATTATGATCGTGAACAAAGCTTCAGAACAATCCAAAGCTATCAGTCATCCTCCAACTTCGACAGTTGACTTAGACCACTTCAAATTTGATCAGTGACATTGATTTCGGAGCAACCACGGGCCAAATTAAATGGGAGGGGGGTTCCCCGAGACCTACCTATAAATCACATCCTTAAAAAAGAAAAAGGTCTCTAGCTGACGTCAGAATCAGGTCTCCAAATCGGCATGCCCGATTCTAGAAGAATCAGCCCAAGGGCTTAAAACGGCCCTGGATGCAGCAACAGTTAACTGAGCTGATGATATACAAGTGACAAAAGTTCATTATTCAGAAATTGATGAAATTAGCTTCCAGCCATGAAGAAGCAAAAACACAACCTACAAAAGTATGTAAAGTTCAAAATCAAACCAGCCAGCCCAGTACTTGCAAAGCTAAATGTTAAGCCTTACTAGATAGTGCCAGTGCTACACAGTACGTCGATAAATATCAGCATTACGCAAGCAAAAACAATATAATGGAATTCATCCAAAGACAGATCTAATACAGAAAACCAAGCAGCAAAATTTCACGAGCACAGTGAAATCAAAAATACAAAGCAGAGGATTTGGGCAAAACACAAAGTACCAAAAATTGATCATGGACTACAAACGTGAAATCAAGTTGAAACAGAAAATGCAGCAATCCTATTCAGTTTTTGGTAAATAATGTCGTTCGTCACGCAGGTAGGTGGTTGAAAAACAGCTTAGCTGAAAATGACAGCAGTCACATTTAAATACACGAAAAAAATATGCAACTGGGTATGCTGCTGACAAACAAAACAAAGTGATTAATATTGGTAAAGTTTAATTTTATGCACTTCCTTATCTTGACATTCTCGCTTGCGATTGTAGTAGTAAAAAGTGCCGTCCCGTCGTTGCAGTTTTTTAACATAACATGGAGAAGTCGGCCAACGCTCCGCCTCAACCTGTTTGATTATTCTATATTCAATTTCATCGCGGTAACCAGCTGTTTGAAAACGAAATGCATTTTCCACTTCATCACTCCACCGTTTGGCACGAACCATCGACTTGGGCTTGGGTATGTCTACCACCATTCTATTCATTGCAGTACTTGAAGCCATATTTACAAAATTTTTACAATATCTGAAAAAAAATTACTGTAATGTCTAAATGTTACTATTCATCAGTTTTGATCTGATTATCAACAGAACTGGCCAGTTGGCGAAGTAGTTGAAAGCAGCGATAATGGTGCAGGAGGTCTTCGGTTCGATTACTGGGCTATTTAAATCAGAGGCAGTGTTGCCAGCCTGTGACATTTCTCCAGAGTCGTGTTGCCCAGCTGCAAAGCTAAACTTCCACCACACAAATGCTTTGACGTAATGTGGCAAGTATCATAAAGATTTGATTTGAGGATTACATTTTCAACAGTTTAAATCAACTATAATTTAGAAGTTTCTGGTAGTTTAGTATGAAAATAATAGCTACTGCTATCACCGTAGAGAAAATTTTGCAATTTTTAATTAAAATGCAAGTGCAGAAACAGTTACACCATATTTTAGATCTTTTTTTAAAGTCAATGTATCATCATTTTCACTTGAATGGTGATAAGCACAAAAAGCCCTGAGATGGAAAATACAAAATAACTGTAAAAAGTTCAAGTTCAAGTTTATTTCGTTACATAAGTTAAATCAATCACAAAAAGAAAATTTCCAAACTAGTACAAACAGCTCTTAATATAATTAACATCTTTGTAATAAATGCAGAGCCATGTTTTAGTAATCACAAGCAAAACACATTTTACTCTATAAGTAACACATACATCAAAAATACCATCTTAAAACATTGCATCCAACATCACACATAGGTTCTACAATATTGTGCTACATACTTTTGTAACACTAATACTTAAAGCAGTGCAAGTTTTTGCAGAATTTTTCACTTTGCAGTAGCTATAGGTGTGCATGAAAGTCTGACAGCTGAGACGACCAAGTCCCAAAGTCGAATCAAACCAACGATTTTGAAGTTGGTATGATTCACAGCATAACAACTGAGCTAAGCTGTGAACACCAATTTCAAAATGATTACCTTAGTCTCACCTTGGCATCCCACCAGAGCATCTATCCTTTGTTGCAGAGGATTGAGATGCTTGGAGGCTCCAACTCAAGCAGCAACCCCTGCGACCCGCAAGGATAGGTGAGTCTAGAAAAGTAAGTATTCCCAGCTTTGCTGCTTGACGTTTCAAGTTTACATAAACGGTTTGAAAAGGCTTAGCAACATTCCAAAATCACAGAATGGTAGACAGGTGTCCAGCAACTCCTAAGCGAACTCGTAATAGTGTAGCGGGAGTCGAATGAGAAACTTCTGATAATTTATTGCAGTCAGTGCATGTTGCTTGCCTTTGATTGTCTCGAGAAGCAGAAATGCAACGTAATTGCGCTGACTGTCATTGTTAGCTAAGCACTTCGATAAATGTGTTTCCTCGTTACCTTATTAGAAAATAGAATGCAGGTGTATCTATTCGTTGCTGAGATTAAAGTGCAATCGACACTTTGGTGTTTATGTTGTGATGTTTCATTAATTTGACTAGGCCCAGATTTTTGCTTCCTTTATTTGTTTATTATTTAAACTCATTAAAGTTAAGAATTAATATATCCATTACTGTGGATGAATTCTATTGTTGGTTAAGAAGGTAAAAAACAACTTGGCCATGTTAACCTTGGTGTACTTTTTCCTACAATAGTGTTTTGACAGCTTTTTTTGTGATAGGAGGATAAACATGCAACTAAATACAAAAAAATGTTGGAAGTATGACGATCTAATACAAAAAAAATTTATACTTACACCTGACTATCACACTGCATTATTTTGGTTAAGATTTCTTGCTGCTTAACACCTTATCTTGTTGACCTTAAACGAACTGCAAATGGGGCTCTTCGTTCTTAAACCACTTCACATTACAATGGATGGATTACTTCACAACTGACAGAAACTCCCCAAACAAAGTGACTATTCTTACGGGCCCATAGTATTTGTTGCATGAGTTTATTTTATTACTTCATCACCCTCTTGTACAACCAGGAAGAGCAGGACACATGAAATTTACAAATCAAGCAGTTATTTTTACTATCACATAACCTTAGCCACTGCCTTTCCCCAAAACGTTATGTGCAATTTGCACCAGAGGTGGGCATTTTTTAAAAATGGGTTGAAGCGCAGCACAACAAAGCGCAAAAGTTCTGTAAAGTCATGAAACGCAACGCAACTAGCGCAACCTATTTTTTAAATTGACCAAAGCGCAACGCAACTTTCGCAATCAATTTCTTTTTGGCATTAAAGCGCAACGCAACTTCCGCAATGAGGTTTATACAAAAGTAAAAGTGCAACGCAACTTTCGCCATGAGGTTTAAACAAAACTAAGAGTGCAATGCAACTTTCACAGTGAAAAATTTAATAAAGCGCAATCAGCAGATGTATTGTATAAGCAATGCAGTTTTTTCTTGAGTTCTTTTTATAGATGCTTTTAACAGCACGCAGTTGGCTACAACGCGACAAAAATTTTAATGCAAGTGAATGTGACAGGGTTTTACGTGGTCAATGAACAAGAAAATTAAATAAGGAGCAAAACAGATGCGTTGCTGCCTTGTAGCGTGCCATTAAAAGCACTCCATCGCGGTAAATCATGATTTGCATAGGCAGCGAAGTTCAGCACAACAACAAACAAATACGATTTATTCAAAACTCAATGATCTATTTAGGCACTTGTAACTTTAAAAAGCAAAAGGCTTTAGTGTGCCACATTTTTGATTGGCGGAAAATTTCCGTCACAATAGATTAACCTATATTGTACGCTTCAAAAAATAAACTGCTATTCTATTAAAAACAGTTACAAAAAACTACTGACTTCAGCACATTGCGCTTTACACCCAAAGCACAACGCAGTATTTCAACTTTCAACAGTGCGCAATGCAATAAAGCGCAAGCAACCAAATTTTTTTTAGTTTGCAGCGCAATAATGCGCACACTATTATATATTTTTTCAGTTCGCAACACAATAAAGTGCAAGCAGGATTTATTTTCCTTGAAGCGCAGCGCAAGTTGCGCAATGACTAAAACTAGTTTGTTAAAATGCTTTGCAACTTCCGCGCGTGCGAAAGCTGCACAACTTGCGCTTCAAATTGCGAAATGCCCACCTCTGATTTGCACATATGCTCTTACCCTAACCTCATGCAATTCTGGGTTACAAGACGACCTACTGGGGAATTCCCACCAGCTGCTTTATAGTAAACCATCCATTGTACTGTGTAACACTGAACATAAGGCCGCTTAACAACGAAGCGCCCCAAACAAACTACTGCGATCAAATTTTTGATTTAAAAATGATACCAGTACTTCATAGAGGTCTGCACAATGGCATGAAATTAAATGGTTAACAGGTTAACTTGCTCTGACTTGAACCAAAACTTCTTGCAATGACGCTAAATAACCTTCATTCTGAATGTCAACTTGCTAGTTTAAAGTTCTCCATAGTCTAACCTAAAGGTAGTATTTTCGATTCTTCTTTTTTTTTTTTTTTTTTTTTTAAGATTCAAGATTCATTTATTTAGTGCTCAAAGCAACAAAGTAATTATTTCACAATTAATATTTTAGCATAAGAAGGTGTCGGTAATGACCGCACGGTCTTCTAGCCCGCACCCCCTGCATATTTACATATTAGTTACGACGCAAAAAAAAAACAAAAAAAAAAACAACTAAAGTATACAACTCTTGTAACGAAGCGCTTCACAACTCTTGTAAACATCAACTAGTTGTACTGTTATATATAGTTTGGACACACCAATCTAAAAAAGTTTGACCCTGATATTACCAGATTATACTTGTGTACAGCACGAGACTAGAAAGAACAATATGAGTTACGGGTACAGTACCGGTACCGTGAATTTGTGATCAAAAAACAAAAAATTTTTGACAAACTGATACCGGTACCCGGTGGCATGGTGTGCATTCAAGTAGTCCTATGCTTTAATGCTACGATACTGAAAAGAACTACAAATGGCTCCCCGTACTCATTGATCGGTTGACGTTGCAACAAAAATAGAAAATATTTGCTGAACCAATTAGCTTATTAACCCTCTTGAAGTTTCAATTGCTTGAAAAAGCTTATCGTTGCCAGGCGCTGATACACAAGAAACACGTTTTACGCTTCAATGAACATCAATTTTTAAATTGGGTGAAAAAAAGAGTCCGGCCGGTTAGCACAGCGGCCTAAGACATATTGCTATCGGCACGGGAGGTTTTGGCGTTAGATTTCCGGGCCGGTCAAATCGGACACAGTCGCCACTTGCCAACGACTAGCCGCCTAGATAGGCTCCGTCACTCATTACACTTATCGGCAGCGTGGCGCAGTGGTTCGGAGCGTCGTTTTTACGACGAATATAATCGCAAGGTTAATGGTTCAACTCCCAACCTAGTCTTATTGTTGCGTCCTTGGATAAGATGCTTCACGATGATTATCTCTGCTTGGTGGAATCTGGCAAGCAGCAAATTATAGAAGTCAGAAGAAAACTCAAGCGGAAAACTTGGAAACAAGGGCAACTTTCAAGCAAATCTGGATTGTTCTGCGCATAGCGCCTCCGCCGCTTTCTCGTGATAGGAGGATAAAGATGAAGAAATCAATCAAACTTTCCGGCGTCACAGCAAAGACTATATAGGTATGTACTCTTTGGTCATAGCAAGAGTGAAACTACAAATAGATTTTTTTGTGAAAAGGGGCAATAAAAGTACAAAGGATGATGTTTCAGTGATTGGTGCTGCTCAAAAATTATGCTTGCTCAGCGGGGCTGACGTTTAACAATGAGAGAAAGTTTTCTACAGAGATAAATGTGTCACGATACAAATGTTATCCTGTACAGAGGCGTGCCCAGGAATTTAAAAATAGGGGGGGCAATTTGAAGCCGTCCGTTTTCTCCTCAAAGTCAAGTAAAGAGCTAAAAAAGGTCAACACCTCCGCAGATGTCCAATTTTCCGGCCCAATGTCAAGTGAAGAGCAAAAAAAAAGGTCATCACGCTTCAGATTGTCCTTTATACGTATATCACCTTTGCACCACGAAAGTTTTGTGCATTTGTCTGCGGGAAGGGGGGGCGGCCCCAGCGGTCCCCCGGGATTCGCCCATGCTGTCCTCACGCAGGGCATGCTATGGAATGGAATGAAAGACGATTTTTCCATATTCCATACTGCAAAATTTTTTCCATGCCATATGTGATTCATACCCAAAAATTTTCCATTTCATTCTAAAATTTTTTTCCGCATTCCATTCCATTCTTCCATAGGCCTACTAAGGTAATTTAACGTAATGGTAAAAATGCACTATTATTAAATTATGCGACATGCGCGTTATCCGCAGGATAAGCTTTCCAACCTAAAACTAGTCATGCTCATTCGTTGAACAATCCTACACTGCAAAAAAACACAATAAATGAACACATGCTTGTAAACACAAACGCAGTGGCGTACCGGTAGCGAAAATTTTTAAAGGGATGTGATTTCCACATTTTTTTCAAGCGTATTTTTTTCGGTGGAACAAATTTGAAGTTAATTGAGAAACACGAAAAGCTCTAGAGCGGTCCAGGGGCATACACTACTACTCCCCCGGAAAAAATTTGAAAAATGACTTACTGTAATGGCTATTTCAGTGCTTTTTGAATAATTTTCTGGCGACTTTTGTTTGAATTTTTTGACTCTGATTCTGAGTGCTTAGCCAAATATGATGCATTTTGTTCCCACATTTTTGATCATACGTGTTCAAGGCCACGGGGATAGGCTACCCAGGGGGTAACCGCTGGATCCGTAGCCCCCCCTCGCTAAAATATAAGCTGATATGTATCTCCAGTTAGAGGAACAGTGGCAACAGAACATCTGAGGACGCGAAGACCTTTGCATTTTTGGTCTTCACTTGATTTTGGGAAGTAAATTGGACGTCGGAAGACCTTTTTCTTTTTGGTCTTCACCGATATTTTCAGTGAAAACGGAAACAGGAAATTGCGACCCCCTCCCCCTTTTTCAAATTTCTGGGCAGGCCCCCGAAGGCATAAGGCTTATTGCTATCGAAGAGGTTCGAAATTATGGAAAAATTGTATACATCCAAAACATTTTTGAAAATGGCTATGGTGGGAGGATGTATACCCCTGGCCCTCATCCTACCCCCTGGCCATGAGCTACAGAAATCATCAAAAGAATCTGGCATATTTCAGATACTTGGCGCCATCAGATTTGTTTTTTTTTTTACTAAAAAACCGAGTCAAAAAGAGGGGAGCATGGCACAATGCCCCCTTCGTAAATACGCTCCTGCATAAACGTAAACAGTGTATTGATGCTTAAAGGTCCGATCACACTAACTGAGACGTGGAGACCTTGTGCAGGTTTATTTTATTGTGACATCACATTCCCACAAAGTGATATCACAATAAGATAAACCTGCACAATGTCTCAAAGGTCTCAGTTAGTGTGATCGCACTTTAACGCAAAAGAACAATAGCCTACAGTCAGTCACTACATGCGAAAAACTTACACTGCAGAACCGAATAGTGACTAAGTATCCTCATTCTAGTTTGGTAGTATACTTCGTAATTTGTGGTAAGTAAGTACCACGTAGACTATTGACAACGTGGCCGAGTGGTCCGGAGCGTCGTTTTTACGACGGCCACGATCGCAACTAGGGAATCCAATTTAATTGTTAATCACTAACAAACAATTAATTGCCTATTTTTACAATAACAATTAATTGCCGCTCACTAACAATCAATTAATTGTTATGACGTCACGGCGTGCAATGACGTCACAGCTGAGGAAAATATCAGCAATAGGCCTATTGTGCAATGACAATTTTGTTTTGTTATCATTTTTAAACTTCTGCGATGATTTTATACATTGAAAATAACACAATTATATTGAAAATAAAACAAAATAATGATGATCATATTGAAAATAACACAAGAACAATAAATAGAAACAAAGAACACAAGAGAAAAGCTATTATCATAGGAAAGAAAGGCTAGAAAAACAACCAATATTTCTGGGAGTGAAATAGAACTTTTCTTCGACCTTTCTGCAATATTAATGATGCACTGTAATGATATGTTTTTTGTCAATAAATACATTAAATTTTTCTTTGTTTGTTTTACGAAAATATATCTTTTATTACGAGGAAAAGTCAAGAGAAAAAATATTAGCACTAGGAGATTATTAGTAGGCTAAACATTAGCCACCAAACAAAATTCGTTTAACTCTTGATCAGTGGCGTAGCCATGGAGAAGATTTTGGAGATCAGACTCCCTCTTAGGGCCGAAATGAAGTCACATCTTACCTTTTTGTATAAATAAACTCAGCATGTTCCAAAACTGAAGACTTTGGAGTTGGCACCCCTTTACTGTGCAGCCTAAAACTCTCCCATTGGAAAATCCTGGCTACGCCACTGCTCTCGATTATAAGGTATAGAATAGTCTCGAGTCATTAGTCAATGCTCAATAGTCACTGAAATAGTCACTCAATAGTCATTTTTGTTGCTTATAAGCAATAAGATTATTGCATAGCTTTTCTTTTTTTGAAATAAGCCTTAAGGAAGCAATAACGATCAAATGTTGCGTCTGACATCCGACAGCGAAGTTTGGTAAGAAATAACCCCGCTGCGGAAAATGCTCTTTCACTTTCGACGGAGCTAGCTTGAATTGTGTACAATGCTGCTTCCAGCTTTTTTAGCTTCTCTGTTTTTTCACCCGTTTTAACAAACAGTTTAAACTCTTCAAAGCATGGAGTTTGGCTTGCCGAAGCAGACGATGCCGATTGAGCGCTTTCACAATAGGTTTCATTTAACTTTTTGTTGAGCATTTCGGCGAAGGAAAGCGCATCATGTCCGCTTCCTGAGTGTTTTCACTTTCGACGATTGTTACATCATCAGTATCACTACTATCACCACCAGTATTATCGTTCCTTTGGCTTGGCGGTTCTACTTCTAGTACCGAAACTCCAAACAGACGAGTGGAAAGCATGGTAGCGAATCTCTGAATGCTCAAGGTAAGGGTGGAAGATTCCTCTTGCGTTTGTCGGCCGTCAAGATAACGCATAAGCTGCAGCGCGTTAGTCATTTTTCTTTGCTCGTACCGCACAGATAGATGTTCAGCTAATTGCATTGGAAAGCAAGTGTTTTTACTGTTTAACGCAGATATTGTCTCGGATATTATTGTGTCAGCAGTCATAAGATTTACCTTGCGATCGCTTAGGTACGAAGCAGCCACTTTAACTAGCTGGAGAGCACCAGAAACGTGCTTGATGATATCCAGTTCACTGCTGGTTAATTGAAGTCTTGTAGGGTAATCATATTCTTCAAGCACCCTTGCGACAGTAGCATGAAGTTTAATGTAACGTTCAAGCATATCTGCTAATGAATTCCAGCGCGTTCGGCAGTCTAATATCAAAGTGGTGATTGTTTCACCAGCTTCAACACATTTTGCTCTCAAAAAGTCGGATTTCACGGGACTTCGTCTGATTTTTTTGACCATTTTTCTCACTTTTTTCACAGCAGTTTCAATTTCTTCTTTAAACTGAAGGACTTCTTCTTCATTTCCTTCTTGTGGATTCACCACATCTACACACTCATCTAGTTCCACATCACCGTCATCACTATTTTCCTCAGCATTGACACCTTCCTCGGTTAGACTCCCGGTGGCTGTAACGTCATCTCGTAAAACTTCTAATGACGTAGGCTTTTGGTACAAAACATCGCACACTGCTAAATGAATAGCGTGGCTTAAACAAACTCCGTGTAAAGGTAACATGAGGTTTCCCATTCTCACCATTACAGATGCTCCATCAGTAGTGCATGCTACAATATGATTCCAGTTGACTCCAAATTCATGCAGCTTTTTTTCAATCAAGTCTTTCAGTGTTTTGGATGTTTGCGAACCAAACACTCGAACCATCCCCAGGTTATCATAATCTTCTGCGGTGTAATGCAGAGTGATAGTCAAATACCTTTTATTGTTGGTAGCAGTATATTCGTCAGTAGTCAAAGACATACGCTGACTTTCTTCAATTAAACCTGCAAGCTTTTCTTTCAATTGATGCCGAACCACAGTATCAAAGGCTTTTACTTTTGCGGCGACTGTTGTAGCTGACGTGACTTCCTTAAATCCTCTCAATTTCATGCCAGTTCTGATAAAGCTGCTCTTTGCGCACACTCTTGGTGGAACATTGTCATATGTAACGAGTTCGGCATACAGCTCCTCTTGTGTTACTTTCGGTTTCAATCGAAACGGTAAAACCTTTTGACGTTTTGCGGATGTTGACGGTGATGGTTTATCCACTTGCTGGTCTTTTCCATGCTTATGCTTCATATGGTAAATCAAAGAACTTGTTCCATAATTTCGGCAAGCGAGAACGGCTTGACATATGTTGCATGTTGCCTTAAGTTTATCATCACTTCTAGTAAAATTGTCCCAAATGTTGCTGGACTGCCGTCTGGGTTGTGCATGCGCCATAAGGTTTTAGCTAAGCGACACATTAAACAAAGCTGCAGAATTGCTCAGTTTTTTATTTTTTCAGAAACTATTTTTATATATACTATAGATTACTACCGGTATAAATTGATAATGTAAAATACCTATAAAGATTGTGACGTTTTTTAGTGTTGTTGATTGCGTTTTCAATCTCCTGGAGCGGAACTAGCATTGGTCATTAATGGTCAAATCCACACTCTGGTTGTCAAAACAACTCAAACTATGCATCGAGGCCAGTACCAAACACGCTAACCTGCCTTTCCTTTATTAAACTGTAGCCTTGGCAGTTGGTAGCCTACAGCAGGCTGCTGTCAAACTGTGGCCTTGTAAAACTTTGTTTGCCGACTTGATTATTGATTTCAAGTTTTAAGTATCGGTAGCTTACCTTTCCGGTTAATATCTTAGTTACACTTTTTCTTTGCTTTTGCCTGGCTGACTCTCATGCTCTCTGTAATGGAAATTTTCAGCAATTTTTGTACCCCCAAAATATCAAATTCTGCTTAAAATGTTATTACAATCATGCAATACCGGTATCTTACTTCTCGCCTAATCTACACTAAACTGGCTACCTTTCTTGCAAACTGTTTGCTAGCCATATTTAACAACATTTTTACCCCTGTGCACAGCTTTTGACGTCTTCCAGATCAGATCTCTTTTCCAACACCCAGCAGCTCTACTTCAAAAAAATCACTTGGAATGCTGCTAGGCAATGCAGACGCTCTCCCAGTTAGTTTATAGCTCTCTTCACCACCTACCGAGTGATCAGATACGGCTGGCGCCTATGGGTATGTTAATATGCAACCCATTAGCACTAAACCTAATCTTAATTTTGGATATGTTAATATACCTACATCACGGAAAGGGTTGAGAAGTGCAATAATTGATACAAACTGTCAGTGGAAGGTGACCATTTTAAGGGGTAATGCTTAGAATTAGATTCTAATACTCGCGCTTGACTGCGAAGTACAATCTTGATTTTCCCTTGTAACTTTTGCGCGAAAGAATTGAAATTTTTTAATGCAATAAAAGTCGAAGAAATAGTACAATTAATTGGCCATTTTTTAGCAATTAATTGTAATTGTTAGTGGCCGTTTTGGGGACAATTAATTGTTACAATTAATTGTTTCAATTAATTGGTTGGATTCCCTAATCGCAACTCCCACCCGAGCCTCGTTGTTGCGTCCTTGAATAAGATGCTTCACGACAATTATCTCTGCTTGGTGGAATTTAACAAGCGGCAAATTGACGAAGTCAGAAGCAAAAATTCAAGCGGAAAACTCGGAAACAAGGGCAACTCCTAAGCGAGTCTGGATTCGTCCTATGCATATAGCGCCTCCGTCGCTTTCTCGTGACAGGAGGATAAAAATAAAGAAATCATCAATCAGCTAGCATGGAAGTATGGAAGACGATCTTCCATTCCATTCCATTCCATTCTGAGCATCTTCCATACCAAAATTCTCCTTCCATTCCATTGCATGCCCTGTCCTCACGTCCAATTTTAGTGGGCTTTAGGCCCGGTTCTTGGTTATAGTTTCTGCATCATAATCATAATCAATTTTTGATGTCATACTCAAGAATTTGATGATGATACAGAATCTAGAACCAAAAATTAAACATGTGAACGGGGCAATGGTTGCTTCACTATTGTATTAGATATGGATTAGGCTCAGACTATGCTCAAGCTCTCTGATATTTTGCATAGCAAAAAAGGCAGAATAAACTTGGCGTAAAATTTGGGCCTGGCCGCGAGTGTGATTTGTAAATTAAATCATCAAACTAAAACCGGCCGTTAGCTCAGTTGCAAAGCGCAAGCTATCGGTGCGGGAGGTCTGGGGTCGATTCCCGGGCCGGTCAAATCGACACAGTGTCGCCAACGACTCGCCACCGTTGCGACGTTTCTTCGGAGCTGTGTTGCCCAGGCGTTAAGCCGCGGAGATGGGCCCCGCAACTCGTAACGCGCTTCGGCGTAATACGGCGAGTATAATGAAGATTTGATTTGATCATCAAACTTGAGCTCAGTTGCTTAGCGCACATGCTCTTGGTGCGGGACGTCTAAAGTTCAAATCCCGGGTCGGTCATATTGTCACAGTATCGCCAACAACTCGCCACTGTTCCTACGTTTCTTCAAAGCTGTGTAGTAGAGATGGCATGGCCGCAAAGAGACCCGCCAACGAGCAGTTAATCGGTGTTTTTACCGGTCCGCTATCGGCCGGGTTCTATCTTTGTTTATTACTGGGCCATTAACGAGCCGCTGACACTTTTTGAAATCCCTAATTTCATTAATGTGAATAAAGGTTCATAAAAAGAATGGGCTTTGGGCAGGCTGGGCTTTATTTTTGGTATGAGTTGCCAGGTCGGTTACTGGGCTGGAGGTTCCGGGCCGTGGGCGGTCCGGGCCTCAAAAAAGTCAGCCCGAGCCATCTCTACTGTGCAGCCCAGGCGCTAAGCCGAGGAGATGAGCCCCGCCACTCGCTTCAGCGTAGTACTGCAATTATAATGAAGATTTGATTTTAAACTTGCTTTATTTAAAAATTTGTAGAAATTTACCAAAGGTTTTCCTGATGTCGCTGCAAACCGAACGTCTTTCATTTTGTTGTATCATTGACAGAAAAGTGTGGAACTATTCAACAATTTAATTGTCTAGGGTCCACTTATCGAGAATTTTGTTAAAATGACACTTAAGACAAAACAGTTTCAATACCGGTAGCCTAGGCCCAGGGTTGGGAATCGATATACTCAAAAAAGTAAAGAAATAATCGATATTCCATTGTTCACCAAAAAGTAAAGAAATAATCGACTTCGATGGTAGTTTAAAAAGGCAAAGAACAAAGAATATTGTAATCGATATTATATCTACTGAGTGATTTCAGCTTTTTCGAAATACTGCAAACTTAGAGTTGACACCAAATGCACTTTTGCAAGCAAAGTTACTGGTACTCGCCAGAATCACAAATTTTGTCAGATGCTAGTTTTTCAACTCTCTGGCAACTCTTCCATTTTGGCTTTGCAATTTGCTTTTGTCCATAGTTAAGATTAAAAGAGAAATACGATAGCTTTGCTGGTACAGGTTTACGGAATGAATATATTATTGCGAACGTTAGCACCAAATAATTGGAATGACAAAAGCAATGATGCTGATACAACATTTTAAGCAAACGGATGGTCAAACATTTAAACCACAGCAGTGACATTTTAGCCTTTGATCAGAATCGAACATGATGGACCAGGATAGTGTTTTCTTTTAATTTATTTTATCAAATTGCATTTAATTAAATGCAATTTGGTACGCCAAGTCAGAGGTCGGCAACCCCTGGCACGCGTGCCAAAAGTTGCACGCCAAAAGATTTTCCATAGCACGCAAAGCGATTCCATGCGCGAGCAGATTTTAAGCTCTGAAGACAAATTTACTTTCAAATCTGTGAGTGATTTTCTTCTTTTTCATTTTTATCTTCCTGTCACGGTAAAGCGACGGAGGCGCTATGTATAGGACGAATCCAGATTCGCTTAGTAGTTGCCCTTGTTTCCTTTCCGCTTGAATTTTGCTTCCGACTTCCTCAATTTGCTTCTTTTTAGATTGCACCAAGCAGAGCATCTTATCCAAGGACGCAAGAACGAGGTTTGGGTGGGAGTTGAACCATCAACCTTGCGATCATGGCCGTCGTAAAAACGACGCTCCGAACCACTCGGCCACGCTGCCGACCATTTTCAGTGCTGTGGGCTCAAAAGTCACTCATTTAAGGTATTTCTTGGCAAATCGGACATCTACTAACGCGAAGATCTTTTTTTCTTGGTCTGAACTGATATTTTTAGAGGATAGTGAGAACATGGGTACATCTACAGAGGTGTAGACCATTTTTTGCTCTTCACTGATATCTACATCAAGTAAGGAAACCAAACCGTTTGGCACGCAAAGAAGTTTCTATTTTGACTCTATCAAAAATGGCACGCTTGGTCAAAAGATTGCCGACCCCTGCGCTAAGTGATTAAATTTTTCGGGTCTTCGACCCATGCCCTATGAGTGCACTGCTCTTCTGGGCCATGTTCTTTTTAATCATTGCTTATGGTCCCAGTAGTTTACCGGGCTTGCAAGCCTTGTTTCTACTATACGAGTAACTTACTATCGGAACAATTTGTCAATTTCGCAATGTTGCACTAGTTTGGAACTGGGTTAGCGCTTTGTGCACAGTCTTGATTGCATTTGGGGTCCCGGATCGTGACACCAACCCCCCAACCCCCACCGTTTTCCAAGCTGCCGACACCTACTTCACACGTTTTGCGTCAAATCGTCCTTGCGTCAAGTCGTGTTCGCGTCAAGTCGCTCACGTCAAGTTTGTTCGAGTCAAATTGTCATGTACCCCCTTTGACTCGGCCTTTAGTAAAAAAGAACAAAATTAATGGTGCCAAGTGATAAATGATGTCAGACTCTTTTGATGGTTTCCGTAGCTTATGGCCAATGGCGGATCCAGGGGGTAGAATGAGGGGTATGTATCCTCCCTCCAGTCATTTCCAAAAATAATTTTGATGTATAGTTTTTCCATAATTTCAAACCTCTTGGATAGCAACGAGCCTTACGCCTTAACCGAAAATGTGCGAACAAAATGCATCATATTTGGCGAAGCACTCAGAATTGGGGTCCAATAATAAACAAAATTTGCCCGAAAATTACACAGATAGCACTAAAATAGCCATTACAGAATATAAACTTTCCGGGGGAGCAGGCCCCCGGACCCCCCTAGAGCTTTTCTTGTATCACAATCAGCTTCAAATTTGTTTTGCCGAAAAAAATGCGGAAAAATCTTTTAAAACTAAGCTGGTTGAGAAAACTGTAGCCTGCTTTTCTCGCTCCCGAAAAAAAATAAATAAACTCTCGCCATGCCACTAGGTTTTAAGTTGATGATGCGCCAATGCAATTCGGTCTCTCGCAGTTTCTTACCAATCTTCGCGTTTTAAATAATTTTTTTTCACAAAGTCCAACTGTAAAACACGCAAAATAGGAAAGAACATTCGCGATGCAAAGTTTGAAATCTCTCCATACCCAGCACAATGCACAGCACTGTAATTAACGATACAATGTTTTACAAACCTACCAACGCATTTGTAACGAATCAAACAAACCTACGAGTTGATAAAACACAAGTATGAAAAGCTGCAATGCGCAAAATAAAACCTATAGTAAAAAAAAAAGCAAAACTTACGCCCGCTTCGATGAGAAGAAAGTTATTGCACAAACAAGGTATCCTCAAGCGCAATAAATAAGCACAAAATAACACATCACAGAACAAATACAAAAACATAAAAATCTAGCAAATTTGAAAATTCGTCTTAATCTCAAATGTGACCGCATTATCGAAAGCTTTCTCAAAGCATTATAGAATTTCCCACTAAGGGCTGTTTTAAAAATAACCTGTTATTAATTCATATTATTTTAGGTTTGTATTTTGTGTTGCTGCGTAATAAAGCAGCGAAGAATTATTGAATATTTAACTAAGTTTGGGAATCACATTACATTCTGAAAAATCAACTTGCGAAATGCTGTGCAAAACACACAAAAATTATTTAGTTTTAACAACTACAAAATTCTTTCAAACAAGCAGCAAATTTATTGTAAATCTTTGTGTAAAGTTAAACTAAAAATCTTCATCGCAGTCCGAGTAATCGGAAGCTCGATCATACAGGCCCGGCCACTGGCGCACATAAAGTCGGGGTAACTGACCGTCACGCACTCGGCCTAGCCACAAGTCCAATGAAATAGCGTATTCACTTGCTGTATCGGAGGCAGCGTACACAGTAGAATAATCATTGCCACAGTCAGTTACGCTTTCAAAACGGTCTTTTTGCATACTGGCGCTATCGCCGCTACTATGCACGCTATTAGAATGTGACGGCATTGGAATGACGCCACCAGCGGCAGGTTGGCGCCCATTACGAGGCACGAAGATACAGTACCAGTGCCTAGCACCATTGATAGCCAACACTGTACCATGAGATGAAGCAGAAGTGATATCCAAATCTGTGTTGCATAGACGGGCTGCAGTGCTACTGTGCAGCGATGATAAACTGGAATTTGGAGGAAGATCTGGAATAAAATCAAATCTTCATTGTACTTGCGATATCTCGGCAAAGCGTTTAACCAATGACGGGGCTCATCTCCGCGGCTTTGCTACTGGGCAACACAGCTTCACAGAAATATCGCAGCACTGCCGAGCCGTTGGCTGACTGGTCCGGAAATTGAACCACAGACCTTCACACAGATATTTTAAAAATATCATTACCACTACGCCAACTGGTCGTGGAATGATTTCGAAATCACTTACGTGGTGAACCAGGTGGTTGGGGAGTGGAAGCTTGACGGAGCTCCATATACCAACTCAAGTACGAAGACATTTCCATATAAGCAAAGCTAAGTCCGCTGAAAGAAAATTGTTGGATATTACCGCAGATATCAAAGGCTTTATCTTATTTGATATTAGGCTAGTAGTGTATTGGTTTGTTCGAGTGTGCATTACGACAACCTTCATTGCAATTTGCCTAATAATTACAGTCATGAGAGAGACTGCCGACTCGACAACCTCTCACCTCTTCGGGTTGGACTTCACGGTCTTTTCGCAGACTCTCACCGCGAACCCAATAACGGTGGGTGATTACTTCTGTGATGGTACTTGCGTACGTACTTTCCATTCAAAATAAACCTACTTTATGACTCCACGGTAAATCAATATTGTTTATTTAAAGCTTAATAATTTTGCTAAATCAGATCAGTTTTCAGACCTCTCATCCAGTTTATTCGCAAAAAGAAAATGGCCTAAGAGGAAAAAATAAAACCACATTAATTCTCAACTAGACGTTTTGACAACATAGGTTACACTGTCATTATTAGCAGTATAAGCGAGGCAATACAAAGCAGTGCCGAAGGGTCAAAAATCAAATCTTCATTAGACTCGCAATATTACGCTAAAGCGTGTAACGAGTGGCGGGGTCCATCTCCGCCGCTTAGCGCCTGGGCAACACAGCTCCGAAGGAACGTCGCAGCAGTGGCGAGCCGTTGGCGACACTATACCGATTTGACCGGCAAGGAATCAGAGCTACCGCATCGATAGCGTCCGCTTAATAACTTACTGAGCTTACCGACCGGCTGAAAATCACCGCGGCTATATTTTTCCTCTTTATACTATTTTTTTCCCATATTCATTATATTACAAAGGAAAATCTTTTGTTGATTTTAAGTTTTCTACGAATAAAACTAATTTCGCCAACGAACCTTTAACTTACTCTTCTTGACTAAAACAACTCTACACTTCTTTCACACCACAAGCAGGTTACCTTTCACTTTTCTTCATCATTTGTTTGAAATTATCAATCACGGGATCGTGCTCATGCAATAGCAACACGATGGTCATGTGACCTCTCTTCTGACGCAACACCAATTGTTCATAAGTAGAGGGGTTAAGTTCGGTCAAACCAGTTCTGAAAATATTGTTTTTAAAGACACCTTTTCAGCTGTAGTAAGCAAATTAAAAAAATTAAATCTTCGTTATACTCGCGGTATTACGCCGAAGCGTGTAGCGAGTGGCGGGGTCAATCTCCGCGACTTAGCGCTTGGGTAACACGGTTCCAAAAAACGTCGCAGCGCTGGCGAGCCGTGGCGGAAGTGCGACAGCGACATGTTGGATCACTACGCTACCCGGCAGTTCGTCATAAAAGTTTTGCAGTCTACTTTTTTGAGGGTTTCAACACAAAAGTAAATATAAGATTAAATAAATTTCAACCTCTTACATAACATATTATTACAACGATTTATTACGGACTAATCATGAAACCAAGAAAAACGTCACACAAAGCGTGCAAACACATAAAAAGTTATGAGATTCCAGCCTACGCACACGATTTCGTGACGATATTGGGCCTACTGTTGTAAACAATAATGACGGTTCACACGTTTGTTTTTATACGTACATCATACGTAAACAAAACATAACTTCATAAAACTTCATAGGTAGCGCAGAGGTACACAACAGTTGTAATCAAAGCAAAAAATAAAAAACAAAGAAAGTCTTTATTATATTCGCGGTATTACGCAGAAAGGTGTATCGAGTGGCGGGGTCCATCTCCACGGCTTAGCGTCTATACAACAAGCTACGTAGAAACATCGCAGAGGTGAGTTGTTGGCGACATTGCGTCCGATTTGACTGGCCCGGGAATCAATCCCACGATCTTCCGCACCGATAGCTATCTCTTTTAACCGCGACAATCGGCCGGTAAAAAATATAAACTTTAAAACAACCAATCAAGCATTTCAATTGAGCTGATTCTGCTCCCAGCAAAGTTGCTATTTGTGCGCTTAAGGCGATGAAAACTTAAATTCTTCCTCCTCAATGTTCCAGCGTTTATGAGATATTTTTAAGGCCACTTCCAAGTCTGGTTATTCAATATCCGTCATTTTACCTGGTTCTCACCTTCATTTTTAACCGGAAAAATACTGCATTACTAGTGACAATAGTATTTTAAATGACGTACTGGCGTGGTTTCGTTACAACTTCATCCTCGTCGTCACTAGCAACCTCCACTTCGACGTCATTATCATCTTCTTCTGGAGGAGCAGATGCTTGTTGCCTTGAATTTCGCTGATTGGATCTGTTTTGACATAGAAACACATAAGCTTCCTGGTATTGAGTTCCACCAACTTCTCGAAAGGAACGGGTCGGCTGCCGAAGTGGTTCAATACATCGCTATGGTCGCGGCAGGCTCTGAGTTCGCTTCCCGGGCTGGTCAAATCGGCTACAGTGTCACCAGCGCCTCGCCACCGCTGCGGCGTTTGTTCGGAGCTGCGTCGTCCTGGCGCTAAGGCGCTCAGATGGACCTCGCCACTCAATGCACGCTTCAGCATATTAAATTTTTTTTTCCAATTTAGTATAATGAAGATTTTTTCTAATTTAGTACGCAACAATGTTTGTAAAACTTCTAAGCAACATTGCTAAGACTAAGCATTGACGACTGCAAAGTACAAAGACTTGATTGGAAACTAAGGGCAGAACAAAATATGCGAAACGTAATGACAATGGCGCAATGCTGTACACATTGTTATGCAAAATAATGCAAAATACAGATTAAACTAAAAGTGCGAAGTTGCTTCGTTCAACATATTTCAGACGCAGAGCAAGTTACCAACTATGAGAAGCTTCGAAACACAAAGTACCTTATTGTAGAAAGAATATGACGCTCTTAATTCACTTCCCGTTTCGAGAAGTCACATTAATCAAAAGTTTTAATCGCACAAAAATAGAACAAGCTTACGGGTAAACGAAAGGAAGTGAAGCCAGCAAAAAACAAACCCCATTGTGCCTAAGCTAACCATCAACAAAAAACAAACGCCATCGTGCTTCAGCTAACCATTACTAACTCCATTTTAATCACTAAACAATTTTCTATAAAATACTGAGATTATTTTCAAATTAAACAGAAAATGCAACAGTAGTAAAAATACACTGCGACGTGAACTTGCCCTCTTAGAGTTGACAACCACTTAGTTACGTCAAATGCGATCGGCTCCAACCGCGAATCGAACCAGTCACGTAGGATCTTTAACTCGAGCGCATTACCGCTAGGTCAAGTAGGTTTGTAGCCGACAAACTTGGTCAAGATTTGGTTTCGGAAACGCAGCTTGAATCAGCACATACAAACATTACTGGACGGAGATTGGAAAAGATACATGACGGGTAATCGGCTAGTACGCAGCAAGGTAAAATGCCAACAATTAAACTTACTCATTTCTTGAACCAGATGCAAATGCCCACGAGAGCACCAATGCTCCAATTGTGATAAAAAACAACATCGTTTCTTGTTCACGTGAACTTCCAATATAACCAATTATTCCAACTACTTTCTTCCAAGCCTTGCTTGCCAGTCGTGTGATGAAAAACTAGTAAAAATGATCGATTTCAAATGATTGGTAAAAAAGTTATGGTTTAGAGAGCAATACAGCGAAAACCTCAGCTAGCTTTTGGGTTAGCAGCAGACTAAAATATCTATCAAAATATGCGGAGCCGATGTAAGCCTACAGTTTTGTGTAAATTAATTGACTCACCACAAAAAAAACACAAATACTTCATTTTTTCAATATACTTTCGTTTCAAAGCAACTGCAACTATTTTCAACGGGTTATATGGCCACCTATATTTGCAATCAACTCCACAACTCGTTTTGGCATTGATGCCACGAGTTTTTTGCAGTTCTGAGTGATTTCTTTGTCACGGTACTGCACGTCAATTTCTTTTGGTTGAGCAATTTTCTTTTAAAAGACGAGTTTTTACTATACTCCGCAAATTTTCAATCGGGTTTGAGGCGGGCGAATTCTCAGGCCAGTCAAAGACCTTGATAAGATTTTCTTTCAATTTTTTTTCACTTTTTTTGCAGTATGGCAGGGAGCCAAGCCTTGCTGAAAAATTCCTCCTCCGTTTGGAATCAGCTGTCCCTGTACCATAACATACAGTATCAGCTGTATATGTAGCTTTAAAGGTATTTGATCTCTTTTCCCTGTTCAAGGGATGATGAATGCCGACAAATATACTGAAGTAATTCAGCTTAAAGTGGTGAAAGACATGGAAAGGGCATTTACCAACGGAGGAGGAATTTTTCAGCAAGACTTGGCTCCCAGCCAGTCTGCAAAAAATGTGAAAAAAATTTAGAAGAAAATCTCATCAAGGTCCTTGACTGGCTTAGGAATTCGCCCTCCTTAAACCCGACTGAAAATTTGTGGAATATAGTAAAAACTCGGCTCTAAAAAAGGGATTACATAACCAAATCGAAGCTTACTGATGCTTAATTGACAAGTGGTACCGCAAAAAACTCGCTAAATCAATGCCAAAATGAGTTATTGAGAATAATAGAGCTGACCTTATCTCCTGATGAAAATAGTTGGTTGCTGCTTTGAAAAAATGAAGTTTTTGTGTTTTTTTGTGATGAATTAATTAATTTGCACAATATTGTATATATATTAGATATATTATACATACAGCCAAAGTTTGGTGATCGTCAGTCGAATAAAGTGCTCTATGACGCAATCAGAGCGGAGCATATGATTTAATAACAATCTTATATGTATAAGAACCTCACCTGATGAGCCCAATAGGGGGAAACAAACTGTAGTGAGTTTTTAGCATTTTTAATCTGTTATTGAACCATATGAATATTCTTATGGCCTTTAGATAGGTTTTTAGTACGTCTTCTAAAGCCTAGGTTAAGATCTCTTTATATGTTCATACAATATACATGAAACATGTTTTCAGCTTTAATTGTTAAGTTATACCAGCTAAAATCATACCAAAGTGTTGAAAAAACAAGTCCTTAAACCAATGCGCTTTTTTTTCGGCGTTGCGATCAGCGCTGGAAACTATGGGACCCATTTTTTTGCCCCTAACAAAACGATTTCTGTCCACATTTGTAAACATTTTTAGGGTGCCTGGATGCAATACATCAAATACCAGTTGACCATCTACGAAACCAGAAATTAAACCTTCAAATCTTACCGGAGCTAGCTCGTCATTGAGCGGAGAGAGATTAACTTGTCTTTCAAACTGGCGTTGATGCGAGGTCTGAAGACACAGTGCAAGGAATTTTTGAAATCCATATTCAAGATTTACATCTGATTCCAAAAATTTACTGGAGTGAGCGGTCACAAAAGTTCGGGACGGTCCTCGGCGCCAAATGAGATAAATCTGGACAATATATGATGATTAGTTTAGTTGCATATTTATCCTCAGATCACGAGTACACGATCAAAGAGCTATAACGAGCTCGCTTAGGAGTAGCTGGTCATCCGTCTACCACTATAATATGGGGAATCCCGCTAAGTGCCTATCCCAACGGCACAACAAGCAAGTTTACGGTCTAGTTCTTCACTTCACACTGTCTTTTTAATGCAAAGCGTCAAGCAGGAAAGCTGTAAATACCTTTTTCAGAGGCATTGATTTGACCCGACTTGGTTTCAAACCAAAGTCTACAGCTCCAGAGGCAGACGCTTTTATTATAAAACGAACTAAAATACGAAAACCTTGAAAGCTCATTTGCAAGATTACTGGTTCTTCAAGTAGCAAATGCCAAAATAAAAAATAAACATGGTTTAGCCTCTATACGCAACAAATGAAAGTAGCAAGATAAAAGAACGAGTAACTTGCATCAACAACATTAAGAAAAACTCAAGTAGGCAATTGTTGTCGGCGAATGTAGGAGTTAAAGACATCGCTGAAGGAGCGGAGGTCTCGGGTTCGATTCCCGGACCAGACAAATCGGACCCACAGTCGCCAACGCTACGACATTCTTTGGAGCTGGGTTACTCATACGCTGACGCACGGGGATGGACCCGCCACTTGTTACACGCTTCTGCGTAGTACCGTGAGTCGGTGAATGTTCGATTTTTGATTTAACCAACTATGCGAGTGAAATTCTTCATCAGCACTTTTATAACGAAACAGTGAAAATTCTTACCCGAGGACCATCCAAAGGCGTTTCTTCGCCGTCCAGGGAAGCAACAAATGCTTTCTGCTTATAGTCTACCACAAATACAAATTTCAACCAATCAGAAAGCTGATCATCGGATTCCATGGCAACAGACACAGCTTCACGAAGATTGTTGAGAGATTGAAGATGATTGCTTCGTTGATCGTTAGTCACAAAAATGACACAAAGACTAAACGAAAAAAAGGAAATCTATTGTTGGTATGCAAAGAAACATTAAAAATGCAAAGAGACTTTAACCTTCAAAACAATGCAGAGGAAAAAATTAGAACGCAAAAAAAATGCTTTTGAACGAAAGCTATTTATTTGAACAAAATACTACATGACACATAGCTAGAGAGCCAAGCAGAAAGTCGTAGGCAATTCTTTAGCCAAGAACTTATAGCAGCAAATTAGTAATCGATGGTCATAGATTTTGCCCATTATGGTCGCATTTCAAATGTTGTGACCTGCCTTGGCGCAGAAAATTAAAAGTCATCTATTCCATTATGTTATTTTATCTAGTAACGACGTTACCTGACATGAAACGACTGACGATCAGGCGAAGAGCATACGTCATCAAAAACTTCCTGCGACGTCAAGCGAGGTACTTTCATGTATCGATGAAGAGTAAGGATTTCATTTACAGCGCCATGAGGCATGTCAGATGACTGCGAAAATAACGAACAAAGCAATAACACAACAGACTGAGGTAGAGTGCGAAGTCAGCTTGCACTCTTCAAGTCAGCAGCCACCCAGTATTCACATCAAATGCGATCAGCCCCAGCCGTGAATGGAAACCGTAACGAAGGAACTGCCACCTGAGCGCGTTACCGCGTGGCCACGTCGGTGAAAATTTTTTTACACTTTCTCTTGCTACAAAATCATCGTATCAAGACGAATGAAGCTTGCCGTAACTTGGCAAAAATAAGCAAAAATTACGATACGCATTTCGAAGTTTTTGAAGATTTACACAATATCTTTACACTTACTGCGAATACGACGCAGCGTGTTACAAGTTTGCAATGCAATCTCTACAGCTTAGTACCCACGCTACACAGCCACGAACATTGCACTGCATTTGAATTACTGGCAGCATTGCGCTGATTGGACAGAATATCGAACTCAGTCTGTCAACTGCAATGCCTTCTCCAGTCTCTCAACCATTAGGCGAGTAATTAAAATTCTTACAAGGTAGAATGGTGGATTTATTTCTGCTTGCCTGTCGCCTGATTTTTCCCCAGAAAGTAAATTCGTCGACAATTCTACGAATACCGTAATACATCATCACAAATATATTTGCAACATTAAAGTGAGAATTGTGCAATCGAAAATTACATACCAAATTTTAGACATATGCAGGTTTTCTTCTTGGTTATATGAATATCAAAAATAGAAAAACTAGAAAACAGTTTCCATACCACACAGAAATCAAACATGAAAATTACTCATTCATGTCACGTGCCCCAGGGCACAGAGCATAGCGATACCAATTACACCTTTATCAATGGCTCGATAATGTAACAAATACTTATTTTTCACTACGACATATTTATGAACTAACCTGCAATGTTACTGCTGGCGTTTGCACATCTTCTTTAAATAATAAAAGAGTTGGCCCAAATCCACGAACCCCGTATTTCTTTGCAATTGATTTTGTATCCGCATCACTAAGAGAAGCAAATCCAAATCCTACAAATATTTTATATTTAGCTGCTTACTTATCCTCGTGTAACGAAAAAACAACCAAAGCGCAACAAGCTCGCTTAGGACTTACAGGTTACCTCTACACCACTTTAAGATAGGGAATCCCGTTAAGTGCCTTTCTCACGGTACAACAAGTAAACTTTACGACTAGTTCTCCACACTGTCCCATTAATGTTGAGCGTCGAGCATGGAAGCTGTGAACACCAATTTTAAAGCTATTGGTTCGAGTAGCCTGACTCGGAATCAAACCAGAGTATATAACTCCAGAGGTAAAAGCTCTTATGACTCGGCCATATGAGCGGTTAAAATGTATCAATTGACGCATGAATTGAAACCAAAAAAAACATACTGGAGCAATATTAAAAAAATTCAGAATCTATGATAGTAGCCTACTCTAGGAGCTTCAAATAAAAAATTAGTGAAAAACGAGTAATAAAGTGTAAACAATTTAGCTGTGTAATAAAGCATACAGTAGCCAAAGATGACAGGTAAAGATAAATAAGCCAAACACAGCTCACTTATACATTGTAAACTAGGGATATTTTGGAAGCGTTTTTGTTGTGATAACGTTGGTAAACAAGTTATTAATTTTGTTAATTGATTTCAAACAACATACGTTTAGACCAAGTTAAAAAACATTATTGTTGCACCAGAAACATGTATGTCTGAACAACAACTAATAGTGCATCATCAGATAATTAACAAAGTACATAATTGTGTGATGAAGCATTACTAGTTGTAATGAGCGTCCGGTATGCGTTGTGATTAAAGACATCGCTTACTAGCGCGGAAGTTCCGGAGGCTGTCAAATCGAACACAGTCGCCAACGGCTAGCCATCGCCAATGTTTCTTCGAAGCTTAGTAGTGCAGACGCTAAGCCGTTGAGATGGACCCCGCCACTCGTTACACGCTTCAGCGTAATACCGCGAGTATAATAAAGATTTTATTCAAACTTACTAATATATTTTTGGTGCTTGATTGCCATCAGGGTGTAGAGGAGAGTGGGTTTTGTTTGCTTAGAAAACAGGAGAGCTCTCGGTTTGTCGTCATCCATTACTCCTTGTAAAAACTGCCCAATATTGCTCGACCCAATCTGTTTTAAAACAAAATATCGTAACCTTTCTGTATCTGAATAGCAGCGAATCACTACAAGACCTTTGAAACAATCACATGAGTGAGGAACAGCGTTGCGATTTCGCAAGCATTTTTCATCAAATTCACTAAAAAAATTGCAAATCGAATGTCTGTGCAATGCAGCCCAGAAAACATAGTGATAAGACCTGGAAGGTCGAAACACTGTTCACTGTCTAAAGTCATATATACAACTATACATACTTGCCATTTTGCATTTGTGTTATACATGAAAATTGCAGCATGAAAAATATTCGAAATAGAGAACTGTCGTGACAGGAACACCAGAAGCAAATAACATGCAGCATTCATAAATCTAACTGGAAACCAATACAGGCTCCATAATTATCGAGCAGACACTACATACTTAATTAATGGGTTAGTAGAAACTGCCGCAGCATAAGCATACACTTTTTACAAATCATTATCAATAAACCGCATATACAGTACATTGAAAACGCTACAGCTGTGTTCTGTCTTCGTACTATCACAGTGAAACAGCGTACAAAAGTTACGACAAAATGGCCTAAAACATTCTGCCATACCACAACAAAGCCAATAGCAATTGCCACCACACTATCACCATCAAAAAAAGGAACGAAAATACTGTAGTGTTAAAGCATGGGCCATAGCGCTATAGGGTCGCCCAACTGACAATATTAGGAGTAAAACATTCTGAAATTCATTGCACCCTTTCTTCAGTAGAATAAGATCCATATAAAAAGTTTAGATCAGGAACGAAAATAGTTTAAAGAGGAAAAATAAAGCCACTGTACTTCTTAAAACTGGATACTTCAACAACACAGTTTCAGCTGTCATCATCAGCAGTGTAAGCATGGCAGTACAAAACTGAAAGCAATCCACGTCCAGTTTGAAAAATCACTGTGGCTTTATTTTTTCCAGCTTCAGCCATTTTTATCCCATATGATATATATTTACTGAATTCTGAAGCCGTTGTGGGAATGAGTGCTTAAAGTACCGCAGTTCAGATCTACATTCTTAATAAAAGAAATACTCACACTTTGGACAAGATGAGAAGGCAACTGAGAAGTAACAAACTTTTTAATATTTTCATACGATATGACACCACGATAGTGAGAGTACTGCTCTTCATACACAATCACAACAGTCGGCAAAGAATAAACACCCAGTTGAGAAGATGTCCTTGTTGAAAAAGTAGTGTCAACCGTGCCAACACCAACACCTAAACAAGACCAAAATAACCACCTAAAGTAAGGTAAAGGGTTTGATAATGAAACACATACTTTATTTGTGCTCGACATAAACTAACGTAAAAAAATATGCATGTCATACATTTCACAGCAATCTAAATTTACAGACGTAGGTATTACAAGGCAGAAAAAACGCAATATTCCATTTGCTTATTATGCAAAATCCAGTTTTCACGCAATCGTAACACAATCAACGTCAAGCCATCAAAAAAATCTGCTTGTTAGATCACTCAGCTTATATCCCGACTTTGCTGAAAATTCGAAAAATGAATACTGTGTTCATATTGCTGAAAATTTTGTGCAGAAACAATGTGATGCTCATTGCCATTGCTGTTAGCGAGGTATTGACCAGTATGACCACTGACCAGCTTCTACAAAAACTGAAGACTGACCTAATTTTTCCAAGTCTTTTGCAGCTCTCTCCCATGATGACTTTAATATAACGATTGATCTGGCAGAGAAAGTAGAATAAACATAAAGAACTTGCGGGGTGTGGTGACTGTCTGGAAGAACCTTCTTTCGAAATTGATGATATGTCACCGACCTTGGAGATGCTTCATCAAAGTCTACGAGAATCGAATTATGCATTATTGACTGGCAAAACTTAACGGAAAAAGGAGGAAATATAAAACCACAGTAAATCCTAAAACTGGATGCTTTGACAAATAGAATCAGCTGTTATCATCAACAGTGTGAGCAAGGCAGTGAAAGCACGATCAGACAGTATATACTGCTTGGCTTAAAATGCTGAAACTGCTGATGATGACAACTGAACCTATTTTGTCGAAACGTCCAAATGTTCGGAATTACTGTGATTCTATTTTTCTTCTTTTAAGTTACTTTTGTCCCACATTTATTGTAATTCTAAACAGAAAAATGGATTGTGAATTTAAAACTGAATTAGTCACTTGGTCTAGTCTAGAACAATATCAAAAATGAAATAAGAACCTATGTGATGGTACAAGCATAAACCAAAATATGGATAAGTATGATCACACATTCGATAATTCAAGCAATCTTGTCAATAACTACTTTCATCCAAAACTCTCAGTTTCCAATTGGCCACTTGGCGTAGTGGTTGATGACATCGTCATCGGTGCAAGAGGTCATGGGTTCGGTTCCTGGGCTGGTCAAATCAGAGATAATGTCGCCAATAATTCAGCACCACTTTGACATTTCTTTGAAGTTGAGTGGCCCAGGTGCTAACCGCTAAACCGCAAAGATGGTCTCATCACTTATTACGCGCTATGGAGTAATACCGCAAGTACGATGAAGATTTGATTTTTTCTTATCTTAAATTTCTTTTAAAGAATTCCTATACTTTTATCAAATCTACATTGCCAATTTCAAATCTACATTGCCAATTCAATTCTTAAGCCTAATAACGCAAAATCAGCAGCTACTTTTTTCAAAGCTAGACCTATTCTTAAGTTCTGTACCACCAATCAATTACCAATCTTAGTATAATACCGACAAAATGAAAACAAGCGCTCACTGAATTCATAAAAACCCTCCGAAAAGAAATCAGAATATCGAAAGTTTTGAGCTTGCTGTCTCCATTGTTTTTGGTTGTCCGAAGTAAACCCATGCGTATCATACTCATTTCTTTTCTCCTTATTTGACAAGATCTGAAACAGAGAAAATTAAGTGACATTGTTAAAATAAGGCAGTGTCCATTTTGCCGCTAACAGTCTATTTTTGCCAGCAGTAGCTAAAATTAACATCTACTTCCCCTACTTCTGGCAAAATAGACCAAGGAGCTATTTTGCCAGCACTCTCACTATGTAAATGGATAGCACTATATACGGCAAAATAGACACTTCCTTAAAATAATGATCAATGCTAAGCAGGTCCACCATAATACCAAGCCAAAAGTTAACATTTATAGTCTAGACTTGTGTTTAAGCAAAACGTCCATACCAGCGCACTTAAGACAGCAAAGCTATGGAACTGGAAGCCAATTCATACTTTCTAAAGTAAGACAATTTGTCACTGGGTGAAATGAATTTGATTGTTTAGAATTGAAAACAAAGTTTTACATCGAAGTTCAAATTTTATACCATATTTGTCAGTTAATACAGCATAGCCTTAGATAGCTTTATTGCCTTTGGCAGTTCATAGCTGGCAGGTTAGACACTGTCAGCATCTAGGCTAAACATAATGTTCACTACTGCTAATAGAAATGAATGAAATTTAAGCATATACTGGTATGCTGCAGGTAGGTAGGCTAATGCAGTTAAAAGAATATAAAAAGGCAGTCGCTCATTGTGACCATAACAATTGACTTTTTGCTGTATTTTATCATTCCTTCACGCTCACCCTGGTTGTACCAGAGCATTTCCGGTCACCGAACTTTGAAAATCGTGGTTATGTAACCATTAACTTCCCCTATGATTCCCCTACTGTGAAAATGGCATTACAGGAACCAAAAAGCGGTTATGCAACCATGATTTTTAAAGTTTGGTAATGGGAATTTTCAGTGAAACAGACACTTGTTTTCATAAAATAAACCAGAGAGACAAATGTTTTGGTTACGTAACCTTTGCCATTTTGATTAATAAAAGGCAGTGACTAGAGCACCAGCCTGGTTTCAATAATCAAAACGCTGCTGCGCGGGACCGTCTGTTTGTTTCTTTAATGACACTGCTGTCAGTGGCATAGGCAGGAATTTTCAATGGAGGAGGGGTTGAAACACTTGGCCGAATTTTCACGTCAATGTTGTCACTCGTATTGCGGTTGCGCAAGGCGATTCATACTTTCATAAGTGAAGAGCGAAAGCTATAGCTGATCACAATTATAGTATATTTGTCGCCTATACCACAAAAACTCATTGCTAATTATAATATATATACCTAGCCTAGCAGTACTGCGCGTAGGTGACAAATCCTTTGTGATGGCTTTGATTCACAGCTGGAACCAATCGCATTTGACGTGTACAGTGGCACACCCAGGATTTGGTTAAGGGAAGGGGGGACAACTGGGGACCTGGGGGCTCCCAGGTCTGGGTAAGGAGGTTTGGGGCACAGCAACCTGTAATATCCCCCTTGAAGGCATAGCCCCTAGCCGCCAATAAATTTTTGCAGTTTTCATATAAAAAACACTTGTTTTAACACACTTCTTATCGGAAAAGAGCATGCAGTTAGTGCAGTCACTACAAACAATGCAAAAATATTTTTGCAGCTTATGCCTGCAAGCAGAAGCTTGGCCAAAATAAGTAAAAGAAGGCTGCTACCATTATTAGCTTAAGAAATTACAGACTGAAAGTTACGTTTTAGCACTTTATTACAGGGCAAAAGTGGGGGGGACATGGCACCATGGCCCTCCTGCTTGCGCATATGGACATTAATATACCGAGTGGCAGCTAACTCAAAGAGTGCAAGCTCCCTTCGCAGTCTCCGTCAGTTACTGTTAGCTTTTCTGTTCACAATAACTTGAAAACAACCTCAGTTATGCTATTTATTTATCTTATCTATATACTACAGTAGCTGTTGCAATCCATGAACACCAGCCCAGGGCCAACGCTTTTTGTAACTGCGATTGTGCAAGAGCAGTAAACAATACTGTGACACAACAATGACACTTTGTAATTGAGCAACGTTAGAACAGTGGGCATATGCTGTGATGTTACAACAATCGCAGATAAAACTTAGGACCAAAATTATGGGGTGAAGGTTAAGATAAAACTTAGGACCAAAATGGGGGTGAAGATTAACTTTTTTACAACAGATCAACGAATAGGGAAATCGGCTGTAAAAGAACAAGCGTTGTCACTTGTCAAACCAATGGGATAGGGTTAAACCTCCAAACCCCCATCCCCCTTGCCCTTGATCGCTGTCATGCAGGACCGATTTTCTTGCACTGCAGCAAACTGCTTGTTTGTTTCTGTAAAAGGCTGCCGGTGCTCTACACACTTCCTAAGAAAAGAAAAGGCAGTGTTTTTAGTTTTGCAGTTAACAGCAAAACACTGATTGGCTAAAGGATATTATACTAGTATAAGGTACAGTAAGGCAAGCATACACATGACTGTCAGTGTTTGTTGGCTCATTGGCTTGGGTCTATACCTATATACACAGGGCCAGTTTTAAGAAAATTAGACTATCAGTATTTTGCTGTAACCTGTAACAACAAAATTGACATTTCCCCAAGAAAACTTCTAGTCATCCATAACTTTTCTCACTTCGAGTTTCTTTGAAGATTAGAAATGGGGATGAAGGTTAACTCTAATTCCTAGTCACTTGACATCACCTGATGTCAAAAAAGTGTGAAAGGAGAAAAGTTAAGGACAACTAATTACTAGTATACCACGATGGCTGATTGTTCACTACTGGTACACCGCTACACTCAATTACTCTGTACTGGATTAGCCAGACCAGTAGAAAAACATTAAAAACAAACCTCATAGGCTTGTTGAATTTGTATAAATTTATCTTCAGCATCAGGAGAACGATTCTTATCAGGATGCCATTCTTTAACTAGCTTCTTGTATGCTTCACGAATCTGCGATGTTTTTGCAGATTTTGGAACACTTAACACCTGATATGGATTGAAGTGCTTCTCACATAAACATAAATACACAAAACACGAAAGTAGATAGGCTTTAAATTTCATACCCTAGCTAAAAAAACTAATTTGACTGCCAAAAAAGAAATAATTTGATGTTTTACCTTTTTGACAATTTTACCAACAAGTATTGGTACCGGTACTGTACTGCTACTGGTATACCCTTATCATGTTACCAGTACTGGTACCAGAATTTAAAATCTGCAATTTAGAGCTTAGTCTAGGCTAGACTATCGCCAACACAAGACTAAAAAACACTAGATTAGTTCAATGATTATTAGAGTTATGGAAGAGCAAAAATTTCAGACAAATGAATATTCATTAACTAAATGAATATTTGCTCAACTCTAGCACAATCCCAAACGTTTTAATTGTCAAAGATCTAGGAATAACTATCTCTTATGATTTGAAGTGGAGTCCCCATTTATCTTCATTAAAATCAGCTGCTTCTTTGTGTGTATATCAAATTTTACACGATTTTTCAACTAGAAATGAGTGGATACTTCTTCATGCTTACATTACTTATGTTCGACTTAAATTAGAACACAACACAGTGATTTGGAGCCCTTACCTAAAAAAAGATTACGAACTTATTGAGCTGTTGAGTCTGTGCAGAAAAAATTCACCAGAGACATATGTCAGTATATATGTGTAAAATGCAATATCTCCTTTAATTCATATTTTGATAGACTGAACAAATTGAATATTAAATCGTTGGAATATCAAAGACTAGAATTTGACGTGATATATATGTAAAAAATTCATTGACCTCTGTGATGTCAAGTTTAGTGCCTTTTTTGATTCATTGCAAACTGGGTATAATCTACGTTGTCATAAACTCACTGTGAAATGTACTACCGGTACCGGTATATCACTCAAGCTGAATTCATATTTGCATTTTTTCTGTAATTGTATCCCGTCTGTTTGGAATTCTTTGCCTGAAAATACGGTATTGTATGTGCCAACTGCCAATACCTTACCCGCATTTAAATCTAAACTGAAGAAATTTGATTTGCATAGTATTGTCAACCTGATCTGCTGAAGTTAACAGTATACTGCGTATTTGACTTTGTCTGCTTGCTTTGTGCCTTCAATTTTTTTTTTAGCTTTGAGTGTAAACTAAAATGCTGTTTTGTGTGAGTATTTTACTCTTCTACACATATAAGCAGATAAGTCCCGCACCATCGTGGGTGTTTCCTTAAATAAATAAATCAAGAGTACCGGTACTTCTAAGTCTATTGGTAATCAGTAACGTTTGTTACCTGATAACCTGGTTCAATCGTTCAGAGACGAGGTGAAATGACGTCACTAGCACAAATGTGCTACTAGCACATCGTCACTCGCACTCGCACATTTCGACTCGCACATCACTGTACTCGCACTCGCACATTATGACCGGACCACTCGCACATTATGGCTGAACCACTCGCACATTACGACTCGCACATCACCGCACTCGCACATTATGACCGGACCACTCGCACATCACCGTACTCGCACATTATTATGACCGAACCACTCGCACATTTCGACTTGCACACAACCAATCACTCGCACATCACCGCACTCGCACATTATGACCGGACCACTCGCACATTTAACCAATCGCTCGCACATCTACTCGAACTCGCACATTCCATGTTCACTCGCACATTATGACCGGACTACTCGCACATAATCAATTGCTCGCACATCACCCTGGTCAATGTGCGAGTGGTCCGGTTTGTAGAACACCGGAATGTGCGAGTGCTAGTTTGATCAATGTGCGAGTGGTCCGGTTTTTACAACACCGGAATGTGCGAGTGCTAGTTTGGTCAATGTGCGAGTGGTCCGGTCATAATGTGCGAGTGAACATGCAATGTGCGAGTGCTAGTTTGATGTGCGAGCCCTAGTTTGGTCAATGTGCGAGTGGTCCGGTTGTACAACACCGGAATGTGCGAGTGCTAGTTTGGTCAATGTGCGAGTGGTCTGGATTTTACAACACCGGAATGTGCGAGTAGTCCGGTTTTTACAACATTGGAATGTGCGAGTGCTAGTTTGGTCAATGTGCGAGTGGTCCGGTCATAATGTGCGAGTGAGCATGGAATGTGCGAGTACGGTGATGTGCGAGTGATTGGTTATGTGCGAGTCGAAATGTGCGAGTGCGAGTGACGATGTGCTAGTAGCACATTTGTGCTAGTGACGTCATTTCACCCCTGTTGGGTATACTGTGGCAAAACTGTCTTTTCTGATTGTATTATTGCAAAACCGTTTTCCGGTAAAAGAATCATGCTCCTTTTCGCTCAATGCATTGACATAATATGGCCGCGTGGTACAGAAAAGATGGCCGATCAGATAACAGCTCAGACGGCCGAGTGGTATAGAGCGTCTGTCTCTTGAGCTGTAGACTCGGGTGTCATTCCGAGTCGGGTGAAACCAATGACTATAAAATTGGTATTCACAGCTTCCCTGCTTGACGCTCAGCATTAAAGGGACAGTGTGGAGAACAAGCCGGCAAGTTTGTTTGTTGTGTCGTCGGGAAGGGCACTTAGGGGGATTCCCCCATCTTGGTGTGGTAGACAAATGGCTGGCAACTCCTAAGTCAGCTCGTACAGCGCTTTGATCGCTTTCTCGTGATAGGAGGATAAATATGCAACTAAATAAACATGGAATGATATGAAATTCGCTTTCTCTTCTTCGTTTCTTCATTACTTCACTTTTTCTGTGTGTATACGCGGCGCGAGGCTGCTTATATGCACCAACCTCTTGTGCGTCTGGAATTAGTAGCCTAATGGCAGTACAGTTTAGACATGAGAAAAAACTTATCAAGCTTTTCATTTTGGCAGAACAAAACTTTAAAATATTAGGCCTAACACTAAAGTTCAAGCACGTCACAGCTACTCGTTTCTAACTTAAAAAGTTTAAAATTTGAAATGGTTTCGCTTTAGTTATTGCGTTTTTGGTGGGCTGGCCGTTGACTTACCGCCTTTTCATTGGAGTTTCACTCAAGGGCGTAGCCAGCAAAATATTTAGGGTGGGGCGGGGGCCAAACTACAATAGGCCAAGAACTTCAAAAAAATTGATCTGCTCAGTCCAAGGAGTTAAGCTCACGCTGTCTTTCCGGTCGTCATGCTTGCCCTCCCCCCCCCAATCAACAAGCTCACTTTTTTGAAAACAGCGGCTTTTGTGCTTAATTTTAAACTTTGCCCCCCCCTCCCAGACAAATGCTTGGCCCCCTTAACCAACTGCTCTGCCGCCGGCTCTGCTTCCCGTATTTCAATTTTTGCCTAAAGTTATTGGTATTTATTTTGTTTAAGGATAAATATGGAGTGACTTATTTACTGTAAACCTAGGCAGGTAGGCTAATCCTTAAGTTTGCTAATCGCTACCTTAATACTAATCAAACTGCGTTCTGCGCGGCATTATATAATTATAAAAATCCAACGATTTTGTCACCGTATGGTGTGCACGATCAAGAAACACATAGAACAATAAACGACAACTAAAAAAACCTTAATATTCTTCTTAAAATAATTTTCAGTTGAACATTCTTTCCTTTTGCTCGCCATATTCGATTGCTTTTTTGCGATACAACTTTGCTTTTTCTTTATACTTAATACTTAGGCCTACACTGAAATATTTGATCCCATTGCGTGGGTATGATGCAATATTGCTTAGCAAGCACTTTTTGTGGAGAAGTTATGTCGAAATTCAAGTCGCTCAAAAATCAGTCGTAAATGAAAAAGTGGTTAAGATGGTGGAGCTTTTGAAACAAAGTTTACGGTATTTTATAAGAATGTTTTAATTACACTTCAGATTAAGCTTCATCAAAAAGAGGGTGGGCAGTGCCCCGGTCCCCCTCTCCCCCCTTCTGGCTACGCCACTGGTTTTACTTGATGCAATCAATCAAACAATCAAGTTTATTGCTCAAACTGACCAAGTTACCATTCACAGGACTAGATCAAATAAACAAAAACAAGAGTAATAAAAATAATTATCAACGATGGAATAAAACAATTATCAAAATAATAATTATAAAAATGAAAATAATAATTTTTATAAAAATAATTATCAACGATGAGCGAGAAGCTGGACAGCAAAAAGACCATTTTTATGGTCATCTAGTCAAGCTCTCCATGCATAACTTCAAAATTTTAAACAATATTTTCAGAATTATTTAAAACACTAGAAAACCTTGAAAACCATAGGCCTACAGGCCGAGATCTATCCGTAATATGGCACTTTGTGAGAAGTACCGTAGTTTCGTTAGTTTCAAAAGTAACAAGTTTTATGTCACTCTGTTCCACGAATGACAACAAGTTAAGGCGTGACTCGGTGGTAGAGGTAGGTTATTGCATGGCTGCTAGCTAGAAAATCTTACTCGTCACCGTCTGCTTGATGCCTGTCATTTTGCTTACCGGTATATCCACATCGTTGGTTGTTTTATTGCTGTGTTTGTGTATATGACAAGGAATAAATATCAATTAGCTCAATCAAAATCCCTTAAAAGCTTTTTTGTGGGTTACTGAGAAAACGTTGGAGTCACAAATGTTGTAAACTTTCTGAGGAGGGGGCGGCGCGCTAAAAAGTTTTTCCACATTAAGGTGCGATTTTTCTGGCAGTATCTGAGCGACGCAGGTTCCTAATGCATATCAGAGAAGGCCAGAGGGGGCGAGCGCATAGAAACTCCTGCGTACAGCTACCAACACAAAATCACATTTTATAAAAAGTAATTTAAGCAAGCTAAAGTAAGTAGCAAAGCAATTTAAGCAAGCTTAAGTAAGAAGAACGACCTTTTTTAATTGGAAAGGGAACTTGCCCCCTATCTACGCAATAAACCAAGATTATCTTGCTCTAGCAAATGTTTTTGACTGTAACGTGAACGTAAGCAGCAATGTTTATTTTCAATATGCGAGCCCATTAAATGGCCAGGTAGAAGCAGCGTCGTCTGCTTCTGGAAGGCGTAGACTTGAGTTCGATACCCAGGCGGGTGAAACCACGCGAAGACTTTACAATTATTAAGCCTACTCGCAGCTCCCCTGCTTGACGACATTGACGCCAAGAAACAGAGTGTAACAAGCGCGCTTTAGTGTTGTTGGGAAAAACATTTAACGCGATTCCCCCAGATGGCCGGCAAATCTTATGCGAGGTAGTTATAGCGCCTCCGTCACTTTCCCGAAATAGGATAAAAACGCAAATAAAAAGGTTTGTTCTTGACTTCGCAGTTGACAAGGCAGCCCAATCAGAATTACTTGACACTGTTTATTTATCAGTAAAGTAGCCACTGAAAAAACGAAAAGCAAACCTCAGCAGTAATTGAAACAAACGCAATTAGTAGCATTTATCGCCGTGAGTTTCATTAACTTACATTTTTAAGTAATGGTTTGGCTATCACTTGAGAACATGTTAACCTATGCACAACCCCATATCTCATCATGGTCTTTTGCCTATCCTTCAGACTAAAGTTGTGTCCGATGTTCTAGGTGGTGTCGATAATTCGTTGAACAACTCTTCTCCATGTCTGCTTTTCCACCAAGGCAGACAACTTTTTTGTGAGTTGCGTTGACATGTCACCTAAAGAGGGCAACCGAGCAACAACAGCGTTCTACAATTTTTATTTTTTTCAGGGTGACTCAACATCTCGTCATATTTACGATTAAAATATCTCTTGACACAACTATCTAAAAAATAAGCCGCATAGCCATTGCGACCAAACATAACCTCGATATTATTCACCTCTGAACAATGATTTCATAAGAACTACCGATTTTATGTGCACGATCGAGCAAACAACAATTATTGATCAATTTATAGCCTATAGTATTTATAACGGCGTGGTACAAAGCTGCTCCATTTCGAATTATTATAGTTCAGTGCAGCGATGGCGGAAGCATTTCTAAAGTGGAGGGGCAAAACCAATGACCAGATTTTCTTCACCTA
This sequence comes from Trididemnum miniatum, assembly GCA_964006365.1. Lineage (NCBI taxonomy): Eukaryota > Metazoa > Chordata > Ascidiacea > Aplousobranchia > Didemnidae > Trididemnum > Trididemnum miniatum. The sequence continues at coordinate 33,805,952 of OZ023232.1, forward strand.
CAACCAAGGTCGGCAGTGGCGTAGCAAGAAATTGTAAAAAGGGGAGGGGCATAATATCCACATTTTTCGTCAAGCGTATTTTTTTTTCGGTAGAACTAATTTGAAGCTGATTGAGAAACAAGAAAAGTTCTAGGGGGGTTCGGGGCTATGCTCCCCCGGAAAAAATTTGAAAATTCACATGCTGTAACGGCCATTTTAGTGCTTTTTAAATGATTTTCAGGCAAATTGTGTTTAAATTCTTTGACTCTAATGCTGAGTGCTTCGCCAAATATGATACATTTTGTTCGCACATTTTTAATTATGCGTGCTTAAAGCGTAGGCCTAAGTTTTATAGCTATCGAAGAGGTTCAAAATTATGGAAAAATTGTATGCATCAAAAACATTTTTGAAAATGGCTTGTGGGAGAATGCATATCCCTCATCCTACCCCTCTGGATTCGCCCCTGGCCATAAGCTTCAGAAAGCACCAAAAGAATCTGGCATATTTCAGTGACTTGGCACCATAAGCATTGTTCTTGTTTACTAAAAGACAGAGTCAAAGGAAAATAGGGGGCATGGCACAATGGCCCCATCCCTAAATACCCTCCTGGGGGCCGGATGAAGACAATGAGAGGCCGTAAGCTATTTGATCACACTAAATGGAAGAGCAAAAAAGGTGTTCACGTCCTCAGATGTCTTGTTTTCACTGAAAATATCGATATAGTGAAGAGCAAAAAAAGGTATAGGCCTTCATGTCCTCAGATGTTCTGTTTTTCAATGAAAGCATCAGTAAAGAAAAAAAAAGTCTTCATTTTTCGTGATGACAAGGCTCTCCATTTTCTCCGAGGCCCTAGGTTTCAGCCTGCTTAGCCCATACGTAAATCCGGCCCTGTGGCTACAATCCATATTTAGCCTGTCCACATGTGACATACGGACATGTTCAATTTATGTGGGCTTCAGACCCATGGTTTGAGTTTCTGTTCCCCTTACCTTACAAACAAAATTAGAAGACATCTCTGGATTTAAGCTTTTTTCTGGGTTTAAAATTCAATGGTAGGCCAGTTAAGTTTCAAATACATTTATGCAGAGGCAATATTGTAGAAATGGACGCGTAAATTAGGGCCCCCAGCCCTCCCGGTTCCGCCTATTGCGGTCCAGTGTTGGTAGGTTTGCGAATTATGGTCCAGTATGCATTGTACTGGTTGTAAATTTCGTTTAACTGTTATCTACTAAGACATCCAAAAAATTTATAAATTTGTTATTTTGCATTTCAGTAGTAAATTTTATGTTAGGATGAGCTTCACTCAAACTGTCACAAGATATTTATCAAAACGGCAAAGCAATCATCCACGTGGGCTATCTATAGTGGACAAAGCTCTGTCGGAAACGCCAAACCATAAGCCAGGGGTCGGCAACGTTTTATTTCCAGTGTGTCAATTTGCATTAATTAATGTCAAAATATATGTTTGCGTGCCGATAAAAAATTGCATTATAAAACGGCGTGAAAGATTTCTCGCGCTTGGCGATGCATTCTGCAACTTTGTAGCTACTTTCCGTAATTCGATTTGTCCTTCGAACGACTTTTTTGAAATGCTGCTTTGTTTTCGTAACGAGTAACTGCTTTTTTAAAACCTTCATTCTTCTCAGAATCATCTTATGCTGTTATGGGTCAGTAGAATACAATTCCTATTTTGTTAGTTAATAATTCTCGGTTGAAAAATTTGAGCTATGACGTTTACTTTATGACGTCCTCAACAATGAACAATTACTTGAAAATCCAACTTGCATAAAATCACAGTAAGTTTGTGCGAAGTAAAGATAGGCCTAGTACCGGTAATTTTTCTTATTAGGAATGAATAAAATATGCGAAAAACGTAAATAATTACTGGCTAAAAATTGAAAGTTCGAGATCTTTTGAAGTGACCTGCTATTACTTGTTATTGCTCAATGAAACCTCCAGGGCAATGTGGGATCAAGGAATATGAAGGGAAGCAATGCATTTTTGAAACTCTGTTTAGAGATTTTTGTAATCTTGATCAATTGCAAGTTCATGGTGAGTTTTTTTTTTAAAGTATTCGTAAACAAAATTGCAAGTTGTAACTCAGCAAAATTTTCCATTCTTTTTTAGTTATTAAAAGATAAAACCAACTCAATGTGATGTTGCAGAAGAACTGTTTAATATGTTTATTAGTGAATATACGGAACTAATCAATAAATATATCCCACAAGTAACAATATCAAGCAAAGAAGCAAAAATATACTCTAAATCATGGATATCAAGAGGCATTTTGACATCTATTAAAGCGAAAAACAAGTTATTCAATAAATGTTACAAACGTAACAAAATCAAGTTAATTGATAAGTATAAAAAATACAGAAACAAATTCACAGCAATTATTAGAGCTGCAAAAAAACAGTATTTCCATTCACAACTACTCAATTAAAACTAACTATAAAAATATCAACATTGCTTCTACAGTAGGCGAATCCTTTTTCTTCAGACCTATTATACCATTTGAAGTTCATCAAGAGCTAATGAAGCTTAATGAAAAAAAGCTCCCGGTCCTGAAAACATTCCTGTAAAGTACATAAAAATATCATCAGAAGTAATCTCTCCACTTGTTAGTGAAATGTTTAATTGTTATGTAATTGAGGGGGTATTTCCATCAACGCTTAAATTAGCCAAAGTTGTTCCAGTCTTTAAAAATGGACAAGAGACACAAACCAACAACTATCGACCAATATCTCTGCTATCTCCTTTTGCTAAACTATTAGAGAAACTCATTTTATCGCGACTGAACAGCTTTCTTACTAGAAATAACGTAGTTGCACCAGAACAATTTGACTTTAGAAAGCATCACTTTACTTCTATGTTGTTAGCTGATGTTGTTCCTCATCTAATAAAACAAAAAGAACAAAAATTATTCACCGCAATTATTCTTCTCGATCTCAAAAAAGCTTTTGACACGGTAGATCATCAAATATGGTATCCGAGGCAACACTCTTCAATTGTTAGAAAGTTATTTATCCGACAGAAATCAATATGTGTACACCAACAACGTAAAATCCTCATTAAAGCTTATTAAATGTGGTGTAGCACAAGGCTCAATTTTTGACCCGACTTTATTTTCAATTTATATCAACGACATTGTACAAGCTTCATCATTTCGAGTTCGACTTTTTGCTGACGACACTGCCTTGATCATGAGTGATAAAAGTATGGAAACTCTAAACACCAAAGTAAACAATGAACTAATTAAGATCACCAATTGGCTCAACAATAACAAACTATCTCTTAATTATACCAAAACGTCTTGCTTGTTAATTTCTCCTCAAATAAATAATCTTGAACTTGTGGTAAGAATAAATGGAAATCACATTAAAATATCAGATGCAGTCAAATATTTAGGAATAACCTTGCAACCAATATTAAGATGGTACAACCATATAAACATCTTATGCAAAAAGCTGTCGCGAGCTTCCGGTATCATCGCCAAACTAAGGCACTACGTGGATAACAAAATTTTACTAGTCATATATTATAGTCTCGTCCAATCTCACTTACTTTATGGCATATTAACATGGGGTTCAGAAAACACAACAACACTAACACCTCTACAAACTATTCAAAATATAATAGTAAGACTAATGTGCAAGGTGGATAGAACTAGCCATGTGACAAATAACTCCTTATACAAACGATTAAGCATACTTAAAATTAAAGATCTTTACAAAGTGGAATAAGCAAAGTTTTTTCATTCATATCAAAGAAACAGATTGCCCCAAATCTTCCAAGACTATTTTCAACCTGTAAAAAGCCTCCATAAACACTTTACCAGAAATTTGCACCCTGATAAAATTTACTTACCTGCATGCACAAGCAATTCATTTAAGTCATCAATATATTTCGAAGGAGTCCAAATTTGGAACAATATGCCAATAAAATGGAAAAAGATTCTCAAGCCAAAAATTTCTAAAACTTTATAAAAGGCATCTAATACAACAATATTTGTAAGCTTTATTGGAATTAATGTAGCCATCATATACGTAACTTTGCTACAGTGATTGACGGCATTTGTATTCTCTTAATTTTGCGGCAGTGGTTGGTATCATTTGCATTCTGTACATATTGTGATCTAGTAATTTGATTTATTAGCGCATTTTTTTGTTCGCTATGTTTGGCGTTTTCAGCTTTGAAAAACCGATTTTTTTGCCATGTGTTATGTTAAATAGAGTGTAGCGACTTGATGAGCCCCAGGCTCTTTCGCATGCACGAATAAACTCTAAACTATGAAAACAAAAATTTCGTTCCGGTAAAACATTTCTTATTCTTATTCACTTATTGTTCATTCTGACGATTTCGCCTGAAGAGTGTCAGGTGAAAAGCTTTGGGAAAAATGAATCTTCTACTTCAAGCCATAAAACATTTCTCTGAAAAAAAAAAACCGCAGGTCGGTAGGTATCTAATTATTGCTGTTAAATGTGATGTTTATACAACCACATGCTCCATCAAATATTTTGCGACGGTTACAGTACTGTAAAATAACCCATTCGCACTCCAAAGAATTGGTGATGAACAGAGCCATTTTTTTTTGACCTAAAAAAATATATTTTTGACTTTATTTCAGTAAAATTTTGACTTTATTTTGACTTAACCGCTTCCGCGTATTATTTATGTCTTGTTGCACTTTATTAATTAAATATGTTTTATAATCTGCAATTTACATAAGTTTTTAAAGAAAAAGGTAGCCTACTTCAAACATTTTCTCAATTACTCAGTGTTGAAGCTAATGCAACAAAGGGACACATGACGTTAAAACCTAGGATAACGAGCCATTGTGTGTACCGGTATCAATAATTAGTGTGTAATACAAAAATTGCGTTGCTATCGCAACTGTACTGTACACAACAGTATGTCTATGATTTTTTTAACGAAAGCCACGCAGTATAATTACAAGGACGTTTTATTGTAATACAGCATCACATATTTCGGAATACAATAAATATGGGACGAAAATAGCTTAAGGAGGAAAAATAAAGCCGCTGTAAATCTCAAAACTGGACGTTTCGACAACATAAATTCAGCTGTCATCATCAGCAGTGTATGCAAGGCAGTACAAAACTGTAAGAACTAGAATTTACAATTCTAACTACAAGTAATAGCATAACCCAGGCAATATTTTTGAATAAAAAGTTTTTCTAGCTATATAGGACAGACTAGACGTAATCTTATTAACAGACTTAAGGAGCATTCCAGTTCGGATAAATCCGAGGTGTGCCTACATTTAATGGACAATCCTGACCATAAAGTGGACTTTGCCAAACCGAACATTCTTAGTAGTTCTGGTGATTCTGCACGCTTATTAATTCTTGAGTCACTTTTTATTCAAAAATATGAGCCATTGCTTAACGTTGACTCCAAATCCGCTCCTCTTTACTTATTTAATTGTTAATTTAACTCCGTCAGTCTTTTTATTATCTTTTGGTTTATGACGTTATAATTATAATAGTTATTTTGACCCGTTGCCTGGGTTATGCTATTACTTGTAGTTAGAATTGTAAATTCTAGTTCTTACAGTTTTGTACTGCCTTGCATACACTGCTGATGATGACAGCTGAATTTATGTTGTCGAAACGTCCAGTTTTGAGATTTACAGCGGCTTTATTTTTCCTCCTTAAGCATCTCACATTTTTTTACGTTCTTAACATCAAAATTTCTGTCTTTTCTCAGTAATTTATTGAGCGTAGAAAACAACCTCTCAACAGCAGCAGAGGTTGGCTGGGCTGTTTGCAATAGTGGGTAGCTTGTTGGGTCAATTGTCAAGTTGGTGCAGTTTATTATTGTTTCTAAATCTAGTCGTTTGTTAATGTAGTCTTAAATTGCGCATAGACCATCATCGAATTCCTTATTCTTCAGCAGTCCGTATGCTTTGGTTATTGTGCAGGCACTTCCTTCTGAGAACTCTACGTTGGCTGCTAGAGTCCGGTATTGATTTATTTCAACCAAGTCCGACACCAAACCTTCCACATTGATAGCGTCTTTTGCTCTGCTGACTAAGAGGCGTGCACTTGTCCAATGTTTGATAATGGTACGAACAGCTGGAAGATTCTCACTATAGTATAAGGCAGCTCTAAGCCAAGTTGCCCATCTTGTAATTACAGGGTCAGGAGGAGACCAGCATCATGAAAATCTTTCTTGCGATCTTTGTTTTTGATTGTTGCTGCCTTGATCGTTGCCATTACTTCATCAATATTTTTAAAATGAGCACGCACACGCATAGCGCAGTTATGTAGTAAGTGCGCAACGCAGGCGACATGCATCAAAGAAGGGTATAATTCCTTTAATGTCTTTCGTGCCGAAGACATGTACCGAGCAGCATCAGTCAAGAACAATGAAAAATTCTCGCGTTTTATTTCAAGTTGTCGCAATATTTCATTCACAGTGTGCAGAATAATACTGCTATTAACATTGCGACCGCTGTCAAGTGGATGGCAATTAACGAGGAATGTCTGATTTGGAGCATCTAAGCTGCCCACAAGCACATTAATATGCTTTTGTTGAGCAACCTCTGCTTCATCCACAATCAAAAAAATTTTTTTGTCCCGAAGTAATTCTTGAATTTGTTCCTCTTTTCGGGATGCCAATTTAGCAACACATGCCCGGGCTGCAGTCTCCGAAGGCAATACTTTTCCTATTCTAGCAAACAGAGACTTTAAAGAAGGATGGTTCAGTTTATGAAGTGGGATATCTGCAGCTAAGAATGAAGAAACAACCTGTTCCTTGAAGTTTACTTGATCGCTTGATCGAAACGTAAAAAGGTTTGCTTACTTTGAGATTTGTTCTTCGTCTCTAATTTTCCTTGGTGTTGCTTACTTTTTCGGTGGCTTTCCACAACAAACTTTTTGTCGCATTTGACTAACACGTCGCAAAGGTTGCATCCGGCAGGAGTTGCCGAAAACTTATCCGGATATTCCTGGCAAGTTTGCCTAACTTTCGCTACAGAAGATTTGGCTTGTTTTGGCATTCTTTGCTTTGCAAGCTACAACTTAAAAGACCACGTGTATAGAGCGCAAGGGTTTTATAGGAGTAGATTAATTGTCTAACAATTATGTATTAATGCATCAGCAATGACGTTCCATGTATTATAAGTGCTATTTCCTTCTCAATTACCGCACGCATTATCGTGACGATAGTGCAAATATTGCAACTATTTCAAAAGTTTAAAATCAAATAAAACTGCGCATAAATTTTTAATAGCAGCTCAAAAATTCAAAAAAATATTTAAAAAATGTAAATTTGCTCGTTTTTGTAAGGAAATTTTTGATAAAGACAATTTTGACAAATTTTGACTTTATGCAAAATTTCGACTTTATTAATTTCACTTATAAAATCTACCAAAACAGACTCCTGAACACCTGAAACGAACGTTAGTACACATTTGATCATGTAACAAGGTCCTGAAAAAATTTTGACTGTATTGATTTTAGCGGGCCGTAGTGATGAACAAATCACTACACCTAATTATCCACTTTTAAGTACCGTACCGGTAATTACCCGTAACTTTCTAATTATTTTTTTGGGGGACTTTGAGGCAAAATTTTGTGGAAAAATTTTTTTCCAAAGCAATTTTTTACACCTGTTTGTGCTTTTTTTGTCCGAAGGCCAAATCAATGGCGGATGAGGCGTGGGCTTTACCAGTGGTGGCTCCAAGAGGCGGAATGGGAGGGACTAGTCCTCTTACTTCTGCTCAGGCCCATTTTTGTTAAACCTGCAAATCCGTTAATTGACTTTTTTTGGGATAGGGGACGGGCAGACGTTGACCCTTTTTTTTTTGTTTCACTTAATTTATTTATTTATTTATTTTATTTAGTAGCATATTTATCCTCCTATCACGAGAAAGCGATCAATGCGCTATACGAGCTCGCTTAGGAGTTGCCAGCCATCTGTCTACCACACCAAGATGGGGGAATCCCGCTAAGTGTCTTTCCCAACGGCACAACAAGTAAACTTGCCGGCTTGTTCTCCACACTGTCCCTTTAATCCTGAGCGTCAAGCAGGGAAGCTGTGAATACCAATGTTTGACCGGACTCGGAATCAAACCCGAGTCTACAGCTCGAGAGACAGACGCTCTATAGTATACCACTCGGCCATCTGAGTTAATGTACCTTTATGTTTTCACCATTATGTTTTATGTTTAACATTATATACCGGTATCACTAAATTCGGTCTAAACCCGCCGTTAGCTAATTTGCTAGGCGCACATGCATTTGGTGCGTGAGGTCTGGGGTTCTATTCCCGGGCCGGTCAAATTGGCACAGTGTCGCTACCGGCTCGCCACCGCTGCGACGTTTTTTCGAAGCTGTGTAGCCCTTGCGCTAAGTGGCGGAGATGGGCTTCGCCAATCGTAACACGCTGCGGCGTATTAACGCGAGTAAATTGAAGATTTGATTTTGATTTAAGTTTGGTCTATTTGCAGGGTAGACAGTATTTTTAATAGCCTACTTTGAAGTAGTGCACTGCACTACTGAACCGGGCTAGTAGACACCATTACCGAAGGCAATGTCAATTTCTGAACAATTATGCTTACTGGTATTTTCTATTTTTACTTTATAATCAAGTCCCTACTTCGATGAAAAATCCTCCTGGATATACGCCAGAATGCACTAAATTAATTCTTAAATTTCGAAATTTTCTGGAGAGGCTCCCCAGACCTTGTTGAAAAAGTCTAATTTTTTCAAGTTTTCGTCGCTGGGAGTTGGTTTGTCCCCCCGCTTACTTTGGGCAGACGCTGCCCCTACGCTTTGCCTGTAAAATTGTAAGCTTTTTTTGTCCAAAATGTGCTTCAAGACTCCGGTGGGCTTTGTATGTCCAAGAGTTTTCACGGTGATTTCGATGGTGGTTTTTCTGATAAAAATCAAGTGATGCAATGGTTGAAGTAACTGTTTTGAATTTTGCAACCATCTCTATTCCTGCTTCATGGTTCCTACTTGCACAGCCTACGCCTCAGATGGCCTAGTGGAAAGCACGCCCGCCTCTGGAGCTGTAGACTTGGGTTTGATTTCGAGACGGGTCAAACCAATGACTTTAAGATCGGTATTCTCAGCTTCCCTGTTGAAGGTCAGCAGTGAAGAACATGCCGGCAAGTCTATTTGTTGTGCCGTTGGGATAGACATTTAGCGGGATTACCCTATCTTATCATGGTAAACAGATAGCCGGCAACTTCCAAGCGAGTTCGTTACTGCACTTGATCGCTTTCTCGTGATCGGAGAATAAATTTGCCACTAAATACAACAAATGCGATATTGCAGCGTCAGCCAGTTCGTTTTTAATCATAATTTTAAAAATTTTGTTTACACGTTTTTTGTTTAGATGCGTTTTGAAAACTCTCCCGAATCACTCGAGTTCAGTAATAAATTTACAGCATTTCTGTTTTATATGCCACCAAAAATCAAATTTAATGTTTGAGCAGAGCTGTAAAATCCCTATTCCGGATCCTGTCTCTCCACCAGTAGCCTTATATATCAATGAAATAACCTCAACGAGCATTGTTGTGAGCTGGAGAACGGAGCCTTTAATCGAATACGTTGTTGAGGTGGTATCTTTATCGTCAAATATACGAAGATGTACCAGCAATTCACGTCAGAGTCCACCTGTAAGTAAATCATTGCTTGAAAACGTATGAATTGTATTTGCATCGCAATTCTTCATTTCAACAAATTAAGTATGCTTGACGAATTTCATTGGCATTTATAAAGTGAAGGCTGGCTGCATTATGCAACTCCGCTACTAAACACTGAGAGCAACAAAATGTTAATTTATAGTCCAATGCTTACCGCTGGGCAACTGAGACGTTGTATCGCTAAGCTTACCAAACAGCAACAATGTTGCGTAACAATAAGACTATTAGCCCACTACCTTTTCCAAATTTTTTCGGCTGCTTTACCCCCGGCAGAAGCCCCCAAAGTTTGATTTATGACGTCATTTTCGCTGTGACGTCATAACTCGAACTTTAGAGGCTTCCGCCGGGGGTAAAGCAGTCGAAAAAATTTCTTGTCACGTACCATTTCGTAATCAGTGCAATGTAAGCTTTCGTTTGCACTAAGTTTCATGTGGTACCTAGAAAAGGTACGCTAGCATACCTTTGTGACGTCATCAGTCGAACTTTGGAAGCTTCTGTTGGGAGTGGAGCAGCCGAAAAATTTCTGTAACATACCATTCGTGATCTGGTCAATGTAAGCCTTTGTTTCCACCAGGTTTTATTTGATAGGCCTACCTAAAAAAGATATGCTAGCGCTGTTTTTGTTTTTTGGGCCCGGATTACGGCCAAACGCATCCAATCTGCCCCGGCAGAAATCACTTTTTGCCGATGGTTTTTGACGTAGTACTCAAGGTCGTGATATAAAAAAGGTATGCTAAATCCTCTCAGCTGCCGGTCTATAATCTCTCACTCAAGCTCCAAAATGTCGAAACAGCGGTTGCGCACAGTGGCGCAACCAAGATTTTCGTAAGGGGGGGGGGCTGATACATTTTTGTGATTACGATTAGTTCCTTATTGCTCGTAATTTTCTAGTATCATGTCTGACTGTCTCGCGAGATGACGTAGGTCTATCGTCTATTTCAACAAGGAAAAGCCACGGCTAGTTTTTTTGCTCAAATCAATATCTGTGCATTAAAACAGAAGAGAGCTAAGCGTTATGTCTGAAACTAGTTTCACTAGGCATTAGGCAAGCGAAGTTTTTGTGAAATTTAGTTTATAATCTATCCCAAAGCGGCACATGAAGAGTCTTTTAACATTTTTTCAACCAAGGTATGCTCATCTTGTTATCTATTTCAACGAAGAAAAATTATGCAAATTACTTGAATATACTTGCGCGACAATGTTCAACTTGCAAAGTTTCAATTAGGAAGAGAGAGGTCTTGGTACTGCAGCAATCTTGGACTCGGTGCTTGTAGTCAACGTCATCGAAACAAATTTAAACAATAAAATGAGATCTGTCACTGGCACTTGCGGCATATTTATTTAAAACACTTTTTTTATCAACTGATCGTTCTCGGTGAATCGGTTGCAAAGCGAGACCGGTTAACCGTTGTTCTGACCGGTTAACGATTTTAATTCACAAATGATTTTAATTTACAGATACCGGTATCAGCTTAAAAAATTACATTTTTGTTGTTTTAACCTTGCTCGTAACCGCAGTTAACAATATTCTCGGACATAGAAATTCATTGATTGTTAAAAATGCCTCAGTAAAACTTAAATTTATATTATCTGTCAGGAGCGGATCAATAACATTTTGGCGGGGAGATGCAGTTTTCAATTAGGTTGAATGCTTACTATATGTACAAATTCGTTAGACGTTTAGACCCAAAAACGGGCCTAAATAACATAAGCCCTTTGAAAATGTTTCATGTCAAAGGCGTATTCAGAAATTTTTTCAAGGACAAGAGCATTAAATTTTGACATTTTAATCAAGCGTATTTTTTCTGACAGAATTTGATGCAAATTGAGGAACGAATCTAGGGGGTCCGGGGGCATGCTCCCCCGGAAACTTTTTGCAAATCTACACACTGCAATGGCTATTTTAGTGCTTTTTGAACATTTTTCAGGTACATTTTATTTAAATTTTTGTCCATGTATGTGCGTGCCTCACCAAGTATGATGCACGGGTTCGCACATTTTCGATTACGCGTGCTTAAGACGTAAGAATTATAGTTATCGAAAAGTTTCGAAATTATGAAAAAAAATTGCATTTTTTCTAAAACAGTTTTAAAATCGGATTTTAGGGAGATACATCCCCCCAAACACCCCTGGATCCACCCCTATTGCCTGTTGAATATTGACAAATTACGACGAGTACTGGTACTTAAAATTTTTTACAACTGTTTTATCCACTGTCGTTCATAAAGCTAAGGGGAGGGCTTCAGCCCCCATAGCCTCCCCCCCATCCTAGTTGCGCCTATGGTTGCGCAAGCTCAACATCATGTCATTGACGGAGTTGTTATTGCTTGATTTAAGCGCTTAGCTGAAAGAGTGCCGGTAGATATTTCTGTGGCACAAAAAACGGGAAAATATGGCAGCTTAAAGGCTTTTCTTTACTAAAACCGCTGTAGCAACCATTCCTATTCCAGCGGATTAGCGGATTGGCTGAAAAAATTCGCTTCGATAACCAGTCCGCTGACATTTTTGAACGTTAGCTGAACAACTAATCCACTAGCGAAAAAATTATCTTCGCTATTTACCGGATTAGCGATTTGTGCCCACCTATGCCTAGGGCCTGCGATAGGGGGGGGGGCCTCGCACCCGAATCATAAAAAAAAATATATATATTTAAAAAGCGAAACACAACCTATATTATACGAGCTTATATGTCACATTTTTGTGACGATTCCTAACAGTCTTATTGCGGTCAAAGTCCGTATAACTCACGTATAAGTTGAGCGAATCATTCGTTACATTGTTAAGCGACAATGGAGCAAAAATGTGTCCAAAAAGACAATCGCCTGCCTATCTTTCGTAATGTAAAAACGCTTGAAAGTGTTACAAAAAAGGTCATAACTTCGGTTATACTTGTTGAATTTTAAAAATTTTAACTGCATCATGAAGCTCTTGACTTACGCTATCGTTTAAAACAAATTTCAAGAAAATTGGTTGTGTTTTAAGCACTCTACATTGTAAATAATTTAAACAGAGATAAAAATTTTTGTAGCGGTTTTTTGACTAGTAGCATTTCTTGTCATTTTAAAACATAAATATAGGGCAGATTTGCAAAGAGTTAATCTGATTCAAATTAAATAGGTTCAATCACAAAAATTTAAACTTCGCTATGAAATTAGCGTAGGTATTGGTCGTGGTTTTTCAAACCCTTAAAACTTTTTCGCTAGAAAATGATTGCATAAATTGTTTTAAACCTCATGTAAAATAAGGCTTCACTATATAGAATTAAATTTTTACAACCGTGTTAGGTTGGTAGTGTGGTTGTTAACTTCTGTCGTGCTTCACCCTCGGGCTTTGGACCATTTGTTAAACGAAAAATTCAATAAGCAAAATTTAAGCGGGAAAAATATACCGGTATCTATTTTACTTTTCGATTTTACTGTTTCATATCCATTAACATAGGTCTACGTCGTTTCACGGCCGCAGCTTCTTGAATTTCAAACCTCGGGCTTTTACAATCAAATATTGTGGGCCAGATTAAAATTAACTAGAGACTCGTTTTACACATGGTCCAAGGGTGAATCATGATAGAAGTTAACAACCTCACTCCAATCTGGTGAATCTACCATGGTTGCAAAACCTAGTTCTACGCACGAATAGTGAAACCTACTTTTACACGAGGTTTAAAACAATTTACGCAATCATTTTCTTGCAACAAATCTTTGAAGGCTTGGAAAACTACGATCAATAGCTGGGCGACTTTCATATTGAAGTTCAAATTTTTGTAATTGAACCTAGTTAACTTAAATCAAACAATAACTTTTACTTTTTGCAAATCTGTGCTATATTTATGCATTTAAAACAGCAAGAAATGCTGCTAGCGTAAAAATTGCTTCAAAAATTACTAAGTATGTCCAAATTATTAACCATTTAGAGTGCTTAAAACGCCATCAATTTTCTTGAAATTTGTTTTAAACGATAGCTAAAATCAGGAGCTTTACGATGCAGTTGAAATTTTCAAAATCGAACGAACGTAACTAAAGTTATGACCTTTTTTCTAACACTTTCAAACGTTTTTGCATTATAAAAGATAGGCAGGCGATTGTCTTTTTGGACACATTTTTTGCCCCATTGTCTCTGCTCCATTCCTGTCCGCGCAACTTATACGAAGTTATACGGACTTTGATTGCGGTCGATTATTGCAGCATAATATACAGAATGCAGGCAGCTGACTGATCTAGCTGTTGAGTTGTAAAATACGTTGAAGCTAGTAGTAAGCTACTACAGTAAAGTTAGTTAAGTCGACCTATCTTCAAATAAAGTGAATTTTAATGGATAAGCACTGACGTATTAAAGATGTTTTTGAAGTGCCGGTGTTAAAATAATTTGCTAAATATATATGTCAGGTAAACATATAAGGAAGGGATTTAAAAAGTTCTATTTTAACAGTTAGCCCAATGAAAAAAAAAATAGAAATTTAAGTTTGAATTACAACAATGTCTGTTTCAAAATTTTCGAACAGCTGCTTTCTAACAAAAGTAGTTCAACATTTACCTCGAGAAGAAGTTCGCATCAGTACTCAGAAGCAATGGAGAAATAAATAGTTAGCCACATTGCTTGGTTTAATTTTTTAGAGAGACTGGGCAAGGAAGATTGGGCTACCGATAACCATTAGTCTTAACAGCGAAAAAATTGGTTTCTGCTCAATATTAATTTATTTGTACGAATATGTTTGTGTAAATCTCAGTTAATTTGTTGATTTAGATATGAATAGAGGTAGTTGTTGACACAAATACAAATTGCAAAAACTTTTTCGAATTCCTTTTTCATTTATCTATTTCATTTAGGGCCTTCAAATTCACTTTGCCTAGGGCCTCCAATCACCTAAGGCCGGCCCTGTCGTAGGAGATGCGAAAGATCATAACAGCGAGAGACGCTGAGGGTTGTCGAGTCAGCATCCTCTGTCGCTTTAACAAAGCAGAAAAAACATCTTGGAATATTTCCAAATCATATCTCAGTGTAACATTTTCTGATACAAACATTGGGCTGTTAGTTGTGGCGGGATTAATCTCTTTATTACAGTAAGATTTGTTTGTAATAGGCCTACTGTAGAATAGGCTACGCAAAACTATATTCTTATGTTTAGTTCACAGTTCGTGCGACTAACAGAGGTCACTCTCTTCTACCACACACCAACTACAGCATTGCTGTATGTGGTGTTAATGTGGATAGCGGTAATACTGGCAATCCATCAACAACTTATACGATCAAAACAGGTATTAACCTTTCAACGATTATAACACGAATTAAATTGATTGTTTCGATGATTATTCTTAAAATACGTAAATTTTTACCTACTGGAGAAACCTACCAAATTTCAATTCTGCACCTTGATGTCTCTCGAGAAATCCGTGTTTTCCATTGTGGGAATCACAGTACGTTGTCCGGATAGAATGCTTTATGTGAGTAAAACTCCTTACGAAAGTTTCAATCTTTTATAGTTTCTGCGAAGTAAAATGCTGCAAAAAGGTCACAGCTTGGCTGCATAGGGGGAGGGGATTTTCCCTTTTTCTATTTGTAGTTGATGCTTGTTTAGATCGGTATTTCGATGTTTTTAGACTCAAAACCAAATGCAAGATAGAGCAGTAGCCTAATACCTTAGACGTTTATTCATAAAACGACACCACTTTTCTTAAACATATTCGCCCAGAGAAAATTCCATTATCTTTCAGTAGTAAGCAGGGGGTGCGGCTGCCGAATAAATTTATGTACAGCTTCGTAACAACATACTTTGCTTATAAATACGCAAATTCGCTTGTTATACATTGCACTGAAATATTGATGTAGATCAATTGCAGGTCCACCTCCACCAAATAATCTACAGATAACTCACTCCCGTGCGACACAACTTCGTGTAAGTTGGAATGATCGGTGTGCAATTGGGTGTGTTGCGGATGAAAGAGCCGTATATTACGAAGTGTTTTATCGTGAGAGCAGCGGAAGTCGACAAAGTTTGCGAATACACGACACGTCAGACAAAACAGCGAACATCTATGATTTGAATCCAAGCACTAGATATTACATTACAGTGCAAACAAAAAGTCGCGGAGATTTCCCAATTGTAAGAAGCGATGAAAGTGAAGAACTGGTCGGTTTTACAGGTAAGTTTTAGTGGTTAACCCCGTCGCTGCTGAACAACAGGACATTGAAGATTGTCGATAACAAAAAATGCATAGCGGTGTTGGAGCTGTGGTCTCTCCAGTGTCTTTTTTATCTCGCATCTTGCTGTGTTCTATTTAATTTGACGGTGCAGAAATAAAAGACACTACTGCTACATAAGCTGACAGGTACTGTAAGTTTTAGTGGTTAACCCTTTCGCTGCAGAACAACAGGACATTGAAAATTGTTGATATCAAAAAATGCATAACAGTGTTGCTGTGGTCTTTTTAGGGTCTTTTTTATCTCGCCGTCATTTCTTTTCCTTCCTTGTTTTAGTTTAATCGGGTGTTACGATCATGCCTACTAATTCCCTCATCTTCAAGTTTCATTCTCGCCATAGCATTTTGCAACGTTAATCGTTTTGTTGCTTATTCCCTTTTATGTGTCCGTGTGTAGTTTAACTCCTTATTATTGCTGTGTTCTATTTATTTTGACGGTGCAGAAATAAAAGACACTACTATTACTCAGGGTTGGGAAAAATCGATTGTGATCGATATCGATATTCTTTACTTTTTGTTCATCGAATGCATTGGAGCCTCTACTTTTTAGAATGAGTATCGAATATGGCCTTGTTTTACTTTTTTTGGGCTTAAATCGATATTCGATAATCGATTCTTTTCGTCGAGATTATTTTATCTTACTTTAGTAAATTTAAAATGCTTGTCGGTATATGTCATTCCTTTTTTGCTGATATATAATTTTTTTGTGCTAAAACCCCGACTAAAAATAAAACAAAATTGCTAGAACAAAGTCGTTTCGCAGCTATGGTAGGACCCGCATGAATGTCCGGTGCTTGTCTTTAAGCTACTCCGTGACCGTGAGCAAATTCCAGAAAGGATTAGCGCATACGGTTAAATGCGCAATTGGTTCGGCTTTAGGTAGCTAGGCCTTGTATTGCGCTATGGAAGCAAAGTTAGCAGTTTAGTGGTAATCTAGGTATATAGGTACCGATAATTTTACTGCTTTATTGGTGGTCTACTGAATTAGTGATCAGCTGGTAGCCTGCTATATTTTGGTTTCCTGAAAAACAATCATAGGCCAACCCAGTACCGGTACCAGAAGTAACGTAGATGAAAACTCAAGGTTGCAATGAGTTGCTACTAGTGCATAAAGCTCAACAGTGAGAGCACTTGGCTATTGAATTTATCAATAAAATTGCTAAACAAACTCCAGTTTTTGTTCGATCTGTCATTGTACCGGGAGGCTTGTACCGGAAGTTGAGCAAAAAGTAATAGCCGAAGCTGGTTTTGCAGGCACGTCCGGAGTGTGGGAGGGGGGCTACAAAAAAGGTGTTAAGGGGAGTCATCCAAAAACGTTGCTAAAAGACATCATCTAAAATACAATCACACACACTCGGCGTGTACTGTTAATAATAGACACCTACAGTCAAATGCTAAATGAAACAAGTTGGTCTAAAAATTTTGGAAAGCAAAATATTTTTGGGGCTTGTAGCCCTTCGGGACAGGTATGCGGTGCGCAAGGGTTATGGTACCGGTATCACTACGAGTTTTGAGCCTGCCTGTAGGACTCACGACTTTTTCATTTGCAGCGAAGTCCAAAAATTGGTGTTAAAAATAATAAAGCAGCATGAAAGTGCAAAATAGCATATAGCATCATATTCTGTACACCTTCTTCGTTTGAATAAATCTTTTCTCTCGCCTGTTGCAATTTGTATAAACACAAGCTTATTTACTCTTCTAAAGATTTTAACGATCTCCACATAGCCTTGGAACTCCCAAGTCAATTTTTATAAGCACATCAATCAGCAGATAGATAACCAAACGTATAGTTGCTGATATTGTTAAATGTTGAAGACAATCAAGACTGGGCGCAAAGCGCTAACCTAGTTCCAAACTAGTGCGACATTTGATGCGAAATTGACAAATTGTCAGTAAGTTACTCGTATAGTAGAAACATGTTTTACACAGCATGCAAGGCTTGCAAACCCGGTAAACTACTGAGACCATAAGCAATGATTAAAAAGAACATGGCCCAGAAGAGCAGTGCACTTATAGGGCATGGGGCGAAGACCCGAAAAATTTTATCACTTAACGTACCAAATTGCATTTAAAATAAAAGAAAACGCTATCCGGGTCTATTATGTTCGATTCTGATCAAAGGCCAAAATGTCACTGCTGTGGTTTAAATGTTTAACCAAAGATGGGATTCAGGGAATTCGCACGGGTTCGCGCGAACCCGTTCTTGGAATGTCAGGATAATTAGCGAACCCGTTCTTGCTTTTTTTTTACAAACATTAAACCTTTATGAAGGAACCTGTTGTTAGTAAGTACGATACAAAAGAGAACCTGTTCTTAAAATTTTGAATCCCATCACTGTGTTTAACCATCTGTTTGCTTAAAATGTTTTATCAGCATCATTGCTTTTGTCATTTCAATTATTTGGTACTATATTCATTCCGTAAACCTGTACCAGCCAAATTATCGTATTTCTCTTTTAATCTTAACTATGGACAAAAGAAAATTACAAAGCCAAAATGGAAGAGTTGCCAGAGAGTTGAGAAACTAGCATCTGACAAAATTTTTGATTCTGGCGAGTACTAGTAAGTTTGCTTGCAAAAGTGCCTTTGGTGTCAACATTAGGTTTGCAGTATTTCGAAAAAGCTATAATCACTCAGTATAATATCGAATATCGATTACAATAATCTAATCTTCATTTTTTTAAACTACCATCGAAATCGATTATTTCTTTACTTTTTAATGAACTATCGAATATCGATTATTTCTTTACTTTTTTGAGTATCGATTTCCAACCCTGTTACTACTGCTCGTCGTCGTCGTTTGGCGGGGCATCTCTTCCAAGACAGATGGGAGGACCAAGGCCGAGGGTTTATCCTTTTACCACCCTGGCCACCAAACTGCTTGGGTCAGATGCTGACTGTAAGGGACTTCAGCCAGCATCTTGTTTCGTCATCCAAAACCATTAGACCAAACATACCTCGGGGTGCTCGATGTATGGGACACTGTGAGATGATGTGATCTGCGGTTTGTTCACTGGCACCACACTCACAATTCGCTAGAGGAGCGAGACCCCATTTGTACATGGACGAACAGAAACGTCCAACACCAGAACGCAGACGGTTGAGCTTGACCCAGGCTGCCCTGGGCAGACCCATACCCAAGGGTCTGGAGCTAGCCTTGGGAATGAAAGCGTGGAGTGACAATGCGTTGGCAGAGTACTCCATGTCCCATTTCGTGTTCGTCCACTCGGCTGCACGGACATCCATCTCAGAAAGACTGTCTAGTAATTTCCGAGCAGCAGGTACAAATGAGCGTCTAGATTTCAATCTCTCCCTACATACGTCCTGTGACTCATGAAACTGGCCATGTAAAATGTGGTCAGGGTCCAGGGAGCTGCGGTTGGCTAGGGAGAGTGTCGCTCCTTGGCGGCGAAGCTCAGCTGGCTGGATGCCTGAAAGAACCGGAAGGTAGACCGATGGAGTGGGACGCAGGCACCCAGTGACAATGCGCAAGGCGTCATTTATTACACTGTCGATAAGCCGTATGTGCACGCTGCGGCACCAGACTGGTGCGCAGTACTCGGCAGTCGAGTAGACCAGAGACAGGGCAGCTGTGCGTAATGTCTTAGCGCTAGCACCCCAACCTGTTCCGGCAAGTCGCCTCAACAGTGAGACGCGAGCACTTAACTTCTTGCGTAATGCTTCCAGGTGAGGACGATAAGTGAGCGATCTGTCCAGTTTGACCCCAAGATAAGTGGGAACTGGACAGAAAGGTAAGGCCTTACCGATGTTACAGACCTTAAGCTCACGCTTAGCCTCTCGATTGTGGAGGTGAAAGGCCGCCGTCACCGTTTTAGTGTGGCTAAGCTTCAATCGCCAGGTCTGGAGATATTCCGAGAGTGTAGTCATGTCCTGGCTTAGAGTCCTTTCCAACTCCTTCCATTCTCCAGATGTATGAAGTATCGCCAGGTCGTCGGCATAGGCGAACTTCTTGGAGGTTATGGAGGGGATATCATATGTATAGATGTTGAAAAGGAGGGGGGCCAGGACCGATCCCTGGGAGACGCCATTTCTCAGGCGTCGTAACCTGCTAGGCTTGCTGTCGCCAGTTGTAAGGGTGAAGCTTCTGTTACGGATCAGCTCCATAATCATACGAACCATGTGCTTGTCCGGCAGAAGCCGCAACAGCTTGCAGGTGAGGCCACGGTGCCAGACAGTGTCATAGGCAGCTGTCAGGTCGATAAAGACGGCACCGGCCTTCTTTTTCGCTTCGAATGCATTCTCAATGCTTTGCGTGAGCAAAGTGACTTGATCCTCGGTGGATCTTCCGCGTCGAAAGCCCGCCTGTTCCCGTGGGAGCAGAGGGTCAATAAGAGGTTCGACGCGGGCGTAGATAAGTCGCTCGAGAATCTTGTAGGGAACACAGAGCAAGGAGATCGGACGATAGCTCTTTGGGTCCTCTACAGGTTTCGAAGGCTTTGGGATCGCTACTACTAGCGCTCTTCTCCAGATCTTAGGAATTTTGAGGTGGTGCAGACAGGAAGATAGGAAGCCACGTAACCAAGATTTTAAGCTGGCTCCAGCATGGATTATCAGCTCCGCACAAATGGAATCAGGTCCAGGAGCTTTGCCTGGTTTTAAATGTTGGAGGGCAGCAGCGAACTCCTGATTGGAAAAACTCCCGGAGACATTCGCAGGATATAATGGGTCAGCCCTCCAAAGGTCAGACACTTCCTGTAAAACGAGCCGAGATGAGCGTCGATTCACACCTTCGTATTTCCCGTTTTTAACCAGCTGAGAAGCAATAGCATCAGCTGAAACGGGACATTGACGAGGGGATTGTCGTGCCCTACCAGTCAAGTTGTTTATAGTATTCCATGCCAGCCGGCTGGAGTGCGAAAAGTCAATGTTGCGGACCGTCTCTGACCAGCGATTTCTCCGCTTCCCGTCGAGCCTTGTGAGTAGGGCTGTGGCAGCCCTATCCGAATCAGGGCCCCCAGGTGACGGCAGGAAATGCTGATAGAGATCTTCACACTCCGCATCCCAGCAAGGTATGTGGTTTGGTCGTCGACCACGAGGGATGCATTTCTTCGCCGCAGTGCTTATTACCTTGCAAAAGCACTGGTAAACCTGATCGATGTTTTGAGATTCAGGTGGCGGTATACTCTTGGCCAGTTTGTTGGTTAGGTTAGAATAGTGGTCCCAGTTGGCCTTGCGGAAGTTCCATCGCTTTACTGGCTTGCTCAGTTTTGGGTGAGCAAGTTTGGGTGGACTTATAAGCGAGGGTCGGTGTTATGACCTTGGGAACTTTCCTAAGATACGTCTGTCAGGTAAGCGACTGTCCAAATCGACACTGGCAAATGCAAGATCTGGGTTGGTGTCTGTTTTCCAGCGGCCAGAATGGAAACTGGCGGCCTCCTTGGGGCTATATAGCAGGGTGAAGTTGTTGGCACTGGCCCAGCCAGCCAGGCATTCACCATCTGGATTGTTATTATTATAGCCCCAGTCAACATGGTGGCAGTTGAAGTCGCCAGCATAGAGGCAGGGATGGGGGAATGCTGGAAGATCAGATGCTTGCATCCGTGTTGGAGGGGGTTTGTAGACGTTGACTATTTTATAGTTATCAACATCCACGCACACCCACTCGATCTCCGATGTTGGTGGGGACTGGTCGATTAGGATCCACTTCAGACGCTCATATACAAACGTAGCAAGACCATGCTTCCTGCTCAAGGAAAACCCAGCTAGATGGTAGCTCGGAAGATCTAACCTTTCTACCGAGGTGCAATGGGTTTCCTGTAAGAGGATGACGAGTGCCTCACACTGTAACGCAAGATGATGCAACACGCTCATCTTGCTAGCAGTGAGGCCTTCGATGTTCAGTTGGAGAATGCTGGGCCTTTGGAACTTGTTGACGGTGCGCCGAAGATGCGCATCGCCCCGTCCTGAAAAGGACGTTTGCCGCTGTCCAGCTTGAACATCGTTAGATGTCTCGCCGTTAAGGCAGATTCGGTTTCTGTCAGCCAGATTAAATAGCGTAGACAGAGTAACGCTCCGGGCTACGGGAAAGCATCTGCCATCCAGACTACTGCTATGCCCGATTATCAACAGTGGCGTTTTGTACATTGGGTAATTTTAATCTTTGCCACCTATGTTACAAAATGTTAACTTGATACAAAATGTTAACTTGTGATTTTTTTGAGAAAATATGCTTTGGTCTTGGTTCCAAAAGATGACAGTTGGGGTATTTTTCAGCGTCTTCTGTGACGGACTACAAACGGTTTTCGCGAGCAAAAATTTTCATCCCTTGTGGCACCTATCTCGTTGCAGAAATAATGACGAGTAAGGCAGTAAAAAGGCTGAATTCATGAGATAAAAATCAGGTTATAATTTAAAAGAATACATTTTTTCAAGAGATTCTTACCCACAAACATACAACCAATGATGGAAATAAAATCTACACTTTCAAATCGAAGAAAACAGAGAGTTGACGAAATTTTTCAGACCAGACATTTGAAGTAGAAAAGAAATGAATATCACAAATTCCCAAAAACTGTTCCGTGGAAAAAGTATTAGGCCTACTTGCTTTTGCAATATTAACTCATTGCTTTGCCGAAAGTCGCTGCTATTCCAAGTAAAAAAAACAGCAATTTTGTGTTATTTTTTGCATTTCGTTTCTGTGCTGATTTACACACTGGATAATCCTAATGCTTTTTCAAAACAAGAGGAAAAATCAAACAACCTAAACTGTATGTATCATGAGTTTGCGACCATTGTAACGCACTTAAAGTGCTTTCGTTAATTTTCAATGACTGTAAATAAGAAGCTCTTTGCAAGTTACGACTGCACAAATATTTATTGGTAATTTTCATTTTTTTGTGTCAGGCTTTTCATGCCCACTGTTATAACTGCTAATCAAAACTAATCGTCTACTTCAAATATTTTCATCTGCTGATTTGTTTTCTCAGTGCCTTCTGTGCCGATGTTGGTGGGTATCTGCGAAGCACGTATTAAAACCGCAGAAATATGCATATCTTGGTTGAAGCCCGAAAGAGCAAACGAGATAGATAATTACATTGTGGAATGGATGATTGAAGGAAATATGAAGCATTCCGACACCATTCCTTACAACCGAACGGAGTCAAACACTTACACAATAAACAATCTTCAGCCATCACAAGTTTATATTATATCAATTCGTGCTCAAAACAATGGAGGTGAAGGTGATGTTTCAACAAAATTGTATGCAACAGGTAAATCTTTCTTATTATCACTTCTGACTTTGCTTATCTTTTCCGGTTTAAATTCTGCTTGACATTTTGACTAACGTTTTTTATACCGTTGGAAGCAAATGTAAACCTTTAGCTGTTGTTTTGTACTTAAATATTTTTTCAGTGCCTTCTGCGCCAATCTTTGCTGCTACTTGCAAAGTAAACGATAAAACCACAGAAATATGCATATCTTGGTTGAAACATGAAGGAGGAAACCAAATAGATAATTACACGGTGGAATGGATGATTGATGACAATCTGAATTATTCCGATACCATTTCTTATAACGGGATGGAGTCAAACAACTACACAATAAACAATCTTCAGCCATCACAAGCTGTTAATGTATCAATTCGAGCCAGCAATTCTGCTGGTAAAAGTGAAGCTGCAACGAAATCTTACGCTACAGCAGGTAAATGTTTTTATGTCCGTTGTATTTTTTTTAATCTGTTTCTATGGCATAAAAACAGTGTACATCAATCCAAGGTTAAAATGTTGATAAATACTTTAGTTTTTTGTTCACGAAACTTACGCTAATGTTGATAAATATTTCGTTTTCTTTCGGTTTGAGGTATGGTGAAGTGCATTGTTAGCAGCCTGGCCTAGCCCTAGCGGAAGTCTCCCTCACTTAAGGCGCTTTTACACACAGATCGCAATTTTTGAGCCGCAGCGCAGCGAAACTCAAATCTCCAGATTGACTGCCCATCTCTGATGGCAACTTCTTGGTAAAACCGCTTCGCTACACTTGATTGAACGTTAATAGCCAGGGTCATACATTTCAATCTGCATTCGCGCGCGTTGAAATCGCAAATCGCTCCAAGAGCGATTTCTGCGTAGTGCAGATCGAATCGCACGCGCGCACATGCACAACTTTGCACAAAGTTACGCACAACTTTGCACAATGTCTTTGATGCCTAATGCTTTGGTGCAGTTTTTTCTGTTTTTAGAGTAAATTCATAGCTTTACGTGCAGTGCAAACTTTAATGAAAGTGCAAATTAGAACAGATTGCAAACTAAAGATGAAATAAACAGTAATGGGTTTATTTCATGCTTCATAACATAACTTCATAATCTCTAACAAAAAATAGACGAACAATGACAAAATGTAATTATCCACCTTGGTATTCAACTATATGTTTTTTTTTGTCTTGCAAGCTGCTGCTCCTTTTAATAAATCAACGTGGCTTACGATAGCAATCATTACAGCTACTTTCCTCTTTGTAGTAGTAGTGGGTGGGTTAATTGGAAAACGAAGGTCGACATCAAACGAAAGGTAGGAGATATGTAATAGCTATTTGGTTACATTTATTACACCGCTTCAATCACAGGCGACTCCTTCATGGCAAAGCGATGGAGTTGAGAGGAAAAATAATGTCAAATGTAAAGAAGTTTGCATTCTTCTGCATTGGAAAGCTACCAATCAAGTTATTTTTGCGTTGAACACGTATAAAACTGTTCCTATTGAAAAGTATTTGGGGAAAACACGCCAAATCTGAGACAGGCTAGCGTTGTTGTCAAATATCAATAAAAATGCTTTACTACAGATAAAACTTCCGTACAAAAGTTTTTTTAACCTACGCATTCTAATGGCATGCCGAACATAGCAGTAGCCTATACACTTTTGTAAACTGCAGTCAAACTGCACACCCCATACTCCACACGATTCAATTCATGCTATTCTAGGTGTTGCCTACTTGGACTGAGACAGAATAACATAATCGATTTTGGTGCTGTATGATTGCAAGGTCAATTCATTATTATCTTCACTGGCATATTTATCCTCCTGCACTAGAATTGGGCCGGCTACGATAACGAGCTCGCTTAAGTGTGACCAACCATCCACCTGTTTACCACCTTAAGATAAGGCAATCTCGCTAAACACTATGTTTCAGACTTTTCACTACAGTATCTCTATAATCCTTCATTACGACTTGACTTGAAATGGAACACTCTTGTGTTTACCATTCCATAGAAAAACGCAATTTATTTGGTCATTTGAGCCAGAAAATTTGAAGGGTAATAATATTACAGTACATTTACAGTAATTAACCTACATTTAATTAATGTGTAATTTAACATTTATTTTGCGGCACTCAGCAATGCCAAGTTAAGCAGCCATGACAAGCGAAGACACAAGCGATTCGATCGTCGGAAAGGCAATCTAAGCAGAGAAAGAAGCGAGCGTCAGCCCAAGCATCCACGAGGTTCTTGGAACAAACGCAGTCATCCATCACGTGAAAGGTTAGCTCAATCATACAACCCGGATACAAATCCATGTGATTGCTGAACGAATTGGAGATATGTACAGCCAAAACTGCAACGAGTAATGACAACAGAATTATTAAAAATATTTAGGCTAAGCTTGCGACAACGAAACAACAATACTTGGCCTGTTTTAGAGAGTAGGCCCATACCCTAGTCACCTGCATGAAAGTTGTGACAAAACAACAATTCATACGCTGTAAATTTGTTGTATTGTAAGGATTTGCATGCGGGTCTATTGGTTCTATTTCATTTAGGTACCGTATTGCAAAAGTGCTTGGGTTGCACTACTGTATTTTCTAACTTTTTTTCTACAACTCACCGTTGTAACGCTTTCACTCACATGTTACGGGTAAAAGCGGTCATTATTGAATACTTCGAGTATTAGTTCGGCTTTTTATTTTATTAGGCTAAGGAAGCATAGATTAACCATATTTTCTTACTTTTCCCCGACAACATGTCAACCATGCTTTCAGCCTTCAGGGTTTTGATGATTCATTAGATCATTTTGTGCAGAAGCAAGAAAGAAGAGAGTCAAGAGAAATACGGAAACACCATGTATGACGTACGGTCATACTGATATTCAAGGGTGAGCTTTTCGCAGTACCTACAGTTGTGGAGTAATGTGATAAATACTGTAGTTTACACAACTGCACATATTTAGAGTGTTCGTTTCATACAAAAATGTATAACGCTAGCATATATACACAGGAGATGACCAGTGCTCTGCGCTATTCATGTCTTAGGTCAGGGGTTTTCAACCTTTTGCTTTCTGCGTTCCACTGCTGGATCTTTTCTGTAGCTGCGTACCATCTACCTTTGATGAATACTTTTTGACCATAACAACATATAACAGCTGTGCTGAAAGGTTTACTTTACATACAGAAACGATAAAACGAATATGTAACTAAATGCTAAATCTAATGCTCATTATGCTCGCGGTATTACGCTGAAGCACATAGCTAGTATCACCACTGCAACTTAGCATCTGGGCGTCACAGCTTTGAACTTCGAAGAAATCTCACTATGTGCGAGTCGTTATTGTGAATCGAGCTATTGGATGAAGTAGTCTAAGGGTGGGCAAAATTTTTATGGAAAGAGCCACTTGCGGAAAAGTAGAACAACCAAAGAGTTGCCACCGGTGAGTCAACGAGCAAAAAAAAGTTTTCAATCCCAGAGAAGATGCTAATGGGGTACGAAAGAGCAAAAAAAGTCTTCGACCACACAAGAGCTGGAAATGGGGGGTTTAAG
Source organism: Trididemnum miniatum (assembly GCA_964006365.1). Taxonomy (NCBI): domain Eukaryota; kingdom Metazoa; phylum Chordata; class Ascidiacea; order Aplousobranchia; family Didemnidae; genus Trididemnum; species Trididemnum miniatum. Next base: position 33,832,566 of record OZ023232.1, read on the forward strand.
TGCAATTGCAAAACAAAAAAGCCTTCGGTCTTCCTCACAAACAGCTGAAGAGCCACGTCTTGACGGTCAAAAAGCCGCTTGTGGTTTGCAAGCCGTACGTTGCCCACCCTTGATGAGGTTGAATTGATTCGAAAATCAACGATGTTGCTCCCAGGCCATTGAAGACAGGCCTAACATTTAGGGTGATTCATTACTCCCAAAATATCTGACAAGAAGGAAAGGTGAAAATGAAATTTACGTCTTCTAAAATCTTCTGAATTTTGTAATCTTTTGTTTGGAAGAACTGAAGCAGCTTCTTTCGCATCATAAAAAACGCATCCATATAGGTATTCCCTCGAGACCTCACTTTCGTATAAAGCAGCAATGACGTGTATTCTGATCTGTGTGGTGCAGCTTCGTGTGAAGCTCTGCGAGGTCGTTGCTTCTGAGATATCCAAGGGTGTAAAGTTAAAAAAAATAGAGTGGCAACTGGCAATGCACAATTTTTAAGCGAAAACCTCCCCAAAATGATCGCTTTTACCTGCAAAACTTTGGGAAGGTTATGGCCTTAGCCTGAACGATAAATCAATAGATGTATAAATGCACAAGTTTATACGAAGAGTTTTCACACCCGGTCTACGTTTATGGCTGCTTTTGTTTGAAAATATATAGGCCTAGAACGTTTTGCAAAACTAGTGCGAAACGCATTTTGCATCCATTCCTACTTCACTACACCCAGGGATGTTAGCAAGAACTGTGAAACTCAAGCAAGGAGTAATTTTGAACCCCGAGTTTCACAAAAAGGAAAAAAAAAAGGCCCGCGAGTAAGAGTATGTATGCTACGTCATACCATAGCCTCCGAACATGATTATACACATACCTCTAGCTAACCTAATTTTGCGTAACTTATTTCAGCCGTTAAGCGAAAAAGTTTTTCTGTTTTGTGAGGATTCCGTGAAAATAAATTCTTTTTTGCATTTTTGGGAATTATCTCGCGTACCACTTGAAAAGCTTCCGCGTACCACCAGTGGTACTCGTACCACAGGTTGAGAACCCCTGTTTTAGGTAAAAATATGGAAGCAAAATGTTATCTAAGCCCAAGCTTAAATGTCGAAAACTAGCTGCAAAGATACAGTACTTGAAGTTGCCGCAATTACTCCCAGTTAGATGAACTGCAAAGCTTTTTTATCAAAGCAGCTGCATGCCACTGTGCAATAACGTAAATAGAGCATAAACTCCTTCTATCGGAATGTTCACACGTAAGTTTAGCAGCATAATGCACATGCTAACAGAAATAGGTTTGTTATGTAACATCATCATAATGAGCAATGATTCGTTGTGCGGTGAAAAATAACTTTTTATGTTTTCGTATGACTGCTTGTGAAATCGTGACATTGGGCTGACTTAGTTGGACCAAGTAACACCAATAACATTTTAATGCAGATGAAAGGAGGAAGGATCCTTTACACCATGAAACTTTAGTACATTTATGTGGATTTATAAACCAAAATAAAAATGATTTTTATCATATTTTCATTGTTTTCGGTATTATCTACTCTGCCTTCCTCTTGTTTTCGGTATTGATCTACTCTGCGGCTGTATTACAGTTAACCTGTTTGTTCGATATGTTTGATTTTGATGACGATTGTATAATATCTAGTGTTTATCGTATTACAAGAAATGATCACCATGCTTTGACTGCTCTGAACAATATCAACAGCTTTTTATCTAGTGTACGTCAGTTATACACCTAAAAATCGACTTTGCAAAATGTTGTTCCGAAAAAATTGATTGTTAAATCTGGATGATGCGATGAAGTTTTACCGCATTTGGTCACTTCCAGTTTTTGTAAATATGAGTATGATGAATCCGTTAATCAGGAAACTTTTGGTTACCCTGTTTAGCTGTTGCAGTAACGACTTTTTGATGTTTTGCAGTAGTTGAAAAGTTTTGATATTTTTTTTAGTACACTGTACTTTCAAAGCAACAGCTTCCATTCGTTGTGGCCGTCATATATGATAAATTGTAGCTGTCTAAAAGTCAAAAAAGTGTAAACTAGTATAAACGCTTATTTTGTTTTTGGGAAAAAACGTTAGATATTGTTTGGAAATCAATCAATCAAGGAAATATCCGCTTTTGTGGATTCTTTTCAATTTTGTTAAGCATTCGCAAAAAGCGAGTTCATAGCTAAACCCAAAATCATTTTGCTTCGTTTTGACGGTACTTCATTATCAAACAAGTATGAAGGTTGAATTTCCGTAATATTAATCAATTAGTCCACAATTTAATTATCATCGCGCTACGATCAACGCTTGACAATAATATTTCATCGCCGCCACGAAGGTGTTTGTAGATTGCGCTCAAAAAATTGCATTCAAAATAAGAAGTAGACGCATGCAACAAAAAAAAATAGGCCTACAAGGTGAATGAAAATTTAGAAATCAAAAACTTCCTGGCTATTGCAGTAGCTTAACAAAGCGAAAATTGCATTTAAAATATTAAGTACACGCATGCAGCAAAAAAAAACGTTCCTAAATAAAAATCGATTCCTATTCCCAAGAGCTAAATTTAATGATGCCAACTTACTTGCAAAACTTACCTAGATCGTTTAATTTAAACACTCTTAAAAACGCAAAAATTATATAAAACACATTTTTTTAAAGGAAGTGATAGCAAAAAAAAATTTAACAGACAATATGCAAATAAGCTTATCAAATTAAATTATATTTCGTAGAAAATTTATCTGAACAGAGAACTTGAGGAAAATAAACATAACCCTCGCAAAATCTGGAAAAACTATTAACTCCCTTTTATATAAGAAAACAAAATCTGTTGTTTTTCATCTGAAATTAAAGTTAACGAGAGTATAATCGATGACCCAACAGAAGTAGCAAACTGTCTGAACAAACACTTCTGTAGTGTCGGTAAAAAGCTAGAGCAGAAAGTACAAAATCTTAACGAAATAAATTATCCAACGTACTTAAAAGACCCTGTATCGTCGTCCATATTTTTACATCCTGGCCTAAGTATCGGAAGTGTATAACGCAACAATGTCTTTAAATTCTTACAAATCACCTGGATATTTTCAAATTTGAACTGAAAATTCAACAGTAATTGAGGGAGACTGCGAAGTGAGCTTGCGCTCTTCGAGTCAGCAGCCACCCGGCCAATATGTCTAACGCGATCGGCTCCAGCCATGAATCGAACCCGTCACGTAGGATCTGTCACATGCGCGCGGTACCGCTAGGCCATGTCGCTGACATGGATACGATAATATTCCAGTGTATTTTATACGAAGCGTAGCAGAAATACTAGCATCCACTAGCGATACTTGTAAATCATTCTTTCGAGCTTGGCTACTTTTCCAACTGCCTAAAAACTGCCAAGATTATTCCTTTGTACAAATCCGGAGACAAATCTTTACCTACAATCTATCGCCCTATCTCTATTCTAACGAGATTTTCAAAAATTCTCGAAAAATTGATATATAGCAGATTAACGAATTTTATTGACAAGCACTCAGTAATTTCTTCCACGCAATACGGATTTCGAAAACATCACTCGACTTCGCACGCTATTGCGGACGTTGTAATTCTGAATTACGATAATATCAATAAAAATGAATTTACTGGCTTGGTGTTCTTAGACTTGTTTCCCATTCAAAAAAGCGTTCGATATTGTTTCCCACTCAATTCTTTTAGGCAAATAAAATCATTATGGCATTCGAGGACAGGCACATAACCTGTTAAGTCAAATTTATTATTTTCTCGCACATACGGGTAACACAGAAAAACACAAAATTACATACACGCAAAAAAAGAATAAATAAGTACTCACACGACAAGGAGGCTGCGAAAGGGCCTTACAGTCATCGAGTCATGCAGCCCCCTTTGAAAGATAAATTTTCGGTACATTAAATCAGTTTCATGAAATTGCTTGTAGCTGGTAGAGATCACTGAAGAAGCGCGCGACAGAATAGGACAGACAGTTTAGTATTGTTGCAGTAAGTGAGCTTTTAATTTTTTTTTAAGGAAAGCGGTGACGTCGTTCTGATTTCCGCAGGGAGGGAGTTCCAAATCTTTACACCCTGGTATTTGATACTTCTTTGCATTTTGTTCGTACGGAGAAGAGGAATATATAAAAGATCTTATGGGTAGTGGAAGATCTTGAGGAGCGCTGGGGAATTAAATGAGCCCTATTGAAGTAATTGAGAAAGGAGGGCGGAAGCATGCTTGGTCGGTGTATATAATTGTAAACAATTTTGGCAGTTTCAACAATGTATAAGTCTTGAAGTTTCAGAATATTAAACCTAACGTAATATGGATTTGAGTTATTGTACCGGCCGTTAGCTCAGTTGCAAAGCGCACGCTATCGGTGCGGGAGGTCTGGGGTTCGACTCCCGGGCCGGTCAAATCGACACAGTGTCGCCAACGACTCGCCACCGTTGCGACGCTTCTTCGGAGCAGTGTAGCCCAGGCGGAGATGGGCCCCGCAACTCGTTATACGCTTCGGCGTAATACGGCAAGTATGATGAAGATTTTTGGTACATTGAGCCGTTTCCAATATTTTTACTGCTTTATTTTGAAGAGTTTTTATTGGTTATAAATAAGTGGGGAAAGTTGAACCCCAAATTGTCAAACCGTATAATAAATGAGGTTGGAAGAGTGCATAGTAAAGTTTTAACACTGCGTCGTTAGGAAGAGTTGATTTTAACATGCTGATTATGCGATTAGCTCTTGACAATTTCGATTCAAGGTACTGAATATGAGGAGCAAAGGAAAGTTTGGAGTCGATTATCACACCAAGGTATTTTACTGTTTCATTAGAAGGGATAATTGTATTATAAATTTTTAAGGTGAAGTCTAAAGTAAAGTCCTTTGTGGAAAGTGGCATAATCATGCAATGACATTTATTAGGATTAATATTTAGCTTATTAGCACTACACCATTTGAAAACTTCGATTAATTCAAGATTTAATTCGGTATTAAGAGTAGCAAGGTTGGCGTGATTAAGTAAAAAGAATGCATCGTCTGCAAAGAGCCTTGGAATAGAGTGGGTAGCGTTGCCTATATCGTTAATATAAAGTAAGAATAGTAACGGACCAAGTGTGGATTCTTGTGGAACGCCATAATTGTTGGATTGCAATTTAGGTTCTATATTGTTTATCAGAACATATTGTTTTCGTTGAAGATAAGAGTTCATTAATTTAAGGGTCATGGCCCTAATTCCATAATAGTCAAGTTTAGAAAGAATGTTGTGGCTTACAGTATCGAAGGCTTTTCTCAGATCAAGAAAAAATAAACCGGAGAATTACTTTTCACGAATGTCATCATATAAAGATTTTAGAATGTTTGGAAGAATTGCATGGGTAGTCGACACGTTTGCTTGAAATTAATATTGCGTAGGCTTTATCACGTTATGTTTATCAAAAAATTTAGTCAGTCTCTTATGAAGGAGTTTTTCGAATATCTTAGCGAAACTGGGTAGTATTGAAAATTGGTCTGTAGTTGTTGGGGTCATCTCTACCACCTTGTTTATGGAGAGGAACAACTTTAGCAATCTTACAATGTTCAGGAAATATACCGTTGGAAAAAGAAAAGTGAATGATTGGGAATAGGTAAGGAGCAATAACATTAGAGGCGATTTTCAGGAAATAGGCAGGGAGGTTGTAATGGCCCATAGCTTTGTTTACGTTATGGTTGCGTAGGTTATCAGTAATTTCGTAAAGGTTTGGAGGTTCAACCACTATGGAGGTTGAAATTCGATGTTTCATAAAACATTTTAAATTCCTCGGGTCTTGGGTGGATATTTTATTGGCTAGTTTTTCCCCTATAGTTCAGAAGAAATCGTTAAATTTTTTAGCTTAAGTTCTTCTCTCGAAGATAGAAAGAACTATGTCACGGACAACAACATCACATCAATAACTGAATCTATTAAATAGGCGGTACCTCAAGGCTCTACACTCGGGCCGTAGTTATTTTTGATTAATAATAGTCAGAGCTGGAACAAGGGCCGAACCTACCGAGACGAGACATCATAGCTTCGAGACCGAGACGAGACATCATACCTCCGAGACGAGACTTTAAAATTACGAGACTCGAGACAAGACTGCATAAGCCAAAAACTAGAAAATATAAAAACGATAGTAACACAGTGGAGCAAGGGCTCTACTCAGCCAAGTGATTGAAATAACTTTATAGCAAAATGACATCAGCAAAAACAATACTAGCAAATGAAGCCGTCGCGGTTATGAACTGATGTAGCTTATTATAAATGTGCTATTGGTCACATCCTTTTAACGATTACAATTAATGATTTAACGAGTTCACCATAATAGCAACGAAACAGCTTATCATCACAGAAGATTTTCCTTGTAGCTTGCAATGCAAGCAATACTTCTCACAGACGATTACACGGCCCAATATTCTTTTTTAATCGAACGAAAAAGATGTCAAGAAAACTTTAAACAAAAAGTCATTGGTAGGTTATGTTGGTCTAGACCAGGGATGTCGGCATTGCAGCCCACTATCCTCAGTTAAAACAATTTTTTAGCAAGTTTATCAAATATTGAGCACGAGAGTGCTCATGAAATTTAATCAAAATACTTTATATGAAATTTAATAATAAATTAATTATAACAAACATTTTATAGTCATTGTGACACCATGCATTTTTGAAAATCTATCTGGTTAATAATTTTCTCATAAAAAGAGCTAGCTCAAATCTGGAAGCACTTCCCATGTCAGTTTCAGTTTGGCAGTTTCAGTTGCAGCTGTAGCGGGCGGATGTGTTCTAGCAGCTGATAAGAAATTGCAGTGCTGTGGAAAAACGAGCAAAGTATAGAGACTTCGCTACCAGCTTTTTTGAAAACCTTGCAGTGAATCAGCAAACTAGTGAAGCTGCTACACATAGTCTGCTTAAATTCAGTTAAACAATATGCCGTTAATTCATTCAAATTAAAAGAAGATGTCGCGGAAAGACAATAAGTTCGACGCAATATTATCAGCTATTGAGAAATTAATTGAAAAAGTCGACCGCATCGAAGACAAAATGGACAACTTCGAAATTCGCCTCAGCCAAGTAGAGAGTAAGCTGAATGAAAGAATCGAAAAAGTCGAAAAAGAAACTGTCATTGTTCCTACCATTGTTAACAATTACGAGAAACTGATGGACAGGGTACACGCTTTAGAGATAATCAACCAGCAGGCACAAAATGAAAATATAATGCGCGATTCATACAGCAAAAGAATGAATTTATTAATTCACGGTCTAGACGAATCGTCAGAAGCTTGGGAAAGTAAATCCCAAACCAGAGATACTCTATCAAAATTTTTTTCTGACGGCTTGCAACTAGATTTTAATCATATTTCGCTTGTCGACTACCATAGACTTCCGCAAAGACCGATCTTTAAACGAGGAAAAAAAATTACTAGACCAGTGATTATCAAATTTGCCAACGTATTCGACAAGCAAGCTCTTCTTCACTCAGCAAAAAACCTGAAATCTTACAACTCGAATCGAAATAGCTCCAGCAACAATACTCAAGAGCGAAACCGGCAATCCGTCTACATAACAGACCACTTACCCAAGCTGTTCTACCAACAAAAGAAAGAGTTAATGCCTCTATTCAGAGAAGCCAGAAGCGACAACAAGAAAACCAGATGGGCAATTGAAAATGGATCCTACTGTTTATATGTAAACGAGACCAAACACACTGCAAATCATTCCGGTAACTTAGAGTGTAATTAATTTAGTTTTACGTTTTTTTGTTTTTCTCTTTCTTTTTCTCTTTCACCTGCTAATGTGATACTATATATTAATTATACGCGTTTGCCAATACCGGGAATAGAAAATACTCAGCCTCGGGCGCCCTAAAGTCAGTTTTATTTTATTCTTTTTTGGTCGTTTGCGATAGTTTCTCTGCGTGGTATCGTAATCTTTTTCAGTTAATCCCCTACAGCAAACGTATTCGGACTTCTAACTTCTTTACTACTAACTTACAACGAAAATTATTTAGTGGCGGCTGGCCTAAACTTTTTTTCTTTGTTTTGTTTATTTGTTGTTTTTGTATGCGATAGTTTCTTTACATGGTATCGTAACCTTTCAGTTAATCCCCTGCAGCAAACTTCGTAACGGATTTCTAACTTTAGTACTTTCTTACCTAACTTCTTTACCCACTCTTAGTTAATCATCGCATTCCCAATTATCTACAAAGTGCGACGTTATGATCTTTTTATGTAAGCCTGTCAACATTTCTCTATTTATACTATTAAAACCGCTCTTCCACAGCACCGAACTCTGACCACTTGAACTGAGATAATGAACATACTTGACTTCTATCAACCAAGTCGAGCACCCGCCCAAATCGAAAATTGCGCAAACTTATTTGATGATCCAAGCGACAACGTATTTTTAAATTTAACAAGCAACATCAGTGAAAGTGAATATTATGATTATGACACTAATTTAAAATTATTGAAATGTAATGATAACGACGCCTTAATACTCTTGCATATTAACATGCGGTCCCTCCAAAAAACTTCGATCCATTCCACGAATTCTTAAACTCTCTTCCTTTTAAACCAGATGTAATCTGTCTGTCAGAATCCCGTATTAAAACCGATCCTTTCATAAATCTGTCACTGCCGGATTACAATTTAGTTCATGTTAGTCCTAACTCGCAGGTCGGAGGTGTCGCCGCATACATATCCGAGCATCTTACGTACCAATTATCCCATAAACAGCACCAATTAAGTAACTCAGAATGTTTATGGCCAGATATCAAAGGAAATAAATCAACCTCCAACTACACTGTAGGAGTTGTATACCGACACCCTCACCAGCCAAACATAAAACATTTCCTAGATGACCTCTCCTTGTGCTTATCCGATCCCACCGCCCATAACAAACCCTTTTACATTCTAGGTGATCTAAACATAAACGTAGAAAAAACAAACCGTTCATCTTGTGCGATTGACTATCTCAATGTTCTGCTTACTCATAGAGTTTTTGAACTAATCACCAAAGCTACTAGAGTGACTAAATCCTCCTCCACACTAATCGATCATATCTTAACAAATGACCACAAACACTTTCTAAAGCCGGGTATAATTCGCGACAACATTTCCGATCACTATCCAATCTTCTGCGCAATCAATAAATTTTTTTCTCATGGCAAAAGTTATCAAAAGCGAGGCTTCTATAGAGACAAATCTAAATTCTGTGCCGATTTATTTTGCCACGACCTAGACCTGAAGCTGCAAACCTTTGACAGCCAGCAAAATGAACTAACCATCGAAAATTACGATCAAGTTTTTAATAGCTTTACCGAAATAATTTCTAAAACAATCGAGAAACATGCACCCATGAAACAACTATCCCGCAAACAATGTAAACTAAAAAGCAAACCTTGGATAACAAAAGCTATTTATACTTCAATTCGAAAGAAACAATCTATGTTTAAATCTCATTATTTAGAAGGCAGTTCATCACAAAAATTGTTTTTCAAGCAATATTCCAACAAATTAAACAAAATTAAAGCGTACTCAAAACAAATGTATTTTGATAAAGAACTGAAAGCTAATACAAAAAATCCCCGAAAAACTTGGGAAATAATCCAATCCCTACTTCATGTCAAACCCAAAACCTCTCCTACCCTAAACTCTATTAATCACAACGGAACTTTGATCAACGATCAGAATGCAATCACTAATTGCCTAAATAACTATTTTTGTTCGGTAGGTGAATCCTTAGCATCCTCATGTAAAACTGACAACAAAAGTTCTTTTTTAAAATACCTAACCAACCGCATTTCATCTTCAATTTTTTTAGAACCACCCAGCATAAATGAAATTATTGATTCCATAAAATCTTTAAGTGATTTTAAAGCAGTCGGTCACGACTCACGACAATATACATCCTTTGTTTCTAAAAACCTTTTCGCTTCTAATTGCTCCCTACTTGCAAATCTTTATCGACTTCTCCTTTTCCAACGGTATAGCTCCACGAAACTGCGCAATTGCAAAGGTTATTCCTCTCCACAAAAAAGGGAACGCCGAAGACCCTAACAATTATCGTCCAATTTCTATTCTATCCTGTTTCTCCAAAATATTCGAAGTTCTTATAGATAAACACAACCTCCATTTCGGCGCATTTAAAAAGAAACTTAAATTGCATCTTCTTACTCAATACAATAAACGATTAACTAACTACAACTTAAATTGCTCTAACCATACTAATCAAATGTCGCTCGCTTACCCATAACATAGAACATAACATAGTGATTAATTTTTCTTTTTTTTCTTTTTACTCCTCTCTTGGGTGGCTGCTGACTCGATGACCGTAAGGTCTATTCACAGTCTTCCTATTGCAACTACGGGAACATCCGCTTTCAAAAATTGTATCAATCACAGTATTAATTGTTTATTTTTTGGTTATTGTTGATTGCAAAAATAAATTGAGTGTCTGTCTGTCGGTCATGTCGGTAACCAAATTTCCTGCAACTGTAATCCCTGCACTTTTTTCGATTTGAAGCCTTTTCTGGACCTGAACTGCTTTGAATAATCTTTTGATAGCTGTTGTAAACCAGACTAGAATAGCATCTTTTAAAGGAACAAATTTGTAGAAATCTTAATTTTATGACATATGACACGTTACTCTCTTGAAAATTTTTTGATTTGACACACCGTTTGCCCATAAAAAATATACTAATTTTACAGACGTGGCTAGCGGTCGTTATGTCTTTGAGTGAAGGCCATATTGTTAAAAGTTAAAACTGAATTAACATTATTGGATTAATAATAACATTAATTAATCACATTAATGGATTTTTAAATTTTCTTTGTTGTTAAAAAAGATGCGTTTTCAGCAAAATGCGGCTCAGTACAAGGCTATCGATGGAATTTTTTTTTCTCAGAACTGTAATATGAAATATTGGAATTCTGGTCTCTTTGCGGCCCAGTTAAATATGTAATTTTGCAATGGGTCCCTAATAAATTAAAAGGTTAGACATCCCTGGTCTAGAGTAGATTACCATCGAAGGCATGTGCTTAGTGGTTGAAATAGACCAGTTTTCATATATGCTGCTCACGAAAAGAAGGCAAAAGCCTGCAATTCTGCAGGCCTGTACAACAAAGCAAAATGGTCTAAACAAAATAGGGCCAAATGTTCTTGCAAAGTGCGAAATCACGCACAATGTTTTACTTTGAATATTTCGAGTAAGCACCATTGTTGCTTCCGTATCAAAGACCTGAATGCTGTTTCAAATCCAAAATTTTTTCATGTCTCGATCGAGACATGACCGTATTCCGAGACTTTCAAGGTCCGAGACCGAGACGAGGCATTGGCGTAGCGAGACCGAGACACTCAAAAACGTGTCTCGAGACATCCAGCTCTGTTAATAGTACATCTTCACTACCTAGGTTATTTGCTGACGATACTTGTCTCAACATCAACGCAGACTCACTTTCAAACCTTGAACTTATCATTAATTCGGAACTTAAAAAAATTTCAGAGTGGGTCAATGCAAATCAGTTAACTATTAATCCTGCAAAATCGAACGCACTTCTTGTCCCACCAAAACTTAATCGCGAGTCTAATAACATTACCGTTGCCATCAACTCAACGCCAATAGAAGTAGTTAAAGAAGCCAAGTATCTTGAACTAATAATTGATAACAAGTTAACCTTTGGATCACTCATTGATTATTTAGAATCTAAACTTTCTCGGGCAGTTGGCATAATATCAAAGCTCAAACATATTTTTCCTTCGTCTGTACTTATAAAACTTTATTACGCGTCACTTCACTCAAATTTATTGTATGGGTTATTAATTTGGCATAATACTTACTCAACATATACTAATAAAATATCCAGACTTCAAAACAAAACCATAAAGCTGATTGCTAATTCAAGACGTACTGATAAACGTGCTCCGATTTATGAAAAGCCTATAAAATTTTGCAACTTCACATCCATGAAACAGCGACATTCACGTATAAATTCCATAACAATAAACTACCCGTTTCTTTTTCGCAATATTTTAACCGAATTGCAGCAATTCATTCAGTTCATGCAAGAAGCAACACCTCTGGACTTTCGACGCCTTACGACGAAAGATAAAAAAAAAAATTCAACGCCTTACAAGGACTTTCAACGAAAGATCAGTGGTTATCAAGTCTGCTGCCACTTTAACAACGAACAAGAGACATTCTGACGACAGAAGGCTGCTTAATCGCTCAAAAGAAATAAAATAACATAACACTAACCCAAAAAATAAAATCAAAATTGTTGCACTCTAAGTAATCCAAAAGTTTTTCACGCCTCTGCATTTTTAATGGAATTGTTAATGCTGAAGTGTTAATTAAAGTATACTTTTTTTATAACTGCGCTATAATTTTCCCGGGAAGTAGCCAAAAATCGTTCGCTTTTTTCTCGTCGCTTTTCTGCACGTGTGCAACTGCGTTGATGCCACTGACTGCCCCACACTGCGTTTAACGCAGTTGCAGGTGTGAAGTTTAATGTAAACATGGCTTTCATCGCTGACGTTAACATACTCCGGGCAGTGCACTCCGACTGCAACTATGTTCTTGCGCCTCTATCCTACCGGCCTGATTATGCTTTCAACAATGGTATGTTTCCTGATAATTGTAAAATTGCCAAAATAATTCCAATTCACAAAAATGGTGACCGATCTAACCCTTCCAATGAGACTAATTAATCCAATTTCAATCCTCACATATTTTTCAAAAACAATAAATTGAAAAGCTTATTCACAAACGTCGTTTTTCTTTTATATGTGAGAACAAAATCTTATTGCACCAATATGGATTAAAAAAAACTGCTACAGCCCATGCCATCCTTGACATAGTTACGGCCAGAGGTGTACGGAGTCGCCTTTTTTGGACTCCTGCTCCTGGAGGGGTTATTACAGGATTTTATGCGTTAGCGAGCGATTTCTCTCGCTAATTCTCCTAGGAGGAGAAATTCTCCGAGCGGCAGCCGAGATAACGAGCTCGCAAAGTTGGGATTACAGGTTGCGCTCGCAGAAAGAGCAGCTACTCGGTGAAACCGAGTGTCTAATCAAATCAAATCATTTTATTTGTCAAGCAACGGCGTCCAGCCAAATATATACAGAATTGCGCATAATCATCGTATGATATCAAACCCGGTGCAGTTACTTGACGAGGAGACAGCGAAAAGACCACAAGGGTCATCAAAGTCTACTGCCACCTCATCAAACATAGTTACCAACTTTTGGTACCATACCAGTAATGTTAGAAATACAAACATATGTATATACAGTTGAGTGTAAAGCCAACATAACAATATCTAGCATAACATCCTATCATAACTTCATAACACCAAAATAATAAATAAAAAAATTAAAAAAAAAAACAGAGAGACGTTTACAAAACAAAAAAGTTAAGCATCAACAAACTAATACTTTGAGACAAGCTTAGTGATAACATTTGTCTTTTAGTATTCAATATTTAATACTCATCAATTAATTTGCATTTTAGAGCCTTTTTAAATCTGTGGTAAGGCAGTTCTTTCAAATCATTAGGTAGTTTATTCCATAATTTTGCGCCAAAAAATAAAGTTGATTTTTGAGCAAATTTTGTCATTACTCTTTGAACAAAAATACTATTGTTTTGATTTTGTCTAGTGTTGTGAAGGTGTATTTTTTCAAGTTTAATCATTTTTTGAGAATATTTTATTGGTAACATTCCATTACAAATTTTGTGCATAGCTTTTGCAGTTTCTAGCAGGTATATGTCATGCAATTTAAGGTACTTTAGTTTTTTAAACAGCAATTGTATATGTGCCCTATATTCTCTGTTAGATATTCTTCTTACACAATGTTTTTGAAGCAGTTTTAGAGGATGGAGAGATGTATTGGATGCACTTCCCCAACTACTTGTGCAGTACTCTAGGTGAGGGTAAACCATGCTGAAGTAAATAAGATGCAATGTGTGCAGATCCTCAAACTTTTGTAAGTGTTGTATTGCCCATGATCCTCTTGCTATTTTTTTGCATTGTTGTTGTATTTGAGGTTTCCAGTTTAAATTATCATCAATTTTTACTCCCAAGTATTTTATGCAGTTATTTTGTTCAATCAAGTTATTTCCAATCAATAATTCAAGCTTAGTTTTTTTTTTTTTTTTCTGGTTACAACTATGTATTTTGTTTTATTGTAATTAATAGACAACTTATTGATGTTTATCCAGCTATTTATTTTGCTCAATTCTTCATTCACATTTGCTTGCAGAGATTGAGGTTGCGAATGAGATAAAGTCAGGTTTGTGTCATCAGCAAATAATCGCACTTGAAATTTAGTAGCTTGTGGTAGATCATTTATGTATATAATGAAAAGAAGAGGGCCTAGAGTCAAGCCTTGGGGAACTCCACATAACACTTTTTTTGAATGAGATTTAGTTCCAGAGACAAGAGAATATTGTTTTCTGTTTGTAAGATAATTTTTTATCAGACTTAGTGGTAGACCTCTAACACCATATTTTTCCAGCTGTTGAAGGAGAATAGTGTGATTGATCGTGTCAAAAACCTTTGCTAAATCTAATGGCAGCTGCTGTTTGCTGGCTAGCGCCTAGTTTAGTGCCAAAACTGTGCTAGTATTACAAAGTTGGGATGGTTTTAACTTAGTTATAGGTAAGAGTGTATGCAGTAATGGTGTCTACAGATGCATAGGCTTGTTGTGAGGTGCTAGAGTAGCAGTTGCTGGCCCTGGCCTCACACAATTACTGGTGGAAGATACCGGTACTTCATACTCTCCGACCAATGCTCCGACTAAGTCTGCAGCCAACGCATGCTTGCAATAGGCCTACTAACACAGTTTTAGCACTAGACAAGGCGCTAGCCAGCAAACAGCAGCTGCTGGTCCAGCACCTCACAACAAGCCTACACCGATTCATATGTAGACACCTATACATAGCCTACACTCTCACTTGTAACCACGTCAAAACCATCCCAACTTGGTAATACTGGCACAGTTTTAGCACTAGACTAGGCGCTAGCCAGTAAACATCTGCTGGCCGACTAGTCTTGGTTTGATGTGTATGTATTTGTATATTGACTTATTGACTATGCTTTGCATTTTTTGTTCTGTTTTTTATTTTCGAAAATTTGGTTTTTTCTGTTGACATATGCCATTTTTGAGTTTGAGAGTAGCGACTTGATGAGCCTTTGGCTCTTAATTCGCATGCACGAATAAACTTGAACTTGAATCCACCATTTCACAACAAGCCCGGGAGTTGCATAAAGCTCTAGTTGTATCATAAACTAGGTACTAGCTATTGTGCATAAACTATGACCTAAAAAACCGCGCTCTGCCATGGCTAGTTGTGTATGAAATACTCGCTCGGCAACTTAACGCGCTCATTTTTTTCTCGCTACTTGGCGAGCGAGTTCGCCAGCTCGGAAAATCCTGTAATCCCGAAACACGCGTTAGCGAGGAAAAATTTTTTACCGAGCAGTTTGCGAGCTCGCAAACCGCTTAACGAGCATCCTGTAATAACCCCCCTGGTCAATGACTACTTTCTATACTCCTGCTCCTGTTCGATTCCTGTTTTGCGCAAAAGTGTCTGTTTAGGAAGGAAAGGAACAAATAGTTCAGAAGGCTATTTTACCGCAGTGCTGCTACTGCTCAGTGGTTTGTAACATTTCTAAGTCCTTGGGAAGAAGCAGAAAAAGATCAATTGCTAATGCTCATGCCCTTCTGAAATTCAGGCACAATTTCAGAGATACTCAAGTTGTATTTTCGTATAAACACACTGCTGAATATCAAGACTTAAATTTTCATTTTGGACACGTGAAACTGTTCAAATGAATTCAATTCAACTTTGATGCGTACCGTACCAATAGCTACATGAAAGTTGAAAAACAATTTAAAATTGTAATGTACCGGTAGTTATTTTGAAAGAACCAAATACTGCAGTTCAAAACGAAACAGCCTTTGCAGCCTACACTGATCCAATTCCGCTCAGCCATGTCATTGATAATGGTTCAGTACATAAAAATCAAACGAACGAAGTACTGGCAATTACTTCTCCAATTATTGGTCATTTCAAAAACCTTTGGCTGTACAAACAAAGCAATTTACCGTAACTCGAGCAGCAACAAAAATGTTATACAATTAGGCCTATCCAGTAACTTTCAAAATCTCTGGCAAACTTGTGGGTTGTGCAAAACTTGAATTTAGAACTATTGGTCTATGTACAGTGAAGAAATGCAGCTTCACTAGCTGCTGGACTAAGTCAGCCTATCTGCACAGTGCAATCCACAAAGGCTTACTGCAAGACTGCTTTGTCTGTTTGTAGTCTGCTTTAAAACACTAAACTGCGGTACACAAATAATTCCACATCGCTTAGCTGACTACCCCTAATACTAGTACCCCTTACCCAAACCATACACAGTCATAATTAGTCGGTTAGATTAGGCCTGCCGCGTGTGTCTGTCGTCTGGTACTACCCGCATCGAAATTTTTAATTCAGTTTATTTGCCAAATGATTGCATTATGCTGCTAACATCAGAAGAACTTGCTTTGTTTTTAGGTATGCTATATGGCTGCTCTGCAAGATGCAAAATATGGGCTGTAATTATCTATCAATACCGATATGTTGGTAGAATTAAACTGCACAAAACAAGCAAATTTTCAGAACCAAATTATGGCAAATTTTTATCAAATATCACAAGAATGCGGTAATTTTTCACTCCGGATCCTGCTCCTGCAACAATTGGAAACTTATGACTCCGGCTCCGGCTGAAACATTGAAACTCCAGCCGGAGTCGACTCCGGTACTCCGGTTTGTGTGCATCTCTGGTTACGGCTTCTTGCGATAACATTCACAACCATCATTATGCGGGAATATTTTTTCTCGATTTACAAAAGGCCTTTAACACTGTTTGTTAACAGTCTTTAATCACAAAATTAGATTATTACGGAATACGGGGACAAACCTTGACACTATTAATTTCCTTTCTGAAAAGACAACAATTCGTGTCTCTACAAAATGTAAACTCACAGGTTCGGTTTAATGATTGTGGGATACCCCAGGGCTCTATATACTTGAACCGCTGTTATTTTTACTATGTATTAATGATCTTCCTGATACTGTCCTTAATACCCCGATATTATTTGCTGACGACGCGAGTGTACACTTTCATGATTTGAAACCTGAATCACTCCAAATCAAGCCAACTCAAGAAATATCTCTAGTACAAGAATGGTGTAACGCGAACACACTAACCATTAACCCGCTGAAGAGTCATAGTCATATGCATTTAATTTTACCTAATACGAACGATTGCATTCAAGAACTTGCTGTATCTCCAAGCCTAAAGGATACTTTGATTTCAACGGAAAAAATGTCAAATATTTAGGCGTTATGGTGATACAAATTTGAATTTTTCTGACCATATAAAAGCTGTTGAACTCAAAATCTCTAGGGCAGTGGGAATTCCATATAAACTAAAATTTGTTTTACCCCAAATCTCTTGTTCCCTTATACTATTTTTTCATTCATTCTCACCTCCTGTACAACCTAGTTGTTTGGGGATCAACTTTTCCAACTTACTTAAATAGACTCGCCGCTCTTCAAAACGAGGCGATCAAGGTGATGCGTGGATGTAGCGTATAATGACAGCGTCACGTCTTTTCATTTGAAATATTGAAGTTAGTAGAACTGTACAAATTAGAGGTTGCAAAATTGGTCTAGGCCTATGACTGTATTCGTAACAATATTCCATATTCCCTCTCTAATATGTTTATCAGAACATCTCAAATTTCCGCATGCTCAACATGATCCTTTATCAATACAAAAAACCGATATATTCCTAGATATTGTACTAATAAATTACAACGTAGCATAAGGTATCAAGGTGTCAAAATCTGGAACTCAAAATTCTCTCAGATATGCAGATACTGCCTCAAAGGCATTTCATTCACAAGCTAAAATCGCATCTTCTTCAAACACACAATTAACCTGGAAATAATCTCATATTTCTTTCTTTCAGTTTTTATACGTTTCCTGATATTATTATAATATTCATAAATTTTACTACTACTTTCACTACAGTTACCTTTGGTAGTAAGAGGTAGCTGCTCGACTGGATGTTCGTTAAGGTCTGCTTGCAGTGTCCCAGTCGCTAATCGACCGTGTTCATTTTTTTACTCATATTGTTGAAGTATGTGTTTTTTTGTTGTCGCTGGAGGCAAAAATAATAGTAAGCTTAACCTAACTTATCAATCATACCCCGTGAAACGGATTTTCGCTTAGTTTAAAAACTAGTTTTTAACCTTCTTCGCTTAGTTTTAAACCTAGATTTTTTTTCGGTCCGCTAACGGTTCAGTTTTGTCGCTTTCTTCTAGCATTGGGCCGCGATCGAGCCGCAAGACCATTACTAAAAACCCGCTAAATGACTGTAGTTTATTTTTAATGGTACGCTCAAGCGGTTTCATTTTACAAACTGCAGCTTTCTTTAATGTGTAGCCTGTGTTAAAATTTTGCTCTGCAACTGGAGGTTAGGTGCAGCCAATGCAAGTCGTTTGACTGGGTCAATGTAGAATTGGGTTTGATCCTTGAGCGTATCAATCTGCGCAAGGTTTCTGAGGCACGCCATTATTGGAGTTTATTTGAATTTTGAAAAGTGGTATTATATTTGTCCCCAAACATGGTGCAAATAACATTGGCACTAATTTTAGGTTGGTGCACCCTCTGGGGGCCGTGCACATCTGTCAAACGATAATAAAATTGCCAATTTGGCCATATCTTGAAAACCAGTTGAGCTAGAAAGCTGGTTTTGGGCTCAAACGATGCAGAGCTAGCACTTTCCTATTTGCTCTAAGAGGAACTTTCTTTCTAAACTGACCAGAAAAAAAGTTGTAGGCAAAAAACACCTTTTTTGATGAAAATTATGCATTTGCGCATATACAGTACCAGGGTGAAATGTGGGACCTATGAGCCACGGGGACCAATGAACCACTTCATTTACCACGCTTTCGTGGCTTCGAGGAAGTTACTGAACCGAAATAAATGATCGCCCGGATGTTATGTACTTAATGACGTATTTATAGGTTAACTGGAACAAAGCTGTAGAAATGGTTGCAAAATAAGGGTTTTTAGATGGTTGGTCACATGTTTTAAGCATACAGAACTTTTGATTTTAAGCAGTAGTTTTTAGAGTGCGAGGTTGTGACATATTTTCTTAATACCGCCTTAGGTGGTAAAGAAGGTGGTGTCGCACTTGAACGGTTATAAACAGTATGTGAAAATTTTTTGTTAAATTATAGCGATTTTGCTCATGAGGGGACCTTTGAGCCAGTTGCGTTGAACGCCAATGATCCATGGCTCTCAGGTCCCCTATGCAACCGACGACAGATGCAATAAGCCTAAAAGGCAGCGCAATTTTGATTTTTTTATGTAAGTGTAAGAAATCCTTCCTAAAGTTACTCGTATAATGCAGATTAGCATGGCAATAACTGAATAAGCAGACAAATTTACCCTGGTTCATGGGTCCCATGCCTATGGTTCGTAGGTCATCACCAAAAATTGTTGGGGACCTTTGACCCACGTCCTTCAAAAAAGCATTATCTTTCATTTCGTTTTTATGTATGCACTCAAACTTGGCATAATGCTGGCCAAAAGGTGGTTAATGGTTAATATTTAGGGAGCTGACTAAACGACTTCGTGTTTGGCAGCTCTTTAAAAAAATCCGGCTCATAGGTCCCACCCTTCCCCTAGTCCATCTTTGCAGTAGGTAAGACTTCCAAAAGTTAAAATAATTACCAAGTTAGTTTTAGTTGGTCTGATTTATTACCTGGTGCTAGTAATATTTGCGTGCAGCTTTGCATATGTAGAATGTGGATGTAGCATTTGACAAATATTATCCATGCAATACATGTACCGAAATAAAAGTAGACATATGTAAGCACACAACAGTAGCCTACTGTGCTTGAATGATATCAATATAATTCTCACTACAGCCAACCTACAACCCTAGGTTATGCTGATGTACGAAGGCTTTACTTTTGGAAGGAATGCCATTGGTAAATAGTATAGTAAATATCCCTAGATTTATACCAGCACTGGTACCCTAGTTAAGTTGTAGCAGATTGGTATTCGAATTCTGGCAGCATTAGGCTTACCACATACTGCATACGGGTACCATTAGAGTATTGGTGTGCAGAAGTCAGAACTGTTACAGTGTTATGTGTGGCAGAATTCGGGCAGTGCTGTATATTCTTCCATGCTATCAAGCAGACTATTTAGATCGGATCAGATGGCCGAGTGGTATAGAGGGTCTGCTTCTGGATCGGTAGACTTGGGGTTCGATACCGAGTCAGGTCAAACCAATGACTTATAAAGTGGTATTCACAGCTTTCCTGCTCGACGTTCAGCATTTAAGGGACATTGTGAAGAACAAGCCGGCAAGTTTATTTGCTGTGACGTTGGGAAAGGCACTTAGCAAAATTCCCCACCTTAGTGTGGTAGACAGATGACCGGCAACTCCTAAGCGAGCTCGTACAGCGCTTCGTCGCTTTCTCGTGATAGGAGGATAAATATGCAATAATAATAATCATTTATCAGCAAGCCTTTTCAGGGCTCTTCGTTTTTAAGCCGTTTCATATTACATTAAATGGTTTACTTTAAAACTGGAATTCCCCAAACATCATGCTCTTACCCTAACCCAGGGGTTTCCAACCGTAGCCTTCGGCCCCTGAAGGGGGCCCACAAGTGTAAGAATAAATACATTTTTGTCTCAAGATCGGGAACTTTTAACATTAGACTGAATGGGCCACGGTCTTTTAGTGTCACTATCAAGGGAACCACCACGAAAGAAAGGTTTAGAACCAATGTCCTAAACCAATGTATGTCTGGGTTGTGCGACGAGGCATTGGGGAATTTCTGCCCCCCACCATTGTAATATATGGCTGCATAAAAACGATCAGCCTTGCTTTTTCTCAATGCTTGGTGCTCTCCGGTCTATACAAATGGGGCCGATAAGGGTGCTGTTTATAAATAAGCTTGACTAACACAAAACTGTTTGTCGATCAGTTTTTATGCTTTTTCAAGCCTTGTCTTTTCTCAATTCTTGGTGCTCTCCGGTCTATACAAATGGGGCCGATAAGGGTGCTGTTTATAAATAAGCTTGACTAACACAAAACTGTTTGTTGATCAGTTTTTATGCTTTCTCAATGTCTTGAAATTTGATGTAGTGCACTACGTAGTGAGAATTATATTGAGATCATTCAAGCACAGTACTGTTATGTGCTTACATATAACTACTATTATTTCGGTACATGTATTGCATAGTTAGTTAGTTGCATATTTATCCTCCTATCACTAAAAAGCGATCAAAGCGCTATACGAGCTCGCTTAGGAGTTACCAGCCATCTGTCTACCACGCCAAGATGGGGGAGAATCCCGCTAAGTGCCTTTCCCAACGGCACAACAAGTAAACTTGCCGGCTTGTTCTCCACACTGTCCCTTTAATGCTGAGCGTCGAGCAGGAAAGCTGTGAATACCAATTTTCAAGTCATTGGTTTGACCCGACTCGGAATCAAACCCGAGTCTACAGCTCAAGAAACAGACGCTCTTACCACTCGGCCATCTGAGCTGTTTAATACTTGTCAAATGTTACATCCACATTCTACATATGCACAGCTGCACGCAAATAATTCTAGCACCACGTAAAAATTAGACCAACTAAATCAATCTTGGTAATTATTTTAACTTTTGGGGGTCTTACCTACTGCAAAGATGGACTACTGGTACTGTATATGCGCAAATGCATAATTTACATCAAAAAAGGTGTTTTTTGCCTACAACTTTTTTTCTGGTCAGTTTAGAAAGAAAGTTCCTCTTAGAGCAGTAAGGAAAGTGCTAGTTCTGCATTTTTTGACCCCAAAACCAGCTTTCTAGCTCAACTGGTTTTCAAGATATGGCCAAATTGGCAATTTTATTATCGTTTGACAGATGTGCACGGCCCCCAGAGGGTGCACCAACCTAAAATTAGTGCCAACGTTATTTGCTCCATAATTGGGGACAATCATAAATACCACTTTTCAAAATTCAAAAATTATATTTTTTCACCACACCCTAGCCATCATATTGACATTTCGTAGCAACAAATTAATGATATTTTTTGTGTACCGCTGCTGACTGCTAACACAACAAATTAATCACCTTCGTTGTTCATCTCTTATTGCGATAACTGGTAATAAAGTCGTAGCTCTAGGTTAAAATATCTGTTAAAAAGCAAACTGTTTCACTCGATTTGATATTAAAAACAACAAAGAATGGGTCCTTTTATTGGAAGGTGATCTATTTTCCGATAGTGCCAAGCAGTGGCGTGCGCAGGATTTTTCAATGGGGGGGTTTCAGCAACGTCACATCGTGATGACGTAAGTATCAGTGACGTCACAGCTATTATAATGCCATAACGAAAAAACAATCCAGACATTAGTTAGATGAGAAGAGCAGAACGAGTAGAGGCTTAGATTTGGGGTGTGTAGTTCTTTTGAAGATTAGAATTATTTTTTTTCAGGAAGGTGGGAGATTGCTATGCTGCACTGATGAGACCATAATAAGGTCGAAACGCGTCTGCAGCTGCAAATGAGTGGATTGCCATGGGGGCTTCTAGTGATGTGGGCTAGTTAGGCTACCGGTAACTTAGTTGTGGGTTAGTGGTTATAGGTTCTTTCATTGGGTATCGTTGTTTGGGGCCAGTCGCCTGCCACAAATAGGGCACAACCTAGAAAAGAGATGAAGTCAAGATGTTCAGGTAAAGCCATGCAAAAAAAAAGGAGTCTTTACAGTCTGGAATGAGTTTAGCCTGGATTGGCTGTGCGTAGCAAGGCTGACGAGACTTTGGTTATAGTCGAAATCCAGATATTCACAATTTTGTTTGATTCTTTGCGCTTCATTTAGAAGTGAAAAGGTTTCACAAAAACTCAAGCTGTCAATCCGTGGTTAAAAATTTACCAAAAAATTTTAGTCGACTTCGTTTTTGGGCCATTGTAAGGTTAACTGACTAAAGTGAGCCAGCTTTCGCAACGTCACAAACAGGGTGTAGCCAGGGGGGTAAAACAGGTAATTGCTTCCCTCCAAAAAAATCTTTTCAAGAACCAACATTGATATGAACAACATTGATAAGAACAACACATATAAACCAACCTTGATAAAAACATTTAATATGCTCTCACTATGAAAGGGGCAGTTTTCCCTGTCTTGAAAACTGAAGACAGTGAAGCATGAGCAAAAACTGCCCTACCTACCGAAACATTTTTAAATTACAATAAATTACGCGCGAGCGGAATCTCTAATCATGTGATTAAGGTCAAAAACAGCGTCGATTATATCTAAGTATTTTTCACCCAAATCACAGAGTCGATATCATGTGACACTCTCAAGCACATGATCGCGGTGTCTGGGAAACAGAGCACTCCAGCTCCTGAGACAGTTACGGTGCGTCAAAACGATTTTGCCTTAAAAACAAGAAAGGTTTCACCTTTACTGCAATCGTCAACGTCAAGCGCAGCGCACAGACAAAGTTTGATTATGGTAGGCCTATTGTTGCATCACAATGAAAGTTTTTCAAGATTTTATAAGCAAGTTGGATAGCACAGAAAAACGTGAGAGCAATTTCGGCAATCTCTGTATGAAAAAATTCGTTCCAAAAAGAGAGGTTTTCATTTCTTTCAAAATCTTCAATGGGGGGGAGGTTGACCCCCGAACGCCACTGGTTGACGTGCGTACGCCACTGGTACCAAGCGTACCCATGTTTTTGGCACAGCAAAAAAAAAGTATTAAAATGTAACCCTGATTAGCATTAACTTACAATTTCAAAAAGTGTGTGACCGAAATACTCTCCCCATAAACGCGTTTTTCAGCATTTTGCTCAACCCCAAATGTTTGCAACAGCAATACGCGGCAAAATTACTTAGCACTACGCCTATATTACAATATATCTGTTAAACATACGAGTATAACAAAAAGCCAAAGAATAAAAAAACACGACTTTCGTTTTTTTTTTTGGAAAAAAAAATTAAAAAACAATCGAAAAAATACGTGTTATTTTGCAAAAAAAAAACGACTCGTTCTTTTGACTTACAACACTAGTTAGGCCTAATTCAGCCTTATTTTCTCAAGTTACAAAAAATAATTTTTTCGAGAAAAAGTCTGTATTACGTACCGCCTTTTTTTTCGAAATGGAAAAACAAATGATTTACCGGTACATCCTTTTCTTTTCGGTCAATAAAAATTTTTGCCGGTTGCTGGCTGTTTATTATTGCGCTCATAATACGCAAGCAAAAAGAGTGTGACAGCGATTGATAATTTGCCGCGTTTGGTTGCGTAAAGTGTTGAGGGTAGTCAGTTCAACGCCATGGCAATGCAATATGTCAGGTTGTCGACACAGCGACATCACGTTACCACAGATGTTTATTTACGGAAATTTGATTCATTAGATCATTCAACAAATTATTCCCTCTCTCCCCGCTTTTCTGGCTATATAATCAATGGTCATGCTCTAGTTAAATGGTATTTTAAACGGGGATTCCATTGTTTAATTTTTTTTAAACCTGTATTTTGGAAAACGAGGGGAAGACTGGTCCCCTTAACCCCCCCCCCTCTCCTGACTGCGCCGGTGACCATAGTAACAGTAAGCCAAAGCATAATCCTTAAAGTTTGACATTTTTACGCCTAAAAATTGTTAAAACAAAAACTAAAAAAACTCACATCAGGATTAACAGCCGCCACTTTTAAAATGATGTTTCTTGGCACAAGGCTCGGCGCAGTGTTTCTCGGCACAATCGACCGTCTTCAGCCTGCTCATACCGATTTATGAAATCCGCCTGTTTTGCCTAAAAGGAATTGAAGTGGACTGCACCTGCTGAAGTGCGATTTAGGTAAGACTTTTCATAATGACTTTAGATCGTATTTTTGTGCTTTTGTTGGCCTATCAGTTACTTTTTTTTGATTATTTTCAGCGTCCTAATAGTTGTATATCTGTACGTGCTGAAATACGATTTAGTGTACGTGCTGAAATACGATTTAGTGGACTGTACGTGCTGAAATACGATTTAGATCCGACTTTTCATAATGACTTTAGATCGTATTTTTGCGCTTTTGTTGACGTATCAGCAACTTTCCTTCTAAGAGCTTGCTTAGTGTGCGCGTAATGGAGGGCCGTGTGAGCTTTAAAAAAAAGGTCTGCGCAGAAAATTTGAAAAAATAGGAAAGAACACAACATTTTGAACAAATACAGGCCTAGTGGTTACTGCGTAGGTGCGTAGCTCTGACTGCCGAGTTCACGGTTTCATCAACCTCTTACCTTCCATTTCTTCACTCTTTCCTTTAACCTCATGTGTTCTGTGTATTTTTCATTCACGCACACAATTAGTGGCGTAGTGAGAAATTAAAAAAAAAGGGCCATAGTTTCTACATTTTTTCAAGCTTATTTTTTGTGCAGAACTAATTTGAAGCTGATTGAGAAACTAGAAAGACTTTAGAGGGGTACGGGGGCACGCTACTCCGGAAAATTTTTCAAAATTTGCATGCTGTAATGGCTATTTTAGTGCTTTTTGAATAATTTTCTCGCAAATTTTGCTTCACTTTTTTGACCCCAATTTCTGAGTGCTTCGCCAAATATGATGCATTTTCTTCGCACATTTTCGATTATGCGTGCGTATAGCGTAAAGCTTATCGCTAACCAAATTATGGAAAAATTGTATGCATCAAAAACATTTTTAAAAACGGCTGGTGGAAGAATGCACACCCCTCATCCTCCCCTTTGGATTCGCCCTCGCCATAACTACAGAAACTATCAAAAGATTCTGGCATATTTCAGACACTAGGTACCATTAATTTTGCTCTTTTTTACTACAAAGCAGAGTCAAAAGGGGGGAGGGACATGGCACAATGCCTCCTCCTAAATACGCTCCTGCACACAACTAACTACCACATGCCTTGTACTGATTAGCTTAACCCTTCCCTTGTCAGAACTGTACTTCCTCGAAACATCTCCATTTTGTCAACAACATGCCGTGTTTCTTATCGTGAGTTTTTAAAGGCAATGCGTTCTGTTGCCATTGAAATTATCAAACGATTATAACATCATTTTTAGTTAATATGCTCGATTGATTTCTGGCATAGTAGAATTCCATGGTATTTCTGCACAATTAACTAATCGCACCTTGACTTTGTAAAACAGGATTGTCAAATTTCAAATGTGGAGCTTGCTTCCGATTGAAAGCAAGTATTTGCAGCTTGTCTTGCTGTCAACACTAATGCAGTGCGCGGCAGAACGGATGTACTGCGCGGGGGTTCTTGGCTAACTGCGCGGCCGCGCAACTTAGAGGGAACGTAGCCTATCAGTTACTTCTTTTTGATTATTTTCAGCGTCTTAGTAGTTGTATATCTTTCAAACATGTTTCTTACGTTCTTGGGGGGGGAGGTAGTTGTGTGGCAGCACATTTTGTCGTGGTTATGACGTAACAGTTGACTCGTGAGCCTAAGCTTGTGTGTTATGTTTTCCTGCTTTTTCGGATATACAGCGAAGCAAGCGAATACCACGCGTTACGAGCGAAAACGTAAAAATTTTGCTGTCAAGGCTCTGTAGAATACAAACGCTAATTGTTACTTCATAATTCTCTAGTTGAAATAATTGAGCTATGACTTTTGCTTTATGACGTCCGACATCAATGAACAATTACATGAAAACCTAAAATTTCCATAAAACAACAGTAAGTTTTTACAAAGTAGTAATAGGCCTAGTAATTTTTTTAGGCCTATGAAGAATGAATAAAATATGCGAAAAACAGGAATAATTACCGGCTAAAAATTAAAAGTTCTAGATCTTTTGAAGTGACCTGCTATTACTTGTTATTGCTCAATGGTACATTCAGTGAAAATAATGCGGAAACACCAAAAATGAAGGGAAGTAAAGCATTTTTGAAACTGTGCTTAGAGATGTGTGTAATCATGATCAATTGCAAGTTCATGGTGAATTTTTTTTTTTCAAAGTATTCTTTAAACAAAATTGCCAG
Organism: Trididemnum miniatum; assembly: GCA_964006365.1. Lineage (NCBI taxonomy): Eukaryota > Metazoa > Chordata > Ascidiacea > Aplousobranchia > Didemnidae > Trididemnum > Trididemnum miniatum. The sequence continues at coordinate 33,859,608 of OZ023232.1, forward strand.
CAAAATTTTTCATTCTTTTTGGGTTATAAATTTCGTAAAACGTTTCTACGGAAAATTGCAGGTAGACGTGTATTTAATTATGGCTGTTAAATATGATTTCATATAGCCACATGCTCCATCAAAAGTTTTGAAACGGTTAAGATTACTTGTTCGCGCTTCAGAGAATTAGGGATGAACAAATCACAACACTTAATCATACCGGTAACTTTCCGAAACTTTTTGAAGGTTTTCACAGTAATACAGAAGTATAAGAGCTACAGCCAGGATTAGGGTAAAATCGTTCACTTCCGGAGTAAAGTGTGAAACTTGGCATAAATCTTCCCCAGGGGAGTATAACAATTTTCGAAGGGGAGCCAAAATATTGGGCTTGGGCAACTTCTAAAAATGATCCATAAAGTCGTGCTCTAGCACACCCAGTTAGTTAAAAAAATTTTTGTTGTTGTTGTAAACAAGCTCATAGTACCAACAACGATTTTTGGAGCTTGAGATTGTGGCATGTTGTGACGTCACACGTGACGTAAATATGATGTCATATTTGCCAAAAATGTATGATGGCAGGAAAAATATTGCTCTGAGAGGTGGAATACTTGTTAAAATCAAAATATACTAATCGTTTTCATTAAAATATGAACTTTTTGTGTAGGTTAGATGAATTCACTTTGTGACGTAATTATGACGTCATGCTTTCCAATAATTGCAATAGAGCAACAGTTGTTTCAATAAAACAACAGTGACAAATCGCCAGTCAAAAACATTAAGTTAGTATAATAAGATTCGGCGATCGTCATATTAAATCAACACACAATATAGTTGCTTATAGCAGATGATGTCATTTGGTGACGTCATTATGACGTATGATGAAGCCATGATGCAGCGTATTGTCCCTTGTAGCAAAGTTGACAAAACTAGTTGTTTTTTTGCCTTTGAACAATGAAAGAACGCGGGCATGCTATATAGCAGGGATGGTGAACCTTTTCAAGTGGTGGGTCAAATTTAAGGTCGTAGACCGAAAAAAAAAAAAAAACGTGGGTTACGGATGTAATAATATTTACGAGTGGCATGAACCCAAGTTTTGCCGAAATCTGTAAAAATATCAAAAAAAAAGATCTTCACTTCAGAAATACCCAGCTTCGCGTCTTCAATGCCACAATATGGATAGATAATATGCTTTTCTTAACTAGTAATGTTCGTTACCGCTTTTTTCGTAAAATTTTCCGAACCATAAGTGGGTCACTGAAGCGTGCAAGTGAGTCACTTAGTGACCCGTGGGTCAGCGGTTCGCCAACCCTGCTATATAGGCTTATTAAAAGTTAAGGTCAAAAGTTGTAGAAAACAGTGTCATTTTGAGATGAATCTGACGTCAAAAATGATAACCATTTTTTTTCGCGCGTCATCCTCTTGACTGCAGCTCTTTGATGGAGATAGTGAGACTTTGTTAGCAAAATGCTGATTGCACCCCGGCTATAGTGTAAACAATGCCGTATAATGTAATGGTGTACATTACCGATGCTTACGGAATAATGTATGTTAAACAAGTACAACTTTGCTTCAAAATACTGTGCGTCGATCACTGCAGCCTTTGTGATTGTTTTTAGTTGCGTTTATTTCTCATTGGTAGAGTTCCCTTTGCAAGCACACAGTTTCTGTTCCCCTTGCAAGCACACAGTTCTTTGCATACAATTTCGTTCGCATTTAAATTTTTACGAAAACGTAAAAATTTTGCTGTCAAGGCTCTGTAGAATACAAACGCTAATTGTTACTTCATAATTCTCTAGTTGAAATAATTGAGCTATGACGTTTGCTTTATGACGTCCGACATCAATGAACAATTACATGAAAACCTAAAAACTTGCATAAAACAACAGCAAGTTTTTACAAAGTAGTAATAGGCCTAGTAATTTTTTAGGCCCATGAAGAATGAATAAAGTATGCGAAAAACAGAAATAATTCCCGGCTAAAAATTAAAAGTTCTAGATCTTTTGAAGTGACCTGCTGTTACTTGTTATTGCTCAATGGTACCTCCAGTGAAAATAATGCGGAAACACCAAAAATGAAGGGAAGTAAAGCATTTTTGAAACTGTGCTTAGAGATGTGTGTAATCATGATCAATTGCAAGTTCATGGTGAGTTTTTATTTTCAAAGTATTCTTCAAACGAAATTGCCAGTTGCAACACAGCAAAATTTTTCATTCTTTTTGGGTTATTAATTTTGTGAAACGTTTCTACAAAAAAAATTGCAATGAAAGTATTCTTTAAACAAAATTGCCAGCAAAATTTTTCATTCTTTTTGGGTTATAAATTTCGTAAAACGTTTCTACGGAAAATTGCAGGTAGACGTGTATTTAATTATGGCTGTTAAATATGATTTCATATAGCCACATGCTCCATCAAAAGTTTTGAAACGGTTAAGATTACTTGTTCGCGCTTCAGAGAATTAGGGATGAACAAATCACAACACTTCATCATACGGGTAACTTTCCGAAACTTTTTGAAGGTTTTCACAGTAATACAGAAGTATAAGAGCTACAACCAGGATTAGGGTAAAATCGTTCACTTCCGGAGTAAAGTGTGAAACTTGACATAAATCATTTCCAGGGGGAGTATAACAATTTTCGAAGAGGAGCCAAAATATTGGGCTTGGGCAACTTCTAAAAATGATCCATAAAGTCGTGCTCTTCAGCTCACCCAGTTAAAGAAAACTTTGTTGTTGTTGTAAACAAGCTCATAGTAGGCTACCAACAACAATTTTATGATCTTATTTTATTGCTTTTGTAAATTAGAACATTGTGGCATGTTGTGACGTCACTCGTGACGTAAATATGACGTCATATTTGCCAAAAATGTATGAAGGCAGGAAAAATATTGCTCTGAGAGGTGGAATACTTGCTAATATTAAAATATATTGATCGTTTTCATTAACTAGGAGCATTAAGATGGGTTTTCGAACTCAACTTCAATAAAAAGATAATAGCCAGTATATTTGCAATCATACTCACAAATGTTTCGGTAAAAACTTATACCATCATCAGTGTGAAACTACATAGGCACCAGTGAACTACATAAGTGCGTAGGCACCAGTGAACTACATAGGTACATACATAGGCACCATACATAGGTACATACATAGACACCGTACATACATAGCTACATACAAAAATACATACATAGGCAACAGTGAACTACATAATTATACAGGCAATACATAGTCACCAGTCATCAGTGTGAAACTACATGGTACATAGGCAACAGTGCTGCAGCTGCACGTCATTGTTTACTCAATCAATCAATTTTCTGGACCCGCTTATCCTTGGGGGGTCGCGGGGGCAGCAGCTAGAGTTGGAGCCTCCAAGCATCTCGATCCTCTGCAACAAAGGATAGGTGCTCTGCTGGGATGCCAAGGCGAGACCAACTAAGATCTTCTACGTAATCTCGCCATCGAGTTCTGGGACGGCCTCTAGGCCTTCGACCAATCGGTGTTGAACAGAGCAGTTTTTTGGCTCTTCTTTCCTGGGACATTCGTGTCACATGTCCATACTAACCCAATTGCGATCTTTCTAGTCGGAGAAGCAGCGCTTCGATGTTTAGAGATTCACGAATATCTGCACATTTAACCTTGTCCAACAAGGTCAAACCGCTAATTCTTCGCAAGAATCCCATTTCGGCTGCTTGAACTCGCGACCTTCCTTTCTCATTCATGATCCAACACTCATGGCCATAAGTCAAAATAGGAACATAGACCGATCTGAAAATGGATAGCTTTGCCTTGGTGCACAGCTCCCGTTTCAGTACCACAGATCGGTGGAGCTGGCGCATTACGGCACTTGCTTTTCCGATGCGGATATCCAATTCGCTATTTTGTCTGCCGTCACTTGTGAATGAGACGCCGAGGTACTTGAATTTCTCTGACTGTTTTAGTGGTAAGGCCTACTCCATCAATGCGGAGAGAGCACTGCTTTGGTTGTCTGGACAGGCACATGGTTTCTGTTTTTGTTGAACTGATTTTCATTCCGGCAACAGAGCATGCATCCGAAAACCTGTCAAGAGCTTGCTGGAGACCATTTTGGGTAGAGTCGAGTAGCACAAGATCATCTGCAAATAACAGACGTTGTACAGTGCATTCACCAATCTTTACTCCGCCACAAGACTCACTGTTCTTGACTATTCTATCCATATAAATAAGGAACAGAATAGGTGAAAGAGAGCAGCCTTGCCGTATCCCACACTTACTCTGAAAGGTATCGTCGTTGCACTGTTAACACGAACACAGATCTCGGAATGCACGTACAGCGACTTAATGGCAGTTAGTAACTGGCCATCAATGCCATACTGCAACAGCACCGCCCAAAGCTTGTCTCTGGGAATGCGATCATATGCTTTTTCAAGATCAACAAAACATGCATTGACCTCTTTTGCATATTCCCACGACTTCTCAAAGATTTGCTGCAAGGCAAAGATCTGATCCATTGTGCCTCGGCCAGGACGAAAGCCACACTGAGCATCCGTTAGTTTAGGCTCGACTATTTCACGGCATTTCTTTTCAAGGCATTTGGCATAGACCTTACCCGGGACACTAATGAGAGATATGCCCCTATAATTGGTGCATTTTCTCTTGTCTCCTTTCTTGTGGATAGGTATTATCACACTAGTTTGCCATTGCTTTGGTGCTTGCCCAGTACTACACGCCACCTTACAAACACGAGTCAGCCAACGAACACCATATATGTTCATTGCTTTTAACATTTCAGGTCTGATATTATCCTCACCAGGTGCTTTTCCAGTTTTCAATGATTTGATTACTGCATTCACATCTGCTTCGGTTATCTGAATATCTTCCCCAACCTGTTCCTCGTGAATTTGTATCGGTGTAGCTGTAGCATCAACTGGGTTTACAAGATCACTAAAGTACTCTCTCCACCGATTCAAAATAGCATCTTGATCTTTCAGAGTCACGCCATTTGAATCTTCGATAAAGAGAGCGGCTCGAGATCTTTTTCCACGCAAACGGCGAATGGTCTGCCAGAACACTTTGTTTGCCGTTTTGAAACCATCGTCTAACCTATCTCCAAATTCCTTCCAGGCCCTTTCCTTAGACAGTTTAACTTTTGTGGCTGTCGCCCTACGTGCTTCAGAGTACTGCGAACGAAGTTCAAGTGATGACTTATTTGCAAGCCAGGCCTTATAGGCCACTTTTTTCGCACGAATAGCTTCTTTAACTTCTTGGTTCCACCAAGGAGTTCTTTTCTCGCTACTCTTCGTCCCTCCAACACGCTTACGTCCACAACAGTTAGTAGCGGACGTAATGACTGCTGTTCGAAACAAACACCACTCAGTTTCAATGTCTTCAGTAGAGGTCGGAAGTTCTTTGAACTTAGATGCAATGTTGTCTGCAAATGCAGTTCGTACCTCTTTGTCAGCCAATGATTCCCATTTGATTCGATAAGTTTCTCGTGGTCGAAAAGTCTTTCGTTTTTCAAGGGTTTCAAAGCTTTCAAAGTGCAGACAACTAGGTGGTGATCAGTTGACAACTCAGCCCCTCTTTTAACACGGACATCAGACACGGTAGAAAACAAGTCCGCCGAAACGATACAAAAATCAATCAGGGAGCGTTGTCCCAGAGAGTCTCTGTACCAGGTGTACTTATGAATTCTTTTGTGCTGAAAAAATGTGTTCATTATGCACAGCCCATTGGTGGCACAGAACTGCAATAAACACCTTCCGTTCTTGTTAATGTCAGGGTCACCATGTTGCCCAATAACACCTTTCCAGGTTGCATTGTCGATGCCCACATGTGCATTGAAATCTCCCAAAAGGACAAGGGATTCTGATGAAGTTGCTTTTCCCAATGCAACCTCAACTTCCTCCAAAAAGGCTTCGTACTGTGATTCTATGTTAGGTGCGTACACCTGCAAGATACACAGAGATCGCTCCTGCAGCCTTAGCTTTAGAAGACAACACCTTCCTCCTAGTGGTACCCAGTCAACGACACATTCAGCTATGTTGGGGCTCACAAGTAAGCCAACACCAGCTTGAGCAGACATTGCTGCATCAACACCTGAGTAGAAAATTTTCCACCCGCCGTTCAACTCGACAGTTCCAGAACCCCGGCGCTTTGTTGATGAAATTCCCACAACATCAAGGCGATACTGTTGGGCTTCGCAAACAAGCTCCTGCTCTTTTCCTGACAGTGACGAAACGTTCCAGTTCCCGATAGCTAGATCCCGGCAGTTTGGTCCAACTCGAGTACGTTTTCTGTGCGCTACCCCCATTTGCCTCCCCAAACGCTTAGCGACTGCGTTGGTGGGTTTCCGGTGACGGTCAGCTTGTGGGGGAGACTGTAGCTTATTTTTCGAACGAGTCCCTCTGCCTAAAACTCGAACGCGGACCTTTTTATCCTGCGCGCCGTCTGATTCAAAATGAATATTGTTATTACAACTTTCCATTTAGCTACAGCATTGGATTGCTACTTGGTCTGTTTCTATCCTTCGACCTTACCGCCATGGGTGACCCTGATGGAAGTGATTAATCACTACCGACGGCGTTGCTCTAAGGATCATTGAAAACTTAAACCTCCCCACCACGTTAAGGTGGCAATCCATAGGAGAGGTCATTGTTTACTTTGCCCTTTTAATTATATTTTACGTAAATCCCAACTACTTTGTTTATGACGTAATAGTTATGCTGTATTTTAAATAATTTCTTTCTTGTGCTGGTTATTCTAGCCTATTGTCTATGTAGTTTCACACTGATGATGGTATAAGTTTTTACCGAAACGTTTGTGAGTATGATTGCAAATATACTGGCTATTATCTTTTTATTGAAGTTGACGTTTTCATTAAAATTATGAAGTTTTTGTGTAGGTTAGATGAATTCACTGTGTGACGTAATTATGACCTCATGTTTTCCAATAATTGCAATAGAACAACAGTTATTTCAATAAAACAACAGTGACAAATCGCCAGTCAAAAACTTTAAGTTAGGATAATAACATTCAGCAATCGTCATATTAAATCAGAGGTGACGAACATGCGGCCCGCGAACATTTTGGCGAGACCAGTACTTTTAAACTTTCTTTTCCCCGTCTAATCTTTGCGATGCGATATCAAAAGCTGAGTCCCTGATTTAATCACGCACGTATCACACAGTAATTATATAAACGCTCAATACAAGTCATCTGTTTCAGGATTCAGCAGTTCACCCTTAAATATGACCTAATTTTTACTAGTCTTAATTCTGAAAATAAGCAGTCGAGTTGGAATACATCATTTATTTAGTGCAGTTGTATTCCATAACCGAGTAAGAATTCATATTCTGTTTGTCAAAATTACGTCCAGGGCTCAAAAGGTTTTTAAGAATCGAGAAGGAGCGTTCTACAGAAGCTGATGTGGGTTGTGCTCCTTGAAGCAGTGCTACTTCTGCAGGGCAATGCTTGGGAAGCTTTGCAGCACTTCCATCAACAATTTTTAAAATATCACTCCCGGCTGCTAAACGCTTTTGGATATACTGCTTTATTTGGCATGGGTCGTCATTAAAACAGAGATTTTGAATAGCTTCCACAGCAGCAACAATCGTGTTTGAGGAATTGGTAATTTCTTTGATTAAAACTGCAATTTCTCGGTAGTTACTAAAAATTTGCCTCAGTTTGCTAAATACATCTGGGTCTGCAATAGCTTCCTTTGCTCGCTCCACCAACTTTCCACCATCCTCAAAACTGCTGACTATCTGCTTGACAATCTGAAAGTTTTCCGCATAGAAAAACGATGTCTCTAGCCACGAGTCAAAATTGGTTGCGGTGGAGCTGACAAACCGGCTGCAGTAAATAAAGAACGACGGTCTTTGTTTTTTATCGTTGCTGCCTTTATAGATGAGATCAAATTGTCGGTAGCCTTGAAATGTGCTCGTATATGTTCGGCACAATTGTGTAGCAAATGAGCAGTGCATGTAACATGAAGCAAGCGTGGATACATGATTTTAAGGGTGTCGCCTGCTTTCAGCATATACTTTGCCACATCACTGAGAAGCAACAGAAACATTTCACGTGTTATCCCCATTTCCTTCAGGCAGTCATCAACAATTGTACAGATATTGGAACTGTTAGGGTTTTCACTTAACGGGTTGCAGGCAATTAGATACGTTTTATTTGGTTCCTCCATAAGCCCAGCTAAGACGTTGACATACTTTTGACCCGACACATTCGACTCGTCTACTACTAAGAATATTGGTTTTCCGGTCAGCAGTTTCTTGATACGTTCAGATTCTTGACTAGCTAATTCGTTAACTTGTTTTCGACATGCTGATTCAGAAGGGCAGTGATGTCCCAAGGTTGAATTGAACAATTTTTTAATACTAGAATGTTGAAGTTTGTACAAGGGAATGTCAGCTTCTAAGAATGCCATTACAACCTGTTTTGTAAAATCTTTTTGACTTTGGGGCAGCAAAAAAGACTGGGAGTTTGATGCCTGTGGTTGCTATGGTGCCACTTTCCTTTGGTGCTTTGCAGTTTGACGATGCTGTTCAACGTGAAAACGTTTGTCACATTTTACAATGGTGGCACAAAGCTGACAAAATAGTTCATTTCGAGAATTGCAGGTAAATTCTTTGGGAAATTGATTGACATATCTCTTCACTTTTACAGCTTGTGAGTCTGCGGTTTTACCCATTTTGTTTGCTGAAACTTACACTGCACAGTAGTCAACTACAAAAGTCTGCAAAAACTAATTGGTCTAGCAGTGTTTTTTTGAATCTATAATAATAGCTGCAATAAATGTTGAAAAAGTTCACTAAGCTGAGCTTTAATACGATCTTTGTTTTAGTACTACATGTCACTCAACTGAAATTTTACCCCACTATTAGGCTACCAGCTTTAAAAGCGAATTGCTTAGCCTTTTGGTCATAAAACTTCTTAGCACTTCATTCACATAAATAAGCTACAAACTATCTGCAGATAGTGGGAAATAAGCCTACGCCATAAAACTTTGCACAAGCGTATACAGCCAGTATATTAAGTTGACTCAGTGACTCAAAAAAACAAAATGGCTAAATTAAACTACGTCTGCCTCTAGCATGCTGCTCTACTTTAGTTGCTACTCTTTCAATCACGTTTTAGTCAGACTTTCAATTGATAAACAACACAATTCGCACAAACAAAAATTTTTATGACATCACAAAACCGCAATTAGTTGCAACAGAGTTGTGAAACTTACAACTTTTGATCTAAATACTTCGTTAACTACCCAAAACTGCATTATATGACCAATGTTGTCATATTTCTAACAGCAATTTATCAAATTTAAGATTCATTTATGGCATTTATATGACCGAAAACATATTTTAAGACCTTTCGAAAAAAATATGCAAAATATGACTTATATATGACTTTTTAACTCGGCCATTTAACACCCTAGGAAAGTTTTGATTTGATTTTTGAGCATTTTATATCAAATAGACTTTGTGAAAAAAATATAACTTTTATGACAAAAAATTGCCCTAGTGATAAGCCTTTACGCCTTAAGCACGCATAATCGAAAATGTGCGCGCAAAATGTATCATATTTGGCAAAGCACTCAGAATCAGGGTGAAAAAATTTAAACAAAATTTGCCTGAGGATTATTCAAAAAGCACTACAAATAGCCATTACAGCATGTAAATTTTCAAAATTTTTCCGAAAGAGCATGCCACCGGACCCTCCAAGAGCTTTTCTTGTTTCTCATTCGTTTTCAAATTTGGTTTGCCGAAAAAATACGCTTTAAAGAAATATGGAAATTATGGCTTCCCCTTTTAAAATTTCTCGCTACGCCACTGTTTATGACTAAAAAGTTATGCGGCCCGCTTGCATATTGGTAAGTGACAAAGTGGCCCGCGACAGCAAATAGGTTCGTCACCCCTGTATTAAATCAACACACAATATAGTTGCTTATAGCAGATGATGTCATTTGGTGACGTCATTATGACGTATGATGAAGTCATGATGCAGGGTTTTGTCCTTTGTTGCAAAGTTGACAAAAATAGTTGTTTTTTGCCTTTGAACAATGAGAGAACGCGGGCATGCTCTATAGTAGGGATGGCGAACCTTTTTAAGTGGTGGGTCACATTTTAGGTCGTAGACCAAAAACAGAAAAAACGTGGGTTACGGATGTAATAATATTTACGAGCGGCATGAACCCAAGTTCTGCCGAAATCTGTAAAAAAAGCAAAAAAAAAATCTTCACCTCAGGAATACCCAACTTCCCGTTTTCAGTGCCACAATATGGATAGATAATATGCTTTTCTTCACTAGTAATGTTCGTTACCGCTTTTTTTCGTAAAATCTGTTGCTGAGAGAATTCTGTTTTTTACGGCTTGAAGAGTAATGTTCTCTTCAAGCCGTAAAAAACAGAATTCTCTCAGCAACATTGACTTCGCATGCGTTGATAGTAGAACTGTACAGGCTCACAACAAAATCAAATTCAGATATTTGTGAAGGACAGTTGATGGAAGGTGGCTTTGCAAAAGCTGGCGTTATCTCTGGGCAATTTTGCCAGGTTTCAAAAAACAACTTCTTACCTTTTTCACAAAATGAAGATGTGGTATCGCCGCCGCTAAAAGCATGAAAAAATTTATGTCCATCTCATGCAGGTGGTTCGTAAGTTTTGCTAACTTCGTGGACGGTAATAAATTCCATCGTTTTTCCAGTTCCAAATTTGATCCAATGTTTGCTAAGTTTTGGAAGTCGTTAAAAAGCGTGTATTGCAAGTTGCAATGACAACCACATCTGTGTCTACCGTTTTAATAGTCTACCCATGTTGTCCCTCATCTTGGGATAGTAGACAGATAGCCGGCATCTTCTAAGCGAGCTCGTTACTGCACTTGATCGCTTTCTCGTGATCAGAGAATAAATTTGCCACTAAATACAAAAAATACGATATTGCTGCGTTTGCCAGTTCGTTTTTGATCGTAATTTTTAAAATATTGTTTACACGTTTTCTGTCTAGATGCGTTTTGAAAACTCTCCCGAAACACACGAGTTCTGTAATAAATTTACAGCATTTCTGTTTTATATGCCACCAAAAATCAAATTTAATGTTTGTGCAGAGCTGCAGAATGTCTATTCCGGATCGTTGTGTTGCTTTTCGATATCACTTTATATATTTTAATGAAACAACCTCAACGAGCTTTGTTGTGAGCTGGAAAACGGAGCCTTTAATGGGATACTTTGTTGAGGTGGAACCCTATACAGATATATCGCAACTTACTGGAAAATGTCCCAGCAATTCACGTCAGAGTTCACCTGTAAGTAAATCATTGCCTGAAAACTTATGAATTGTATTTGCATCGCAATTCTTCATTTCAACAAATTGAGCTTACTCAACGAATTTCATTTGCATTTATATAGCGAAGGCTGGCTGCATTATGCAACTCCGCTACTAAACACTGAGAGCAACAAAACGTTAATTTAAAGTCCAATGCTTACCGCTGGGCAACTGAGACGTTGTATCGCTGAGCTTACCAAACAGCAACAATGTTGCATACCAATAACACTATAAGCCCCCCAAAAAATCAAATCAAATCTGTATTATACTCGCGGTTTTACGCCGAAGCGTGTAACGAGTGGCGGGGCCCATCTCCCCGGCTTAGCGCCTGGGCTACACACTACACAGCTACGAAGAAACGTCGCAGCGATGGCGAGCCGTTGGCGTAACTGTGCCGATTTGACCAACCCGGGAATTGAACCCCAGACCTCCCGCACCGATTGCGTGTGCGCAAGGCAACTGAGCTGACGACCTATACCTGTCAAAATGATTAGTTCAGGCTAGATTTGAGATTTATGTTGGTCGAATGGCATCACCATCCAATATAACGTATGCACAAGTTTAGAGGATTCGAAAATCTGGCTTCTATTGATAGCTATCATTTGAAATGCATTCCATGTGAATAGTCGTATGTGTGGTAGAGCGCATAATGTCATTATTTGACCAGTTGATAAGTTTAAACCGAATACCTTGGAAAAAACAGATTTGTCTATAACTGTGAACGCAACGTACTGTAGCTAATCAAAAATTAGGCCTATTATCGGTGAATTTATTTAATAAATAATGGCCCATAGAAACTGGACTAAGTTTAATGCTACTAAACAGAACAGAACCGATTTATTTTGTCGCACTATAAACAACACGATTTGCATATAATAAATATATAACACAAGTTATTTACATCAATTTGCGACTGGGAAGCTGCGAAGGACCGTGAGGTCATCAAGTCAAGCAGCCACCCAATGTCGGTGTAATTTATATTACAAGTGAATGAATAGTTGTAAACTCAAAATCATTTGCTCGAGATGCGGAGCTCGGCTTTAGAGGTGCTGATGCAAGCACATGCAAAGAGACTCGGCTGTAGAAAATGTTATTCAGTACATACTGTAGGCTGCTGTACAATTGATACGGATTGTACAGTATGACTTTGCGCATATGCAAAAAAAGTCAATAATGAGCAATGCAATTCATCTGGTAAAAACGTCTGATTCAACTCGCCTATTTGTCCATTGCTTGATCCAGACACAGTTTAACACCCAAGGAACCATTTTTCTTCTGTTTTTGTCGCAATTCTTTCATGATTACAAAAAAATCTATTTTGGGTACTCAAAAATGAAAAAAGTGTTCCACGTTAAGCTTATACCTTATACGTAGTTGCTACTGCTCGCTAAACCCGATTATTTTGTTTAGTTAGTTGTAGTATATATCACACTGTCTTTATACTCTCATTTTGCTATTGCCACATTATTGTAATGCCTTCCGACACTCACCAGAATATTCCTGATTATAAGCCTACTACAACTTACCAATAACCGCAACAAGTTTCCGTCACAACAAACTTTAAATACTTAACAAATTTGATTTGAATTTGATTTTATTCACGATTACAAAAAACTAATACAGATCAAGAAAAAAGGAGGAAAATTAAAGCCACAGTAAATCTCAAAACTAGACGCTTCGACAACATGAATTCAGCTATTATCATCAGCAGTGTATGCAAGGCAGTACAGAACTGTAAGGACTAAAATTTAAAAATCGAACTACAAGCTGTAGAATGATCCAGGCAAAAAGTCAAAGTAGGTGGTCATAAAATAAAAGTCGTAAAATGTAACGTCAGAAAATAAAAGCTAATAAAAGACGAACCTTAACAACAATTCAATAAACAGAAGCCATCGGCCGTTAGCTCAGTTGCTCAACGCACACGCTATTGGTGCAGGAGGTCTGCAGTTGAATTCCCGGGCCGGTCAAATCAGCACAGTTACGCCAGCACAGTTTTTTCTTGGAATGAATAAAGAGGAGCAGATTTGGAGTCAACGTTAAGCAATGACTCATAAAGTGATTCAAGAATTGATAAGCGTGCAGAATCACCAGCACTGCTAAGAATGTCCGGTTTAACAAAGTCCACATTATGGTCAGGTTTGTCCGTTAAGAGTTGCCACACCTCAGATTTATCCGAATGGGAATGCTTCTTAAGTTGTTAATGAGATTGCGTCTAGTTCAGGGGTGGGGAACCTACGGCCCGCGGACCACATGCGGCCCGCATGGTTTTGAATGTGGGCCGTGTCAGAGCTTTGTTAAGTGAACAACACATACTGGTGAAATGGAAAACATAAGGATTTCATAAAAACTGCTTCAGATTCAACTAGGCCTACATGCTGAGGTTTTTGTGGTATGAAAGCGGCGCAAACGCTTCTGATTTAACGGCAAATTTATAACTCACCATGAATGTTCAGCAAATTTGCGACGTAATATTGTGTATTTTGCAGGCAAAAACTAAAAGAAAATGTGACCCGCTGAAAATATTATGCAATCAGTGTGGCCCGCTGTGCTTTACCGGTTCCCCACCCCTGGTTTAGTCTGTTTTGCATAGCTAGAACCACAAGAACACGTTAACCAATGTACAACCTCATATTTTTTATCCTTCGCTTATCCTTCAGACGAAAGTTGTGTCCAATGTTCCAGGTGGTGTCGATAATCCGTAGATTAACTCGTTGTTGGTCTATTCCATGTCTGCTTTTCCACCAAGGCAGACAGCTCTTTCTTGAGTTGCATTGACATGTCACCTAAAAAGAGCTGCCGAGCAACAACAGCGTTCTACAATTTTTTCTTGTTTCATTGTGACTCAACATCTTGCCATATTTACGATTAAAAAATCTGACACAATTATCTAAAAAATAAGCCGCATAGCCATTGCGACCAAGCTTACAAATGATTTCATAAGCACTACAGATTTTGTATGCACAATCAAGCAAACTATTGACGAAGTTATGCCGTATTTATAACGACGTGGTGCAAAGCTGCTCCATTTCGAATATAGTCCAGTGTTGGTAGGTTTGCGAAATGTATCATACTGGTTGCAACTGTCGTTGAACCGTTTTGCGGTTTTTACATAAAAAAACACTCATTTTAGCACACTTTTTTTATTGAGAAAGGGCATACAGTGAGTGCTGTAACTATAAACTAGAGTTGGACTCGAGCCGGGCTTTTCGGGTCGGGCTCGGGATCAGGCCGGGTTTGAGCCGATTTTTTTGATTTATTTCGGGCTTTTTTCAGGCTGATATTGAGCATGTCAACACAAAATATTTTTTCGTGTTGTTTTTTTTAAACAGTATTTTTTGTCATAGATTATTATTTTGTTTACAATAATGGCATAATAATGACGCAACTAAAAAGCAATGCGTTTTGATAACATTATTTCGGGCCGATATCGAGCTTTTGATTTTTTCGTCGGGTTCGATCAGTGAGTGTCGGGTTTGAACAGTTGGTGTCGGGTCCGGGCCGAGAAAATTCGCCCGCGTCGTCCAACTCTGCTACAGACAATGCAAAAATATTTTCGCAGCTTATGTCTACAAGCAGAAGCTTGGCTAAAATGCAGTAAGTAAAAAGAGGCTGCAATCATTATTAGTTCGTGAAATCATTGACTGAAAGTTAGGTTTTAGCGCCTTATTACAGGGCGAAAGAGGGGGCATGGCACCGTGCCCTCCCTGCGTGCGTGCCCTCCCATGCGTGCGCTTATGGCGCGAAGAAATGTTTCCACATTATGGTACGATTTTTCTAGCAATAGCTGAGCGACACCGGCTTTCAACATGTATCGAAGAAGGCCTGGGGGGGAAGGGGGGCGCACGCATAGGAGCCCACACTGCGTACGCTACTGGTCGTGGTGATTGTGCACACTTATCAATTCTTGAATCATTTATTCAAAAGTACGAGTCATTGATTGACGTTGACTTCAAATCCGCTTTCTTTTATTTATTGTTAATTTAACTCCGTTTATCTTTTTGTTTTTACTACGTTAGCTTTTTAGCTTTTATTTTATGACGTTTTTAATATTATGACGTTATCATTATAGTATTTTATTAGCTTATATTTTATGACGTTTTAAAACACTACTTATTTTTACCTGTTGCTTGGGTTATGCTGTAACTTGTAGTTAAAATTTAAAATTCAAGTTCTTACAGTTTTGTACTGCTTTGCATACACTCCTGATGATGACAGCTGAACCTATGTTGTCGAAACGTTAAGTTTTGAGATTTACTGTGACTTGACTTTTCCTCCTTAAGCTATTTTCATCGCATATTTATTGTATTTCGACGTTCAAGAAAAATTAAACAATAAATTGTGCTTTATCGAAGGCAGGACCGGCCTTAGGCATAGGCAAACTAGGCAACCGCCTTGGGCCTCCGATAGGTGCGGGCCTCGCACCCGAATCATAAGAAAAAAACAATGTATTAAGGATGTTTTTACTGTAAAGTGCCGGTATTAAAATGATTTGCTAAATATATGTCAGGTAAACATATATAAAGAAGGGATTTAAAAAATTCTATTTTAACAGTTGGCCTAATGAAAAAAACATATATAAATATAAGTTTGAATTACAATAATGTTTGTATCAAAATTTTCGAACAGTTGCTTTCTAACAGAAGTATAGTTGAACATTTACCTCGAGAAGAAGTTCGCATCAGCACTCAGAAGCAATGGAAAAATAAATAGTGAGCCACATTGCTTGGTCTAATTTTTTAGAGAGACTGGGCAAAGAACATTAGGCTACCGATAACCATTAGTCTTAACAGCGGAAAAATTGGTTTCTGCTCAATATTAATTTATTTGTACGAATATGTTTGTGTAAATCTCAGTTAATTTGTTGATTTAGGTATGAATAGAGGTAGTTGTTGACACAAATACAAATTGCAAAAACTTTTTCGAATTCCTTTTTTATTTATCTATTTCATTTAGGGCCTTCAAATTCGCTTTGCCTAGGGCCTCCAATCACCTAAAGCCGACCCTGTCGTAGGAGATGCGAAAGACCATGACAGCGAGAGACACTGAGGGTCATCGAGTCAGCATCGTCTGTCGCTTTAACAAAGCAGAAAAAACATCTTGGAATATTTCCAAATCATATCTCAGTGTAACATTTTCTGATACAAACATTGGGCTCTTGAAAAACCATATGATCGCATTCCTAGAGACAAGCTTTGGGCGGTGCTGTTGCAGTATGGCATTGATGGCCAGTTACTAAATGCCATCAAATCGCTGTATATGCATTCCGAGGTCTGTGTTCGTGTCAACAGTGCAACGACGATACCTTTCAGAGTAAGTGTGGGACTACGGCAAGGCTGCTCTCTTTCACCTATTCTGTTCCTTATTTATATGGATAGAATAGTTAAGAAAAGTGAGTCTTGTGGCGGAGTAAAGATCGGTGAATGCACTGTAC
The DNA here is from genome assembly GCA_964006365.1 of Trididemnum miniatum. NCBI lineage: Eukaryota > Metazoa > Chordata > Ascidiacea > Aplousobranchia > Didemnidae > Trididemnum > Trididemnum miniatum. Next base: position 33,876,323 of record OZ023232.1, read on the forward strand.
AACGTCTGTTATTTGCTGATGATCTTGTGCTACTCGACTCTACCCAAAATGGTCTCCAGCAAGCTCTTGACAGGTTTTCGGATGCATGCTCTGTTGCCGGAATGAAAATCAGTACAACAAAAACAGAAACCATGTGCCTGTCCAGACAACCAAAGCAGTGCTCTCTCCGCATTGATGGAGTACCACTAAAACACTTGGAGAAATTCAAATATCTTTGCTTTTCATTCACAAGTGGACGCAGACAAAATAGCGAATTGGATATCCGCATCGGAAAAGCAAGTGCAGTAATGCGCCAGCTCCACCGATCTGTGGTACTGAAACGGGAGCTTTGCTCCAAGACAAAGCTATCCATTTTCAGATCGGTCTATGTTCCTATTCTGACTTATGTTCATGAATGTTGGATCATGAATGAGAAAGTGAGGTATCGAGTTCAAGCAGCGGAAATGGGATTCTTGCGAAGAATTAGCGGTTTGACCTTGTTAGACAAGGTTAAATGTGCAGATATTCGTGAATCTCTAAACATCGAAGCGCTGCTTCTCCGACTAGAAAGATCGCAATTGGGTTAGTATGGACATGTGACACGAATGTCCCAGGAAAGAAGAGCCAAAAAACTGCTCTGTTCAACACCGATTGGTCGAAGGCCTAGAGGCCGTCCCAGAACTCGATGGCGAGATTACGTAGAAGATCTTAGTTGGTCTCGCCTTGGCATCCCAGCAGAGCACCTATCCTTTGTTGCAGAGGATCGAGATGCGTGGAGGTTCCAACTTGAGCAGCTGTCCCCGCGACCCTCCAAGGATAAGCGAGTCCAAACAATTGATTAATTGATTGTTTGTAATACTGTAGAATAGGCTACGCAAAACTATATTCTTATGTTTAGTTCACAGTTCGTGCGACTAACAGAGGTCACTCTCTTCTACCACACACCGACTACAAAGTTACTGTATGTGATTTTAATGTGGTTAGCGATGATGATTGCCATGCATCACAAACTTTGATAATCACAACAGGTATTAACCTTTCAGCGATCATAACGCGAATTAAATTGATTGTTTCGATAATTATTCTTAAAATACGTTAATTTTTACCTACTTGAAAAAACTACCAAATTTCAATTCTGCACCTTGATGTCTCTCGAGAAATCCGTGTTTTCCAGTGTGGGAATCACACTACGTTGTCCGGATAGAATGCTTTTTGTGAGTAAAACTCTTTACGAAAGTTTCAATCTTTTGAAGTTTCTGCGAAGTAAAATGCTGCAAAAAGGTCACAGCTTGGCTGCATAGGGGGAGGGGATTTTCCCTTTTTCTATTTGTAGTTGATGCTTGTTTAGATCGGTATTTCGATGTTTTTAGACTCAAAACCAAATGCAAGATAGAGCAGTAGCCTAATACCTTAGACGTTTATTCATAAAACGACACCACTTTTCTTAAACATATACGCCCAGAGATAAAACTCTATCTTTCAGTAGTAAGCAGGGGGTGCGGCTGCCGAATAAATTTATATACAGCTTCGTAACAACATACTTTGCTTGAAAATACGCAAATTCGCTGGTTATCCATTGCACTGAAATATTGATGTAGATCAATTGCAGGTCCACCTCCACCAAATAATCTACGTATAGCTCACTCCCGTGCAACACAACTTCGTGTAAGTTGGAATGATCGGTGTGCAATTGGGTGTGTTGCGGATGAAAGAGCCGTATATTATGAAGTGTTTTATCGTGAGAGCAGCGGAAGTCGACAAAGTTTGCGAATATACGACACGTCAAACAAAACAGCGATCATCTATGATTTGAATCCAAGCACTCGATATTACATTACAGTGCAAACAAGGAGTCAAAGAGTTTTCCACCTTCCAAAAGTTCTAAGAAGCGATGAAAGTGAAGAACTGGTTGGTTTTACTGGTAAGTTTTAGTGGTTAACCCCGTCACTGCTGAACAACAGGACATTAAAAATTGTCGATAACAAAAATTCATAGCGGTGTTGGAGCTGTGGTCTCTCCAGTGTCTTTTTCATCTCGCCGTCATTTGTTTGTTTTGTTTTTTTCCCCATTTTAATTTAATCGGCTGTTGGGACTATGCCTATTATAATTCTTTCATTTCCAAGTTTAATTCTCGCCAGCATGTTACAGCATTAATCGTTTTGTTGCTTCTTCCCTTTTCTGTGTACGTGTGAGTTTATCTCCTATATTGCTGTGTTCTATTTAATTTCACGGTGCAGAAATAAAAGACACTACTGCTACTACATAAGCTTACAGGTAAGTTTTGGTGGTTAACCCTTTCGCTGCAGAACAACAGGACATTGAAAATTGTCGATATCAAAAAATGCATAACAGTGTTGCTGTGGTTTCTCCAGGGTCTTTTTTTATCTCGCCGTCATTTTTTTTCCTTCCTTGTTTTAGTTTAATCGGGTGTTACGACCATGCCTACTAATTCCCTCATCTTCAAGTTTCATTCTCGCCATAGCATTTTGCAACGTTAATCGTTTTGTTGCTTATTCCCTTTTATGTGTCCGTGTGTAGTTTAACTCCTTATTATTGCTGTGTTCTATATATTTTGACGGTGCAGAAGTAAAAGACACTACTACTACTCAGGGTTGGGAAAAATCGATTGTGATCGATATCGATATTCTTTACTTTTTGTTCATCGAATGCATTGGAGCCTCTACTTTTTAGAATGAGTATCGAATATGGCCTTGTTTTACTTTTTTTCGGCTTAAACTGATGTTCGATAATCGATTCTTTTCGTCCAGATTATTTTATCTTGCTTTAGTAAATTTAAAATGCTTGTCGGTATGTCATTCCTTTTTTGCTGATACAATATTTTTGTGCCAAAACCCCGACTAAAAATAAAACAAAGTTGCTATAACGAAGTCGTTTCGCAGCTGTGGTCGCACCCGCATGCAATGTCCGGTGCTTGTCTTTAAGCTACTCCGTCACCGAGAGCAAATTCCAGAAAAGGATTAGTGCATACGGTTAAATGCGCAATTGGTTAGGCTCTAGGTAGCTAGGCCTTGTATTGCGCTATGGAAGCAAAGTTGGCAGTTTAGTGGTAATCTAGGTATATAGGTACCGATAATTTTACTGCTTTATTGGTGGCCGACTGAATTAGTGATCAGCTGGTAGCCTGCTATATTTTGGTTTCTTGAAAACCAATCATAGGCCAACCCAGTACCGGTACCAGAAGTAACGTAGATGGAAACTCAAGGTTGCAATGAGTTGCTACTAGTGCATAAAGCTCAACAGTGAGAGCACTTGGCTATTGAATTTATCAATAAAATTGCTAAACAAGCTCCAGTTTCTGTTCGATCTGTCATTGTACCGGGAGGCTTGTACCGGAAGTTGAGCAAAAAGTAATAGCCGAAGCTGGTTTTGCAGGCACGTCCGGAGTGCGGGAGGGAGGCTACAAAAAAGTTGTTAAGGGGAGTCATCCAAAAACGTTGCTAAAAGACATCATCTAAAATACAGTCACACATACTCGGCGTGTACTGTTAATAATAGACACCTACAATCATATGCTCAATGTATGGAAACAAGTTAGTCTAAAAATTTTGGAAAGCAAAATATTTTTGGGGCTTGTAGCCCTTCGGGACAGGTATGCGGTGTGCAAGGGTTATGGTACCGGTATCACTACGCGCTTTGAGCCTGCCTGTAGGGCTCATGACCTTTTCATTTGCAGCAACGTCCAAAAATTGGTGTTAAAAATAATAAAGCAGCATGAAAGTGCAAAATAGCATATAGCATCATATTTTGTACACCTTCCTCGTTTGAATAAATCTTTTCTCTCGCCTGGTTGCTACTTGTGTAAACACAAGCTTATTTACCCTTCTAAAGATTTTAACGATCTCCACATAGCCTTAGAACTCCCAAGTCAATTTTTGTAAGCACATCAATCAGTAGATAGATAACCAAACGTATAGTGGCTAATATTGTTAAATGTTGAAGACAATCAAGACTGTGTGCAGCACATGGAGTTGGCCGAGTGGTTGGTGCATTGGGCTCGGAAGCTGGCTTCGCGGGTTCGATGCTCAACTAGGTCATCTCCATGATGCATGTACTTCACTACCGCAAAAATCCCAAGCTGCAATTAAGTGGCTTGAAATAAAAAAATAAAAAAAATGACTGTGCGCAAAGCGCTAACCTAGTTCCAAACTAGTGCAACATTTAATGCGAAATTGACAAATTGTCAGTAAGTTACTCGTATAGTAGAAACATGTTTCACACAGAATGCAAGGCTTGCAAGCCCGGTAAACTACTGGGACCATAAGCAATGATTAAAAAGAACGTGGTCCAGAAGAGCAGTGCACTCATAGGGCATGCGGCGAAGACCCGAAAAATTTTATCACTTAGGTTACCAAATTGCATTTAAATTAAAAGAAAATACTATCCGGGTCCATTATGTTCGATTCTGATCAAAGGCCAAAATGTCGCTGCTGTGGTTCAATTGTTTAACCATCTGTTTGCTTAAAATGTTTCATCAGCATCAATGCTTTTGTCATTTCAATTATTTGGCGCTAACGTTCGCAATAATATATTCATTCCGTAACCCTGTACTAGCCAAATTATCGTATTTCTCTTTTAATCTTAACTATCGACAAAAAAAAATTGCAAAGCCGAAATGGAAGAGTTGCCAGAGAGTTGAGAAACTAGCATCTGACAAAATTTTTGATTCTGGCGAGTACTAGTAGCTTTGCTTGCAAAAGTGCCTTTGGTGTCAACATTAGGTTTGCAGTATTTCGAAAAAGCTAAAATCACTCAGTATATTATCGAATATCGATTCAATATTCTTTAATCTTCACTTTTTTAAACTACCATCGAAATCGATTATTTCTTTACTTTTTGGTGAACTATCAAATAACGATTATTTCTTTACATTTTTGAGTATCAATTTCCAACCCTGCTACTACTGCTATGCCCGATTATCAACAGTGACGTTTTATACATTGGGTAATTTTAATCTTTGCCACAAAATTGATACAAAATGCTAACTTGTGATTTTTTTGAGAAAATATGCTTTGGTTTTGGTTCCAGAAGATGACAGTTGGGATATTTTTCAGCGTCTTCTGTGACGGACTACAAACGGTTTTCGCGAGCAAAAATTTTCATCCCTTGTGGCACCTATCTCGTTGCAGAAATAATGATGCGTAAAACAGTGAAAAAGCTGAAATCATGTGATAGAAATCAGGCTGTAGTTTATAAGAATACATTTTTCCAAGAGATTCTTGCGAACAAACATACAACCAATGATGGAAATAAAATCTACACTTTCAAATCGAAGAAAACAGAGAGTTGACGAAATTTTTCAGACGAGACATTATACAGTGTAGTTGAGAAACGAATATCACAAAAACTGTTCTGTAGAAAAAGTACTGTAATAGGCCTACTTGTTTTTGCAATATTAACTCATTGCTTTGCCAAAAGTCCCTGCTATTCCAAGTAAAAAAAAAACAGCAAATTTGTGTTATTTTATGCATTTCGTTTCTGTGCTGATTTACACACTGGATAATCCTAATGCTTATACAAAAAAAGAGGAAAAATCAACCTAAACTGCATGCATCATAAATTTTGCGACCATTGTAACGCACTTAAAGTGCTTTCGTTAATTTACAATGACTGTAAATAAGAAGCTTTTTGCAAGCTGCGACTGCACAAATATTTATTGGTAATTTTCATTTTTCTGTGTCAGGCTTTTCACGCCCACTGTTATAACTGCTAATCAAAACTAATCGTTTACTTCAAATATTTTCATCTGCTGATTTGTTTTCTCAGTGCCTTCTGTGCCGATGTTGGTGGGTATCTGCGAAGCACGTATTAAAACCGAAGAAATATGCATATCTTGGTTGAAACCCGAAGGCGGAAACGAAATCGATAATTACATTGTGGAATGGATGATTGAAAGCAATATGAAGCATTACGATATCATCCCTTACAACGGGATGGAGTCAAATACTTACACAATATACAATCTTCAGCCATCACAAGTTTATATTATATCAATTCGTGCTCAAAACAATGGAGGTGAAGGTGATGTTTCAACAAAAATGTATGCAACAGGTAAATCTTTCCTAATTATCACTTCTGACTTTGCTTATCTTTTCCGGTTTAAATTCTGCTTGACATTTTGACTAACGTTTTTTATACCGTTGGAAGCAAACACAAACCTTTAGCAAATACAAACCTTTTTGTACTTAAATATTTTTTTAGTGCCTTCTGCGCCAATCTTTGCTGGTACTTGCAAAGTTAACGATAAAACCACAGAAATATGCATATCTTGGTTGAAACATGAAGGAGGAAACCAGATAGATAATTACCTAATTGAATGGATGATTGATGACAATCTGAATTATTCCGATACCATTCCTTATAACGGGATGGAGTCAAACAACTACACAATAAACAATCTTCAGCCATCACAAGCTGTTGATGTATCAATTCGAGCCAGCAATTCTGCAGGTAAAAGTGAAGCTGCAACGAAATCTTACGCTACAGCAGGTAAATGTTTTTATGTCCGTTGTATTTTTTTTAATCTGTTTCTATGGCATAAGAACAGTGTACATCAATCCAAGGTAACGTTGATAAATACTTTAGTTTTTTGTTCACGAAACTTACGTTAAAATGTTGATAAATATTTCGTTTTCTTTCGGTTTGAGGTATGGTGATGTGCATTGTCAGCAGCCTGGCCTAGCCCTAGCGGAACCGCGCGCAGGTTGCAGATCCTACGTGACGGGTTCGATTCATGGCTGGAGCTGATCGCGTTAGACATATTGGCCGGGTGGCTGCTGACTTGAAGAGCGCTTGCTTGCTTCGCAGTCTCCCTCAGTTAAGGCGCTTTTACACACAGATCGCAATTTTTGAGCCGCAGCGCAGCGAAACTCAAATCTCCAGACTGACTGCCTATCTCTAAATATATAAATAACTCGGGTTATTTTCAAATTATATTGAACTGAAAATTCAACAGTAATTGAGGGAGACTGCGAAGTGAGCTTGCGCTCTTCGAGTCAGCAGCCACCCGTTACATATGTCAAATGCGATCGGCTCCAGCTGCGAATCGAACCCGTCACGTAGGATCTGTCACTTGCGCGCGGTACCGCTAAGCCATGTCGCTGACAAATGGCAACTTCTTGGTAAAACCGCTTCGCTTGATTGAACGTTAATAGCCAGGATCATACATTTCAATCTGCATTCGCGCGCGTTGAAATCGCAAATCGCTCCAAAAGCGATTTCTGCGTAGTACAGATCGAATCGCACGCGCGCACACGCGCAACTTTGCACAAAGTTGCGCGTAGCAGAAATCGCCGATCGCGATCTGAACATACTAAAACAAACAAACTTCCCGATCACTACTACGCGCGTGTTTAAGGCGTTTGAAAGTGACCTTTAAGGCGTTTAAATCATTTGAAAGTTACTACTTTGAAACGAAAATGTCATTGCAAGTAATCACATTACAAGTCATGTGATGAGATTCTTGCTAAGAATCAGTGGATTTACTTCGTTGGAAAAGGTTGAGAGGGTAAAATATTCGGGAATCTCTGGACATTAAATCCCTGCTTCTTCCACTGGAAAAAGGAAGATGGTGATGGTAAGGACACGTGATAAAATTGCCAAAGAACAAAATACTTAACACCCAAATATTTAACACTCATTAGGTGAAGCCATTGAGACCGTTTCGGCAGTTTCTTCTGTTTTTAGAGTAAATTCATAGCTTTGCGTGCAGTGCAAACTTTAATGAAAGTGCAGATTAGAACAGATTGCGAACTAAAGATGAAATAAACAGTAATGGGTTTATTTCATGCTTCATAACATAACTTCATAATCTCTAACAAAAAATAGACGAACAATGACAAAATGTAATTATCCACCTTGGTATTCAACTTATATTTTTTTTGTCTTGCAAGCTGCTGCTGCTGCTCCTTTTAGTGCATCAACGTGGTATACGATAGCAATCATTACAACTACTTCGCTCTTTATATTAGTAGTGGGTGGGTTAATACGAAAACGATTGACGACATCAAACGAAAGGTAGGAGATGTGTAACGGCTATTTGGTTACATTTATTACACCGCTTCAATCACAGGCGACTCCTTCATGGCAAAGCGATGGAGTTGAGAGGAAACGTAAGGTCAAATGTAAAGAAGTTTGCATTCTTCTGCATTGGCAAGCTACCAATCAAGTTATTTTTGCGTTGAACACGTATAAAACTGTTCCTATTGAAAAGTATTTGGGGAAAACACGCCAAATCTGTGACAGGCTAGCGTTTTTGTCAAATATCAATAAAAATGCTTTACTACAGATAAAGCTACCGTACAAAAGTTTTTTTAACCTATACGCATTCTAATGGCATGCCGAACATAGCAGTATACACTTTTGTAAACTGCAGTCAAACTGTACACCCGATACTTCCTCCGCACGATTCAATTCATTCTAAGTGTTACCTACTTGGTATTTTTGGTTTTACGTACTTGGACTGAAACAGAATAACATAATCGATTTTGGTGCTGTATGATTGCAAGGTCAATTCATTATTATCTTCACTGGCATATTTATCCTCCTGCACGAGAATCGGGCCGGCTACGATAACGAGCTCGCTTAAGTGTGACCAACCATGGACCAGCCATCCACCTGTCTACCACCCTAAGATAAGGCAATCTCGCTAAACACTATGTTTCAGACTTTTCATTACGGTATCTTTATAATCCTTCATTACGACGTGGCTTGAAATCGAACACTCTTGTGTTTACCATTCCATAGAAAAACGCAATTTATTTGGTCATTTGAGCCAGAAAATTTGAAGGGTAATAATATTACAGTAGATTTACAGTAATTAACCTACATTTAATTAATGTGTAATTTAACATTTATTTTGCGGCACTCAGCAATGCCAAGTTAAGCAGCCATGTCAAGCGAAGACACAAGCGATTCGATCCTCGGAAAGGCAATCTAAGCAGAGAAAGAAGCGAGCGTCAGCCCAAGCATCCACGAGGTTCTTGGAACAAACGCAGTCATCCATCACGTGAAAGGTTAGCTCAATCATACAACCCGGATACAAATCCATGTGATTGCTGAACGAATTGGAGATATGTACAGCCAAAACTGCAACGAGTAATGACAACAGAATTGTTAAAAATATTTAGGCTAAGCTTGCGACAACGAAACAACAATACTTGGCCAGTTTTAGAGAGTAGGCCCATACCCTAGTCACCTGCATGAAAGTTGCGACAAAACAACAATTCATACGCAGTAAATTTGTTGTAGGCCTATTGTAAGGATTTGCATGCGGGTCTATGTTAGCTCAGTTGCTAAGCGCACGCTATCGGTGCGGTAGGTCTGGGGTTCGATTTCCGGGCCGGTCAAATCTACACAGTGTCGCCAACGACTCGCCACCGTTGCGACGTTTCTTTGGAGCTGTGTTGCCCAGGCGTTAAGCTGCGCAAGTGGGCCCCGCAACTAGTTACACGCTTCGGCATAATACGGCGAGTATAATGAAGATTTGATTTTTCTACTGGTTCTATTTCATTTAGATAACGTATTGCAAAAGTGCTTGGGTTGCGCTACAGTATTTTCTCAGTTTTTTCCTACAATTCACTGTTGCAACGCTTTCATTCACATGTTACCAGTAAAAGCGGTCATTATTGAATACTGTCATGCGGTCATGTAAAAGCGGTCATGTTACGGGTAAAAGCGGTCATTAATGAGTATTAGTTCGGCTTTTTATTTTATTAGGCTAAGGAAGCATAGATTAACCATATTTTCTTACTTTTCCCCGACAACATCTCAACCATGCTTTCAGCCTTCAGGGTCTTGATGATTCATTAGGTCATTTTGTGTAGAAGCAAGAAAGAAAAGAGTCAAGAGAAATACGGAAACACCATGTATGACTTACGTTCATACTGATATTCAAGGGTGAGCTTTTCGCAGTACCTACAGTCGTTGGGTAATGTGATAAATACTGTAGTTTACGCATTCGCACATATTTAGAGTGTTCGTTTCATATATAAATGTAAGTTCGTTTATACACAGGAGATGACCAGTGCTCAGCGCTATTCATGTCTTAGGTCAGGGGTTTTCAACCTTTTGCTTTCTGCGTACCACTTCTGGACTTTTTCTGTAGCTTCGTACCATCTACCTTTGATGAATACTTTTTGACCATAACAACATATAACAGCTGTGCTGAAAGGTTTACTTTACATGCAGAAACGATAAAACGAACATGTAAGTAAATGATAAATCTAATGCTCATTATGCTCGCGGTATTACGCTGAAGCACATAGCTAGTATCACCACTGCGGCTCAGCATCTGGGCGTCACAACTTTGAACTTCGAAATCTCACTATGTGCGAATCGTTATTGTGAATCGAGCTATTGGATGAAGTAGTCTAAGGGTGGGCAAAATTTTTATGGAAAAAGGCACTTGCAGAAAAGTGGAACAACCAAAGAGTTGCCACCGGTGAGTCAACGAGCAAAAAAAAAGTTTTCAATCCCAGAGAAGATGCAAATGGGGTACGAAAGAGCAAAAAAAGTCTTCGACCACACAAGAGCTGCAAATGGGGGGTTTAAGTGCAATTGCAAAACAAAAAAGCCTTCGGTCTTCCTCACAAACAGCTGAAGAGCCACGTCGTGACGGTCAAAAAGCCGCTTGTGGTTTGCAAGCCGTACGTTGCCCACCCCTGATGAGGTTGAATTGATTCGAAAATCAACGATGTTGCTCCCAGGCCCCTGAAGACAGGCCTAACAATTACAGTGATTCATTACTCCCAAAATATCTGACAAGAAGGAAAGGTGAAAAATGAAATTTACGTCTTCTAAAATCTTCTGAATTTTGTAATCTTTTGTTTGGAAGAACTGAAGCAGCTTCTTTCGCATCATAAAAAACGCATTCATATAGGTATTCCCTCGAGACCTCACTTCCGTATAAAGCAGCAATGACGTGTATTCTGATCCGTATGGTGCAGCTTCGTATGAAGCTCTGCGAGGTCGTTGCTTCTGAGATATCCAAGGGTGTAAAGTTAAAAAAAATAGGGTGGCAACTGGCAATGCACAATTTTTTAAGCGAAAACCTCCCCAAAATGATCGCTTTTACCTGCAAAACTTTGGGGAAGTGAAGCGATAAATCAATCGATGTATAAATGCACAAGTTTACGAAGAGTTTTCACACCCGGTCTACGTTTATGGCTGCTTTTGTTTGAAAATATATAGAACGTTTTGCAAAACTAGAGCAAAACGCATTTTGTACGCATTACTACTTCACTACACCCAAAGATGTTGGCAAGAACTGTGAAACTCAAGCAAGTAGTAATTTTGAACCCCGAGTTTCACTATTTCGAGCACGGAATCGTTTCTGTTAAAATTTTTTTTTACCGGTCAGGTTGATCCATAGATTCACCTCACGCTTTCAATAACGCCAGCTACAATATTCGATGGTTTTGCACAGTGCAGCTTGCAGCTGCAGAAAAAAAAAAGACCCGCAAGTAAGAGTATGTATGCTACGTCATACCATAGCCTCCGCACATGATTATACACATACCTCTAGCTAACCTACTTTTACGTAACTTATTTCAGCCGTAAAGCAAAAACGTTTTTCTGTTTTGTGAGGATTCCGTGAAAATAAATTCTTTTTGCATTTTTGGGAAATATTTCGAGTACCACTTGAAAAGCTTCCGCGTACCACCAGTGGTACGCGTACCACAGGTTGAAAACCCCTGTTTTAGGTAAAATTATGGAAGCAAAATGTTATCTTAGCCCAAGCTTAAATGTCGAAAACTAGCTGCAAAGATACAGTACCTGAAGTTGCCGCAATTACTCCAAGTTAGATGAACTGCAAAGCTTTTTTATCAAAGCAGCTGCATGCCACTGGATGCAATAACGTAAATAGAGCATAAACTCCTTCTATCGGAATGTTCACACGTAAGTTTAGCAGCATAATGCACATGCTAACAGAAATAGGTTTGTTATGTAACATCATCATAATGAGCAATGACTCGTTGTGCGGTGAAAAATGACTTTATATATTTTCCTATGACTGCTTGTGAAATCGTGACATTGGGCTGACTTAGTTGGACCAAGTAACGCCAATAACATTTTAATGCAGATGAAAGGAGGAAGGATCCTTTACACCATGAAACTCTAGTACATTTATGTGGATTTATAAACCAAAATAAAAATGATTTTTATCATATTTTCATTGTTTTCGGTATTATCCACTCTGTATTCCTCTTGTTTTCGGTATTGATCTACTCTGCGGCTGTATTACAGTTAACCTGTTTGTTCGATATGTTTGATTTTGATAACGATTGTGCAGTATTTAGTGTTTATCGTACTACAAGAAATGATCACCATGCTTTTACTGCTCTGAACAATATCAACAGCTTTTTATCTAGTGTAGGCCTACGTCACTTATATACCTAAAAATCGACTTTGCAAAATGTTGTTCCGAAAAAATTGATTGTTAAATCTGGATGATGGCACGATGAAGTTTTACCGCATTTGGTCACTTCCAGTTTTTGTAAATATGAGTATGATGAATCCGTTAATCAGGAAACTTTTGGTTACCCTGTTTAGCTTTTACAGTAACGAGTTTTTGATATGTTTTGCAGTAGTTGAAAAGTTTTGATATTTTTTTTAGTACACTGTACTTTCAAAGCGACAGCTTCCATTCGTTGTGGCCGCCATATATGTTAAATTGTAGCTACCTAAAAGTCAAAAAGTGTAAACTAATATAGTATAAACGCTTATTTTGTTTTGGGGAAAAAACGTTAGATATTGTTTGGAAATCAACCAATCAAGGAAATATCCGCTTTTGTGGATTCTTTGCAATTTGGTTAAGCATTTGCAAAAAGCGAGTTTATTGCTAAAGCCAAAATCATTTTGCTTCGTTTTGACGGAACTTCATTATCAAACCAGTATGAAGGTTGAATTTCCGTAATATTAATCAATTAGTCCACAATTTAATTATCATCGCGCTACGATCAACGCTTGACAATAATATTCCATCGCCGCCATGAAGGTGTTTGTAGATTGCGCTCAAAAAATTGCATTCAAAATAAGAAGTAGACGCATGCAACAAAAAAAAAATAGGCCTACAAGGTGAATGAAAATTTAGAAATCAAAAACTTCCTGGCTATTGCAGTAGCTTAACAAAGCGAAAATTGCATTTAAAATATTAAGTACACGCATGCAGCAAAAAAAAAACGTTCCTAAATAAAAATCGATTCCTATTCCCAAGAGCTAAATTTAATGATGCCAACTTGCTTGCAAAACTTACCTAGATCGTATAATTTGAACACTCTTAAAAAGTAAAAATTATATAAGACACATTTTTTGAAAGGAAGTGATAGCAAAAAAATTTTTACAGACAATATGCAAATAAGCTTAGCAAATTAAAATGTATTTCGTAGAAAATTTATCTGAACAGAGAGCTTGAGGAAAATAAACATAACCCTCGCAAAATCTGGAAAAACTATTAACTCCCTTTTATATAAGAAAACAAAATTTGTAGTTTTCCATCTGAAATTAAAGTTGACGAGAGTATAATCGATGACCCAACAGAAGAAGCAAACTGTCTGAACAAACACTTCTGTAACGTCGGTAAAAAGCTAGCGCAGAAAGTACAAAATCTTAACGAAATAAATTATCCAACGTACTTAAAAGACCCTGTATCGTCGTCCATATTTTTACATCCTGGCCTAAGTATCGGAAGTGTATAACGCAACAATGTCTTTAAATTCTTACAAATCACCTGGATATTTTCAAATTTGAACTGAAAATTCAACAGTAATTGAGGGAGACTGCGAAGTGAGCTTGCGCTCTTCGAGTCAGCAGCCACCCGTTATATGTATGTCAAGTGCGATCGGCTCCAGCCATGAATCGAGCCCGTCACGTAGGATCTGTCACCTGCGCGCGGTACCGCGATATGATAATATTCCAGTGTCTTTTATACGAAGCGTAGCAGAAATGCTAGCTTATCCACTGGCGATACTTGTAAATCATTCTTGAAGCTACTACTGAAGCTACTACGCATAGTCTACTTAAATTCAGTTTAACAATATGCCGTTAATTCATTCAAATTAAAAGAAGATGTCGCGGAAAGACAATAAGTTCGACGCAATATTATCAGCTATTGAGAAATTAAATGAAAAAGTCGACCGCATCGAAGACAAAATGGACAACTTCGAAATTCGCCTCAGCCAAGTAGAGAGTAAGCTGAATGAAAGAATCGAAAAAGAAACTGTCATTGTTCCTACCATTGTTAACAATTACGAGAAACTGATGGACAGGGTACACGCTTTAGAGATAATCAACCAGCAGGCACAAAATGAAAATATAATGCGCGATTCATACAGCAAAAGAATGAATTTATTAATTCACGGTCTAGACGAATCGTCAGAAGCTTGGGAAAGTAAATCCCAAACCAGAGATACTCTATCAAAACTTTTTTCTGACGGCCTGCAACTAGATTTTAATCATATTTCGCTTGTCGACTACCATAGACTTCCGCAAAGACCGATCTTTAAACGAGGAAAAAAAATTACTAGACCAGTGATTATCAAATTTGCCAACGTATTCGACAAGCAAGCTCTTCTTCACTCAGCAAAAAACCTGAAATCTTACAACTCGAATCGAAATAGCTCCAGCAACAATACTCAAGAGCGAAACCGGCAATCCGTCTACATAACAGACCACTTACCCAAGCTGTTCTACCAACAAAAGAAAGAGCTAATGCCTCTATTCAGAGAAGCCAGAAGCGACAACAAGAAAACCAGATGGGCAATTGAAAATGGATCCTACTGTTTATATGTAAACGAGACCAAACACACTGCAAATCATTCCGGTAACTTAGAGTGTAATTAATTTAGTTTTACGTTTTTCTCTTTCACCTGCTAATGTGATACTATGTACTAATTATACGCGTTTGCCAATACCGGGAATAGAAAATACTCAGCCTCGGGCGCCCTAAAGTCAGTTTTATTTTATTCTTTTTTGGTCGTTTGCGATAGTTTCTCTGCGTGGTATCGTAATGTTTTTCAGTCAATCCCCTACAGCAAACGTATTCGGACTTCTAACTTCTTTACTACTAACTTACAACGAAAATTATTTAGTGGCGGCTGGCCTAAGCTTTTTTTCTTTGTTTTGTTTATTTGTTGTTTTTGTATGCGATAGTTTCTTTACATGGTATCGTAACCTTTCAGTTAATCCCCTGCAGCAAACTTCGTAACGGATTTCTAACTTTAGTACTTTCTTACCTAACTTCTTTACCCACTCTTAGTTAATCATCGCATTCCCAAGTATCTACAAAGTGCGACGTTATGATCTTTTTTTGTAAGCCTGTCAACATTTCTCTATTTATACTATTAAAACCGCTCTTCCACAGCACCGAACTCTGACCACTTGAACTGAGATAATGAACATACTTGACTTCTATCAACCAAGTCGAGCACCCGCCCAAATCGAAAATTGCGCAAACTTATTTGATGATCCGAGCGACGACGTATTTTTAAATTTAACAAGCAACATCAGTGAAAGTGAATATTATGATTATGACACTAATTTAAAATTATTGAAATGCAATGATAACAACGCCTTAATACTCTTGCACATTAACATGCGGTCCCTCCAAAAAAACTTCGATCCATTCCACGAATTCTTAAACTCTCTTCCTTTTAAACCAGATGTAATCTGTCTGTCAGAATCCCGTATTAAAACCGATCCTTTCATAAATCTGTCACTGCCGGATTACAATTTAGTTCATGTTAGTCCTAACTCGCAGGTCGGAGGTGTCGCCGCATACATATCCGAGCATCTTACGTACCAATTATCCCATAAACAGCACCAATTAAGTAACTCAGAATGTTTATGGCTAGATATCAAAGGAAATAAATCAACCTCCAACTACACTGTAGGAGTTGTATACCGACACCCTCACCAGCCAAACATAAAACATTTCCTAGATGACCTCTCCTTGTGCTTATCCGATCTCACCGCCCTTAACAAACCCTTTTACATTCTAGGTGATCTAAACATAAACGTAGAAAAAACAAACCGTTCATCTTGTGCGATTGACTATCTTAATGTTCTGCTTACTCATGGAGTTTTTGAACTAATCTCCAAAGCTCCTTGAGTGACTAAATCCTCCTCCACACTAATCGATCATATCTTAACAAATGACCACAAACACTTTCTAAAGCCGGGTATAATTCGCGACAACATTTCCGATCACTATCCAATCTTCTGCGCAATCAATAAATTTTTTTCTCATGGCAAAAGCTATCAAAAGCGAGGCTTTTATAGAGACAAATCTAAATTCTGTGCCGATTTATTTTGCCACGACCTAGACCTGAACCTACAAACCTTTGACAGCCAGCAAAATGAACTAACCATCGAAAATTACGATCAAGTTTTTGATAGCTTTACCGAAATAATTTCTAAAACAATCGAGAAACATGCACCCATGAAACAACTATCCCGCTAACAATTTAAACTAAAAAGCAAACCTTGGATAACAAAAGCTATTTATACTTTAATTCGAAAGAAACAATCTATGTTTAAATCTCATTATTTAGAAGGCAGTTCATCACAGAAATTGTTTTTCAAGCAATATTCCAACAAATTAAACAAAATTAAAGCGTACTCAAAACAAATGTATTTTGATAAAGAACTGAAAGCTAATACAAAAAATCCCCGAAAAACTTGGGAACTAATCCAATCCCTACTTCATGTCAAACCCAAAACCTCTCCTACCCTAAACTCTATTAATCACAACGGAACTTTGATCAACGATCAGAATGCAATCACTAATTGCCTAAATAACTATTTTAGTTCGATTGGTGAATCCTTAGCATCCTCATGTAAAACTGACAACAAAAGTTCTTTTTTAAAATACCTAACCAACCGCATTTCATCTTCATTTTTTTTAGAACCATTAGCATAAATGAAATTACTGACTCCATAAATTCTTTAAGTGATTTTAAAGCAGTCGGTCACGACAATATACATCCTTTGTTTCTAAAAACCTCTTCGCTTCTAATTGCTCCCTACTTGCAAATCTTTATCGACTTCTCCTTTTCCAACGGTATAGCTCCACGAAACTGCGTAATTGCAAAGGTTATTCCTCTCCACAAAAAAGGGAACGCCGAAGACCCTAACAATTATCGTCCTATTTCTATTCTATCCTGTTTCTCCAAAATATTCGAAACTATTTTATATTCTCGCCTTATTAAGTTCTTAGATAAACACAGAGTGATTCAACCAACTCAATACGGCTTCCAAAAATCTGTTTCAACAAAGCATGCCATGATAGACATAACCACTAATATATTCGATGGCATAAAAAATAATAAATATTCTGGCCTTCTCTTTCTTGACCTTCAAAAAGCTTTTGATACCGTCAACCATCGTACCCTCCTTTCTAAATTAGAGGACCTGCCAACAAATTAATCCACTCTCTTCTTAACCGACAGCAATTTGTTAGCATTAACGGAATAAACTCATCACTACGACCCATCTCGTGCGGTGTAGCCCAAGGTTCAAAACTAGGCCCATTACTTTTTTTACTGTACATCAACGACCTACCAAACGCCATAAATAGCACCCCAAGTTTGTTTGCCGACGATACTTGACTGAAATTGTATTTACAATTGTATTTGTATATTTGTGTGATCAAATTGCGTTGAATTATGTTGTATGCATTTATTTTGCTTCTCCAGGTGCTAGTCATTTGCTTAATTGTGTCATTCGATGACGTAGGTTTGACGTGAGTGCGATACTCCATTTGCAGGGTGACGCCTGCCCTTCCTTTTTTTTGAATTGTGACCGAAATCATCATGTGGCTTGATGGATTTCAAGCCCGTCGGCTTTGCCTTCCCCATAGCGCTTGTGATTGGCAAAATTCTTTGTAATTTTCTATTACCGCATGCTTCAGAAAAGGCGTGACGTCATTCACCATGCGATGTTTTCGCGTGCTCTGCTGACGTAGTTGGCTTTCATATTGTCTTGGTATATCAATGTGTTGTATTTTCGCCGCGCAGTGATCTCGTGATTCGTCTGATGAGCCCCATTGGGCGAAACAGCTGTCACGAGGAGAGATCTCTGTGCATTCTTTGTTGTGTATTTGTATATATTTCTTTATGGTGTATTTGTATATTTGTCTGATGAAATTGCGTTGAATTATGTTGTATGCATTTATTTTGCTTCTCCAGGTGCTAGTCATTTGCTGAAAGATAAAAAAAAAAAGTTCAACGCCTTACAAGGACTTTCAACGAAAGATCAGTGGTTATCAAGTCTACTGCCACTTTAACAACGAACAAGAGTCATTCTGACGACAGAAGGCTGCTTAAAGCCTTGTCTACACTTGGCGTAAAATCGTTAGCGTAGCGTCAAATTCTTTGTTTATTTAAGTTAGTTGGAAAAACGCTAGCGCGGATGTGCTAGCACGCTCGACGCGGAATCTTCAGCGTAATAACTTTGCCTTTTTAGCAAAGTATTTTCCAAACGCTCAGCGTCTAGCATGTTCTGATCCTGAGGCACAGTATACTTATCTTTACAGTAGGCTCACTCCTGCAAAAACCATTGTGACGTGTGTCCACAAAAAAACCTCTCTCGAATTTATGGAGCTCTTGGTAAGCGCAGACGCTACAACGATTTCGAAAAGAAAATGTTTTTTTTTCAACTTTTTGCAAGGAGTTGAAAAAAGCTCTAAAGGAATAATAAAAGCTGATAAAGAAAGAAAAGCAGCAAAAACCTTTCAGATCATGACATTTTTTCTTATTTACGCGCTATTTCTTATCCTGCGCAAAAGCGATGCGTGAAACAGTCATTTTCAACATTGCTGTAACTTTTCACTCTTTCAGTCTGCTTCAACGTGTAATTCACCCACGATTCAATTAGGAATTTAGGGTTAGGTAATTAAAAGCAAACAAACAAGATTTTCGCATCTGAACCAATAAACTAGCCGTTAAATGCTCAGCGTTGACACAACCAGTTCCAGTAGTCTAGTCTAGCATGTCCCGGTAGTCTAGCATGTCCCAGTAGTCTAGCATGTCCCATTAGTCAACCTGCGCGAACTTCACCTTAAACTGAGACCTTGACTCTTTTTGTGCGGGTAGGCCTACTGCTTCAATCTATCGACTATAACAAAAGTCTCGTCAGCCTTGCTACGCACAGCCAATCCAGGCTAAACTCGTTCCAGACTGTAAAGACTAATGGAATGAGTTTAGCCTGGATTGGCTGTGCGTAGCAAGGCTGACGAGACTTTTGTTATAGTCGAAACATTAATTTGTCCCTTGCAAATTTCTCATGCTTCAATCTAGCTTTACATTTTGAAGACACTGACTATTGACTATAGTGACCAGCGACTAAACAGGCTTCACTTCTGCTTTAATAGTAATGTATGGATTGTGACGTTTACTCGATATGGCTCAATAAGCTTCATCTACTCAATAATGCGAATAGCCATAACGATTGTGACGTTTACACGATATGGTTTATTGTAATTGCACCGAGAGGAAAAACAAAAAAATGCGATAATTCATGCTTGAATTCTTCGCCTAAATGCAGTTTTGTGGAACGCGTACCGTTAATTTCATTTATTTAGTGCGCAACCGAAAGTTGAGCAGAAAAATATCAAACAGAAAGAACACCAGTAATAAATAAAGTGATTACTTCCATTTATTTAGTGCGCAACCGAAAGCTGAGCAGTCGCAAAAATTAAAATATGGAAATGACTAATAGAATAAAACACCAATAACAAGAAAACTCTAATCGAAGGTAGCAGCATTGATGGCTTGAAATGTAATCAGCAAAGCCTGCAATTTTTGTATAAATATTCCGCAGATTGATGTAGAAGATCCAGTCTTTCTGATTGATGTAGATTGATGATTGATGATGTAGATTGATGTAGAAGATTCCAGTGTATTTTAATGCTTTTGGCGTACGAGAATAAAAGTTGAATTGATTGATTGATTTTTTGATCCAGAGCCTTGACCTGAAAAATTATACAATATGATTCTCCAAAGGAAAGACTAATGCAAACTGTAATATTGCCTGCATTAGCTCAACCTCCTCTCCTATGGATTGCCACCTTAACGTGGTGGGGAGGTTTGAGTTTTCAATGATCCTTAGAGCAACGCCGTCGGTAGTGTTTAATCACTTCCATCAGGGTCACCCATGGCGGTAAGGTCGAAGGAGAGAAACAGACCAAGTAGCAATCCAATGCTGTAGCTAAATGGAAAGTTGTAATAACAATATTCATGCTGCATCGGACGGCGCGCAGGATAAAAAGGTCCGCGTTCGAGTTTTAGGCAGAGGGACTCGTTCGAAAAATAAGCTACAGTCTCCCCCACAAGCTGACCGTCACCGGAAACCCACCAACGCAGTCGCTAAGCGTTTGGGGAGGCAAATGGGGGCAGCGCACAGAAAACGTACACGAGTTGGACCAAACTGCCGGGATCTAGCTATCGGGAACTGGAACGTTTCGTCACTGACAGGAAAAGAGCAGGAGCTTGTTTGCGAAGCCCAACAGTATCGCCTTGATGTTGTGGGAATTTCATCAACAAAGCGCCGGGGTTCTGGAACTGTCGAGTTGAACGATGGGTGGAAAATTTTCTACTCAGGTGTTGATGCAGCAATGTCTGCTCAAGCTGGTGTTGGCTTACTTGTGAGCCCCAACATAGCTGAATGTGTCGTTGACTGGGTACCACTAGGAGGAAGGGTTTGTCTTCTAAAGCTAAGGCTGCAGGAGCGATCTCTGTGTATATTGCAGGTGTACGCACCTAACATAGAATCACAGTACGAAGCCTTTCTGGAGGAAGTTGAGGTTGCATTGGGAAAAGCAACTTCATCAGAATCCCTTGTCCTTTTGGGCGATTTCAATGCACATGTGGGCATCGACAATGCAACCTGGAAAGGTGTTATTGGGCAACATGGTGACCCTGACATTAACAAGAACGGAAGGTGTTTATTGCAGTTCTGTGCCACCAATGGGCTGTGCATAATGAACACATTTTTTCAGCACAAAAGAATTCATAAGTACACCTGGTACAGAGACTCTCTGGGACAACGCTCCCTGATTGATTTTTGTGTCGTTTCGGCGGACTTGTTTTCTACCGTGTCTGATGTCCGTGTTAAAAGAGGGGCTGAGTTGTCAACTGATCACCACCTAGTTGTCTGCACTTTGAAAGCTTTGAAACCCTTGAAAAAACGAAAGACTTTTCGACCACGAGAAACTTATCGAATCAAATGGGAATCATTGGCTGACAAAGAGGTACGAACTGCATTTGCAGACAACATTGCATCTAAGTTCAAAGAACTTCCGACCTCTACTGAAGACATTGAAACTGAGTGGTGTTTGTTTCGAACAGCAGTCATTACGTCCGCTACTAACTGTTGTGGACGTAAGCGTGTTGGAGGGACGAAGAGTAGCGAGAAAAGAACTCCTTGGTGGAACCAAGAAGTTAAAGAAGCTATTCGTGCGAAAAAAGTGGCCTATAAGGCCTGGCTTGCAAATAAGTCATCACTTGAACTTCGTTCGCAGTACTCTGAAGCACGTAAGACGGCAGCCACAAAAGTTAAACTGTCTAAGGAAAGGGCCTGGAAGGAATTTGGAGAAAGGTTAGACGATGATTTCAAAACGGCAAACAAAGTGTTCTGGCAGACCATTCGCCGTTTGCGTGGAAAAAGATCTCGAGCCGCTCTCTTTATCGAAGATTCAAATGGTGTGACTCTGAAAGATCAAGATGCTATTTTGAATCGGTGGAGAGAGTACTTTAGTGATCTTTTAAACCCAGTTGATGCTACACCGTTACAAATTCACGAAGAACAGGTTGGGGAAGATATTCAGATAACCGAAGCAGATGTAAATGCAGTAATCAAATCATTGAAAACTGGAAAAGCACCTGGTGAGGATGATATCAGACCTGAAATGTTAAAAGCAATGAACATACATGGTGTTCGTTGGCTGACTCGTGTTTGTAAGGTGGCGTGTAGTACTGGGCAAGCACCAAAGCAATGGCAAACTAGTGTGATAATACCTATCCACAAGAAAGGAGACAAGAGAAAATGCACCAATTATAGGGGCATATCTCTCATCAGTGTCCCGGGTAAGGTCTATGCCAAATGCCTTGAAAAGAAATGCCGTGAAATAGTCGAGCCTAAGCTAACAGATGCTCAGTGTGGCTTTTGTCCTGGCCGAAGCACAATGGATCAGATCTTTGCCTTGCAGCAAATCTTTGAGAAGTCGTGGGAATATGCAAAAGAGGTCAATGCATGTTTTGTTGATCTTGAAAAAGCATATGATCGCATTCCTAGAGACAAGCTTTGGGCGGTGCTGTTGCAGTATGGCATTGATGGCCAGTTACTAACTGCCATTAAGTCGCTGTACATGCATTCCGAGATCTGTGTTCGTGTTAAGAATGCAACGACGAAACCTTTCAGAGTAAGTGTGGGACTACGGCAAGGCTGCTCTCTTTCACCTATTCTGTTCCTTATTTATATGGATAGAATAGTTAAGAACAGTGAGTCTTGTGGCGGAGTAAAGATCGGTGAATGCACTGTACAACGTCTGTTATTTGCAGATGATCTCGTGCTACTCGACTCTACCCAAAATGGTCTCCAGCAAGCTCTTGACAGATTTTCGGATGCATGCTCTGTTGCCGGAATGAAAATCAGTACAACAAAAACAGAAACCATGTGCCTGTCCAGATAACCAAAGCAGTGCTCTCTCCGCATTGATGGAGTAGGCCTTACCACTAAAACAGTCAGAGAAATTCAAGTACCTCGGCGTCTCATTCACAAGTGACGGCAGACAAAATAGCGAATTGGATATCCGCATCGGAAAAGCAAGTGCAGTAATGCGCCAGCTCCACCGATCTGTGGTACTGAAACGGGAGCTTTGCACCAAGGCAAAGCTATCCATTTTCAGATCGGTCTATGTTCCTATTTTGACTTATGGCCATGAGTGTTGGATCATGAATGAGAAAGTGAGGTCTCGAGTTCAAGCAGCCGAAATGGGATTCTTGCGAAGAATTAGCGGTTTGACTTTGTTGGACAAGGTTAAAAGTGCAGATATTCGTGAATCTCTAAACATCGAATCGCTGCTTCTCCGACTAGAAAGATCGCAACTGCGTTGGTATGGACATGTGACACGAATGCCCCAGGAAAGAAGAGCCAAAAAACTGCTCTGTTCAACACCGATTGGTCGAAGGCCTAGAGGCCGTCCCAGAACTCGATGGCGAGATTACGTAGAAGATCTTAGTTGGTCTCGCCTTGGCATCCCAGCAGAGCATCTATCCTTTGTTGCAGAGGATCGAGATGCTTGGAGGCTCCAACTCTAGCTGCTGCCCCCGCGACCCCCCAAGGATAAGCGGGTCCAGAAAATTGATTGATTGATTGATAGCTCAACCTAATCTATTATGGTTCAACTCTAACAAGCAATTGAATTTTTATTTTTCAAAAGATATGCATTTACAGCAATTGAATTATAGCACTTTTTCTTTTTTCTCTCAGTGCAATTACAATATTGCGCCTATCGAGCCATATCGTGTAAACGTCACAATCCATATGGCTATTCGCATTAATGAGCTAGTGAAGCCTATCGAGCCATATCGTGTATACGTCACAATCCATACATAACTTGGCCTATTCGAAACAATAAAGAAGTGAAGCCTATTACGTCAGTGGTCAATCAGCGTCCTTGTAACATAAAGCTAGTTTGAAGCAGTAGGCCTACCCGCAGAAAAAAAGTCAAGGTCTAAGCAAAGACTGGTCTAAGTTTAAGGTGAAGTTCGAACAGGATAGCTCAGACTTGGCAGGTCAGAATCAAGAAGGAGAAAAGCAGTTGAATTGTGAAGGCCTCGATAAAAAGTGACGCTTGTTTATTCTATACCAATTCGAAAAATAAGTAGGCCTATACAGGTAGCAGTGTATGCCAAGTGCTACCGGTAAGCTAGCCTACTAGGCTACCGGGAATGGTTGCGTCAACGCTGAGCGATTTGCAGCTGGTTTCGATTCATGTTTATTAGTGGGTATGAAAACACGGATAGCTTTCAATCCTTTAATGGCTTTGTCCACCACTAGCTCTCACCGTTTTTTATCTTTTGGAAACCGAAAGAAGCTTAATGAAGGGTTTTTATCTCTGGAGCTTGAGCAGTTGAATGCCGAACAGCACGAGAATGGACTGTTTTTTTTTTCGTGGCACACTATCTGGATCCATAGATTTTTTCCTGGTTTCTAAAAATGCTCAGCTAACTCGGTTAGTGATTATCTCCGCTTAGCAATTCATTTTCAAGCAGTCTAAAATGTGGTATACCTAGCTAAATTGTTTTAATGTTAAGCATTGGAGTTTGACGCCAGGTAAAGTTGCTTTGCCAGCTAGTGGTTCAATTAGACTCAAAGCAGACCTAGAGAGTGAAGAGAAAGTCACAGGAATACTTAAAATGTCTATTTCAAGCTTTACCTAGCATAGCATAAGAACTGTTGCGTAAATAAGAAGAAAAGTTCAGAATTTCAAAGATTTAGAGACGCTTTTTTTCTGTTTTAGCTTTTATTTTGCTGTTAAACCCTTTTTTAACTCCTTGCAAAAAGTTTAAAAAAATAATTTTTTTCGAAATCGCTGTAGCGTCTGCGCTTACCAAGAGCTCCAGCAGATTCGAGAGAGGGTTTTTTTTGTGGACACACGTCACAATGGTTTTTGCAGGAGCGAGCCTACTGTATAGATAAGTATACTGTGCCTGAGGTAACAGTCAAGTCTTAGCCTAGGCTAGTTGAAAAACAGTGTTTTGGAACTCCTGCGTTATTTCCTTAGACACGATTCCATGTTTATGGAAAAGACTAGGTCTAGACTTGGCGTTAGAACTTCAGCTATTTCAAGTTTTAAGCATATTTAGCTTGGAAAAGGCAGGTAAATATAACCTAGGCTTGTAGACAAACAGTGTTTTGGGGCCCTTTTGTCTTTTTTGCTTGAACAAGTCAAAGGTTTTCATATTTTTTTATATTTTTCAGAGGTTTTCATATTTTTTGAAAAGGCTATGAGCTAGATGCTTACTGACTCAATTTGCATGGCATAATAAGCTAAAAACAGGTAGACCTAGGTTTATGGCATATCAGTGCCAGGTCATATGTAACCCTATCCAGGTTAGTCTGCAGTGCCATACAAAACCAGAAAACTTTTTTCAATTCTTTAGGCTAATGTATGATTCATTGGTAGATGCAGGGTCTCAGCCCCTCTAAATTTTAATTATGATGATGCCGTTACATACCGGTAGTCTAGTAAGCTATGCGCAGATAAGTAGGCTTCTGGAACTGGATGATGGTTAAATATTTTTGGTATGCAGCCCTGTCCAGTGAATTACCGTGCCAATTGTACGGTAAGCGACCAGATAGTTATTTTAAAGATTGGTTTTTAATTGAAATATTTATAGGTTTATAGTGAATCAGTACGGGTACCGTAGCTTAAAACCGATTTGTTTTTATTTTGCAGTTTGGTATTAGTAGGTTTTTTAAGCAGTTTGTCTACAGATAAAAATAAACAAGTCAGACAATTTTGACAGAAACCATACCCTTGGAATGAGAATTAAAGCTTATTGATAGCAGTTTAACAATATTCTACCCAATTCTATGGAGTGTATCCAACGCTGGTTACCAGCAGCCTCAACACAAAGTTTTAAAAATATGCTTGGAGGAACGTTGCTGAGAAACAAGGATCAGAGAATAGTAAGTATATATTTACCAATCTGCTTTCAGTAATCCAAAGCTTTTCCTCATTATGTCTCATACTTAAGTTTTCAAGCTTGTCTCTGTGTAAGTGACTTACAGTTACACAACAAATTGGTCAGCTAGCATAATGATGCATCGGTATGTAAATTTTGACACAGTTTTCGCAGTATTGAGCCAGCAGCTCTGAAACTGCTTTACGAGTTTATCAATGCTATTTTGGATATATTGCAGTTTTGCTAGCAAAGTTTTATGTGTTTGTTTTTAGATGAGATTATGCAAGATGCTGTGGAAAAACGTTAAGGAAAAGAGAATCTGAAAACAAGAGTACAAAGTCATTTTGCAAAACTGGCTGATGATATTTAACAGCTAGCTGCATTTAAATGATCAAACAACTGATTTGTCGTTTAATTTGCAATATACGTTTTTGTTAATATAAACATGCAGAGAAGTGTTGCTGTTGTATTCCAAGACTGGTACAGTAGTAGGATGAGCACAATGTTTCAAAAGTGTGTAAATTCTTGAGAAAGGTTGACCAGCATTGGTCTAGTCTACTGCTTAAAACGTCGATATACAAAAGCATTGGCTTTCAAAATTGCAACATAGAAGCGTTTTAGTTTGTCTTTTTTTGTTTTTTTTTTTTGGTAGGCCCAAGTATTGCATTTGTTTGGTTATTTAGTTTTTTATGATTCCATAAACAAGATTTTTATTGCGAAGTTTGCATGGAATGATTTATCTCTTGAATTGGCAAGGTCATTCCTGGTCATTCATTACGGTAGTAGTAGTAGCGCATAAAGAACTCAGTGATGTCATAATAACCAAGCAGGTCAGAAAACAAAAATCAGCGTAAAAATGACGTAGGCTGCGCCAAGTGTAGACAGATTTTACGCTGAGCGATCAGCGTAGAAATATTTTTACGCCAAGTGTAGACAAGGCTTAATCGCTCAAAAGAAATAAAATAACATAACACTAACCCAAAAAATAAAATCAAAATTGTTGCGCTCTAACTAATCCAAAAGTTTTTCACGCCTCTGCATTTTGCAACGATGGAATCGTTAATGCTCAAGTGTTAATTAAAGCATACTTTTTTTATAACTGCGCTATAATTTTCCCGGGAAGTAGCCAAAAATCGCTCGCTTTTTTTTCGTCGCTTTTCTGCACGTGTGCAACTGCGTTGATGCCACTGACTGCCCCACACTGCGTTTAACGGAGTTGCAGGTGTGAAGTTTAATGTAAACATGGCTTTCATCGCTGACGTTAACATACTCCGGGCAGTGCACTCCGACTGCAACTATGTTTTTGCACCTCTATCCAACCGGTCTGACTGTGCTTTCAACAATGGTATATTTCCTGATAATTGTAAAATTGCCAAAATAATTCCAATTCACAAAAATGGTGACCGATCTAACCCTTCCAATGAGACTGATTAATCCAATTTCAATCCTCACATATTTTTCAAAAACAATAAATTGAAAAGCTTATTTACAAACGTCGTTTTTCTTTTGTATGTGAGAACAAAATCTTTTCATCGCACAAATATGGATTAAAAAAAAAAAAAAATTGGTACAGCCCATGCCATCCTTGACATAGTTACGGCAGCCGAGATAACGAGCTCGCAAAGTTGGGATTACAGGTTGCGCTCGCAGAAAGAGCAGCTACTCGGTGAAACCGAGTGTCTAATCAAATCATATTATTTGTCGAGCAACGGCGTCCAGCCAAATATATACAGATTTGCGCATAATCATCGTATGATATCAAACCCGGTGCAGTTACTTGACGAGGAGACAGCGAAAAGACCACAAGGGTCATCAAAGTCTACTGCCACCTCATCAAACATAGTAACAAACTTTTGGTACTATACCAGTAATGTTAGAAAATAAGAAATACAAACATATGTATATACAGTTGAGTGTAAAGCCAACATAACAATATCTAGCATAACATCCTATCATAACTTCATAACACCAAAATAATAAATAAAAAAATTAAAAAAAAAAAACAGAGAGACGTTTACAAAACAAAAAAGTTAAGCATCAACAAACTAATACTTCAAGACAAGCTTAGTGATAACATTTGTCTTTTAGTATTCAATATTTAATACTCATCAATTAATTTGCATTTCAGAGCCTTTTTAAATCTGTGGTAAGGCAGTTCTTTCAGATCATTAGGTAATTTATTCCATAATTTTGCGCCAAAAAATAAAGTTGATTTTTGAGCAAATTTTGTCGTTACTCCTTTAACAAAAATACTATTGTTTTGATTTTGTCTAGTGTTGTGAAGGTGTATTTTTTCAAGTTTAATCATTTTTTGAGAATATTTTATTGGTAACATTCCATTACAAATTTTGTGCATAGCTTTTGCAGTTTCTAGCAGGTATATGTCATGCAATTTAAGGTACTTTAGTTTTTTAAACAGCAATTGTATATGTGCCCTATATTCTCTGTTAGATATTCTTCTTACACAACGTTTTTGAAGCAGTTTTAGAGGATGGAGAGATGTATTGGATGCACTTCCCCAACTACTTATGCAGTACTGTAGATGAGGGTAAACCATGCTGAAGTAAATAAGATGCAATGTGTGCAGATCCTCAAACTTTTGTAAGTGTTGTATTGCCCATGATCCTCTTGCTATTTTTTTGCATTGTTGTTGT